>OX402546.1:10683770-11301094 GCA_948098915.1 Lampropteryx suffumata
TCGTGAAGTCTTATTTTGTTTGCACCAAAGTTTGAATTAGAGTAACATTTTTAATATAAGTTCAAATTTACATTTTGTTTCCTTACTGAATTGAGTTGTTCTAGCCCCATACAGCATACTAAGCATAGCATGTACTATAGAAATTGGATTACTGATAGAATACTTGTATAGTTTTAAATACATACCTGTTACTTTATAGCACCCGGACAGAAAAAACATATCCTATGTTTATCACGCAATATATGCCCTGAAAGGGAATCGAACCTACCACTAACAGCGCAGAAATCAGAACTACTACCAACTGAGCAGAGGCCTTTAAAAATTTGGTGTTGGCGACGTATTTTACGAAATTATAGTTAGGAGTCCGAGTGGAAAAAAAAAGTTGCGGAGAATTCTGCTAGTTCAAAACAAAAACTCGGTTAAAGAAAAAAGTCTGTAGGCTTTCAATAGGTTGATTGTGACGTATATGGGTAGAATTTAGAATTTGTACCGTAAGGCTTGAACCCTTCCATTAGAATTGTCACAGAGGGACCATTAAGCGAAGCCAAGTATAAATTTAGTAAAATCCTTTGCCATTTATAAAATCTTCAGCGTTTACGCCTACTCTCTGCACGCAATATAACTGATTTCGAGTAAGTGAGTTTCGATATTTATTTTTATATGGTTTAGATAAAGGACTTAGGTTTGAGGCAGCTAATGCACCAGTTCGATTCTGTTTGATGAACATTGCATGCCGCATAGTTATTATGGTTACAGGCTATTCCTAATTAACCAGACGAAGAAACAAGCTTAAATTAACGCAACAGGAAGTTTCTCGATCGTTGCAGTTGATCAGTACAATTTACATTGTATACTTTTTACTGAGCTCTTGATTGACTGCATTGAACTGGCCCAGATACTAGCATTCACCACGTGTAGGTATATTTTGCCCCACTTGCACAACTATCCTAAATTTTGATTAAGCTTATCACTGATTTCACTATAGCTGACATACTCGTAGTGCAAAATTAATTGATAATACTCGTATTAAAAAAAAGTTAAAAGTTATTTACTTTTAATCTTTAAGTATTATTTATTTATTTGAGGGTATCAAAATATAGATAGAAACAATAGCAAATCGGTAGAAATCTATCGGTAATTAAGCCTAATAACGTGAAAATGAATTAGATGATTATGCTTATTTTTGTTAAACGAGAAATTTTCAAGCGACTCCCCGTAAGACAGACTTGTTATTAGAAATTGTTTTTAGTAAGAGGCAAACGAAAAGAAGCAAAGATCCTGAAATAAATAAGTAGATACTTACCTACTTTAGTTTAGAATACCAACAAGAAGATGCGTTAGAGATTAGATGAGAATATTTATTTAACCTATAAACGTTTACGTTTTTACTATCTTTTTAATGATAGCCATCATCATTACATAGTATAAAACAAAGTCGCTTTCCGTCTGTCTGTCCCGTTGTATGCTTAGATCTTTAAAACTACGTAACGGATTTTGATGCGGTTTTTTTAATAGATAGAATGATTCAAGAGGAAGGTTTATATGTATAATACATGAAAAATATAGTAGAGAAACACTGATAATTTTAGAGTTTTCTAATGTGATGTCGTAAATAAACTCATTTTTTGCGCTTACATTGCAAACGCTGGCTGAACCCTACGAGTTAGATCAAAAGTGTACTACAGTACTACAGTATTGTACACCTTTAAAAGTTCTACAAAAAAGTCCGCGATGGTATATGTCTATCTCTTGGATAACGTTGTATATAGAGACATTCTGCAGTACATTTAGTATCAGCATTGCAACCGTGCAAAGCCGGGGCGGGTCGCTTGTATGAGATAAAATGATGTCATAATAATAAATGACTGAGGAGACCCGACACTTAGCAGCGTTCGTTTATATTTGTTTTATGCTCAGTACATCGTATATGAGTATCGAAACCTTTCGTTGTAAACTTGTAACATTAATTAATTCTTCTTAACGTGTCACCAGTTATTTCGAACCAGTGTGGTGAAAGGATTAAAGTCCGAAATTTTTAACTTCAATTAGATAATTAACATTACTTAATTAATAAGTACTTAATTCATAAATAATTAATTTGGTGTACAATCCACACAACATGACCTACTTGTGTATATTTTTCAAATACATAGGTACTATGATTATACTTAACAAACACACACACACACACACACACACACACACACAGTGTGTTTTTATGATAGATGATATTTTATGGTATGATAGATATGTCGATGTGGTCATCAAACTGTCATCTACTTAAAACTGTGAGGCCTAATTTAGGTAATATAGTTAGTTCAAGGATGATTAACTGATAATTCTTTTTTTTTATTACGTAAAGCGCGGTTGTGGCTAGTTAGGCTAAATCTAAAACCACGGAAAGAACAATAGGTATTGTTCTTGTAACCCTTAGATGATAGAGATGGTATATCTTCTATGCCATACTATATAAGCTTATGTATAGAGAAATGAATGTAACCTAATTCTTACTTGCATGATAAACGAATTGATTCATGAACAGATAAGATTGCACATTTCATGTTTCTGATTAGTATAGTAGGTACTTAGTACATTCTGTTTTACGCAGCAATAGAAAAACGAACGCTTACGGTTTACTTACAATGAGTTTACATCTAGATTATGAAAAGTCGAAGTGAAAGTGTGTTTAAATACGAAGTACCGACTTACCTAATTTTATTACACGGCTGCCCAGAAGGAATGCAATGTTTTTTCAGCTTTATTCAACAAAACAAACTTAGCATAATAAGTTTAATTTGCGTATACTGACTGGGTGGCTTGTGGCTCGGGTCGGGAGCAGATGTTCGGGTGGGATAATCTTTCTAATAAAGTATAACATTTTACATACATTTTATAATGGAGTAATAGTTCAGCCTAGCGTGCATTGTATGTAAGTAGGTGGCATTATGTATGAATGAAGTAGTCAACATTTCGTACCTAGTTGAAAGTAAAGTAATACATGGGATGGGATGGGAACGCATCAAGCTAAGCCAAGACATCAATATCGAAAGAACCGTTTCCGTTACGTGACTCACACTCATGGCACGTTTGCTGGATGCCAGCGGCAGCGGCTGGCTACTAACATACAAATGATACCAGTTTATAAGGCTTTAATTTTCTGAGAATTCCTCAACAGTAAACGGGAGTGTTAAATTACGCAACAACAATATCGCTCAATTGACTAATATGGATAATGATTTATGTAAGTAGGTAGGTACGTACGTAGTATAGGTAAAACATCCTCCTTACCACCGGTAAGGGTACTAGATAGGTTAGGTATCTAAGAATACATTAATGTATATATGTACATACTTTATACATGTATTAGCTGTTATTCTGGACTCGTATACGCGTTAGATTTATTTTATAAGTACGAACGTAGTAATTTTTAACAGTAGGAAATTTATTTATTGGTCAGTCAACGAACCTGAGTTTACTTACCCCTTCCATCGTTCCATGGGTTAAAAAGTTATCATTCAAACTTTGACACTTTATTTTACCCCTATACGAGGGTTTTTTTAAAAAACCCAGAAACACGTGTCTTATTTTATATTTTAAATACTTAATCTAGACGAAGTTTTAAGCAAGGCGCATTACGCTTTAAAAAGTTCCATAAAACGTTTTTACTCCTTTAGGGGTCCAAAAAAATATTACCCCGCCCTAAAATACCATTTACTTAGTTATCAGCTTTTAAGCTTCAGCGGTTTCGGCTCGGCGATGAAGTTTCAGACAGGTTAAGGGAAAACTAGCAGATTATCTATAGATTATTCATACAAACGTCAAAGATGATCAGACCACCGCACCGTCTGATGTTGGACACCCAAAATTAAGAATGATATAAATTTGTCTCGTCATAATAAGTATATGCGTGTATCGCAACAGAATCGTAAAGAAAATAAGGGTTTGAATAATACAAGCCTTAAAAACAACGTATTTAAACACTTATTTTAGCGCAACTTTGGCCGTAAATAAATAAGACACGGAGTACCCAAACTCCAAAATGATTGAGATTCAAGCATAGTTGAGCTAGCTGTTGCCCACGACTTCGTCCGCATTTTTTTGTAATTGTAGCTTAAATCCTTCTCCCAGATGCAATTTATCTCCTTGACAAATTTTATTGATAAGTTTCAAACCAATCACACCCACCACCACCCATTAAAAATTTCCATACAAACGTTGACACCCCATTTTACCCCTTTGTAAGGGTTATTTTGAATAATCCTGAAACACGTGTCCATTTATTTTGCATTTTAACTATTCAAATCAAGTTTTAAGCAAATCACCCAGTGTTTCAAGTTTTCACCCCTTTTCAGCCTCTTAGGAGTTGAATTTAAAAAAAAACCCGCCTTAGTGGGTGGGTGGTTTTGCTATAAAAGGAAGCTACCTTTCAAATTTCAGCTTTCTAGCTTCAGTGGTTTCGGCTCGGCGATGATGAATCAGTCAGTCAGTCAGTCAGTTAGGTTAAGCTTTTTTATAGGTATAGATAGATACATTCAGTAGTTTTTTCATGAGAACCCTTCAGTAAAAATCAGTCTGTTCATGATTTTTACGCGGTTCTTTAATGTAACAATCAGTCTAATTCAATAATATAATTAGAGTTCATAATCTTTCTCCTTACTGTTCATCACTATGCTTCGTGCACGTCTTTCCTTAGCTCACACTAATCTTGAGGGAAAATCAGTGTTACTTTCTTTAGTTTTATGTACTTACATAGATACATACATACACATTACGTACATTTTAATTTATTTTAATATCTTCCAGTGAAGACCTGTCATTGGCGTTCGATTAACTATTCAGGCATTAAGATATGTATTTTTATAGCTGTTGGTTTTCGAAACAATAATCAATCGAAAACTATTCTTGATTAAATTCAAAAGTATGCATGATATTGCTCATTGATGGGCAGTTAACAACTGAATAACCCAGCTGGTATGGTAACCTGAGCCTCACATTCACCGCAAGCCACACCCGCCACAGGGCCGCGTCTGGCTGACAAAGAGAGCTCTTGCACCACGTAACGTACAAGGAAACCTTTCGATTGGCTCCACACGGTACAACCCGTCTGGCAAGAAAAGCCATATAAATTACACTTGTTTTTCGAGACTTTCTTTCAATACTTAATGAATAAGAGGTAATTGTTTCCGTTTAGACTCTAAACTTAAGATTAGGCCATTCTAATACTGTAAGGTTTTCTGTTACTATGCATAATCATCAGCCTTTCTATGTTCCCACAACTGGCATGGCCTACTTTCGAGCGAGAGTGTTAATGGGTAGGCAGAAACTATATCCAGCTAGTAATTGAACAAAGAACAAAATACGTAGATATAGTAACAAAACTCAAGCCAGCTTTGGATTAATTAATTGCAAACAATTGAACGTAAATAATGGCCGGCAGATGTATTTTAACGATTCGTTTGCTTAATTCAGTCTATATAACATAGCCATCACTTTGGCATTTTTTAGGGAAGTATAGGGTAAGAAGGCACAAGTGTTGATAACAGCGTATTCAATCTTATCAAATCATTGTTCAGGGTTGATGATCATCCAACTTTCTAGTAAAATAAATGCGAAAGTTTGTGTAGATGTTTGTTTGTTGCTCAATAATGGCTAAACCGACTTGGTATAGATATATATATAGCTATGGAATACTGCTACCTGGAATAATATATAGGCTAATTTTAGCTTCAAACCCCGCGGGCTAAGCCGCGGGCAACACATAGTAATGAGTATGCAAACGGCTACACCGATTTCTGATACTTATAGTCATCGAGATAAATAAGAATAGAGGAGCCATTGTATTACTTATTGGAACTTCAGTAGAACATATAAATTATGTGAGGTATATCTCACACAAATGTCAACCGTGATGTGTCCGTGGTGAAATATTAAGTATCTACCTAGAATAACCGCTACAACCGGTCGTTAGTAATAGCTGCTCTTATTATGATCAAGGAGTAAGGACTACACCATTGTGTAAAAGATTTAATATTTTTTCATAACATAAACATCAGGTTTGGCTGAGGGCATTTGTGGTAAGGTAACGCATCAACTCCCTATACAATTTGGATAAAATTAAAATTGCATACAAAATGTTGTCTACTCAGTACTCGGTCGGTAAAAATAAAACCTTTTTGAATGCAACAAGAATAAGAAAATAATAAACTTCTCCCGTTGTTCGTAAGAAGACACCACATTGCACTCAGATGCCGTGTCAACTCTGACGTCATAACTAATATCATCCTTGCGAGTGCAGGCAAGATATAAAATGGAATAGATGTGGCTTATTGTTGGAAATGGAGAACCATTAAAAACTCTTCTACTTGCATGTTTGATACTTACAACAAATGTTATAATACTGTAAATGCATCAATAATGTATATATTCATAAAATTATATAAGCAATGCAATACTTGCAATCTAGTTAACTAGCAAGTAAGTAAGGAAAAAACCGAACTACCGAGTAAGTAATGTTTCAGTGGAAGGTATTGATTTCTAGTGTAAATTAGGTCACAGCACAGCCTTTTTCTGATTTATTATTTAAAGAAAAAGGAGCCTACTCGTCAATGTTAAATGTTTGTTGCTTTAGTAAGACCTACACATCTTGATGAAATTGCATGTTTACTAAAACTGTGAGGTCACTTTCAGAGAATCTGTCCCATCCCATCCCGACTGAATTTCGTCACGTATTTTACGTATTTTATACCCCCGAAGCAAAAAGAGTGGGATTACGTTTAACGTGTATTTGTATGTTGTTTTTAGGGTTCCGTAGCCAAATGGCAAAAAACGGAACCCTTATAGATTCGTGAAGTCTGTCTGTCCGTCCGTATGACACAGCCACTTTTTTCCGAAACTACAAGAACTATACTGCTGAAACTTGGTAAGTAGATGTATTCTGTGAACCGCATTAAGATTTTCACACAAAAATAGAAAAAAAAAACAATACATTTTTGGGGGTTCGCTATACTTAGAACTGAAACTAAAAAAAATTTTTCATCAAACCCATACCTGTAGGGTATCTATGGATAGGTCTTCAAAAATGATATTGAGGTTTCTAATATATTTTTTTTCTAAACTGAAAAGTTTGCGCGAGAGACACTTCCAAAGTGGTAAAATGTGTGACACCCACCCTAGATCTTCTAAAATAAGAGAATAATAAAACTAAAAAAAAAATATGATGTACATTACCATGCAAACTTCCACCGAAAATTGGTTTGAACGAGATCTAGTAAGTCGTTTTTTTTAAATACGTTTAAGTATGACGTATTAAAAAAAACTACTTACTAGATCGTATCCCGCAATTTACCTTTCATTCAATCAACTCAAATATAAAAATAAAAAAAAAAACATTTAATTTCATAAACATAAACCTTATTCATAAACCGTGAACCATTATTTTCTAATAATAAATCTGTAATAGGTGCCTAAGTAAATAATAATTATAATTCGCGCGGGGCGTGGCTTGATCGGTATCACCCTGATGTACAAACAACTTTTTTGCAACAACAATATGCCAACATTTCTTTTTGGAGACTTCAACGAAGATTTTTTAAAGACAATTGTATACTGTCATTCAGGCAGAACGCTGGATACAGGACGTTATTACCTTGTCCAACTACGCGAGGAGGCACACAAATTGATAATATTTTTAGAAATATTTCTTGTCAAACTGAAATATATATTAACTTGTTTAGCTATCACAAGCCTATATGGGCTCGCATATAGTTAGATCTAAATCCCATCATTTAGGTACCTAATTATAATGTTTACTTATCAATAACTTAATAAAAAAAAACACTATTATTAAAACATCGATCAAAGTTACAACGAACTACAAGAACTTTTATATTATGTTACTTGCTGCTACGGAACCCTTCATGGGCGAGTCCGACTCGCACTTGGCCGCTTTTATTATGTATCTAAAATGCTTGTCTGTCTGTGGCATCGTAGCTCCCATACGGATAAGCCGATTTTGATTTTTGATTGAGTTTTATTTTTTGGAAACGTAACTTCGGGATCGGGAGTTTTCTTAGCTATGATTCAAAAAAATTGGCAGCTTATTTCTAGTTAATTAAGTTTGACCGATTTTAAATGTGGTATCCTGTTACATAAGTAAATGATATATAGCAAGCATGGTAACGTTGACCTGATGCTGCAGTATCTCCTAGAATCTGCAGGATACCCAACAACCTCAACGACTTACAGCAGAGATATCGTGTTTGGGCTCATTGGAATAGACTGGTTGAATGGTCAATGAATAGGTTACAGAGATTTTTTTGTGTCAGGGGTTTCTTAAAATTTAAATTTTTGCTTGTTTTCGCCCACTTGCACAAGTATCCTAATCTAATTAGGCTTAATTATTGATTAAATAATAATATATATATATAAATAAAAAAAGAAATTAATAGGTACTAACTGACGAATTCTTTGATAAATTAATTGCCTATTTGTGGAGCGCATTGGCATGCCACAGAGCAAATGATTTGATTACATAGCATTACTGAAACAACAGTAAATGGATAATGGAAAACCGCCTCAGGGACGTGCAAATTGGGTTTGGTAATATTCAAAACAATCGATATTTATTTTCGCAAATAACACGAAAAGGCTTTCAAAGTTTTCGTTGTTCCTTGTAAATCACGGGTTTTAACATCACGTGCTGCTGCCCTGAATGACCAAGGTTAAAAATAGAAGCTAATCGATCCCTTTTATTTGTGTCACCTGCTCGCAACGCAAGCAGTCAGGAGTCGCTTGGATTTGGCTTACTTAACAAATCCTTGTTATTTCTTACTTAATCTAAGACAAAAGCTTAATTTTGTCCCCAAGGACCTCTTAAAATCTGGAATAACGTTAACGTAATAAACAATGTTCATTTAAGTTAGGTAATAAAAAGCGTTTTGAATTCCAGAAGTTTAACGACTGCGTTTAAGTAAATAGAAAATAAAATACCAGCAACAACGAGTAAACTTATAAGCATTTTATAAATTTATTATACTCGATTAGGTATTACGCACTCGCTCGTGGCGCTCCGAGGAACTGTGATCGTAAAAAACTTGGAGAGCGCCTTCCATTCCTTCCATTGCCAACGGATTCTTGTTATGCCTTCATACTAGACGCGTAATGAAGGTACAGCATGTTACAAATACGTCTATATGTAGCAATAACATATATACTATTCGACATCCAAAGTCTTATTATAATAATATATTATTTTAATAGTTTATGCCAGAGGCTTCGCACGCTTGGAACATATATACATTAAAATTAGCCTATTCCGGGTCACAGACTACATCAATACCATGTTTGATCCAAACATCCACACAAGCTTTCGCATTTATAATATTAGTTTAGTAGGATAGGATACGATAGGTAGATAAAAGTTAAAACATAACATAAATGGTAGGTAAGGTAGGTTTAAGGTACCTACACAACACAGGACTTGAACCCTTGCAAACGGTCGCGATAGATGGGAAATAGGAGGCATTGAACCCTGTCCTGTTGCTACGAAGAAGCGTCATCGCCTGTATTACGCGGCTCGCAACAGTTTTAATATTAATAACACCTTACACGTGACTCCTGTTGATACTTTCGCGAGTAGGGCCTTTATGGGTGATGTTTACAGACTCATATTACGTGCGCTACTGACATCAGTTTGCCTTCAAGATATTTTGCATATTACTGAGTAACTACTTAGGAAGGTTAGATATGAATAATGAAATATTCTATCTTATACTTACATGAAATTCTCGTGTCACAGTATTTTTAACTAATCTCCTCCGAAACAGCTTGACCGATTTATATGAAATTTTGGGTGTAAATTCAGTAAGTCTGAAAACAGGACGTAAAATATTTTTCATACTCCTAAATAATAAGGGTCAATTATTATTTAGGATCAATTATTTAAAATTTCCCCAATCAATTTATTTAAAATTTTTTGGACAAAATTTTTCATATTATTTCTTTATGATTTAGCATAAAAAAATACATACAACCCTAAATTTTCACCCTCCTACCACCAACCCCTTTACCAGTGTCACTTCACCCCGTAAACTGCATCATTTTCAAGAGAAATATATATAGAAATAATTTATAATGCAAAACAACGTTTGCCGGGTTGGCTGGTAATATATTAACATCCTATACAGCTATTGGCAACTCGGGTGATTTGGCTATGTATATTTGTTTGTTCGAAGATAACTTGATCCGAACCGAACAGTTGGTCCGATTTGTATAAAATTTGGCAGGTCGATAGATTGGAATTGAGAAATGACCAGGTAACATATTGTACCAAATTAGATTCGAAATTTCTAAATTAGTTTAGAAAGAGGAAAAAACAGAATTGAACTGAAACTTGACATATCAGTCAATAATGACTGTTAATATTATGGTGACAGTAAGCTGATTGTGATGACGGAGTCAGGAGCTGTTTCATGAATCTTCTTTGTGAATATGAGTAGATAAAATATCAGTGTTTGGGCTCATTTGAATAAGCTCGCGCTAACATCGTGAAAGTTTTCATTTATTTTTAAGAAACTTTGCTCTGACTGTCTGATTCATATTATAGTCAAAGAATAGCCTAAACGACTGATCGTAAGGATTTCAAGTTGGTAGGTATAATATATCTGTCTTGGTGTGTAGCGAAGTTCTAAGGGATTTTTTTTATAATATAAACAATAAGGTATAAAAAGTGATGATGACGTTTGTATGATCGTATTCCTAAAACTTAGCATTTATATTCTTTAATACATTTAGTTAATGTAGTTTACCCGGGTTTGAGCTTATTGAAACAGCTCGCGCTTAACTAAAAAAGCTTTCATTTATCAACACTCTTTGTCTTTGTACGTAGGCAACTTATCGAACCACGATACGATACGATACGGCATACGGACATAGCGAGATCTCAGTACATATTATGTAACTCGCGATAACTAGCAATAGGTGTACTATCACACAATTCCCACATTTTATACAATACTATATGAGCGAATTTATGAAAATACGCTCATATAGTATCGTATAAAAAAGTGAGCGACAGGCGAGTAATAAATAGCCAGCGACTGGCTTCCGTAATAATGTATTTTTTGCGACTAATTGAGCCGATATTGCTGTTGCGTTGCTATTTCTGTCGCTACTTTATCGTTTACGTAATTCTTTTGTTTTATATTAGTAGGTAAGCTTTACCATGCTGTGCGTTTTAAATTTCCCATAAATGTTGTATGTACATAATTATAGATACAATAAATAGTTGATGTTTCTATTATTAACGCTAAACTAAGTACTATAGTATGTAATATTATAAATAAGGTGTGGATAAACTGAATTGAATTAAATACATATCCTATTTATTTACCTATAAGTAAATAATACAAGACACTCCATACCAGTGCCAGGGTTATATTTCAGTGGAACACCCCGCAACTTTGTCCGCGATAATGTTATTTAATTTCCATATAAATTTCGAATTTATTTTTTAGTGCGCGTCTACGTCTATACGTTGCTGTAATGAACACACCCTCCAGATTTCAAGTCTCTACCACCAGCGGTTTATAATTATGTCATTGAGTCAGCCTGGGTTTTGTGGGTTTTTTGGACAAAGGAAGATATATTTATTCACAACATCAATCTAGAATGTACTTACTTACTTGAAGTACTTAGGTGTGTCAAAATTTTAAACAAAATAAAAAAAAAATTACGGGTTGCACTCCGGGAGTGCCGACAGAAGTGAAAACTTATTTTGGCGCGTTAGACATTTTTAAGATGGGTACTAGGGTTATTGGGTTATGAATTGCATTTTATTTATGAATTGTATTTTATTAGTTATTAGAAACTTTAAAATACATTTAATATTCTTTTATGTTTTTGTTCAGAATGTAGATAATATATCAAAGAGCCTAACTCAGTAAACTTCTCCATACAAAAGTAGACTGTAAACATGTGAATTAAGGTTTATAATCAAATGGTGCGAGCGCGGCAGCCCTGCGTCTCGTAACGGTGTCGCGAGTCTAGATGTTTTACCTCATCTAAAAATATGCGTACCGCGCTAAAAGAAGTTTCCACTTCAAAAAAAAATAGCTTTTTCGTTGGTTTTGTTTATAGTGAAAAGTCCCGATTTCAAAAAATAATTGCGATAGAAAATCTAAAACAAAATAAATGTTTTGCACAAGATTTTGGTCTAGCTGATGTTAGGAACTCTACGATACCTAAGTATTTGAAGATAATTTTTACTTTTTTATGTCGTCCATAACTTTAAAACTATTTCATTGGTTTCATAACCCAGTTTTGTACTTAAAAATGATTTGTAAGGTTTTATAGAAAATCTCGAATCACTTAATTTTGGGGTATCGCTTACACACACTCAAAACTATCTGTCCCGTTCATATGCCCGCGCTATCCATGTTAAAAAGCGCTGTTATGAAGCGCGTTCTAATTTGAACTAACAAGAAGGCCTCGCTCGCACAAGCGGTTTAATTCGAGTAACTTTTTTAACACGCTATTCTGAAGTGTGTTGTGATTTTCTAGGCGGTTTTTTTCTTTAGCGCGAGCGCGTTCTTCTGCATCTAGCGCGCATTGCGGGATTAATAAGCGGCGTTTTCTTTCGCGCTATTCTGTGAACATGATTATCACCGCGGAATAATCCGCAGTGCACGCAAGGCCATATTTCTTCCACATGTTATGCGTAATAGCGTTGATTGGCTTTGCACAAATTAAATCGTAGATGTGGTGGATGCTAGGCCTAAGTCAGTTATTTGTAGATAAGATGCGCTAGTCGAGGTGTTACAAATCCTATATACAACACCCAGGATGAAATGGCGGCGGTAAAATTTTACTTTACTAGGTAGGTAAAGTATATAGGTACTTACTACTATACTAATTCATAAAGTTTTGAACTCATTACGGAGAATCCGCAAAGTTATTATGTAAAACTAGCTGTAGCGAAAGCAATAGCAACACAAAAGTAATAACTATCCGAGAAACCAATCGAAAATCATAAAAGCCATTGTTATTAAAAACTTTGGGGCCAGATGATGCTGTTTAAAATGTCCAGGATTATTTATTTATTGAAGCCAGCTGCTGTTTATTACTCACCTGTCGCTCTTCAGTCGAAAATACGTTTTAATAAGTTTACGTTTTAGAATTCAAAGAGTGTTTGACAGCTAATGATCGCCAATCGATCGCAATTTACACCAATCGCTGGTTGTCGCAAGTTACCTAATAGGAACCGTGATCCATGGGTGTTCAAATTTTCTATTTTAATGAGATACTAAATATAGACGCGAGAAAGTCAATGTGCAGGCATATAGTAAAATATCTGCTACCGTGACACATTATGTCAGGCGCTAAACAGATAAACGATAATACACGTGAGATCTCCGTTCGGGCAAACCATCCCATACCTATCCACAGAATACAAAATAGGTTTTTATGTTTTGATATTATCCTACTATTGTTAGGCTATTTTTTTCTATGTACCACGTGGGCAAGGCCGCGTCCATATACGAAACACTAAAGTGGCACGCATGGCTTGCTATTACCCTGCCTCACGTTCTCGTATGCAGTCTGAAGAGCTTTTCTCTTGTGCGCATGGTACTATGAGAGGTGAGGCAGCATAAGTAGGTAGTGGAATCTGTGGAAGTGTTTCTCATACATAACACACAGTCCTGTCAAAGTACCTATCTTGGTATTTTAAATTGGATGGATACTTATGTTCAAATGTTCAAGTAGAGACTGGGGATGAGTATAATAGGTAAATTAAGTCGCACGTAAAGTTATTCAATATTTCAGGTCCACTTTAAGTTTGTGAAGTTCATTAAGGTAAGATTAATTATGTACCTATTGAGCGAGTTCGCTGAAGCGTTCGCGTTCTATTTAAGTCACACTTCAGAACTGGTTATTAATGAGCGCCTTCAAGATGTAGGTATGTTTTTTTCTGAAATAATGGAACCACCAGCGACTTGTGGATATGTCAAACAACATCCCATAATTTTAACCCAAACTGCAGGGAGTTAATTTTTTTTTATATCTAGGTATACGATCTCGCCTGGTGGTAAGCGATAATGGGGCCGATAATGAGGCACGTAGGTCTAGAAGACACCTATTGACTCTTGACTTGAAGAGATCCAGATTGTAGTTTTAAGGAAAGACAGACGACGGCAAAGTATTCCAATCCTTGGCTGTACACATTATAAATCAAAGCAAAGCGCTTTGTTCGTAAGGTACCTAGGTAGACTTACAAAGTATGGATGGTACTGAACGGTACGTCTGCTTGTCCTGTTGTGAAAAGGAGATGGTGGGGTTAGATCATGCAATTCCTGAGCACATTCTCCGAAATGTATTCTATAAGAGATCGAAAGACAAGCAAAGACTTTACGGCCGTGCTCAACGCTCGATCGAGTCCAAAGCAGCCAGCTGGTATTTGGCTGAACCATCCCATAGGTGGCAGCAATACTCCATACCCGACCGGACTTGAGCTTTACAGGTATCTATACTGTCCATATACCTATTTTGATTTTATATTCGGATAATCCTATCCTCCCTAACCCCATGCTACATTACTACTGCTACCGCTCTAGTAGCAATTCTTGTTATAAAATGTTTGTAAATAAACCATAACATGTTATTATAGCCGTATAAATAAGGTTTAGTATAGAACCTATTAGAGTAGGATTATCTGTCGCATCAATCACCAGATTATTTTACTTCTTCGTATCCATCATTGGCCAAATGGTAGTGACGAAGTTTTAGGCCGCACAAAGACTTCTATCGCTAATGGCCTTACAACTTTTGTAAAGCCAAACAGAGAGCACTGTTTTCCGATTAGCACGTCGTTCGAAGCACGGAAGATATATGAAACTGAAATTCTTTCTTTCATCTAAAGAAAAAGATAAAAAAGAAAGATATTTTCAAATTTATAATATTAGATGCCAGAGATACCATTATACCACCACCACCATACTACCAGGTCCAGACGGTAGTATGTTTCAAGCAAGGACATTCACAATTTCCAAGCCTTAAAACGAATAATATCGCTGAATATAATTTGAATGTTTTCATTAAGCCATCTTCGAAAGAAGAGTAAGAGTGCTATTGCTATCGGTACCGATTCCGCTGCGCGCTGAAAGCCGAGAATACAATATTTAAATGACATTAAGGTAGGTATGTTTTTTTCCTGACAACCAGAGATCATTTTAGAGCCAGCGTCGTATGTCGTATGTATTTACCGCGAAGGTAGTAAGGATGTGATGTATTGAGTAAACTATGCTTAAGTAAAAATGCTTTCCTTTATTGAGTTTGTTGTGTAGAGGCCCCATGTGCATTCTGTCTCCCTAGGTATTTCTTTAGACATTGGAGTATAAACATAATTTGAACTATAACCCTCTGCTTCACCAATCACAGTGGATTGAGGTTTATGATACTTAAAGGCACTTTTTTTAATCAAAAAAAGTGTGGATTATTGAATAATTCCAATGGTCTGATACATCCAGTGGAGATGGTGAATCTAACAATATCTATTTGACAATGCTCATAATTCACATTGGTATAGCAATGATTGCGTAGTGGATATTATAATAACACATTTTTGAATTTGTTTCATGATCTCTACTATTGACAAACCCCTATTATGACACATAATGTTTGCTAGTGTTCAAACGGGAACTAAAGATTCCTATAAGACAAAAAATATCCTTGGGAAATACTTCTCTGTCAGTGTCATTCTATTCTCAATACCAAGTACCTATGTGTCAACAGGTATATTACATTAATCATGCTAATATAATAAATGTGAATGTTTAGAAGTGAAAACTTCTTTTAGCGTGGTACGCATATTTTTAGATGAGGTAAAACCTCTGGATTCGCGACACCGTTACCGAGACGCAGCCGGCTGCCGCGCTCGCCCCATTTTATTATAAACCTTAATTCACATGTTTACAGTCTACTTTTGTATGGAGAAGTTTACTGAGTTAGGTTTTTTGATATATTATCTACATTCTGAAAAAAAAATTGCATCATCTGTGTTCATTCAGTATTTGATTGGCAGTCGCCATAATTACTGATTTTGAAGTGATTTATTACTAAACTCTAACGCGCCAAAATAAGTTTTCACTTCTGTCGGCCCTCCCGGAGTGCAACCCGATTTTTTTTCAGTGTGCATCTGTGTATTAGTGAGTACACTCAACGTACGTACACCTTTACACTCAAATCACTGGAAAGATTTTAAAGAAACTTAGTATGGATATAGGTGTAGATGTGGAATAACTTTATACGCAACTTTTCTATGTAGGTACCACATGGCAAAGCTGAGGGCACCAGCTAGTAGTACCTATAAATTAAAATGAAATGGATGTTTGATACTCAAATACATTATAAAAGTTGAAGTGATTTTGATTAAATTTTCTGATAATAATAAATAATAAACTTTAATTGACTTAATATACTTTACCTATGTAGTGTAAAATTTATATGTGATCACCTGGAATATGATGAAGGATATGTTTTAAACAACTTTATGGAAATTAAATAGGGCATCAATGTTTGTGAACAAAGTCACTGTAACTTTATGTAATAATGTATGTATTAGGATTATATTATATTAGTGCTATTCAAATTTAATAACTCAATGGATTTAGTAATAAATAAACAGACTTGGTAATTTCAATAGTTTAAATCAACTCTTGTTTGTAACTTAACTTTTAAGTACCTACCTATGTACCCACTTAAACATTAAAAATGATTACTAACATATTACCAAACAAGCTGCTGTACAACTGACTGATACTGTGTAGGTACACAGTTAGTTGTGCAGCAGTTGGTCATATTAAAATGTTACTTTCAGTACTTAAGTATTTTTATTTGGCGGGTTTTGACTGTGCTCAAATCACGATTTTTTCAGTGGAAAAATTCACGAAGTTACTCAAATCAAGTTACCTGTTGTATCTATTGATGATGTGGGGTGGAACATCAGGATGAAGCATAACATAAAAGTTGCACTAAGTTTTTTTGAATACATCTTACACCACCGCTCTAATTCTTCCATGGCAAGTTCAATACTTATTCACTTTATATTATTATCAAACATCACTCAAACAAAGTTATTTTAACCATTTTCAAGTTAAAAGTTGTGTGTTTCGGTTGCTAGGACATTGGGAACTACAACATTCAAATTGCACTACATCGATACACCTGTGGAATTTGTTAGCCTGCCTTACAATGGGCAAGGTACGGACGGATTACTCACTTCACAAGTTCACTTAACTTTGTATACAAAATGTGATTAGAATTCACAGTATAGCACTATCATAATAGAAGTTGTAACACTTTTTTGCCTGTTTCAAACACTATTTTATTTAATTTTGAAAGTTTTGAAACTTTTTAAAACTTCATTGTTTAATGGCACAGCGCAGCACAATCTGATCCGTCCGTCCGTCCCGAGTCCCGACCACTCCAACTTGACTGATCATAATAAAGTCAAAGACAACGACCACAAACAACTACAAAGTCTACAAAATACTCACTCCTGGCTTTTTTAAAGCTTAGATTCTAGTTATTTTGGCCTTTTCATTTTCAAACCTTTTGTAGACTCTAAAATACAAAGTATTTATAGTAGTATTTTTGTGAGTTGAGAAATGGTTCAAACTAATTATTTCGTACTAGTCAGCGGCTAAATCTGGTGCCAGAGACATTAATGTGATTAATGTGATTTCTCCATAAGTGCGAATGTATTAGCTACAACTTTGAACTATTCTTTAAGTGGGTGCGACCCCACACCGGAGCCATACGCAACAGTAACGTCCGTCGCGTCCGTCGGTAGCGTCGCCAAAATATGCATGCTACATTTTTGCTCGGACTATATCTGTCGTGTACACGCACATTGGACGCACAGTTGTAGTGTAAACTTGAAAATGTCGTCATCATCATCTGACGACGCGGCGGCGGATTTCTTGATGTGGCAATTGATGAGAAAAAATGCTTTATTAGGTTCACCCGTTTAAACAATATAAAGGGTCTTCCAATAGGCACGTCCGAACTTTGACAATTGGTAGCGGCCATTTTGTTGAAGCTACATCTGTCAAATTGTCTAAATCTGTTAGCTAAATCTGTCAAATTATTCATTCTGTTTTGCCAAATCATCATGGTGCATCATGGATAGCTATAGCATTCAACAACACGTGCAAGTGATAAAATTGTTTTATCAAAATGAGTGTTCTGTTCGGGCAACGCACCGCGCGCTTCGCCCATTTTACGGTCGCCATAATCGTCCTACCGAGAGGACTATTCGTCGTGTGGTGGATAAATTTGAGTCCACTGGTTCGGTTAATGATCGACCAACACCCGTACGTCAACGAAACGCAAGGTCTGCCGAAAACATCGCCGCTGTCCGTGAGAGTGTGCAGGAGAATCCGAGGCAGTCGATTTCGCGTCGCTCACAAGAACTCGGCCTTTCACAGACCACAACTTGGCGAATTTTGCGTCGTGACTTGGGCCTGCACCCGTATAAAATTCAACTCACCCAGGAATTGAAGGTAAACGACCATAGACAACGACGTGTGTTCGCTGAGTTCGATGTCATATTCCACACATAATGGCATCACTACATCTTTCAAATAAATAAATAATTTCGATAATATATCACACACACTTTGTTTTATTTAAATTTAATGATAGCACACGCTTAATGAAAAACCCTATACCTACTACAATGGAGAATACAAAAGAGTCAAAATGTTACACTAAAATATACCTAATATCAAAGCATAGTATTATCGAAGTTATGACTGCCTTAGTAAGTTTCGATTCTTTTAAAATTTTCGAGTTTTCGCGCGCTCCCTGCTTGACGTCATGTGAAATCGCCTGTGCGGCAGAAAGTGAACTGTGAAACACGCGCTTGTGCTTTGTATTAAGTTTGTTGCTTAAATTGTAAGTACGTGTTTGTTAGTTTGTGAATTTAAAACAAATCATAATTATCCGTAGTTGTAATTGTTCATGTTATAAATTCCTGTAGGTACCTACCTATAAGTTATACTCTATGGTAGAAAGATTTCGGAAAGGCCATAGCTTGATGGTAGCTCAATAATTTATAAAAAATTAGGTTTTTGGGGATGCCGAAATTCGTGGCATAAAAATGAAAAGGCCTTTTTATATATAGGTATTATAATTATAACACTTACAAGTAACATAGTGATAAGTAAATACCTACATACAAAATTTTCACTCAAAACGGGATATTTACCATGATACTTATATAAGTTTTTCTGCTTCCTGATATTTCGGCACAGTTGCATTCAGCATGATCACGAGATTAACGATACTTACGTATTTTATTGGTACCTACCTACTTAGATCTTATTAACTCATATTAACATTTTCTTAATGTTCCCGATGATGGCCTAGTAACGATTTCTCAGCTAACCTATTTTGAGTACCACCGATACGATTCTAGTAATTTCTCGTTGCGCCCTGTAGTATACAATTCTTAAAGTTTTGGAAGGATTCAAGTCAAATGATCAGGGGATTGATGGCATTTCCCTGGATATGCTACCTACTAATGACCTTGCCACAATCCTTGTCTGCAATAACGTCTTTAATTAACGAGTCCTTGACAAGTGGCATTTTCCCAGAGACATGGAAGTTGGCGGTTGCGAAGCCCATTCCTAAAAATAGTCAACCTCTTTTCTCTCAAGTCCTCTCTTTCTGACCTTCGTCCAATCAGACTGCTTTCATGATGTCTTTCTAAAGTGTTAGAAAAGGTAGTATGCATGCAGCTTGTTAAATATCTTGAGGACAATAACATTCTTCCCCAGTTTCAGTCAGGCTTTCGGGAGGGTCACAATACTTTAACTGCTCTCTTGGATGTTGTTGACAATCTGCTCGCATCTCAGGATCTGGGCATGAGTAGCATATTAGTCCTTCTGAACTTTTCCCGGGCTTTTAACTCCATAAGCATTCCTCTTCTTCTCTCAAAGCTAGCTTACTATGGCATGGATACTGTTTCTGTGAATTCTTCCTATAATGGCATCTGTCTTGTCGACAATTTTGCTAGTGTCATGTGTTTATTTGTTCATAAAGTCTTAGTCGATAGTCAATTGTCAATGTATAAAAGTTCTCGGTATTCCTCGATATTCAACATTGCACATTCATCACATTGCACCATAATACACTTATAATTCAATTGCTCATACTTGTCCTATGTAGTCACAATTTATTCATTAAAATTCCTATAAGATTACTGAATAAAACATGCAATAAAATAAGAAAAGAATATTATTTTAGAAGTGCTATGTTACTCCATGAAATGACAAACGAAGGAGCCCTGCTGACTTATTCACATTTTTATATTACTTGATTCGCAAAACGCCAAATAAATCCAACTGCCAATGTCAACTAATTAACTGTCAAAGTCATCACAAAACTTACGACCGTATTACTTTTTTTTTTTCTTTCTTTTAAACCGTTCATGTCACATCGGTTCCTTCGGCCAGGTTATAAATCCTAGGTAATCATAGTTTTTCGTGAAATAAATTATAAATCTACATCAGTTTTAGAGAAAATGATAGATACGTTATGTTGTGGCTTTCATATTTTCAACGTATAATAAGAAATATTTAGTGATAACCTACATTGTTTCACGGTGTTTTGATGGATACTGCTTGGTAGTGAGAGCTCATTTGTTACTGGTTATTTCTTTAGTATAAGAAAATTAATTATTAATTTCAGCCATGGTGCGTATGAACGTATTGAGTGATGCTCTGAAATCAATCCACAATGCTGAAAAACGCGGTAAAAGACAAGTGCTCATCAGACCTTGCTCTAAAGTAATCGTCAAGTTTCTGACTGTGATGATGAAGCACGGCTACATCGGAGAGTTTGAGATTGTTGACGACCACAGAGCTGGCAAAATTGTTGTCAATCTCACCGGCAGATTGAACAAGTGTGGAGTAATATCTCCGCGATTCGACGTTCCAATCAACGACATCGAGAGATGGACTAACCTCCTGCCATCACGACAGTTCGGGTAAAAATTGTTTATATTTTTAAATAAAACATGACCATATAAACCTCAGTAACTTGTTTACAAGTTTTTGTGTCAATCTGCTCTTGCTTTAGATAAATAAATATTGGTAGACAATCATCTTACTAAAACATAACATCATCTAGCCCCAAACTAAGTATAGTTTGTATAATGGGAACAATTTCTGATTTAATTGTTATATGTATATACTTTTAAATACATATACATGATATTATATATCACCCAGAAGGATGTTCCTGTGAAGGAATCAAATCCTCAACTTATAGCGCAGATGACAGCTACTAACAACCAAGCTGAAAGGCCAGTCTATCAAACTCCTTATTACCACGGTTCTTGTTCCATTATTGACATATTCAACTCAACTCTCAACTTTATAGTAGATAGAGACCTACATTTATAGAAACTTATGCTTTCTAGTTAATAGAAACATTGGTTATAGTTGAATATCATTTCAATAAACATTTTATTAGTTATATATCAATCTAATATAAATATGAGGGTTGAGGTGAATTTGTCATAAAAAAATATAACTAGATATTCTTTTTGTGGGTTGAGACATTATTCCATATTAACATCCTTGTGTGGATGCGACCCAAAGTGAGCAGTTAGTATTTTTTGTTTATTTATTTTTTCGTTTAGTATAGATATAGTATAAACCAAATCTTACATATAATATATCCGACATTGAATAACTGATTTACATTATAATTAAGAAAGCAAACTGATAGTAATCAAGGTGCGGTGTGTTTGTCAATATTTTATGATTTGCTTGTTTCTGCATGCACTACTACCGCGAATCTCCAATAGTTCTTGTTGGTAGACATTTGATAAGTGGTGCTAAATTAAATTAAGGCAGCATTAAATTGATGTTTTATTAATCATTATAGGACATTGTCAGTGCTGTTTTAGACAATTGAAAATATCTGTGAAAATACATAAGGATGTAAAATAGTCTCAAACAAAATGATTGCTATTATATGCCATTAGCGTGGAATTAACACAATCCCTATACTGTCTCACATTAGGTTTGCAAATACAATCTCTTACATACATACACACTGTGATGGTGGCATTAAGCTGTGTTGTTCAATGTTATTCACTGTTTCTTTTACTTTCAGATATCTGGTACTCACAACAAGTGGTGGTATAATGGATCATGAAGAAGCCAGAAGGAAACATCTTGGAGGAAAAATTTTAGGCTTCTTCTTCTAAGTTAATGCAATAAAATAATGTGAAAAAACATCCATATTTTTAAGTTTTTCAAAAAAGAAGGATCCAAAAAGTAAGATTCAACTATTAAACCACGGAGTAATATCATAACTTGAAACTTATTCAACTTATTAGCCGTTACAATAACTAGAACTAACCATAGTTATTTATTTATAGGATTGCCAACTGCATTTATGACTATCTGCTGGCCATAACTTTGTATGCGTGAAACTACACAAAAAATTCAAAATGTCCCCAAGATACAATCTCTGTACTTACTAAATTTAATCTGGATCTATTCAACTGCTTATCTGAAAAGGTAACAAACAAACTAACAGACAGACATATTCCTAATAATATTATTATGGATTAATACATTTAATACATATATATTTATTTATAAACAGTTCGACTTTAGCATAGATACATTATGCCAATAATTAAATTAGGGGCAAACACCACAACATTCTTCAAAGTAAAATGAAAATTAATTACATTATAACTTATGTAGATATTGTATGTTATGTATCACAAAATTGTTATGTTCAGTTTACATTGTCAATTTTACATAAATATTGTAGTTTTAACAGTTTCTGGCACCACTCGTAAGGTTTCCCTAAGATATATGGGTATAAGAAACTAAGATTTCCTATGGTACCTGTATAATTTGGTATCACAGAACATACATTTATTTAATTTTTGGAAAAAAATCAAGTCTGGTCAAGAACATTTGCCACATCCACGGAAATCAAACTTGCAACAACTTTTTTATAGCCAACAACATTCATATTGAAAGTAAAGTTTGGAAAAGAACCAATGCAAGACAAACTAATCACATTTACTATTAACAGAGCCTTAACTTTAGGTGTGTACAAAGATAATGAATTTGGAACCTTATTATCGAATATATTATATTATATTCTAATAATTTGGTATTATCATAGTAGTATGTACTTTCAATACTGCTAAGTCTAGTTTTATAAACACCATAGATGGCATAGTTGAGAGAAAGAGGAAGACCACAATACAAGAGACAAATTAAGATGTTGCTGTAGTGTCGTACAAAGAGATAAAGGCGGCGCTGGAGAAGAACTAGTGGGAAGAGCTGCAGCATTCACTGATAAGAGCACAGCTCTTATGTTAGAAGAGAGGAAGTCTTGGTTTACCTACATTACATAATCTAGGTATAACAAACAGAAGATTATTATAGGTCGCAAGTACTTTCAGATTTGACGGATTTGAGGCGTCGCTGGGCATCTGTCGATAATCCTTCGAGAATACTCTTTAGGTTAGACTTAGTTGCTATTCGAGGGGGCTCAAATCTGACATGCTTTGTGCATAAATTAGTATGTAGGTATGATGGTTAGGGATTGTGAAAAGCGCCATCTGTTAGTTAGTGGCTTAACTCGGTGCCATCTGTTATACTGGTAGTATGAAGGTAGGTAAATACGTGCCTACGAACTTTCATTGGCTATTCCGATTTTCCGCTTAGACACTGGTCATTTCAAAATCTTTGACTAACAGAAAATACTGGTTTGTGATCATGTTCACGAACTCAACCAGGAAACAAAAAAAATCGAGTTAGTCTGTTATATAAAAATACTTACCTACTTACGTACCTACTTAGTTACGAGTTATGGTTTTGTTTAATCATAGTTACCTATTTAAGATCACAGTTGAAAAAAAACATGAGTAAGTACCTAAGTAAGATTACATACCTAACCTAACTAGAACGAAATAAACACAGAATATAAGCAAGCAGTAGGCAGGCGGAGTACCTAATTCAAGTAAATAAGAACCTTTGCCTTTGGGTGCTGCACCTAGACTTTCAATTAACATCTGGGCCATATTTATGAAAGTATGTACTTACAGTCCGTAAGTGTTTTTATTGAATTTAAATACCTAACAATTTATTTTAAATGAATAAAGGCGCGGCGACTTGCTTGTCGCATCTGGCGTGCCGTCACATCTTGTTCTCCGTATGTCGCTCTACCTACCACACCACGCTCGCATTCGACGGGGCGACGACGAACGTGACGCTTCAAACCAAGCCAGCTCGATCGTCAGTTGCGCGCCGACCGGACTATTCTGCGCCCGCTATCGTCGACACAGTGCCTCCATAGTGTTTAGTGCCAGTGTTCGTGATTTAAACCCGGACTTCACCGATAATGATGGCTCCCGAGACGGTGGTGACTGTTGACCACAACAAACCCGCACCTCAAGGCGGCCCTCCCCAACAGCAAGGTGGCGCCCTGGACTGGCTTAAAATTAACGTCGACTATTTCAAAACGCCACCCGGTTTATTAAAAGTTGTAGAATTGGTAAGTCAAGTAAAAGTAAAACCTACTTCGCAGCTCGATTATGCTATCGGCTACTAACGATAATCGTTTCTGACAAGCAACGAATAGGTTAATGGTTTAAAAATGGACGTAGGACTTAGGAGCTAAAATTGTATCATTAAAATAACGATGACGCGACGTGAGACGCTCTTAATTGCGTTTGTCTAAAAAGTAATTGAGTTTTATTATTTCTTTAGGTCAGTATTTTTCCTGCTACCCAACACTAGCTTAATCCATTATCGTTCATGCGACGCGTTAATGTCGATTTTGTCGATGCCGTTATTGCGACCCTCTAACGGAGAGCGATGCCTGTTCATTGACCATGCACAAAAAATACACTTAAGTTCTTAGTTTCATAAGTATAAGCGCAGGTAAAGGTACCTTATTCATATACTGACACCCACACACTATGATTTTTAATCTTTATTACTTAGGAATAAATTATTATAAAGTTATTTTTTCCACTAATTACAATGCTGCTGACGTTTAAGTAAATCTTTGGGTACCTAATCTGATAATGCAAGGTGGTTAAATAATTTTGCTTTAACTATAGGTAACCTGATTACCTACATTTTCGACATGCCTACCTACCTACAATTTTAGTATTATGATGGCATTCTAATGTTTACTAAGTCTTGATTATGTAGAGAGAACTGCACCTACTTAGCAGAGTAACAGTAGGTAAGTATATACTTTATTTTAATGAAGTATGTTTTTTCATGTATCTACAATGGTTTTGGTAGCTCAACTTACTGCCCCAAACGAACTTTCTACCCTTTATGTAAGGACAGTGTTGCCTTGTTCGTTTCCAAACGTTTAAAACTGAAAGCGCCCTAAGCACGGGATTAATTTCGCATTCGTACTAGGTAGCTTATTGAGAGCGAAATCGGGTGAAAGTTGGCATCAAAATGAAAGTAGTAGTGTCAACATGTGGTTGGTCCAAGCGATTTTTTTCCCACTTCTCTGGGTCCGTGTGGCTCTGATGGCAATAGCGTCGCGGCCGGTGTGACAACTTGACAACCTGTTGGTTTCTCGTCAAGACCAAGGTCCATATTACAGCCCAAAGTATCTATTTACGTTAAACGTTAATATATTTCGACCCATTTTGACCCTCGGCTTACTTAAAATCATCTGATTTTGGCCGAACACCTCGCTCGATTGATCTTGAGAAACTCAAAAACTCCACTATACTGCTGTTATTATATATCGGACTTTGATTTGATATTTCCCTACTGTATTAGGTACCAACAATTATCTTTATCTGTCTCGAAGGACCATGTAATACGCCTAAGGAATTCGCAAGAGGATGTTCTCATACTTTTTTACATAAAACATTGCTTACGTGGCACGGGTCGTTGGCAAATCATAAAGGCCGGTGGTCTTCACCACCACGATGTAAAGTGGATTTTAAGTTCAATTCTTGTCACATTATGTATTTCGAAAGCACCGCGAGTTGCCGCGCGGCTCGGCTCGCCTACAGGTTTAATGATGATTTATCAAATAGATCGAATAATTTTCGATCTTGATTTTATATCAGACGGAGACTATTGCCAAACTATGTTTAGATATCACAGACCATGTCAAATGCATTTTTTTTTCTTTTCTGGCAATTAAAGTTCACAACTACTTTAAAGACGATAACATTAAAATGATAATGTGGTCACCTGTTATTGAATGAGCACATTTCTTGTACCTTTATGTGTTCGTAATTAGGTGTTACTTTGGTATATATGTATATTTTGTTAGTAATCCAATTAATAAATAAACATAATAATATTTATTCTTTTATGTTTAGTTAATCTAGCGTCAATATGCGTGAGGAGTAGTTAAGGTAAATGACTAAATCCAAACCGGAGATTCTTACATGTTGGCATGAAGGTAAGTACCTACCACGCGTGCGATACCGCGTGTAGAATCTATTGAGTAGTAAATACAGACCTTCTAAACAAAAATCATTTGAGCCCACTATCATATCACGCTAAAGTTGTTTTATGTACCTACTTATAGAATGTATCTGCCACGGGATCGGCAGAGCCGTTTATTTTGGGAGGACGCACAACGCTCATCTCTTGTGTATTCCTATTTTCATAGATAAACTCAGTTGTTTCAACAATAAGTAGGTTATTGTTATGGTTACGCTTAGGTATGTATCTATGAGGGACAAACGTAACATGAAGTAACAATAATGATTCTTGCTTGCGTGTACGTAAGATATTTAACTAACTCATTCTACTTGGATGGGTAGGTACTTGTAGATTTATGTCGCGTTAGTCATTCATTTGATTATTAGTAGGTAAGGTACTTGAGACGACGACCAGTGGTTAATGTTGGTATAATGACCTCTGCCCTTTGACTTCCAACACCGCTTGAGTGGTTAAGGTACTTACATAATTTCTTAATGGGCGTGAGCAAAAGAAAACGTTGGCGATTTATCAACTAAATTGACTTAACTTATCTTTTACACTTTTTACAGCTGCTCCGGCCAGCAAGAGCAGCTAGGTACAATAATTGGAGCTAAAAGTAAAACAAAACAATACATTTCTAAACAATAGTTTTAGGAAACTTACTTTTGAAATGATTGAACTCTCAAATTTCGAATAAGTATAAACAAAGAACAGTCGATGAGATAAGCGGCCGTTTTTAATAAAAAAGGTTTTTCATACAAATCAATCCAATTAGTGTAAGTACGAGTAGTTAAGGTACAAAATAGACTTCTAGACGTAACAGTACACAATCTTGTATCACACACAAATCATGATTTTTTTATTTTCCTCGAGGTCAATTTTATATGGAAAGTATTTTCATTACATTTTGTTATCAGACCAATCGATTCTCTTTAAAATGGGAATAGTCTTCAACGTTCAAATAAAAAGAGAGTACCTACCTATGTCTAGACAAGTATGTACTTACTGAATACTTAGTTATGATAACTTTATTTCATTGAACCATCGAGATAAATAAGAATATCAATGCATTGAACTCTCAACAATGATATCCATAGAAGTCATCTGAGTTCATAGTCCTAACAGTCTCGTAAATATTTTTTTTTCTTTTTCTAGATTTCTAGTACTACTTCTATACTTACTTATTGAAAAGATAGCAGTTTATAATACTTATGGGTTATAAAAGTTATAATAGTAGGTACTTAACTGAATGTACAAGTTTCTGCAAAATGTGGGTGGACGGCAAACAAAACACACCCATCCAACGCATTCGACCATCCAACCGTTAACGCAACGTTCACACACCGTGCATTCCCCTCGAATGTGACTAGGTAGGTACTTGGTAATAGGTAAGTAGGTAGGTAGGTACCTAATAAAACGTAATTGCTCATTGTTTGTTCATCGAGATAAGTTATACACCTCGGTACCTACTGAGTCTTTAGAACGAACACTCCTACTGACAATATAATAGTACCTTATTGCAAGCAAAGTAAGTTAGCTCTTACTGCGTTTCGAGGAAGCAAATTCGCTGTCTCTACCAATCGAAGGTCACACTACATTCAGCTCTAGAGACACGTCTCATTATCTGCAATCAAAACTTTTTACTACAATTTGAAGCCATTGTAATAAGAATGTCGTTTTGTTTGTAAACATTGGCTGGATTTATTCGACTCCTGCTGCGTTGTAGCGTCCACGTCACGGTTGCGAAATCAAGGTCAACGAAATTGAAAGAACTTTCTTTTATAAAGTATCTAAGTATTTTTTCTTTGTCGTGTTTGACGTGGATTACCAAGGTCAACAATGCTCGATCGATCGACTGTTGATATCGATCGTTGGTAATAAATAAACTTTACCACAGCTCTGTGTAAGGTCTATATTAGGAAGGACATTTAAACTGGGAAGGTAGAGTCGATCATTGATATAATATACGTAAGTGAGTACCTACCTACTAGGTGTATTGTATCGAGATGTTCTATGGGTCGAACTGTGTAGGTTGTAGCGGTTGAGCATAGGTGTTTTATTTTATTATGCAACATGAGCCGAATAAAATTTATATTTCAGGATAAGTAGGTAGGTAAGTACTTACATAGATTATTCTTTCAAAAGCAGCAACTAGCTTCTACCTATGTTGATTAATGTTTACTTATGCGATTGTAGGGTGGATCGACCGTTTTATTTAGTTGGTACTGTTGAATCGATGTCAAGCTAGCATTGTAGATTACGTCATCTGGGAGCGTGAGCACATCAAAATTAAATTTACACGCTGTTTCAAATTGGTGAACGGCGAGCTGTAAATGAATATAGGTACCTATCTACCTAAGTAAGTATTAATGTAGGTAAGCCTTGATGTGTTATGCATAGATCAGTAAGCTAACACTAGACACTAGTTTCTACGACATATTCGGAATAACTTAGTGCATAATAATATTTGTAGGTACTTATAAAGAATTAAGTAAAAAAGTGTAAGTAGGTATCAGTAGTTATCAGTCATGTGCTTCCCATACCACAAGCTCTGCTTACATTGGGGCTAAATGATGCTGTGTAAAATGTCCGTCATATTTAATTATTAATTAAGGACTTTTTGGTTTTAGAGTTGACTGTTGGTACCGCAAGGTTGCTTCGTTTCGTGTGCCTAACGAGCTTCAGCTTTTCGTTCCACGTCATCTAGCAAGCTCAGTCCAACGAATGTAAATGTATCTAGGTTTCAATACCACAAACATACCAATGTCTTTAGGTTACTTAGATGCCGTAAACTATGAGATCTCCTGCAAGGCTGCAACACGCAGCAGCAGCACTGCATACCTACACATATTCGATTTGGGCCACTGATCGCGGTAACTATTAAATTTTTCCGAAAATTGTGCCAGAGCTCATTCTCATTACAAATAAGGTACCTTTTGTAGAACCCTATGCCTACACCCAAGTGACTCCTGGGCGCGTTCAGGCGCTTTCGTAGTACCTACATTGTGTTGAATCGGAAATCCGGCCACGTATCGTTATTTGGAGCGCGACTGCAACGTGTAAAAGCGATGATAGTCTGTGAACCCATTGATGTGGGCTCGGAATGGCGGTCGTGTCCCATACATACACATGACGTGGTGTCGACGACGCACTTTCACCGACCAACTCTGCGTGCACGTGCCTCGACTCGAATGACACACTTGCTTGACCCCGTTCGACATCCTCGGGATAAAGGGCTAGCAAATATCAAGTGCTGAAAATATTTACCAGCTGCTAAGATGCTGTAGGTAATATCTTTGTGCTGACGAACTAGACCATATTCATCAATTGTACATTATCTGCGTGTTGGTGTGTCTGGGTTTACTAGCAAGCAATGCACCAGCCTGTTGTATGTATTAGATTGTGGTCATTTGTAGCCTCATGTGTTGCATGAACGAGCTGGTTCATTGCAATACGTGTATTGTTCAGGTTATCGATGGAATTTCTACAAATAACACCTGTTTGTTGAGACAGAGAGTTCGCGCGATATGGAACCGGTTCTTTGTTGAGGCCGTAGCGGAGGCGGGCGTTTGGTGCAGCCCCCGCGAACTAGGTAGAGTCTAGGTATGCACATAACGGGTAAAATTGAGCAAGAAACTAATCTATAATTTTATTTAAAGGTACCTACTACCTACCTATTTAGCATAAATAATATATCCACCCACACAATCAAAAATATCCACCCACGAGACGTTATTCGGTCGGTATCGAACGTTATAGTTGGCTGGCATGCCATGTAGGTAGGTAATCGATGGAGTGATGACGTTATGCCCTGTGTCATACAAAAGTAGGTATGCTCTCATCTTCTACCTATAGCTTTTAATATCGTAGGTACCTGACAATGATGCAAACATTAAACGCAAGACACTATCGCTACGAGTGACAGCAAGAAGTGTAGGCTAAGAACTAGCCTACTACCTTCCTGTACCTACCACTTCTACAAAAAAGTAGAGCACCATATTCCCTGTGCAAACAAGCTATGTAAGTAATATTATACGTAATATAATAAATAATATTATAGTAAGTAATACCTAAATCTATACTTATTATAAATGCGAAAGTGTCTCTGTCTGTCTGTTTGTTACGTTTTCACGGCTAAACGGCTGAACGGATCTTGATGAAATTTGCTAAGAAGATGTATTGCATTCGGGGGAAGAACATAGGCTACTTTTTGTCTCAACCTTGAAAGAGGTAAAATAGGGGATGAAAGTTTGTTTGGGCAAATCAAGTTTCTTAAGTTAGGGATCTGAAAATTAATATTTAGGATTTTGGTAAGAAATAAAGAAATACGTGTTTTAACATTTTTGCAAAATCATCCCCGAAGGGGTTAAAACTTATGAGATGTTCTTTAGATGCACAGAATGCATTTATTACATAAATAAAAATAAAGGTTCTAAGCATACGCGTACGAAGACGCGGGTAACAGCTAGTATTCAATAAAAATGAATAAGAAACCTATGACTTGTAGATATTTGAAAATTGTGAAAGTTGTGTTTATTTATTAGGCACGCAGTACCTACTGCGTGCTTGTACTCGTACGAGTATATTCGTCAGATTAGTAGCTCGACTTGCGCAATTTTTTGACGAACAAATTTTTTTTTTTATGTTTTTTTATATACTACTAAGCCAGCAAACAAGTAGCAAATATATTCAGGGATAAAAGTGGAGCAGACTGGATGAGACAAGCGAGAGATAAGGAGGAGGCCTACGCCAGATGGCGACTACTGAAATAGGTGTAAAACAATTTATACCTAAGCATGATATACATTATTTTATTAGCATGAAATTATTGGAATTGGAAGTTAGAAGTACATTTTTTATTGTAAGAAATGTTATTGAGCTGTAATATAATAAAGTAGAATAAATGGCTTTTTTATTTTATTTATTTTACTAAGCCAGCAAACAAGTATAAGTACTTACTTGAAAAAATCTTCACGAATTATTTGTGAACATTTAATACATTTTGATAAACACGGGTTTTACTCGCGTATTCTTTTGTCGATGGAGGCCTCGACACTGTTTCGATTCATCTAGTCTAGAGAATCTTCATCAGGGTGAGTTTGATCCACGGTCTGTTCGTTGCCGCTCGAGTTTGTGGTTTAAAAGTGCTTCAAATCCTTATCACTTCTATATCAATAATAGAATCAAATAACATGGTAATAAAATATAAACAATTTACCTACAAAATATTGTAGAAAAATATTTCGTGTTTTGTGGGACTTCTAGAAGTAGGTACCTACCTACTTTGACCTTGACCTTTTGAAGATTATGTTCGTAATCTATCACTTAGGGATTCGAATGAGGTTTTTGTTAAAATAGCTACTTTACTAGCTGACTACATTTTACATTCAAAATTCGTCCACGCTGTTGTACGTATAACCAATTTCAAAAGTTAGGGCTAATCTCCTAAAACCAATTTTCTAATCTCAAAAGTACAAAAATTTTCTTTTTTTTTTGAGCATAATAATCTGAATCTAATACTGGGTAAATTTATTTTTCTACCATACCAAGCACAAATCAAAAATAAATCAGTGATTGTAATTAGACCAATGTATTATTTATAATATTCTATCATCCAAGAGTCTCTTAGACCAAGAAGATTTACAGGAATAAAACTACATTTCTTATTCAAGATATCTGAGCTCAAGTCTGAGGTTCAACGTTGATGGGGAATAGGTACCTACACAAGAGGTAATCCCACCTTGACGTTTACGCGATTCACGGACAGATAAAGGCTAAAACAGTATTTTCGACAGCTGTGACTGTGACACATTGATAAGAGTACCTACGTACATACAATGGCGAACCTAATATGCGATGTACCTACTCTGTTATCAGTTAGGTAGGTGTATGAGTCAGGCCGTAGTGTTAAGCGCCCTGTAAATCCTTAGGTACTATCTTTATCTATGCTAGATGGTGCCCGCGACTTCGTCTGCGCAGGATTAGTACTTCGTGTAATTCTAACGGATTTTGCAACGCACGCCAGAATAGCTCGCAGATGGCATAATTTTTTTCTACTTACTTGACACTTATCGTTATATTTTGGACAATTCACACAATATCTTTATAAATTATAGCTTATGTGTTATTATGATGTATAAGCTATATTATTGTTAAGTTTTATAAAAATCCATTCAGTAGTTTTTGCGTGAAAGTAACAAACATACATACAAACTTTCGCGTTATAATATATTATAATATATATATATATTATCGCGATATATATTATAAATGCGAAAGTGTCTATGTCTGTTTGTTACGTTTTCACGACAAAACGGCTTAACAGACCATTATGAATTTTAGTATAGAGATAGATGGGACTTTGGAGAAAAACATAGGCTACTTTTTATGTAGGTACCACGCGTGCAAAGCCACGGGGAGCAGCTAGTAATATTATAAACGCGAATATTTGTATGAATGGATGTTTGTTACTCTTTCACGCAAAAACTACTAAATGGATTTTAATGAAACTTTACAATAATATAGCTTATATACAAAAGTATGTCTGTCTGTTTATTTGTTACCTATTCGCGGCTGAACGTTTTGTGCGGAGATAGATTGTATATTTCAGATGGACATAGGCTACTTTGTATGTAGGTAGGTAACACGCGTGCGAAGCCGCGGGCATTTACTAGTTTACTAGTAATATATAAATCCCCAATCGCCCGATGATTCTGCTGATTCGGGAGAGCACCTCGATCGATTCCCGTAATCATCCCTCGGAACAAAACTCAAACTTGTAGTTCTTAATTTGAGTTCGAGTTTTTACTCTATAATATAATTCCTACACTACAGCTGACTGAACTCTGTTTTATATCTTCATGTAATTGTTCGAACCGACTATAATCGATAAATAAAACGTAAGTACCTGCCTAATTAACTTCCTTTCCCGAAATTTCAGGTTCTTGGTATCCTTTGCATGGCGTTGGCATCTCCCCTCTATTCGACGTGGTTCGTCTTCGTGGCCGTCACCAGTTTCATCACAACTCTCATGTGGAGCTTCGTATACTTTCTAAGCATCAAAGAAGCCTTGAAACTGCCAATCAACTGGGTTTTATCTGTAAGTAATATAGGTACAGTCAACTTCAAAAGAAAACTTGCTTTAAAGCCCCAAATAACATAAAGAACCTGATGCATAACTAAGTAACGCTTACTTAGTTACAATCTGTTACATCTGTCAGTTTATGTGTCAGCTACGCTACGAGGACATTCACAACTTACCTAGTATTGCGCACTGCGTCGTGTCTTTAGATAGCGCCTAACGGTTTGTAAATGTGTTTTGCTTTAAGCTAGGTACTTCTGATTCTGAAAACTTCTTCACTACCAGTACTTAACATGGGGATCTTGACTGGACTTGATCTGGATCAGTTGAGCTATCCATAGATCGTTATTAACAGTCCTTAGATACCTCAACTGTTTCACATGTATTTTGTACTTATTATTGCATAAGTAAGTAATATTGTGTGCATTTCTGTATTTATTTTAAAATAATCACTTCAAATCTCGAGAGTCCTATTTTTGCGTCTCCTAGTATTAGTGAAAACGGTCATCATTAAAAAAACAAAAATTCATAAGCCGAAAATTGTATGTCACCTGTTGTTCGTGTGGGTCTTAATTGAATCCAATTTAGGCTATTACTCCACTTATATAGGTATCTCTTAATTTCTATCGTTAAACTAAGTTTCATCAAACACTTATCTTACTTATGTTTGTAATATTCAAATGATTTAATTAATAAATAATACATTTATGTAATAAATATTAATGGACAATCCACACTACACCATCTAGCCCCAAACTAAGCAAGCTTGTAGGTAGGTACTGTCGGAACCAAGATGACTGATATAAGTAATACTTATATATAAGTGAAAAATATATATTCTTTGTTCATCACACAAATGTTTGTCCTGAGAGGGAATCGAACCCACAAACTACAGCGCGGCAGGCAGAGGTAGGTACTACTAACTGAGCTGTGTGTGAGGCGAGTTATGTAATGAATTTACGATTCAAGGTCATGCTACGCCACATAGAAAGAAAAACTCAGTTGAGAATCATGAACAATAGCCATAAATAGGTAGGTACCCTCTTAGTTATCTCGATTATCAATAAATAACTCGTTTTATACCTACCAGAAGTCATCGTAGCGTAAATATTGATAGGAAATTCAATGGTATGTTGGGTAGGTTCTTGTAGAGAGAGGAAAAGAGTCAATTGGTTAAATCATTAGAGTGAAGCAATATTTTAGTTCGACGTTTGAAATACATATGCCCAGTTCTTATAAAGTAAAACAGCCGATAGAACCCCTACTACTTATATTATAAATGCGAAAGTAACTCTGTCTGACTGTCTGTTACGTTTTTACGCCTAAACCGCTGAACCAATTTTGATGAATTTTGGTATAGATGGGACCTTGGAGACGGACATAGGCTACATTTTATTTAAAGAGTTTGCTTGTAGTCAATACTTATTTAATTATAATTATTTATTATATATATGTATATAATTATTTATTATAGCCGGGTCCTTTAATAATGCATACGTGGACTAGCATCCGTTAGTAATTTTTTATAATTATATAATTTAATAGTAACGGTCTGTTCTGTTTAAATAGAAAACTGACGGGAGCTTTTATATGATACTAGCTGCTGCCAGCAGCCCGGTAAAAAACTGCATACAGCAACCCGAAAACCAATACATCTGGGTGCTGATTGTGCTATTTGAGAGTTTCCTCAGACCTCGTACAATCTTTCAGTATTGAAGGCTACTCGAGCTAGAGCAGCCCTCCTATTCCACAAATTAAAACCGATATAAGGTGGTGTCTCTTATTTTGAAGTGAAAACTTCTTTTAGCGCGGTACGCATATTTTCAGATGAGGTAAAACCTCTGGACTCGCGACACCGTTACCGAGTCGCAGGGCTGCCGCGCTCGCCCCAATTGATTATAAACCTGAATTCACATGCTTACAGTCTACTTTTGTATGGAGAAGTTTACTGAGTTAGGTTCTTTGATATATTATCTACATTCTGAACAAAAACATAAAAGAATCTTAAATGTATTTGAAAATTTCTAATAACTAATAAAATACAATTCATAAATAAGATGCAATTCATAACCAAATAACCCAATAACCCTAGTACCCATCTAAAAAATGTCTAACGCGCCATAATAAGTTTTCACTTCTGTCGGCACTCCCGGAGTGCACCCGTATTTTTTTTTAAATAAGTAGTGACTAGTGACTACAAACAAACTCATTACACGACCACGTGTTTTAAACGCGTTTGTACATATTTATGATATCTGAATGTTACACAAAATATACTTTTCTTTCTTTCTTTCTTTCCTTGCGCATTAAAATACGAACGATCATAAATTGCTTGCATGTTGCAACAACACAGTTCAATCAAAGTAATGTAACATTTATAGATAATAGTTTAAAAATTAGGTACTTAGTTGATATCGACATTATTGTTCTTTGATGATTTGCTGGTCATTTTGCGGTTTTAATCAACACAAAATTACATGTCTAAAACACGTCAATCACATGTTAATTTAGTAAGTTTAAGATCGTTTGTATTCTACGATATTTAAGTTATTCCGGCGAAACACACGAATCAAGGCCATTGCCACTATAAAAATGCCTCCCTTCCCTACTCGTTCAATTGCGGTCCGGGGCTCGTCAGCTGCAGCTTTTACTAGAAATATTCAAACAAAAGGCACAATATTAACGCATTTTGTATTTAGTATTGTACTACTGTGTTTTAGTATTGAGGGGCAGAAGGATGTTTACTAAACCGTAAAAATATACCCCAGGTTAATACGAGTATACGTATTACGTAGGTATACAAGTACCTATATATATTATATAGGTACTTCGCCACCCGCGATACAGGCTAGCCCTAGTGCGGAGATCACCAGAAAATTGTCTCTTTGAAATCTAAGTTTAGCATTCTAAGTAAATCAAATTTTGAATATTTACCTGTACGATTATTTACCTAGAAGGTTTTTTTACCTCTCGTAACTCTGTTGTCCTTTAAAAACATAATGTATTTGGTTTTCAGGAGTTGATCAGCACGAGTATTGAAGCATTCCTGTACCTGATTGCTTTCATTGTGCTCTTCGCGATGACAGCGGGATACTACGGCCATGGCTATGGAGCGAATGTAGCAGCAGCTGTAAGTTTCATTTATTCTTTCTCGAAAAATTGTCACGTTCCGCCTGAGCCGAGCGTGAAAGAGAGAGCGCAGAACAAGCGATAGAGAGGCACGATCGGCCTATGCGTTCGGCATGTGACGCATCTTAATAGGTTAAAAGGTTAAATTTTTCATCAATGTTTTCTTATGACGTTATCACGTAAAATAATGGCCTGTAAACCGACTTTACAGACAACCAATTTTTTTGTTGAAAGAATTTAGTGGTCGTAACGAAAAAACGCTCAAACCCTCGTAGCAAAGCTAACTTAGACGTTCCTTATAAATTAACGAAATAAAACAACGATTAGTTAGCGAGGTCAGTACCTGGATGGGTGACCTCAGAGGCGTTCATTTGAGCGCTTCAGAGTTGTCCAATGACTCACACGAAAGAAGAGCAAGAAGATACACTTGGTGTATCTAATTATATAAATAGTTATTGGTGAACAATGCACACAACACCATTTAGCTCCAAACTAAGCATAGCTTGTATTATGGTGACCAGATGACTGATATAATTCCAATATATTTTTAAATACATACTTACATTATGATACTTCATAATACCTAGACACAGAACCAACCCCTATGTTCATCACAGATAAGTTTATTTTGTGAGGGAATCGAACCTTCAACAGCACAGAAAGCAGAGCTGACAGGCCAGTCAACCTGGCCAGTCAGTAAGTCAGTGCTTACTGAATATTCTTTAACGTTTTCTGTACATAACTGACAGTCTACTAACAAATAGTTTTATTTGATAGGCAACGGGTAGGTATTAGTTAAATTTCGTACGAGCTCTATTATAAGATCCTATAAGTAAATTATTTATTTTCAATTTTTTTGATTATTACGTTGTTTAATAAAAAAATGTACTTTTGTACTGTAACCTGCTTATTCAGATATTAACTCTCTTTTAAGCAAATATGTAACCTATCGCACGCGTGACAAAATAGCAAGACCTCTTCAGGCTCACAATAGGTAGGTAGAGGTAGTAAGTACATTGGTAATGTTATTTTAGTAGTTAACGGGTATTTATCGCGTAATTTATTCCCGACTTTTCGGTTATGCATTGATCTTACAATATCAAATGGATTTTAAAAATATGGTCATGCGCATCTGACGCACATGAAAGCTTTTGAAGTCATAATGGAATAGAAGCTTCTGAATTAAATTGAATGATTGAAATAATTTTATTGGCCAGGCCCCAAACCAATTCATAACCATTTAGCTAACGAAACTTAATACATATTTTAAAACCACTATTAGGTGTACTTACTTATTTAAAATTTACTTGAAACTTGAGAATTTTATTCTCAAGTTTCGTGAATCCGTTTACAATAAAATAAAATATATTTAAAACGAATATTGGTGGACAATGTATGTACGCAACTCAATCTAGCCCCAAACAAAGCATAGCTTGGCATAGCATAGCATTATAGTGACCACATACTTATGATACTTTAGAACACAATACATACTGTAGTATGTATTGTTTTGTGTCTAGGTCTGGGTCACACAAATGTTTGTTCTGAGACGGAATCCAACCCACAACCTTTAGCGCAGAAAGCAATGCTACCTACTACCAACAGAGCTGACAGGCCTGTCAATGTTATGAAAGATAGTGCAGCCGACATTTCAGTGCAGCCGACTGTGAAGCTGTAGTACCTATATAGGTTTAGGTAGAGTAACGCACTCTAAGTACTTCTTAGTACAAATCGGTTCTGTTCTGACGCGCAATTGTTTATTTTCACAGGTGTTCGGTATCTTCAACACAGTGGCGTACGCAGCCAGCTCTTTCCTACTGTTCAAAGAGCACAAAATGGCGGCCTCGACGACGGCGGCGTGAGATACAATCCTCTGTTGACAGCAAGCTCCCACAAGGAGCCTTCTAAATTTTCAATCGCTTTCGTCTCGCTTTTCGCTTTCCATTTTATAATCGTTACCAAGCAGTTCACAGAATGTAACGTACACTGCCGTTGATCACGATATGTTTTGAAACTCTCATACAATTAAGTAAGTACCTACGTACTTACAGTTTACCTCAGTAATATACCTACCTACCCAATCAGTTAAGCAGACGGAGCGATTTTATCACAAATTAAAATTATTGTTAAAACAAAAACCGGTTTACATACCTACATAGGTAGGTAGGTACTTAGTTAATTATTTCACAACATTTGGCTCAATAGGTACAGGTAAGTACGTCTTTATTTAACTTCAAAAATGTATTAAGTAATACATACTTAGTGGTTTTTATTAATTTAATTTTAATTAATAATTTTATTAATTTGTTGTTTTTACAAGCTTCTATTTAACCTTTGAAATTGAAACCGGAAAGCCTTTTTTCTTTCTATAATTATGTAACTTTGCAAAATGACAAAAGGTCAGAAGGTAGCTACAATGTTGTAAATAGGTTGAGAGCCAAATACATAGGCAAAGAAAAACAGATTGTGACTTCATAATATACCTACTTACTACGAACTAATCTCATCTTTAATCTCATCAACGAAAATTTTACAAATAAGGATAAACCGGTCTAACATGGCAACTGCGAATGACTTGTAGAGAAACTGACATTTAGCTGACACTGTATAATATGTCTATTTTGACGTTTCTCCATAGAGATATTCTTGGCTGCGGCTGCCTGTTGGCAACTACACTGACATCAAATAAGTCGGCCTATCAAGTTGCTATACTTAGATACTAGGCCAAGCTTCGTCTATTTTTTTTTTCTTTGTTTATAACCAAATTTGTCGTGAATATGAACAACGGAATGCCATGATTAGGTGCGGAAGGAAAAAAAAGAACTGAAATATTTTGAGGACAGTTATCCTGTAATGTACCTACCAACCTAGCTTTAGAAGATTATTAACACATTTCTTATTTATATTTTAAAAGCACAGATTTTAATAACGTGCCCACCTATTCGTTTATTTATTCCAACAATTAGTAACTCGTCTATAATCCATAAAATTATGAAATTAAACCTGTTGGTACCAACTCGATTATTTACTTAAACTAAGTTCCACTCGCACAATTATCTCTAAGATTTCTATCTAATTGAAATAGTGAACAATTTAACTGATAAAATGTATGAGAAAAATGATTATTTTGCTATAATACAAGTTATAAAACAAATACAAATATCTATTAAACAGAAAACAAAGCGACAAAAATAAATTGGTGATTGTATTTCAGGGAAATGTGCAAGCCATCCTTACTACTTTATTTTGTATTTTTAAATGCCGTTATTATATAATACTGCATAATTTAGGTAACCTATCTATCAAGCATATATTTATTGTTAAGAGTTATGTTAAAGCTAAGTTTAATAAAATAATTACTTAATAATAAGTATGATAATTTATTATGGTTGTTATAATTTTATGTTAGCCTAGTCTTTACAGAAAAAGGGTTTAGGATTTTATATTGAACAAAAACAAGTATGTTGTAACCAGTACCTAGGTATTGTAATATATATAGACACTACTCATAAAAAAAAAAAATTGCTATTGATAGGGATTCAGATGTGTGGCATTTTCAAAAACGAACTAAATTAGACTATCACTGTCCCTTTCCCTTCATTTCAGTGTTGTAGGAAAAGGACAGCAACAATTTTATTTATTTTAGTTTAGAAATGCAACAACAGAACCACTATATATTTTTGCATAACATACGATACGATTTATTAAGAATCTTACTGACCTATGTAGTACAATGATGAAAGTTACGAATTATCATAAAAATTAACAAGATTGTAACTGTGTAAGTACCTAGGTACCTAGGTGCCTTTTATAAATCCGTCCAGAATCTCTACTAGGAGGGTAGGTACACTACTGACGATGGTTCTTGGCCTTGGCTTACATGAGCACAAGGCTCTCCAAAAGACACAAGAGAGACAGACACAGCAAAGACGCATTACGAACATAATTGTGGGACACAATGATGATTCGGTTGCTTCAAAGGACTAAAATTTCGTAAAATACGAACGATTTTATTTTGCTTACATTAAAGTAAAAATTATAGTAACATTTATATATGACAGTTTTAAAATATGTAATTAACATTTTGGTCCCATAAGGAATCTATTTTGTCCTGGGACTTTCAGCGCTTTCAACACCCCGTTTACATGGCGGCTAAAACACGTGTATCACACGTTAATTTAAGGAGTGTATATAAAATGTTATTCTAATTAAGAAAAAGATCGTATCTTACGAAGTTTTAAGCGATTCTGGTGAAACGCCAGAAACAGGGTCAATATCTACATCATAGGTCGAGACGTTAGTCTAGTCTAGATCCATTGTTATTAGGGTACTTATCAGTGTTGCATGTTCAAACAGTTCTAATTAATCCTTCTACTTATTTCAACGAATTAAGACAAAATTTGTAGATATATTTAGCAAAATGCGAGTAAGATTATGTAATTGTTTTTTTAGTATGAGAAAGGTAACGGTCCGTTCTGATTTTAATAGAGAAATCAACTAACGGATGCTACAGAGTTTATTATAAAGGCTAAGACTCAACTAGCGCCGATTATAAAATAATAATTCGTGAGGTTTGGTGATTTTTGATGATTTATGAATAAAATTACTTTTTGTTTATGTTTAATTAGATTGAACTGGGTAGATAAAAATAATTTGAACTGAATGAACTTTATTTATAGATTTTCACTCGAATGCCGACGAAATGTTATTACTTATAGGATTTTATGTACCTATGAATTAATATTATTTTGTAAAAAGTAGGTACTACTTACATAATAAAGAAATTTTAACAACTTCTTGTTATTTTCTTAGAAATCTTACTTTGTCGTTGGCCCTGATTCGGTTATTTCGCGGGACTAACTAAGCTTTCGTAAAATATGAACAATCTTATTTTGGTTTGCACCAAAGTCAGAACTAGAATATTTTTTTTAATGTATTCATAAATTAACTAAACTGAGGCTCATTTAATCATTTAGGTCATTTTAGTCGCTCAGTTCAGTTTAGTTTTAGTAAATTGGTGTTTAATATTCGTAGGTAAAGATGTGGGAAATCCCAGGAAAATCAGTTCAATAAATAAACGTAAACACAATTTTAACCAATTTTAAAAATGTTACAATAATTTGGACTTAGTGTTAGCAAAATAGATACTTCGTACATTTCGAAAATTTTCGAAAGTCTAACGAAACAACTAAATCCCCGCCATTGTAAACCATAGTAGATACATTCCACCCAACACCCAATATTCATTAGTAAGAAACAATTGCCTTCGTTATTGTATACTTACAGAAGAAGAAGAGCAATGAGACCACAAGAAACAGTTCTCCTTCTTGGTCCCATGAGACATGGGACAAAATCACGAAAAAACACTACCTTGTTTCCTGTACCTACGTGGAATTGTTATTTTCCACGTGACAGATATGGCTGCTGGACATATTACTCTTCAATTGTTTTATTTTACTTTTATTCTCAACTAGCTGCTACCAGCAGCTTCCCGCGCCTTGTTCCTAGATAAAAAGTAGTCCGTCAAGATACAATCAATCTGGTTATCAAATTTCATCAAGATCTGTTCACACAGACAGAGGCACTTTTTAATTTATATATTAGTATGGATCTAGATATGGCTGTGTTACTTCCCCAAATTTTCAGTTCACAAATCCATATTTGTGATGGTAAAATCACTGAACTGAACTAATCACTGAATGAACACTGGATCTATAACTGGGGAAGTATCCAATTGAATCTTTTAGGGAGGACTCTATAAGTAGATAAATTATCTAAAATTAACTAAGTATTCTTCAGTCAAGTCATTTGTTTTAAGATGAATTGGGCACGGGCTAAACCTGTCACCGATTATGACACTTATTCCCACCTACATAAAACAAACCTTTTTATGCTCTTCCAGATCACTGACTACAACTATATATTAAGTCGTTGCGGCGTGATTAAGCCACCAAAAGCATTCATCATCATCATCATCATTATTATCATCAAATCAGCCTTTAAGAAGTCCACTGCTTCTTAAAGACACTGCTGAACATAGGCCTGCCCAATTGATTTCCAGGAAGAACGATTTGAGCCTTCTCCATCCACCGACTTCTTGCGATCTATATAATGTCGTCAGTCCATCGGGTGGGGGTCGTCCTACGCTTCGTTTTCCTGTCCTTAGTCGCCATTTGAGAACTTTTATTACCCAACGGTTATCCGTTCTGCGAGCTATATGCCCTGTACATTGCCACTTCAACTTGCAAATTTTGAGTGCTATGTCGGTGACTTTGGTTCTTCTACGGATTTCCTCGTTGCGGATTTTATCACGTAGTGAAACACCCAACACAGCTCTCTCCATAGCACAAAAAACATTGTGAATAAATAAATAATGCCGGACAATTCACACAGCATCATCTGGTCCCAAAGTAAGCAGAGCTTGTGTTATGGGTACCACATGACTGATATAATACTTATATACTTTTTTTGTAAATACATACATAGAAACACCCAGACCCGAAACAAATACTTGCCGACCATTCTGTCCTGCAGCGGGAATCGAACCCACAACCTTCTGCGTCCCAGAATCCTTAGCCCACTACGGCCTTAGCCCATCCAGACATGCAAACGATCTTTCGCATGTTTTATGGGATAGGAAAAAATGTGTGACTTACTAAAGTCGTAGATGTTGTCAAGAGGATAAATTAGTTGGAGTAGAGAATAGACATTTGGCAAGGTGGGCAGACGGTAGGTGAAAAAAGGCATGACCGAAAGAACGTCATAGATCACCAGGTAGACCAGCAGTCAAGTGTTTGGATGAAATAGTGAAGACGCAATGGATGTGCATGACGATTTGCGATACGATGCGATGGGCGAAGGACCCAAAAGGATGGGGTAACTTGGTTACAAAAAGCTGTGAATGTGGGCTGTGAATATGAGAGTTATGTGCGTAGCGTATTAAGTAAATGAATCGAGTAAAGTCGATGCGAATCCGAGTGAGTCATCTTGCGAAGTACCTGCCCGGCGCCCACTCGGCAGTCTTTTCCAAGGTTCGATATTGTACGCTCGTGTGGTGTGCGGTTTTCCTCTGTTTTCCTGGAAAAAACATTACTGTAGGTAAGTCATAATGTTTTATTTTACACTGTTAATTATTATGTTAAAATCTCACCTTTTAAAATGTTACCTAGCTTAAACAAATTTAAAGGGTGTGTGAGCTGATTTTATATATATTTTTATTGATTCACGTCTGGGGTAAAGATGAAAACCTCCAGACAGACGGATTCTTGTTGCCTGTTCAGAGTTACTGACCTAGACACGTAGCTACTACAAATATACACAATGAATAGCAAGTAATGAAAAATTATTTGCAAATTCTCAAGAAGTATGCAAAACGAGTGATCGGGTATTTGATATCGGCATAGGTGGCAGCGATCAATTGGGATTAGGATGCATAGCATAGAAAGTGAAGTTTTTGAAGACTTTTTATGTGTGTGATGTGACGCGATCGCCATTATCTGTATAAAAATAAATTTCACCATGATAAAGAATTTAAAAACAATGATCAAGCAGGCAGGCGACCTCGGCACACAAACAGCACTCTCCCGATGTCATGAGCGCATGAGCCACCCGAGCGACACGTTGACCTCAAGATATCGCACTGTCTTAGCTGGTTTTTTAAGTACATACGTATCTACTAAGAAAGTTCTTGTGTCACTAGTTACAAAATTAAATTCATGTATAAATTTAAACCATTAAACATTTCAGTAAAAATAATGTCGCATTCAGTCACCATCACCAGGACGACCGTCGCCACCTCGGGTACTTCAGTTTACGTAAACACAGGGTATTTAGGTACCCTGCCCGGGCTATTGAAGCTTGCACAATTGGTAAGATATACATTTTATATTTGCCGTGTATCTTATAATCACAAAGGTAATTAGCTAAAGTAAAGTGCATACAAACTTTCCGACCATTCTGTTTTCTAATAGCACAACAACGATTGAAATCTTCCAGTCTCCAGGATAACCTACTTTCCCAGACGTAAATAACATGGCATCATTATGAAACCATCGGGATCGTGAGTTTTGAATTTTGCGTATCAAAACAATTTTTCCCGAGTTGAACCGATCGATCGACCACTGAAAACCTTCATATCAAAAGACATCAAATCAAAGTCGCTAGAGCTAAAAATAGACTAGTCTAGATTGAGTCCAGAGCTTACGTAGGTACTAGAACTTTTTGGTATACCTTCAAAGTGTGTGGTTGTCTAAATTCAATTACTACCTATTATTATAAAAAGAAATTATTAGATTTTTTGTGTTTGTATTATTGTTTTTAATAGATAAACTCATACACTACTTAAACGATTTAAAATTTGGTACACCTATAGAAACCTACAATGGTGGCAATTCGGTTGGTTCATTTCTAAATTTAGGAATGTCTAAAATATATTTTAGTTAGTCATATCATTTGTAAAACCTATTCGGTTGGTACCATCTAACTAAATAAGGAACACTTAATTAAATTAGATAAAATTAAATTAGGATAAGTTGGTAACAGCAGAATAACAATGTTTAATTTGACAGTCTAAACCTAATTTTAGCTAAAATTTGTTAGGTTGGTGCCAACCAAATTGCCACCAATTATCAGCGAGTAATATAAGCAAAATAACATAAAAAAATTGAGGTTTGTACAAAAGTTACAATATTTACATATTTACAAGTTTCCTTTTAAAAGTATATAGGTACCTAGTATATAAACAAAAATTCGTACAAATGGAAGAATAGTGTGTAATAAAAATGTTTTGAATATTAAATTTTAAAATTTGACAACCTCTGTGGTGCAGTGGGCTAAGGTCTGGTTGAGACGCAGGGTTCGATTCCCGCCGCGGGACCAATGTTTGTATGATCTGCAAGTATTTTTCTCGGGTCTGGGTGTTTCTATGTATAATATATATATATTTACAAAAAAAGTATATAAGTAGTATATCAGTCATGTGGTACCCATAACACAAGCTCTGCTTACTTTGGGGCCAAAATGATGCTGTGTGAAATGTCCGGGATTATTTATTATTATTTATTTATTTGTATAATATAAGACCTTGATCGTTTCGTATGTTACACGGCAATCAATATAGAAATACTTTGTTTCCTTCCCCTGAAGCGTTGCTTTGCATGATGTCACGTTTGCATGGCGTCATCTGTCTTTATGTTGAAATGTTAGAGCATGGTACAGTCAATCCGATATCTTCATTCATATAGTATATCTCTTTCAATTCATACATGAATTACAGTGATTTATTTAATTAATACTTCATATAATATAAATACATGTGAAAAGTTGTAAAAACATACTTATATAGGTACTTACTAAGTACTTACCTACTTATATTATTCCTAATAGGTACTCAGATACTTGATATGGTAAAATAAAATAAACAACTTTTTATACGAAAAGGGTCTTTTTTTTGAGTTGACTATACGAAACTTATCAATATTAAAGTGAAGCAATTTATACATTTTATTAATTAAATTTTCCTCATTATTGTAATAATTTCTATGTTATGCGTTTTGCTTTTGATATGATTTTGAAGCGTAATACCTACTACCCATTAGTCATAATGTAGGTAGTTATATTAATTATCGTGGATTTCGAGTATTTTCAAACATTTTACCTGAACTTTATTACCCTTTTCAACATGGGTTTTTCTAATACAGGCATTTACGAAAACTATAGAAGCAGATACCTACATACATATACATTATTGGATTATAAAAGGCTCTTAGAACTTATAAATAATAGCAGAAGTACGTAGTTCTTTAACTAGTTTCCTTCATCTCAATGTCAAAGGTACAGGAATACCGTACGTACCTACGTACTCTATTTTCTCTAAAACCACGAGGCCGTGACTTCATACTGGCTATTCCTGGAGTACCTACTTACTAAGAATATCTGATATTAACAGTCTCATGCACTGTATGCCGTAGCTACGCGCGAACTAAAAGACTAACCAAAACCTATGAACAGACCTCTAGGTACCAATATAAGTTTTAACATAGGAACCTAGTGAAGTGAGACGGGAGTAGCGAGTACGTAAAAATATACATTTGGCTTTTGAACAAGGATATTGATACATTTTGATAAACACGGGCGTACGCATTATTTTGCATTATTTATATTATTTTGTCGATGGAGGCGTTTCCAAATAGCTGAATTGAGCGAACCGTGAACTCGAGCGGCAACGAGCGGACCGCGGATCAAACTCACCGTGATGAAGATTCTCTAGCTAGATGAATCGAAACAGTGTCGGTGCCTCCATCGACAAAATAATACGTGAATAAAGCCCGTGTTTATCAAAATGTATCCATATCCTTGTTCAAAAGCCAAATGTATATTTTTACGTACTAAAACTACACTTACGTACAACTCACGAAAGTTTTGAAAGGATATTGATTTTAATTTTATTTCAGACAATAAAATAAGTCGATAAAAAAAATCAAAAAACCCGACTGCGTAGAGTTAACTGAACTTGTTTTTACACTGATTCTGATATCTAAACGAATTCTTAAACTACTTAACATGAATTTAACAACATAATTTGAGTATTTATCATTATTTTATTAGGCATCTGTGCTTCAATAGCTCAAAATTCGGGTAAAATAGATTCAATTTTATACTTACACTAAACTATTTTTTTACAGAAAGTACAGAATAATATGCATTAATACAAAATAGATGTGATACAGTTGAGTTATCTATAATAATACTTATAAAAACAGCAAACCTACTTGAAACATAATGCTTTTGCCCAAATCGATCAGTTTAGATACAATACTTACTTACCTTTTTGGTTCACAGTAAATTTAAAATGGCTTCTTACAGTTGCCAGATTAGATTTTTTACATCTACCTCTATATAGCTTCACTTTGTACACTACAATACAATAAATACGTTACAATAAAGAAGTAAAAAAAGTAGAGTAAAAAAAGGAAATACAAGTATACCTTTATAAATTGCGAAAATAAGCTGGTATTTTAGAAGATAATTAGTGCTGCTCTGCTATCTTGGTTTTTTGCCTACTGACTCCCGTAGGAAATACAATCATATAGAAAATAGAAAAAAATATTTACGTATGATAATTATCTTTACCTAACAATACTATAGATATATATGTATATACCTATTTGCGTCCAGTTTTGGTTAATACGTTGCAGAAGTGCACCAAAGGCGCCTCTGTGGTGCACTTCAATCCTTTCATCACACTGCTGGTTCGAAATAACTAGTTACCGATAAGAAGAAGTGGGTGAATACTGGCTGAGTATGATGATAATGATGATGATGGTAATCGGTATGGATTTGTTCCACGTTCGCCCCACATTCTATAAAATTTTGCTTTTGCCCCATGTCAAAAATATTTCTGGATTCGCCCCACATTACAAAAGGTACGAAAGTAAGAGCAAAGTACAGTTGACAAATAAAACCAATTGATCAATGTTTTTGATTTTTTTTTATTCATCAACGTGATATAAAACAATGATATTATTTGAATTCTGTTTGCTGTACTTTTGAGGTCGCTATAAATCACATATAAATGTTTAAATTCAACACTTTAGAATGTCTCGTCACCTAGATACTGCAGTATGTTCTGGACCATATCTTTCATTTCTTGTTTAGCGAAACCCTATAAGTATTTTGGTTTTTAATTTCCATAATCAAAAATTAGCAACTTCTTAAAGTCTTTCTGTACTTCGACATCAGACGCCTTTGTGAATGTATTTTTTTTAATATAGTTTTGTTTTATGAATTATAAATACTTGATTTCATTTTTGAAAATTTGGGCAGAGTTAACAACTACTAAATCTGTGCTTTGTTTTTTAGTCTTATGCTTTAATTGTTAATTAATGGAATGGGTTTACCTTCTGCACATGCAGATTTGATGTATGTTGTGATGATTTTATTAGATGATCATCTGCGTCAGTGACCATTTACAATTTGCACTTTCTGTTAATACACCTCCATGATATTGTAATATTTTTAATATTTTTTTTTGTGTGTAGCAGAATCGGCTTAACTCTTTTTGACTCTACGTATGTTAAATGTTTCTGCGATGACGATGGCGTAGTGATTGTGTCTGGTTCTAACATAGTTACATAGATGGAAAACTGAAATTATAATTTTATGGGTTTTAAATATTTAACAACTTTCAGTTTTTAAATAACACACAAAAAGAACACTTAATAAAAAAACCTATTTCTGTCATTAACTTTCACAATGAAGTAAGTTTGTGTTTGTTGAAGTCATAACATTTTAAAAAATTATGTCTCATAATTTGAGTTATATTTAAAACACAACTGATACTGGGGACCTAATCAAACATTATCATTCAATAAAAAGACTAGCAAGAACTTCATTAGAAACAAGAAAAAACAATTTTTATTCAACTTTACATAAACTCTATGTAAAGTTGAATAAAAAAACTTTTTTTTAAGATGATACTGGCACCAAAGATAACATAATCACTACTTTAGGCACTTTCACAAACTCACACAAAAAAAACACAACTTTAGTTCACTACGACACTCATTTATGATCTATTATCATTTCTAGAAAGTTGCCATCTTCCTTACAGTAGATAACTGATTTGGTACTGGTCTATAGATAATCCAATAACGTGATTGTCCTAGCACTAAGCCTGTTTGACCATGAAACAAGAGATTGCACATGTCCTAACCTTTTGTTCACAGAGTTTGCATTATTTACCTGCTGAGTTGTAAAGCAAGTTTAATCAATTCATTAATTTGTTATTGAATTGTTTTAACTTTTTACTTATTATTTAAGTAGTTTACACTTAAAATGTTTCAATGCTTCAAGCATTTTATATTCTGACTGTACTTAAATGTATTACAAAAACATGCGAGGCAAAACAGGAACACAAAATGGGGCAAACGTGGAAAAATATTATTAAAATAAAGAAAACAATATCTTCGGGGCGAAAAAGGAATATAATGTAGGGCGAATCTGGAATTTTACAAGTGGGGCAAAACTCTGCGGGGCGAATGTGGAACAAATCGTGGTATGTCATGTTTCAGGTGCTGGGCGCAGCGTGCGTCGGTGTGGTGGCGTACTACATCGACCATCCGCGGGTATACACCGTGCAGAGGGCGGAGCTTTTCTTCCTGTTGACGGCTACGACGTTCCTTATAGGCACTTTCTGTCTGCTGACGGCGTGCTTGGTTTCCATGTCGACTGCTTCTATCATATCTAAAACTATTTATGTAAGTAGGAATACAATGCAGCACAGTTTTTACAATTCAGTTTGTTAGTATATAAGTGATATATAAGTATATAAGTATATATAAGTTTATATATAAGTAACCCAATAGCTGGTTCCTATTTGGCTCAGCGTATTAGCATTGCCATTCAACGTGGCAATGCCGCCAGTGTCTTGGGAACGCTGCCCTCTGGCAGTAATCTGGATCAGTTGAGCTATCCATAGATCGTTTTAAACGGTCCTTAGATAGCTCAACTGTTTCACATGTTTTTATATTATTGTACTTTATTATTCTGTACATTTATTTTAGTGGCTATAAAGGTGTTCAGGTGCATTATCGTGCTGCTGGTGGTGTTCATTCTTACAATATTACTATGTATGAATTTGCTCATGATATTTGAATTTTTCAGATGTTCAGAAGTTTGCTATTTATCTAGCACTGAAATATACTGAAAATAAAGCACTAGTTAGCTATTTGATACTTCAGTACATCAAGGAAACCATCTTAATTATTTAATGACCATTTACAGGAGGTGATATATCATGGTTGTGCATTCATATTCTACCTCTGCGCGGGACTCACACTAATCATAGAAGTGAATCACAGGAAATACGCAGGAGATTACGAACCGTATTTCGCAGCATCTGTAAGTTTCACTACATTCAATATTATTGATCAATAATCGGGTAACAGACATAACGTATGATGGAAACCTTGAATTGTGCTCAAACCTACCGCTGAGCCACACATGGCCTCGCTGAGTTGAATAAGGCTTTGTATAAACTGCTCTGCTACCGGTCTCCTTATTAGGTATCTTGAGACGACTTCTATGGCGCAATGGGTCAAGACGCAGAATATTGCGGGTTCGATTCCGGTTGCGAGACAAATGGTTGCATGATCTGCAAGTATTTGTTTCGGATCTGGGTGTTTCTATGTATATTATGTATGTATTTAAAAAAAAACTGTATATAAGTAGTATATCAGCCATGTGGGGGGTACCACAATCATGACTGATATGACATATACTACTTATATGCTGTGTGAAATGTCCAGCAGTATTTATTTATATTTATTAACTGACTGATCTGTCAGCTCACTCGATTTCCTTCCAGGACAAACATTTTAGACACAGAACAAATACAATGTCCATCTCATTAATGTTTGTCCTGGAAGGAAATCGAACCCCCAACCTAAAGCTCAATTACGTGCAATTACTTACAAGTAGCAATAGTGACAACAACATGCGTAAACAGTCTACAGTCATAAATAAAAAACTCTCATACGGAAGTTCTAAATTATTACTGAGACTTAATCCCTACTTCCCTACTAATATATATAATATTATATTATATATAAATTATAAATGCGAAAGTAATTCTTAATCTAATATAAGTTAAAACTTTTGTAACTGATTGTACAAAACAGCTTCAATATTTTGATGGTGTGCGAAATGTCGCTAAAAAATAAATTAAAATGGAAAGTGTCATTTCGGTCAAGGTGTCCGAAAATATTTTGTCCGAAAGGTCACCTAGCCTGTCTGTCTCTCGGTCTGTCTGTCAGGTTTTCACGCCTAAAGCTTTCATAAAAGCTGAACCGTTTTTGATGAATTTTGGTATAGAGATAGATGGGACCTTGGAGAAGGACATAGGCTACTTTTTATGTAGGTACCACGCGCGCGAAGCTGCGGGCAGCACCTAGTATAGATATATTTAGAACTCTGAATTCAATAGTTTCTTCTTTTCCAGATTATGGGACTCATTATGGCTGGACTGTATTTGCTGAGCACATTCTTGGCCAATCGTCAGTACCGAGGAATTTAAAAATGAAGCATCAAAACCGTTGTAGGGGAACAACTCTACATAATTGAGTTTAACATTAACGATAATTGTCTTATAGTCAAACTCAAAGTCCTTAGTGGTTAGTTAAGTCCTACCTACCTACCTAGTTTTCCCTCTATCATACATATGTGTATTTTACGGTGTACCTATGTACCTAATTGGTAGGTAGCACTATATCGGATCCGGTACCTATTCTGTTAGTTCCTGCTACTTGGTTGAAATTAAACAAGTTTGCTTGTTTATCAGCAGAGGAAGTTAGATTGAAAAGGGCTTTAATAATGTTTAGTTCCGCTAATTTCCGCAGGAATCATATTGTGAAATTGTCCCTAGTTGTGGGGTAAGGTGCGGGGGAATGCGGGTGAAAACTCAAATCACTGCGGTGGAGTTCTGGGCCTTAAAAGATAATACACAATAATATGCTAAGAGGCGACTTGACTATCCATTAAGAACTCTTGAGTATGGTTATTATTGCGATAAAAAACACTGCCTACGCTTTACGTGTCTTGTCATACTTAGGGCTCGTTTAGAAGGTTCAAGAATTGAGTTCGAGTTCGTTTCTATGTGACATTTTTTGACAACCGTAGACGTACTTGACTAAAATTCTAGTCCCATTTAAACATGTTAGTCATTAAACTAAGCAAATGGAAGCTTAATTAGTCTTCCGATTAAGTATAGACTTCTTCATAGACTACAGTTTAATTTACATTTTATTTTGATAAGATTACGTTTTTTACTTCTTCTCACTGTTAGATTTAACTTATTTTGTTTTGTTTTATAAAGTTGTTGCACCTTTTTATACTGAGTAGCCCAAAAAACCTTGGTGATTTATTTTGCAACAATGCTCGACGAAAGGGGTTGAAAGATTTCAATCAATTTTAATCTCATAATTTATTTAGATTTTTTTTGTTCAAGACAAATAGTTTTTTTTATAAGACAGACATGAACTGAATGTAATATTTTCTTCTTTACTTTCTTTACTGATTTTATTTATTTCTAAGTAATTATTTAAGAGGAATCAAATCTAATCAGTCTGCTAAACCTAAAACCAAATCAAATTTCACGCTGGCAAATTTTTACTCTGTTGTTTTGGCCCTCTGGCAATAATTTGCATATGTATACATATGCAAACTATTGTTACATGTTTTTGTACATAGTTTTACTAGTTTTTACCATTTTATGCAACGTAAATATTTTTGTCATATTTAACGGCTTGTTGTTGCATTTTTTATGTATATTTTGTTACTTGTAATACATTACATCTTAAAATGCATTATACCTAATGTTGCACCATCATAATATTCGTCAATAATGCAATTTAATGTTGCCAGCTTGAAAGTAACGAAATAATTTTATAAAAATTTATAAAAATAAACAAAACATGTTTATTTTATGCAAAATCATTTTGATTTGATTAAAGGTAAGAAATCTGATTTTAAACAACTTTGCCTAAAATACAGGTAGGAGTTATTAATTTTAAAAATACCAATTTGAAATGTTTAAAACTGATATATAAATTAAGTACTTATTTAAATAAGTTTAATTATATAACATAAATGTATAGGTATCTCTGATTAAAAAAATATATCGTGTTTTATGTTTATATTTTATCTACATCTTAATCTGTAATGTCATGATTAGCTAAGAAGTCTACCTATTTAAAACTGATGTAGCATCGACGATATCACAATTTTACTCGTCAAATATTCTTATGCTTATAAAAATAATGCGCTACACTAAAATGCTTGTCAACGGAGCTACAGCGCTTGATTCAACCTTCTTATCGATTTCTTATTACAAGTATCGATTGGATTTATGTCTAGGCTGATTGTAGGTCAATTTTGCTTTGTACTAACACATTACAAGCAAGGAAATATTTTACGTTTAACATACACATATCTCCACACCCGTAAAATCTTGAAAAAAATGTTCGCTTACTAATGTACAAACCTCTACTTACCTCTCGATATAAATATGTTATTGTCAGACTGTAGGAAGAGGGCTCCTATTTATTTTATCTATAAATACCTACCCACTAGAAAAATATTGTTATTTTGTTATTTGTTTGTATATTTGTTATCAAACGATAGTTTAATTTTTATTTCAATCTAAATCAATGTGTTTTGAAATGCTTTCATTTTCTAATTACAAACTAGAGGTTATGTAAAGTTTTATAAAATTAGGCTAGTCTGTAGGTATTGTAAAACGACTTTATGAGCAAAATGTTTGAATGAAAGATTGCAACAAACATGTTAATGATATTGTGAAAAAAAGTTTTTCTTGCAAATGTTTCTTGTTGCATAGAGGTCTAAGCAGTAAAAGCATTTTGGTAAAAAAAATATGTAACTGACCTACACCTATTTCTATACATTATACATACTATTTCTAAGTATTTTTGTACTAATTTACAGAATAACATTCTTAGAAAAAGGTGTTTTATTTACCTACCTACTCATCAATTGCTTGATAAATACTAATAGGTGATCAAAAACCCGTGTTTCTCAAAATGTATGTACAACTTACGAATGTTTTGGAAGAATGCTAAACCCATAAAGTTGAATCCAAATGATCGAAATATCTAGTTAAATATTTTTTTAGTTTCTAACGCTTCCTACAAAAAATCCTTATAAGTCACTATACAAGAAATAAGCTATTACTTCTGCTTTTGGATCGAGGAACAGGGTCAATGAGTGTATAAACAATTATCTTACCGGAATAGAAATGAACCCTCCGCTTTGTGTGCTATTTTTGAGTAGCGTGTGCGTGTGGTATACCGGCACGCGACATTTCAAAATAATCCCATCTTTAGTCGAGACAAGACGATACAGCAATCGAACTTGATGTTTAAAAAGTGTTATATTAAAAAGTCCTAAACTATTTCATATGTTTACACAATTTAGGGCAATAGTTCGCTGAACTTCCATTGAACGGGGGCGCACGCAAAATATCTAAAATTATATTGTTGACTAACACTGACCGCGCCGCGTAAACGGCTAAATTGAACTCTCCCTGTTTCCCGTGTTGAAGTGCGTGTCTGGAGTCTGAACTCTTTTGAATATTAAAAGGGAAACAGTAAATAAACCGAATCTTAGGCTTGATTTATGCCAGAATAAGTGTGTAGTTAAAGTGAAATGACCCGAGGACCGACTATTGTTCGAGTGGCACCGGGAGGTGGGAATCAGGGTGCCGGCATCAAGTGCTGCTGCTGCCGATGTTGCGAATGCATCAACTTTGGATACCTGACAACTCAACATGGACTTATCAAGTTGGCTCAAGCAGTAAGTTACAAACTTCTGAAATGCATTTTCTATCATTGAAATAATGTTTAGGTTGGATGGTTTATATAGTTAGGCAAAATATTTAATAAATAGATATATATCTAGTATTAATCCGCCAATCTATTCTTAAGAGTAAAACACAATACATTCATCGGTTAGAGAGATAGTACTAAATAGTTGTCTATCTATTCAATATTTTGTATTGGATTTCTGCAAAATCCTGCCTGAATCTATTATCTATCTGGCTAGACAAGGTTATCCTCTTTACCTCCATGACGCCCGACACAAATGGCTGATTTAGACATCCCAAGACTGAAGCCCCAGGTTCGGGTTCAATTCCCGAGGTAGGTACGATAAATGTGTCATCTGCAAATATTTGTTTAGTAGAGTCTGTGTCAACCTTAATAAATAATAAAATAATAAATCAATATTGGTGGACAATGCACACATCATCTAAACTACAATATATTGCGTAACCCAAGAGCTGGCTGGAGTTAAGCTATCTATAGATCGTTTTAAACGGTCTTTAGATAGCTTAACTGGTACGAATGTATTTTATATTATTATATATTATTCTGTACATTTCTGTAATTATTTCTGAAAATAAACTTTATATATCGTTCGTATATGACTTATTTTCTATTATATAAATAGATGCTGGGCGGTATGTGCCAAAGTCTTCTGGTCAGGTATGGCATGTCAGAGGCGAGCAGCATGGGCTCTGCGTTCCACGGGTTTTTGACGACAGCCTCAGCCTGCCTGCTGACGACCGCGCTCCTCATCGCCTGTTACGTACTCTCCTCCAAGACGCAGCAGCTGATACGGCAGTCCATTTTTGTGAGTAATTTATCATCTAATCATCTAATTTACCAAGACGAGGTTATCATATTCCTTTCTTGGACTCATTAAGATAAGACGAGGTTAAAGTCGCGCGTGTCCGGCTTGAAAATGTAGCCGCGTTCCATTGTTATATTGATTTACTTGTTATCGCGCACCTACAATGGTTATCGTCATTGAAGTGGAATGACAAATAGATACGTCACATAATTTAGTTATTGCTTTGCAATGTGTTTGCAACAATGTGTTCTCCGATGATTGTCTCAACAGCTTTGACATACTGGGCTTGGGGTAATTCAGTTAATTTCCGTAAGCTCAATTGGAATCGATCCACAGCCGAATGACAGCTTTTGACGTTTTTTTCGTATTCTGCTAATGAACAACAGCTCAGATTCTTCGTTTGTGATTTCATGAAGTAACATAGCAATTCTAAATTAATTATAAACAATAATTAATGTATTACGTAATCTTAGCGGAATTTTAATCAATACATTGTGACTTCATAGCACAAGTATGGACAATAGATTTCTAAGTGTATTATGGTGCAATTTGATTTGAACGACGAGGAATCCCGAGAAAGTTCACGACGGCCATTCCGCGATGACGACGTTTAGAATACACAAATGACGATTGACATTCAGCTAAGACTGTATAACTAAATAATCACCTGACACTGGCAAAATTGTCAGACAGATGCCATTATAGGAAGAAAAAAAGGAGAACAACTCAACTCAGCTTAGACTACGTTTACGAAGTCGCCAAAGACCGATCGAATGTTTCTTTTGTATGGCCATAGAGATAACAGACCTCTTCTGTGTAATTATCGAACCGTAAATGGAACTGAAACGTAGATGGATTGGTATAGAACGGTAACTGTTGTAAATTAACAGAGTTGAGGCCCTGATTATAAATAAATAAATATATAAATAACCGATGCGTTCCCCTTGGATGAATCACGAAAACTAATTGATGCCGTCCGCAGTAGATAACTTGTGAGCAGAATATCAATTTTAAACATAATTTGGTTTTACCTTGGTCCGATTTTCAGTCTTATATACTAGGTACTAGGTTTCGTATAAGTCAGTAGTCAATTCTGATATCAATAATAATAACTCGAAGGTCTCTGTCGTGGCCTAATAACCGAGTTTGAGAAGCAGAAGGTTACGGGTTCGATTCCCGCAGTGGGACAAATGTTTGTATTATCTGTTTCATACTATGTATTAAAAAAAAAGTATATAAGTAGTGTATCAATCATGTGGTACCTATAACACAATCTCTGTTTCCATTGGGGCCAGATGATGCTATGTGAAATGTCCGTCATTATCTTCTTTGTATATTTATTTATTTATTTAGTTATTTATTATACTTTAATTAACTTTTTTTTTTACAAAATTTAATATATAAATCTTCTGTGCGTGTGTTTGTAGTTAAACTCCTCCTAAACGACTGGACCGATTTTGATGATGTTTTTTGTGTGTTCAAGTGGATTCGAGAATGGTTTAGATTTTTTTTTATTTATTTTAATTTTTTCTTTATAAAACGCGCGCACGAAGTCGCGAACGGGACAGCCAGATTATTTATAAATTGATAGCTTGGGCACGTTCAAGGCATTTAGTACTTTTCTACTTATTTCTTAATATTAATGTATAATTAATTCTTCTTATTGTATCACTAGTTATTAGGATCCACTGTGGTGAAAGGATTAAAGTGCGCCTCAGAGGCTCATTTCGTGCACTTGGCACATGTCTTGGAAGTTTATTGGTTGAAAAATATAGTTGAATAGTTAGGTATTCCGTTGAAATAGGAATACCTAATAGAAATAATATTCCATCAGTCATCTGGTTCCCATAATACAAAGCTTAGTTTGGGGCTATATGATGTTGTGCATTGTCAACCAATATTATTATTATTATTATATGTTTTTTTTACCCTAGAATTGAATAAACGTAATTATTTAAGAACCACAGATGCATACCCAATGCATCTGTGGTTCTTAAATAATTACGTTATAATACAAAAAAGAAAACGGTCATTGTATGTAAGTCAAGAAAAACTTTATTGTATGAAATATGAGTCCATAAAGGTAGTAACTCCTTGTATTTTTTTTTATTTTTTACATATTTTTATTCTTCCAGTTGTGTTCCACTGGAAAGTCACAAGAAAGCAAAACATCTAAATTTCGTTTACTTGGATGTTATATTTTATCCAGATATTTTGACTTAAAAACCAAAACTACTGTACCCATTTTGATGAAATTTATATCGGACCAATTGGAAAGTATATACTTTCACATGAAAAAATATTTTTTCAAATCGGTTCATGAATGACGGAGTTATGAGGTAATAATCTTAAAATAATCTTGACCGTGGTGGTTCCGGCATAGAATAGGATCCCTCCATCTCCTCCCGTGGATGTCGTAAAAAGCGACTAAGGGAACACACACCGGGGGATTTGGCAGCAGCACCCCCCGAGCACAAAATACTGAATCTGCGGTCACCAATCCGTCTGCCAAGCGTGGTGATTATGGCAAAACCCCCATATGATGAACACAACTAGAAGACGGCCCCCAGTTCCCGGCAGTTCCGCTATTCCTGGCATAGGTGGCGGCCACGGTAACGGCGGAACAAGGGGTGCGAAGAATCTCCGGCAGAGGTCCAGCTACCAATCCCAACGACCCCTGGCCCTGGCAACATACAACGCACGCACACTGAAGACCGACGAGAAGTTGATAGAGCTGGAATAAGTAGTAAATAAGTTGCACTGAGATATTATAGGGTTATCAGAAGTCCGAAGAGAGGGAGAGGACACGATAATCCTAAATTCCGGCTTATTCTAATACCGGGAGGGCGATGAACTTTCTCAGCACGGAGTCGGATTTCTCGTCCACAAATCCCTCGTTAACAACATAGTAAAGATCGAAAGCGTGTCGAGCATGGTGTTATACCTTATACTCAGAATAACCAAACGGTATTCGCTTAAGGTCATACAGGTGTACGCACCTCACTCGAAACGTCCAGACGATGAAGTGTAGGCTATGTATGATGACATTTCAAATGCCATGCAAGCCTCGAAAACACACTTTACGGATGTGATGGGGGACTTGAAACGCGCGGCTAGGTGTGAGGAATGGCGATGAACTGAGAGTGGGGCAATTTGAATTTGGACAGCAGAACCAACGGGGTCAGCGATTGGCCGACTTCATGGAAAAGGGGGGACTCTTTATGATGAACTCCTTTTTCAGGAGGAATTAAATCTTCTTATTAAATCTTAACGTAAAGCTGGAAAGATGATGAAATCTACTCTTCGCCCAAGTCCTGCCCAAATCCAAAACCCCGAGAGCTTTCAGTTGGAACACCAAAATCGCTTCCAATGCCTCGCCGAATGCGGATCTGTGGACGAAATAAACGACGGTCTGGTGGAAATTGTCCATGCCGTTCTGTAAAACCCAGCGCAAAGGTAGAACCCAAAAACTCTCTGAGCACACTCTTAAACTCATGGCAGAACGTAGCGAAATAAAACTGCAATCTAAAGTGGACATGTCGAAATACAGCTTGCTCAATAAACAGATCTCTAATGCGACGCGATTTGCGTCTCCTTAATACGCTTAGTATTAAGAACGCAATAGAGCGCAACCAAGGTTCCAAAGTGTTCGCGAGAGATCTGTCTATTGGGCAAAGTCTGTAGACGAAGCTGAAGACCGACAGTGGCAGTGTCGTTTCCTCGAAGCCAGAAGTTTTACGAGAGCTAGAGAAGTTCTATGGACAACTATACACCTCATCGCAAAGTCCGACTACAAGCACGACTAGCGATGCAAGAGCCCGCCTAACCCGACACTACACTGAAGACATTCCGGACGTCAGCCTATATGAGATTCGAACGGCTCTCAAGCAGCTTAAGAACAACAAGGCAACCGGGGGAAGACGGAATAACGACAGAGCTTCTGAGAGCGGGTGTAACACCGGTACTTAAGGTCCTCCAGAAGCTGTTCAACTCCGTCATCCTCGAGGGAACTACGCCAGAGGCGTGGAACAGGAGAGTGGTGATACTGTTCTTTAAGAAAGGGGATAACACCCTCTTACCCTATACAGAAGACCGAAGAGTATAACCGGCCACTTTGTTTAGCGTTTGTGGACTATGAGAAAGTCTTTGACTCTGTCGAAACCTGGGCAGTGTTGCGGTCACTCCAGCGGTGCCAAATCGACTATCGGTAAATCGAAGTGTTGAAATGTCTGTGCAGTAACAGTAGCCACCATGCCTATCCGACTCCAGGACCAGAGCACGAATGCAATCCCATTGCATAAAGGGGTGAGACAGGGAGACGTTATTTCTCGGAAACTGTTCACCTCTGCATTGGAGGATATTTTCAAGCTCTTGTACTGGCATAGACATGGTATCAACATCAATGGCGAACACATCACTCACCTTCGATTTGCCGACGATAAAGTCCTCATGGTACAATCTCTGGAAGAACTTGGCACAATGCTTAGCGACCTTAATATCGTGTCCCAACAGATGGGTCTTAAAATGAACATGAGCAAGACAAAAATCATGTCAAATGCTCATGTTGCACCCTTACCGGTACATATTGGGAGCGATATAATCGAAGTTGTAGACCATTATGTCTATTTGGGTCAGACGATTCAACTAGGCAAGTCCAACTTCGACAAAGAGGTCAGCGAAGAATCCAACTCGGATGGGCAGCGTTCGGGAAATTATCGATTATCGATTAATTAATTATCAATTATTAAATTGTATCTTCTCGTCACAGATACCGCAGAGCCTCAAGACGAAAGTCTATAATCAGTGCGTGTTGCCAGTGATGACATATGAAACTGAGACTTGATCGCTAACTATTGGCCTCATACACAAGCTCAGAGTCGCGCAACGTGCTATGGAGAGAGCTATGTTAGGTGTTTCAGTACGTGATAAAATCCGCAACGAGGAAATCCGTAGAAGAACCAAAGTCACCGACATAGCACTCAAAATTTGCAAGTTGAAGTGGCAATGGGCAGGCCATATAGCTCGCAGAACTGATAACCGTTGGGGAATAAAAGTTCTCGTATGGCGACAGGACAGGGAAACGAAGCGTAGGACGACCCCCCACCCGATGGACTGACGACATTGTAAAGATCGCAGGAAGTCGGTGGATGGAGAGGGCTCAAAATCGTTTATTATTAGACTAGATTATTAGTTCCAGTTCGAAAAACAAATTTAAGTCATAAAAATAGCTACATAATGTGTATAAAAATATTTAATAGAATACCTAGATCTATAAGAGAATTACCATACAATAAATTTAAAACAAAAATGCTTACCTGGCTTGTTGACAAATGTTTTTATAATGTCAAAGAATTTCTTAATTAACGTTCCGTTTGTTATGGTAAAAACTATTATGTAATTCATACCTAAATTTAATTATTCAAGATTGTAATAATTATTGTAATGTTTATTTAATTTGTTTAAAAATGTAGTCTTTAATTAAATTGTTATATGTACCTTCTTAATTTTTGCATGCTGGGTTTCCTAGCGAAATGTGTGAATCGAATTATATATTTAAGTTCTCTGTGTACCACATTTCACGCAAATAAATCATTTCATTTCATTTCTTCCTGGAAATCTATTGGGGAGGCCTATGTTCAGCAGTGGATTTATAAAGGCTGTTATGATGATGATGAATCTTAAAAAAACAAACGAATTGAGAACCTCTTCCTTTGAACTTGTTTAAAAAAAGTCATTTATGTCAAACTGTACTTCAGTACAAAATTCAAAACCAGACTAAGAACTTGTAATTGTTTTTTTTACCAGTTTTGTTAGAAAAAAAGTAGGTACTGTAAAAAAAAGTTAAGTATTTAGGGTATAAAGTTTTTCAAGAATATTGCTCTAATACTAAAATTGAGGAAAACTCACATTCATCCTCTAGTTCCAATGAAATGAAATTATTAAATCTTTGTTTGCGTTGTTCATTTACTTTATATTCCAGGAATGCCTGTTCAACGCCGTGGCATGTTTCCTATACCTGTCTGCATCTTCGTACATGGGCGTGGCGGTGAACATTTACCTGTATCCACGGTATGCCTTGGTCAACATGTATGCCGCGTATCCGGCCATGACTGCAGTCTATGTGAGTCAATTATAAATATCACGAACTAGCTTCAGTCCGTGAGTTTGCTCTTCTACGACCTCTGTAGCGCAGTGGGTTAAGTTCCGGCTGAGTCGTAGAAGGTTGCGGGTTCGATTCCCGCCGCGGGACAAATTTGTATGATCTGTAAAGTAATTGTCTCAGGTCTGGGTGTTTCTATGTATAAAATGTATGTATTTATAAAAAAGTACCTGTATACGTAAGTAGTACTTATATCAGTCATGTGGTACCCAGAACACAAGCTCTGCTTACTTTGGGGACAGATGATGCTGTGTGAAATGTCCAAGATTATTAAGAACTAGCTGCTGCCCGAGGCTTCGCACGCGTGGTAGGTACGTACCTACATAAAAAGTAGCCTATATCCTTCTGCATAGTCCCATATATCTCTAAGTATACCAAAATTCATCAAAATCGGTTCAGCGGTTTAGGCGTGAAAACGTAACAAACAGACAGACACAGTTACTTTCGCATTAATAATATTAGTTAGATATTATAAAAAAAAAAAAACATTTCTATAACAAAGTCTGTCTGTCGACGCGTCTGTCTGTCTGAACGTGATCAACTCAAAAACTACAAACAAGGATTTTCATACGGTTTAATGGACGTAATGATTCATGTGGAAAGTTCAGGTGTATATTTCATCCGAGCAAGGCCGTTAGCCGGTAGCTAGTATTATTATGTTAGCACTTACCAGTATTTTAAACTATATTTAAATACTAATTTTGTTTATTGTTTCAGTACGTGGGAGTAATCCTTGGAATACTTCACGGAGTGGACGCGTACTTAGCTTATAAGTTTTTCAAAAATCCTCGAATGTTTTAACGATTTTAATTTAGTGCCTAGTACTGTATTATTTACTTTAGTTAAACACCTAAACATCGATTGAAGAATCGATTACTTGTAAAATATTGATTTACAGGTTACATACAGAATAACATTCAATAATATGAAATACACGTGAAACTGTTGAGATAATCTTGTAAAACAAACTCAGTGTTTAATTCGAGTAAAGTAAATTATTTAATCACAGAGCTTATTGTTATGAATAACGCCTAGCACGCATCGCGGATTAATCCGTAGTGAATTTTTCCGCGCTATTCTGTGTAACATAAGATCAGACACAGACAATAAATACGCACGCATTAGCGGAAAAAAACGCGTTAATAATAACGCACCGAAAAAGCGTTGGAGGGTCGATCTTGACAACTTTGAAAGATGATGGTGGGCGATCTCGAAGGATAGAGCTAGTTAGAAGGATTTGGTGGAACTTTGCCCAGCAGTGGGAGGAAATAAATTAAATAAAAACATAATTACATACTTTAGAATAAACGCGGTTAAATTGTGCGTATTAAATCACGAGATCGTGTTAGGCCTTTAATTTGTTAAATCACGCACAATAGTGCATAAACAACAATTTCACCTATATTGTAAACAATAGTCTCATCCATATTGTAAATCCATATATCCCCGAAGAGAAGCATCCCCCTGGGCATGAACTCCCGTGGCCAGTGTGGAAGTGCCTCAACAGAATGTGAGTACAGGTTGGGCGTTGTAATCTTGGCAAATGGGGCATGATTAGCGAAAACGACACGTGCCATTGTGGTGCCAATTGCAGTCCATGTCACACGTACTTGTGTGTCCATCCTGCCCATACTCATCACCCATAGTGATATGATGTCCTGCTCGGATAATGCCGTAGATGTGGCTACTTACTGGTCAAATAGGATGTAACAACGATTAGAAAGTAGATCCATATTGCAACGGTCATTGCTGTGCAAGTGGGGCGAGTATATGTCATAAACATTATCTTAAGTATCTGCCATGCTTATTTAATTAGATATAATTAATTATTAGATAGAAGTAATTATTAAATAATCTAATAATTAAGTAAGGAGGTATTTTTATAGTAAGTAATACTTACAAATTCACTTAGGTATATAATTCGAATCGAATTCGCATTTAAAATGTATTTCCAAAGAATTAATTTTAAATGTGATATGTATGAATAACTAATGAGAGTAACCTACACGTAAGTTGCTAATATTATTAATATTAGCAATACGTATTTACCTACTCAATATTAAAAATATATTATTATGAAATGTCGGTCGTGTTTCTTACTACGAGTAGTACGAGTCATGCAGGTTTATGGCGGCAGTGTTTTTACGTGAAAATAGCAGCATCGACAGATATATTTATAAAAAAAAAAACGGGTTGCACTCCGGGAGTGTCGAAAGAAGTGAAAACTTATTTTGGCGCGTTAGAGTTTAGTAATAATCACTTCACTTTAAAGTAAATCACTTCAAAATCAGTAATTATGGCGACTGCCAATCAAATACTGAACGAACACAGATGATGCAATATTTTTTGTTCAGAATGTAGATAATATATCAAAGAACCTAACTCAGTAAACTTCTCCATACAAAAGTAGACTGTAAACATGTGAATTAAGGTTTATAATCAAATGGGGCGAGCGCGGCAGCCGGCTGCGTCTCGCCTCAGACGGTAACGGTGTCGCGAATCCAGAGGTTTTACCTCATCTAAAAATATGCCTAACGCGCAAAAAGAAGTTTTCACTTCAAAAAAAAATTGGTAGACAAGACAATCCATATGGCATCAGCTCTGCCTTCTGCGCTGTAGGTTGAGGGTTCGATTCCCTCCCAGTACACATATTTGTGTAACGAACATAACATGTGTCTGGGACACAGAAAAAATATCGTTTTATATTTGGGTGATATCATATAAGGTATCATAAGTATGGATTTAAAAATACGAGTATATAAGTATTCTATCTGTCATCGGATTTGCTTAGCTTTGCTTAGTTTGGACTAGATGGGGCGGGGCTCTTTGGTCTATCAATATTTATTTCTTTTAAATTTTTTTGCAAGTTGCAATTACGCAACCTGGGAGCGGGTTTTTAATATGCAAACATTATAAGTGGCATCCATCAGTTATTTTATCTATAAGAAATTAAACAGTCCGTTTTGATTTTAATAGATAAATAATCTAGGTAATTAAGGAAATAAAATAACGTTAATAAAGAATTACTAGTGGAAAATTTTCCGATAGCGCAGAACAAGTAACATTTCATTCACGTATAGCTAGTAGATGAAAAACCTTATCGTTGTTAATGGTTTCAGCCAGCACAACCTCATTTCCTACCTAAAGGATGTTTGAATATTAAAACTGGATAACATACCATAAACATTTTTGCAGTCATTGCAAAATAACTCTTCTGCAGGTGTGAAAAGGTTCATTTGGTTGTGACAAGGAAGTTTAAACAGCTTTGCGTCACCTAGAGTCCGCTAGGTAAACGCGCCAGTCGGTTGTGCAAGCATACAACCTCCGTTGCAAGTGTTTCGCTATCTCGTGATCGAAAGCAGGTGCTAAAGGAATTATTATTGCAGAATGAAAGTAAATTGTCAATAAAACAATAATAACACTCAAACATCATCATCAATCATGCATGATTTATCAGGTCATCAGAATGTATCTGGTAAGTATTGTTGACACTATATAACATGATTCATGCCATTAATAACTGTTTCTTTGTATGTAAATAAGTCGATGTTGAGTTAGTTGAGATAGCTTATCATAAATGATGAACATTAGTTCGAGTAAAAAGTGGGCGTCTCGTGTAGGTGTCGTGTATCTGCACTACAGGGATTTTACGGGATTAGAGAAAGGGCTGGTTTTGTATTGCGCAGGCATTCGAGTATCGAATAACGAGGTTTTGTCGCAAAGCATGTCTGGTGATCTCTCTGCGTGCGGCCCATCAGTAAGAGGTGTGCGTCGGACCGCCGCGCATGCGCCGCCTGTTGAACACCGAGGCGCCTAAGCATCCGTTTTGACATCAACCTCAAAGCATTTCTCGTTCGTTTTACCTGCCATAAAGAGTGCCAAAGTATTTAGTGTACAAAAAGCTGTGAAACTAGTTATTGTATAGTGAAAGGACCGGTCGTTCTGCGTCCGCGTGTTTATGTAAGTTCGTGGAAACGTACAGTTTGTTTTGTATTCGTTGTGCTCTGCACTTCACAATGGGTGTTAGGTCAGACAGGCATTGCATAGATTCAAAACGATGGTTGTGCTCTGATCATTTGATTAAATACTTCATTCTTATCTATACATTCGAGTGCGACAGAGATAACCTAATCAGCTATTTTATACGTATCTAGGTATAATTTATTATAAATCAAGTAAGTAGATATGAAGTTTATATTAATATTCAGAATCAGTCAGGTAACGTTCTCTCGAGGTGTATGGTCCAGGTACATTACAATAACAACATTAGTCACGTACCTACTCTGTTCTTAACATTGAACGATAAAATATGCTAAACCTTGACGAATCCCCAATACACAATAAACCTTCATATAAAGCATTCAAAAACAACAGTTTCGCAGTCTTTTCATTACAAAGGAGATATTCAATTGAAATGAATAGGTATACATTAATTAGGTCTACGGTCAGGTCTACGACATGCTGATTTTCTCACGGTGTTTTCTTTTACCGTTTGAGAGGTATAGCGCATACAATTAATTAAATACATACATACATATTCATTCGGTCTGAGAGCACATGTACATTTTTCGAACAGACAAATCCATTGGTGCACAACCGGATTTGATCCCAGACTCTTGGGATCGCTGGTAAACCTAAAATAATAACACAATAAGTTATAATTTATTAAAAAATTGTTTGCGATTACTTACATGATCGCGACGTTAATCGACTATGGGAAATATATTTCAAGTACAAAGTTAATTGTTCTTCATTCTAGCTTATCTTTTCGATAGAGCAATATTCGGTTATTTCATAGTGTGTGCAGTTGCCCTGAATGGAACCGATGCTAAAAGGACCATTATGCTGAAACAGGGTAGTTGCCTTACTACCTGAGGCACAACTACGCGCCGTTTTTATGGTTCCGAAGTACACAAGAGACCGTAATAGGTGCCTACCTAGTTTCGCTATATCCGTCTGTCTATCTGTCAGCCCTTAATTTTGCTCTTGCTCGTAGAATATTACTTCTATCGTGATACACGGTACGGTAATACGTATTAGTACGGCCCAACCCATTTTTTTGCTATGTTGTTTAATTGGTTTGGAACCTGACCAATGATCATTATTATCCTTACTGACTTCACTATGCGTTCACATACGCTTTGCAAATTTATTTTAAAACTAGGTGCTGCCCGCGGCTTCGCACGCATGGTACCTACATAAAAGTTCTTTATCCAAGGTCCTATCTATCTCCATGCCAAAATTCATCAAAATCGGTTCAGCGGTTTAGGTGTGAAAACGTAACAAACAGACAGACAGTCATTCGCATTTATAATATTAGTAGGGATTACCGTACTTCTATTTATTTTGTCGCTATATTTGCTTCTAAAGCCTTTAATAGATACTACATATCTAGATACCATACCAACGATCCTAACTGTGAAAGTGTCCGTCGCAGCGATCACGCGATTAAGTCGTTGAGTTGGCTTCGCCTTAGATTGGGCTAAAAATTTGTGATATCCGGACCGATGATGGACCGAACAAATCGAAGTACCTACTCCTTGTGATTGTATCGAACAAATTGTTTTAACAAATGGTTAACGAGCTTTCGGCTTTCTGAATGTACTGATGTCGCCTTTTACTAACAATTATCACCTCGGCAATTTTATCATTTTTTTGGAAATTGATAGCAATCAATATCTATGCATTGCTTATCCGCAATCATTTTTATTTATAAAGGTGGTTTATTTATCTACCTGATACGAATCTATGAAGTTGATCGAATGCAAATTGCTAACAGGGTAATCCATCGACAAATGCAGTGGGCATTATCATAATCCATAGGTAACTTACGAGACAAAGCTGGTGATTCTATTGTTTCGCCGGACTAGCGAAAATATCCAAAAATATTAACGGCCATCAAGTTTTAAGTTTAAACATTACAGCTTGTTTCAGTATTGAATCATTTTTCATAATAAGTTTTCTTTCAAAAACACTTCCTTTTTATCCCGATAGATGTCGCATCATCGACAATACCTAACTTTGACATTTTAACCGTACTTACCTATAAAATGTTGCAAATGTTAATTTATGTTTGTAAAAATATATCGAAATTGTTAAAATACAGCAGTGTTGTGCTCCAAACTGTAAAAACAGAGGCTTACATAATATACCTATTATCCCCAGAGACCCTAAACAAAAAAAGTAGAAACAAATATATATCCGCACAAAAGTTTTCGTTACGACCATACACCTCATACATATGAACCACAGTTTTAGCCCAAAAAATATGCAAAAACATGCTTAGAAAGAGTAACTAATCTTAAAAGTTTTGAAACTTATCTTTCAATCAAATCGATGTTTTTTACTGCGGGGCGGCTTTTCTACTTTCCAGCCTTTTCAACTTTAAGTTGTGCTGCCGTAAATAGTGAGTACATTTTCTACAGCAAAAACCACAAATTGCTTTTATCAAGTCCCTCACGCTATAAACAAGGCACTCACGCTTGTGCTGCCATGTGCAAATAGCTTTGCGTGTGCCACCCCATTCAGACTTTGGTGTAGACAAAAATATGATCGTTCGCATTTTACGAAATTATACTTACTAGGTAGTCCGGCGAAACCACAGAATTACAACCAATGTGCACTAAATTGTGGCTAATATTTATAGAATAGTTCAAAAAGATTAATTATTTACTACGAGTATTATTATTATTATTGATGTTAGTACCAACTTACTTTAATCGTACACGTAAAAGGCTCAAGTACACCGGTCATGTACCTACTATTATCGGCATAAATGCAATTTGTGATGTACATACATTTATGTTCTGTGTCCGAGTGTCATAAAGTGTCAAATAATAATGTATTTAAAAAATATATTATTTTTTTATCAGTCATTCGGTTCCCATAGGACAAACTATGCTTCGTTTTGGGCTAGATGGTGTTGCGTGAATTGTCTACCAATATTGATTTGTTTAATTAGCCTCATATAGTTTTTTTATTAAATAATGAGCAAATAACGAGAGGTGCACATGCTTTATAAGCGATGCTAATAACTAGTACCTACTGACTTACCATATTCTGTTCTAATAATTTATAAATGGAAGCATGTTAATAGCATCCGTTTTATATTTTTTTATGAGAATGAAAACAGTTCGTTTAGATTAATAGAGAAATACACCTCTGTAGCGCCATGGACCAAGGTCTGGCTGAGATGCAGAAGGTTTCGGGTTCTATTCCTGCCGCGAGACAAGTGTTTGTATGATCTGCAAGTGTTTAAATAAATAATTAATGCCGGACATTTCACACAGCATAATCTGGCCCCAAAATAAGCAGAGCTTGTGTATAGCAGAGCAGAGCATATACTGGTATACTATTTACTATACTATTTACCACTATATACTATACTATTTACCACTATTTACGATATTATTTACCTATATCTATACTATTTTATTTACTACATACATGTTATAGTACGTAGAAAAGACCCAGATCCGAGACAAATACTTGCAGATCGAGATCGAGATAGCAGATTGTCCCGTGGCGGGAATCGAACCCGCAACCTTCTGCGTCTCATGCGGGCCTTGGCCCTGCGTTTTTCTATGTGTAATATCTACGTATTTACAAAAAAATATATAAGTCAGTCATGTGGTAGTGGTAAATAACCATAACACAAGCTCGGCTTACTTTGGGGCTAAATGATGCTGTGTGATATGTCCGGCATAATTATTAGTAGGTATTGCTATTTTATTAGGTAAATCGAAAGCTCGCAATAAACATGAAATCAAATACAATTTTGACAAAGGAACAGGAGCTTGATACTGTATTTGATTGTTTTTCTCAGATTTACCGAAACTTGCGAAAACTCTTCAGCCTCCAGATCTTCCGTTCTGTTAGAATCTTCTAAGTAACTTTACAAGTCACCCATGCTGTACGTATTGTATATGTACTTGTATATGTACGTTACAACAAACATTTGTATAGATAGGTACCTACAATAGCAGACATCAGAATCTTAATCCAACTCTGAGATTTATATGAAGATATGGTATACCTACGCAGTTATAATGTACTAGCAACCCGCCCCGGCTTCGCCCTGGTGAATTATGCCTAAACCATCCTCATGAATCACTCCATCCGTTGGGGAAAACCTTATTAAATTCGTCCGGTGATTTTCGATTTTATCACGTTCTCATCGTGTCACTAACTGACGACCTCTGTGGCGCAGTTAGCTATGTTCCGGCCGAGACGCAGAAGGTTGCGGGTTCGATTCCCGCAGCGGGACAAATGCTTGTATGATCTGCAAGTATTTGTTTCGGGTCTGGGTGTGTCTATGGATAATATGTATGTATTTAAAAAAAAGTATATAAGTAGTATATCAGTCATGTCACATGTGGTACCCATAACACAAGCTCTGCTTACTTTGGGGCCAGATGATGTTGTGTGCAATGTCCGGCATTATTATTATTATTAATATTATAATTAGTTTAAACCAATTTGGTGAAAGGATTAAAAAGTGCGCCTCAAAGGCACCTTTCGGGCACTTGGCACTGTCTTCGAACTTTATAGGTTCTACGACATGCCGGTTTCCTCAAGTTCAAACAAACAATTATAAAATGTACCTACTTATGTTTCATGAACAAAAATTTCAACTGTGATAGCCAAAATACCTAAAAAATATAAATTTTAATACCTAATCATCAGTTAATATCTGATCGGATACAGACGTGATTGCAATCACGGCTACCTACAATGAAGTTTGACCAAAATAACATTTATCAAAATTCATGAAAATTATCAAATCATTTAATTTAATTCTGCGAATTGTTTTTTGATCATGCAGTGTGAGGGAGCAATATTTTTATCGCCTTTTGGAGGGTTATTAGTTAGCTTAGCTAGGGAATTTAGTATGCTTTGTTTATAGTGACGACCTCTGACCCGCCGCGGGGCAAATATTTGTATGATCTGCCAGTATTTGTCTCGGGCCTGGGTGTTTCTATGAGTAATAGGTATGTAGTCATGTGGTACCCATAACACAAGCTCTGCTTACTTTGGGGCCAGATGATGCTGTGTGAAATCATATTCTACGTAGGTATGACATATGACGTCATATGACATGACGGTGTTTTTTCTGTCTTAAAAATCAAAACCCTTAGGGCGCGTTCACACGAGCGCGATTTTTTTCGGCGCGACCGACACCGCGCGCGAGTCGCGTAAGCGCTACTTGCTCCTCAGAAACTTTTGAATTTACAGTTTATGCCATTCACATTAAGTACATATTTTATCTAAATTAATGTACGAGTGCACGCTCAGTATCCGAATAGAAACCGCTTCGCACACGAGTCGCACACGCGCAGCGCCCGCGCCGCCTCCGCTCCCCCCACGCCACCACCAGATAAAGCGGCTACAGACTCTGAGCGGACGCGACACGTGCGCTGATGAAAAACTACGCGAGAGCGATCAGCGTGCGATCTACGCGCATTGAAATCGCGTCGAAATCGCGTTGAAATCGTGTCATATGAACGGGCGCTAATAATCTTCTATTCTACTTGTATGTTATAAAAGTGTTGTTGCTATAAAAGTGTTGTTGTCTTACTTTATTTACATTACATTACAGACATAAATTACATACTTAAATAACACCCAATAGAATTCCGTTGACAACATTATTTATTAAGCGAAAAGTTATGGAGTATTTAATGATTTATTATTTCTGTTTTTCAGATAACCGAACTCATAAGTTAAAGCATTTTATGATGGCAAAATATGAGAATTCAGCGGGCTGGGCTGACCAAGGTAAACAGGTTCATAATAAATTATAGTATTAGGCAAAAGTGTACAGCAGACCGAGAAAACCATCTGTGTTTATCGAACATATAATAAAGTGACGTGTCTTCATTATTCAAGTTTAGTAAACGTTTAAGTAAATAGCATGCATGAATCCACCATGCCATTGCCTCAGACCACAACGCTCTTTTATAAAAATACGATCTATAAAAACTCTACGGACCTGGATTAAACTAAGAAATAGCGCCTCCAGCGCCGTCAAACAAAGTACCTTGTTTGACGGCGCTCATTCTTGATTTTATCATTATCCCTACTAATATTATAAATGCGAAAGTAACTCTGTCTGTCTGTCTGTCTGGCACGTTTTCACGCCTAACCCGCTGAACCGATTTTGATGAATTTTGGCATAGAGATAGATGGGACCTTGGAGAAGGACATAGGCTACTTTTTATGTAGGTAACACGCGTGCAAAGCCGCGGGCAGCAGCAAGTATTATATAAATCTTCTGTGCGTGTGTTTGTAATTAAACTCCTCCTTAACGGCTGGACCGATTTTGATAAAAAGTGTGTTTAAGTGGATTCGAGAATGGTTTACATTATTATAATTAAACAAAAAATATTTTTAAAAAATGTTTATGAGCATTATAAAATTAGTTTTTTATATACCTATCTACCTCTTAGTTGAAACGACGTAAACTTTAAAAGAATGTGATTATTATTAAATATTGTATACTTTATTTCTTAATTAAATTACAGAATTAACAATAACATTAAAAACAATTTTAAACGAGGACGTTGGAGGCAAATTACATACAATATTTAAATATATTTTAAATTATTATTCCTTTAATAAACGCGGAAATACCCAAATATGTAGCGGTAAAAAAAACAATACATACAAAAGGTTATTAGCATAAATGGAAAAAAGATAAATGATGATTTGCAGAGGGTACCGTCATAAGGCAAAGATTCTGAGACAAAAACATACGTTCACTTAACCTCACGTTTCCTTATGTTGATACTTGCGAAAGTCCTTGGTCAAAACACACAGAATTTTGACCAACAACAGAAGCGAGGGCTCACGTTTAGATTTGTCTCTAAATCTTATCCAAAAGTAAGTACCTAAGTACTAACTAGAAAAAACTGACTTGCCTATAATTTCTATTTCAGATTACAGGGAGGTAACAGTTGACCCTAACGTGTCAGTGACAGTGTTGTCGGAAGAAGTGCCGGCGGCACTCACTATGGCTACGATTATTGGAGTGACGGTCGTCATCATAATTGGGATCGCAGCAGTATTTTTGTTGGGGGTACTCATCGACTGGCGACAGCAGTAAGTATTTAAACTAAATGCCTAGTTTTCTAGCCTCTGGCCATGTTAACATATTTCAATGGGCTGCGTTCGTCTGTCTGTTAGAACGCGATAAACTCATATAAACTCACATTAGAACGAGACAAACATTAATGTAATTTTTTTCACTCAAAACGGGATATTTACAATATTTATATGAGTAATGTATATGAGTTTTTCAGCTTCCTGATATTTCGACAGAAACTGCGAGTTTATCTCGTGATCATGACGCATGCAACTGAGCCGAAATATCAGGAAGCTGAAAAGATATCCCGTTTTGAGTGAAAATTAAACATTTATGGGATGAACATAGGTTAGCGTAACATAGTTCTGCGTCTGGGTGAAAATAAAATATCATAAGTATTTCGAATGATAAATATATAAATATTGCTGGACAATGCACACAACACCACCTAGCCCTAAACTAAGCATAGCTTGTAATATGGTAACCAGATAACTGATAGAATACATATGTATATATTAAAAAAAAACATGCGATACTTTATAAGACCCAGACACAGAACGAACACCTGTGTTCATCACACAAATGTTTATTCTGGGGGAATCGAACCCTTAACCTACCTCAATATAAGTGATCTATCAGTCAACTGGTCCCCATAATACAAGCAATGCTTAATTCGGGGCTAGATGATGTTGTGTACATTATTTATCAATATTTATAACTATCATGCCTATCCTATCCTAATTTCAGAAAATTATTAGACAAAAAGATGGGAAACGCTAAACGATTGAAGAACCAACGGCGTGTCAATATACATCCAGAAGATGACCATGCAAGCATAGCCAATAATATGGAGGAGCCAGACCTCAGTATTCCGCCTGCGGAAGCTATACGAAGTATACCATAGATAGGATTTACATGAAATCCTATCTATGGTAGCTCATGAAAATATGATAATTTATTCTGAATTAACTTAGACAAACTATGTACTTTCTTACTACATAAGTATATTATATTATTGTACACATGATTGTGAAGATTGGAACTCAAATTATTCTATGTTTAATATTATTATTGATTATAAATAATTTTATGTAAAATTTACGTTTGCAATAAAATTATTTTTGTAGTTAGGTACCTTACAACCTATCATATCTGCATATAGATTACCTATTCATTTGATAATACCAGCGGCATGGTTTCTATAACGCATAATACAGCATAATACAACTCACGAAAGTTTTGAAAATGAAATTATCCATCTTAGCTAAGGCAGTTAAGATCTAAGATTTAAGCTTAGATCCAAATAGTTTCAATCATAACATAATGCAACATTTTGTCGCATTCAATGGTATCGAAATGTCAATGTATGGATATAAGTATAAGTAAGTACCTACATAAAGCATTATTTTTTACTCTCTTGCAAAACAAACATTGCGCTCTTAGATTATTTATTTTTCTAGAGCGCAATGTTTGTTTTGCAAGACAGTAAAAAATAATCCTTTATGTAGGTACTTACTAACATACTTATACCATATACATAATAAAAGTTTTGTGATTCGAGAAAAATAATCTGTAGGTACCTACATATTATTATTTTATTTGAACTAGGTGCTGCCCGCGGCTTCGCGCGCGTGTTACGTTAAAGACAACATACGATCACCTACTTTCAACAATCTAAACACTTGACATTGGCACAGTTGTCATCATTATCACACATTACATTAACGAAGAAGAAGACCTACCTACCTATCTTAAGTTACGCTAACCTGTTTGAAGATAATAATTATGAAGGTTGGTTTAAAAAGTTTTTTTCCAATAAGTTATTTTTACCAAACCGATATTTTAAACTTCATGGAACATCTAAAGTACTTATACCTTATTCAAAATAAAAATAACGCTAATGTTTAAATGAGTAAAAATTTAATCTAAAAATTAACTATGAACTAAACAAAAGAAAATATAAACGTTCTCAATTCTCACCACTCAAATTAAAATGGAACATTTTAGACAATTCTGTAAGAGGTCTTGCTAATTTATATTGTGAAATTTGTGCTACTCACTCCCTGAACTAAAGCGTCTTCATCAGATCCAAAGTCTATTGTGGAGAAATTTATATTGGCTGGAATCTGGTATCGATGTTTACATTATTTAGATATATATGTATATATTGCAATAAAATAATTAATAGTGACAAAAGTTATCGCTAAGGCAAGTGCCATAACTGATGTAGGACGATTTACAGGACCAAAACCTGACGGGAGTTCTCTGAAGTCATATTTTTAAGATAACATGTGAAGGCCTCAGCCGTAGCCGTACCGCCTTCGACGATAGGTAAGTTGCGTTTCAGTATTCGGGCATAAGTACTTACCTAGTAAGTACACTTTATATGGATGAAAATTATGCAAGGAGGGCATAGACTTTAACTGGTTCCGACCTTTTACATAACAAAAATGCACAAGAGGAATGCAGTAAGTCCGGTAAACTCCAGAACCAACGTACTTACTCTGCTTACCCACGAGCCGCCTACCAATGTTGCGACATCATGTAACGTGCAAAATACTGCAATTATAATCGATTCATTCGATAGATATGGAATACTAATCATTGCTCGCCGATAACAATAACATTCTGTCCCAGATTGGTATCAACCTTTTGCTTGGCCAGTGTTGTGCGGGTCGTTCATGCGATACAGCGTTGACTGGACCATCTATGCTCTCTGTTAAAAATGTGCATCCGAAAATAATTGGTTCATTTAATTTAAAATATATCTTTTGTCAATCGAGTCGATAATGGGTAATGCAAAGTCTAAGAAAACTCAAAAAGAGCCTGACAAGTTTTTTGAACGGGAAAGATGGAAGGAGCAGAAACGCAAAGAAAAAAGGGACAAATTGGTGAGCACTGCGGTTAAGAGGGTAGGAGTGAAGGAGCCAGCCATTCCGTCGGTGATCCTCGGGCCGGCACCGGGCCCTCCGCCGGCGCCGCCTGTGCCTCCGCCAGCGCACGTACGCTCCTACGACGACGAAGCTCTCGATCGTATGCGTGCTCAACTGCACAATGACTCCGACGCTTTTTTGCTAAACAACATTCTTCTCTCCGTGCAGTTTTTTGAGAATTTTGAACGGTAAGCTATGTTTCTATTACTAAATCATTATTTAAATAGGTAAACCAGGTTCAGCAAATATGATATGCCTACTGAGTACTGAGTACTGCACTCAGTACCACTACTCACTAGTAGGTGCTCACTTATCTTAGCAAAATAACACCAGAAACGCAGTGCACTTACAAAACAAACACACTATGACTACAGCAATTAAAAAAAACTTTAGAATTAGATCTGTTGAGGCCAACATCAATAGAGTTAATAATACAATGTTAATAATAAGTATTTTTTGCTTTTACTCTTTTCCTAGCAGAATTCTGTTTTTTGGGTTAGTATGTTGATGTCTACTTTTAAGCCTTTCATTGTGATTTACTAGTTTAAGTAGGTACTTGTAGTACTTAGTTGAGTAAGTAGGTCACGTTGCATATAGGTAGGATTTATCTTTATCAAGCAAATTATCTATTTGTATTCTAGAATTTGCACGCTTATAACAGTTGATCCCAAGGTAAGACAATTATTATGTTCACTAAGTAAAGAGATAACCTACCTATTACATATTATATAAGTATACAATTAGTACAAACTAACTAACTCAGATCTAGGTAGATGGATGGACTATGTATTGTCGTTTTGTAGAACAAACGCGACTTTATATGACTTCTTATTATGTTAACCGACCTATCAGCTCAGTTGGTAGCAGCGCTGTCTTCTGCGCTGTAGGTTGAGAGATCGAGTCCCTCCCAGGATAAACAATTGTGTGGTGAACACAGGTGTTAGATCTGTGTCTGGGTGAAATCACTTCAAAATCAGTACTTATGGCGACTGCCAATCAAATACTAAACGAACACAGATGATGCAATATTTTTTGTTCAGAATGTAGATAATATATCAAAGAACCTAACTCAGTAAACTTCTCCATACAAAAGTAGACTGTAAACATATGAATTAAGGTTTATATTCAAATGGGGCGAGCGCGGCAGCCGGCTGCGTCTCGCCCCAGACGGTAACGGTGTCTCGAATCCAGAGTTTTTACCTCATCTAAAAATATGCGTACCTACCGCGCTAAAAGAAGTTTTCACTTCAAAAACGTTTCAGCATAACGATCCGAAACATACCGCTTGTTCAGTCAATTCTTTTCTTATTCTAATTTCTAATTTTTTCTAATTCTTTCTTAATTTAATCAAGCACCTTTGGCACGAAATCCAGAAAAAAGTGGCCACATAACGTACCACAACTTTAGACGAACTTCATGAAGCTTTTTGTGAGGCATGGGTAAATATTCCTGTAGAAATTATGTAAAGGTTTTGCTACTGGGTAGGTAATGATTTTACCTGCAATACAACGGGGTTGAGTTTAAGAATTATAAAAAAATAAAATACTGCAGATTATTAGTGTCATTTTACTCTACAGAAAAAACTTAAATTGAAAATGTGTTTAAGATTTAAAATAATTTAAAAAAAAAACTTTTATTTACTGCAATTTATAGCATAATAATCGGACCAAATAATGTATATATTAGTACATATTTGAGAAATCAATAGGGTTTCATATTTAAAAATACATAACCAGGTTTTACTCTTGACATTTACCTTACTTCACCTTTAATGTCCCTAATTAGTTGATCACGACTGTATATATTTAGATTTTAGGACTTTATTTTTATATTTGTTATCTGTTAGTATTGTTCTATTTCCTGATTCTCTCAGATTACGTTAGCACGCCTAATTTTTATTTTCTCTACCTTGCACGTTGGCAGGTAGAAAATGCTACTGGCATTAAGCCCACTTATTGCACATTTGTATATTTTCAACAATAAAGGATTAAATAAAAAAATAAACGGACGGACGGACCACAAAGTGATCCTGTAAGGGTTCCGTTTTTTCCTTTTTAGGTACGGAACCCTAAAAATATGTGATGTAACTAAAAATTTAAGGTTTTCGGAATTTTTTCCTTTATATGTGCTATAAAACATTGCTTCATGCCAAATTTCAAGATTCTAGGTCGACTGGAAGTACCGTTTAGGTTTTGATTCCCTTGCGAGTAGTTGCGAGTTTGAAAATATGCGACTTAAATTTCTGTTTCTTTTGATTGCGTTGACATAGAAGTTTGATTTTGTTACAGCATAAAGGAATTATAGACCTGAGTATTTGATATGAATTTCAATTTAATACCTCTACGCGTTCATGAGAAAAGGGCTAGTAAGTTCAAAATTATTAAAAATATTTTTATTATATGATGTAACTAAAAATGTACGCTTTTCGCAATTTTTCCTTTATCTGTGCTAGAAGTTTGTTTTTTTTTTTTGATTTCACAGCTTTTAGGGACAGTAGACCTGAGTATTTGATAAATATTTCAGCTTGATACCTCCACGCGTTCCTGAGAAAAAGGGTCTTGACAGACAGACGGACGGACGGACGGACAACAAAGTGATCCTATAAGGGTTCCGTTTTTTCCTTTCGAGGTACGGAACCCTAAAAATAAAAAAATAGTACTTACATAAATATGTTTAAAAATATTTAAGTATCAGTATAAGTCATCTGGTCACCATAATACAAGTTATGCTTAGTTCAGGGTTAGATGGAGTCTTGTGTGTTGTACAACATTTATTAAAAAAAATATATAAAGACACGAGTCGGTTTTGCGAAACTACTTATTCCTGGTAAAATTTTACGCCAGATCGAGATGATCTGATTCGCGGGAATCGAAATCGCATCAATTCAGGGCGTCTAGGTAGGTACTCTACGATCCGACTTCGATATATCGAAACGATAAAGTCGTGAAATTGCACGTCGAATTCAGTCGAATAGACGTTTCCATTATATTTCGTTGTCAAATTCAAGTTGTCAAGTCGTCTGTTGTGGAGGATCACGATATCGATTGTAAAAAGTAATGTCTATCGTTCCATTGCTCAAAACCCGCCGAAACGATGAATATCTAGAGTAGGGTTTTGCACGATTATTGAACCGATATATCATTAATCGATTTCAAGCGTAGGCCCCCAGTAGCCTGGCTATTTCATCCGAACCTGTAGCCTAAGGAATCTGACCTGACGTATGCGCACGCCGTACGCACCTGGCATCCTGGTTGAATACTTGGTGGTAGGACTCTTCAGCAAGAGTCCGTTTTGATGGATTATTATTATGTTTTCGTGTATTGTTTATGCTATATCTTAGGGACCACAGAATAGAGGGGACTTTTCTAACACTTAAAAAAAGCTTAAAACTTAAAAGAAGAGCTCCCAACCCTAACATTTATGCACTATTTGTAACTAAAATAATGTTTTTATTTTTTTTGTGGTTACTAAACATTCTGCCTTCAAGAAGTAGCTACTGTACAAGCATCATCAGGTTTATGTTTGTAGGGTACGGCAGCAAATGAAATTAGGTACAAGGCAAAGAGATAAAAGAACTTATGTCTAATGCCGCAACATGCGTGTGATACTTCCTGGTATTGCATTGTAGTTTACAGTAGCCGCTTACTTACCATCAGGCCGCAATCAAGTGCTGGGCTTTAATAGTAGGAATCTAAATATTAAATAGCAGTTCTATTAAACTGACACTGAATTAAACATGTAAAATGAAACATGTATGGTGGAATTTTGGAGTGAAACTTTTTTCACAACATTCGCCGTAACTATTCTATATTCAAAATACAAAAATTTGACATTTGATTGTTTGGCTTTCAATTTTATTGTTTTTACAATCAGTTTTAAAGGTAATCGATAATTAGAGTAATTTTTACAGTATAGTAAAACGACCTCTGTTGTTGCGTAGTGAGCTAAGGTCCTGGTGAGACGCAGGTTGAGGGTTCGATTGCGGGACAAATATATCAGTCATGTGGTACCTACCCATAACACAATATCTGCTTATTTTGGTGCCAGATGATCCTGTGTGAAATGTTTATTTATACATTGCTTATTAGTCGGCGGTTCACTATGCTTACCACCCGTCGGCGTCTCTTCATGCTCGCCAGGTAGATAAACTCTTTATGAACATAAAAAAGAACCTCCTTTCACACAACTCCAATTTTTGAGAAAATACCCTAGAGCGTCATTTCCTCTTTGTAAACGCGTAGAAAAGGATAGACTACCTTAGCAACAAGCAAATACCTGTCCATCCTTAGCCAGGTAAGATACCTAATATCAACAATCAATATATCAACAATGAAAATGTGTAACCGTATATTCAGCACTTCGATTTGTTAAGAAATCAAAACACCATCCTTTGGATTTGACGCACACATCGCTGCTCTTATGTAAAAACACTAAAATGTATGTTGTACTAAAATAAATAACTAATAATTACCTACTAAAGTTATACATTGTTTTCATACTTAATTTCAAAATGGTTCTCGGATTGAATTCATAACAAAAATTCTAAATTGGTTTATCTTGTAAATTCGAGCGGCATGAAACATCCATTATCAAATGCACTTATAAACCAATTGTTGTAGCAGTAACGTTTATTTATCATGTATTACCTTTTAATTTAAACCTACTAATACAACAATATGAATTCTGATCCCCAAAGTTTAAACAATACTTAGAAACCTAGTAGGATACTTTTCCTAAAAGTAGTGGACCGTCGAATACCGATAATTTTACAAATAGCATCTTATAAATAGTGAGACGTGGCAAATGGCTGTTCACACATGCAGTTATACATGCGATTCTCGTATTCTATGCAAAACCAACACGGGCTCAACAACATCGTATAGGTACAGTATAATCATAATATAGGGTTACAACTTTGTAGTAGGGTTATAGGACTTTTTCGTGTTCGTTTTTATGTTGATGCTGTAGACCGAACCGATAGCAATGCTCTAGTGGCCTCCGACCCTAAGGACGCGTTCGAATCCGGTCGTGCACCAATGGATTTTTCTGTTCGAACAGTGTACCTATGTATATGGGTGCTCTATCAGTACTCTCAAACAGTGAAAGAAAACATCGTAAAGAAACCGACATGTCGTACAACCTTAAAAGATAGACGACAAGTGCCAAGTTCACAAAAGTCAGGATATAATTATACTAGTAACGTACCAACGGCTTCATCAACAGTAATTATAATACAATGGATCTAGATAGATTATCGATGGTGGTATATAAAGTAGCTCGTGAAGTCAAGTCAACCTACCTTGTTGCCAAAATCGGAAAGTTCAATGCAACCTACAAGGATCAACCAGAATGCTTATATTAATTTACCTATCTCGAAGTTGAAATAAATCAGTCAGTAGTCTTTGATCATCCGCCGTGGTGCTTATTAAATCAGCCGCTTATAATTTAAAAGCATTGTTATGTAGTAAACACTACATTACCTACTCACTTATAGTCTTTTTAGATGAGGAACATAGAAGAAAAGAGACAGCTAATGAATCTTTTCAGTGTAAAATATGATTACAAGCATTATAAAGATTTTACCGACCGATATGATTTTATACTTATCTAAGCAGGTATTAAAATGATCGTTCGATAAACATTATAATTGCCTTTTTACATGCACACGGTTAAGCAATAGCTGTAGATGTACATAATACCTAAATATCTACTTAAAAAAAACGATGCACACACGATTTCCCGGAATCGACATTAAAAGTACCTACCTAAGTACTTTAACAGTGATTACTATAAAAAATATTTTGAAATTTGTTAAAACGCATTGTAATGTAAGAATAACCTACGCCATCCTTGTCGCGTCCGCGTCCAAGCACTAATTTCTGCCAACAGATTTACACGCGCTGTGCCTGCCTACTTGTTGAAGTACACGTTTAATGGCATTGAAAATTAAATAATGGAGTAAATGTAATAACTACTTATCAAGGATTTGTAGCTGTGATTTTATGAATAGGTATTTGTGAAATCACACCTTCATCGAAAACACCTGATTACGTCACCTCATGAATATTTGCCTTCCTACCTGCGGCGGATGAAATTGGCTTCGGCTTCGAAGCAACTAATATAAAATTGAATAGCGACTAGACTAGACTATATTAAAAGTAAATCTGTTGACCCACTAACGATTTTAGTATGTTTTACAGAGAAATGCAGCAAAGCAATAATAACCCACACTGTGCTAAAGAAAACTATATAAACGAAGCGATGGTTCGTCGAAACAAGCACGTTTTCTTCGCGGACCGACTACAGGAATGCGTGCATGAGCACGTGAGCTACCAGAAGCAGCGAGGGCAAACAGAGCCACTCTCCGCACCAAAAATGTTCGTTATTTACGACAATGTTGAAGCCAGTGAACCTGGAGACACTTCAGACTACAGCGCAGTATTAGACGCACCGTTTTATAAGCTGCAGATTGAGGATTGCAAGGAACTAGGTAATTATGGGTACATTTATGAATACTGTAGTTAGGGATGTAACTTAATAGGCAAGTAGTTGTCATTTGTCATTATTTACATTATTACATTAAACATTTTTGTCAAAATATCGATGAATCTACAGGTAGAATTTTAAAATGTAGTTACGGATTTATGCACTAACTGTGCTGAAATAACACAATAATATAAAGTAGGTACTTAGCTAACGTGTTCGGCTCTGCAGCAACATGACTGTCACAGATAGACAATCATTATTATAATAATTTTGATTCGAGCGAAAATTAACAACGTTTGAATTTTTCAGGATATGTGAAACTAAAAAAACTAGAAGTTTTAGAGAGTACTCTACACAAAGAGACTGTTATAACCAACGACAAGACAGCTGATTCAGATGACAGCATTTTCACAGACTCTGAAAAAGAATCATTAGATTCAGATGATAGTTCATACGCAACAAAAGGCGAAGAACTATTACAACAAATAAAGGCAAAAATAGAAAAGTCTGATAATAAGGAACGCGACAATAATGGAGCACATGAAATAAATCTTAATTTAGAAACCGTTGAAAATATTGGACGGAGATATAGTGGTCCAGTTAAGCTACTCAGCATGCAGGTCGCTAAAAGTAACTTATCAAATTTAGAAAACATACGGTCAACCACGTTGTTGGTACCAGAGGAAAAAGAAGCAAGAGGTAGTCACAACAATATTTCGGATACAAAACAAGAAAACTCACATAGCCAAAATAGATTGCCAAGAAAGTCAATTCTTAAAACTACAAAGAGATTCAGTGGCAATGGTGTTTTAACAAAAATACATAACCCCCCCAACAGTCGCACCGCATCACTTGAAACTAATTTTTCGGAAGACACAGAGACCTCCGGCTATAGATCCAACACGAGCAGTCGCCAAAATGAATCCAGTGAAACAGAGTCCGATTATGGTTATTGTACCATAACAGAACTAGCTACACCCAAGAAGATAGAACTAAGTTTGCAGTCAAATTATTCACTTACATGTGGCGTTCTGCCAGATGAGTCTTGGACGATGATGGATGTTCGCGCGATGAACCAATGGAGTGACGACGAGGACGAAGAAGTGGATGATTCAGCCTCTAAGTTATCTTTGCCGCGAAATTTGTATGAAAGACATTATTACTTAAATTCTTTAGGCTTTATGAGTAACTTTGTTGACAACTTTATCATGAACCTGGGAAGTGAATTAGGTTTGCCTCAAGACGCTATAAATAATGCACTGACGCAAGGAGCAAGTATTTATTGTGATTCAACAAAAAACGGAATAAGAATGGGATGTGAAATATTTCCTGCTTTGTTAGCTGCATGGCCAAATGCAGCTAATCAGTGGATAATAAGGGAAAGAAAAATTATACAGAACCCTCGAACTAATTTTAGTTACCAGTGGCCCACCAAGTATATGGTTAGCAAAGCCATTGGTTTCGGGTGTTTGTTAGTTCCTATTGGATTCAGACCCAAACGTGGGCTTAACCCAGAACAAACTCTTCAGTGGAAAATTATTTTCCCAGCCGCTGAACGATATTTAGAAAGTTGCTTAGCACATTCCCATATAAGATGTTATTTATTTACATTAGCTTTACAAAAGACGTTTATGGAAAATGAAAGCGCAAAGATTGGATTAGAAGCTAGTCACATCAAAAATCATCTATTTTGGCAGTGTGAGGATAATTATGCTAGATGGCCAGAAGATCGCCTTGGCGAAACACTAAGGCTGTTTCTTAAAAGTTTTTATGTTCACTTTGGTCAATCACGATTCCCAAATTATTTTGTTGAAAATTGCAATGAATTTAAAAGTATTCCGAAACCACTGTTGTTGAAGCTGCAACGTCGATTGGCAGATATCCTGGAATCTCCCGTTATGCACATGCTCAACGCTATCGAAAAATTAAAGTACAATAAAAAGGACTTTTATCCAACGTTCAACTGTTACAGGCTTTACGAAATTTTAACTTGCAAGAATCCTCTTCGTATTTTAAATCCCAACTTGCCTGCTGTTGTTGCGAATAATGCAAGCTCAGATAGCGAAGATGAAACCAATATTAACTTTTGGGACAAAGCAAAATCGCATGACAAACATTACCAATGGAAAAAGGAAAGGCAAAGGCAGATGCAAGAAAGAAGAAAGGCTCAGATGAATATAAAAAAACAGAAAATTTCGGGAAGGCAAGAGAAGGAAATAAATAGTAGAGTAAGTACTTATATTCAAGGGGACACTCATTGGAAAACAATATTAATTACAACATTTTGACCCTAATATTATTTAACCTGTTGCAGATAATATTGCCATCCAAAATGGAACCGGAACGTCGACGATTGGTGCTTGAATTTTTCATTCCACATTTCATCGCTATGGCAAGATCTAGCGAGAAGTTCGATGCCATTAAGCAAGCAGTAATATATTTAGAGCAAGCTCAACGGCTATGCTCTTTATTACTTGAAGAACCATCTGGCGAAACTACAGGAAACGAGTACTTAGATGTGATTCGTGATAAGCTGGCCGACTGTCAACGGAAGCTCATTACTCAAGGTGGGTTTAAATTGCCCCCGCGTAGGGAAAGCAACCCGGATAGATCAGCGCACAACGCTATTCGTAGACAACGGCCTAAATTTGAACACATCGTGAGTCAAGGGTCACCTTCACCTTCTGAAACCCATGGAATATCAACGTTCACTTTTGTAGATGTTCATGCAGAGCACATGATAAACCAGATGAAACTCAGCGATGCTTTCGGGGAAGAATCAAAATTATGAGCTATTCAAATGTATACTTTCATTTTATTTTAAAACGCATTACGTATTTATCCTTTATGTACCTGTAGTTGGTTAATGGTATGGTATATAATACAAGTTTTTCAATAGCGTTTGAGCTGATCTTTTGTTAAGAATCACCCCACTTGTAGGCAGAAGTCCGTTTAAAAATAACTCTACAAACTTTACTATGCTATTTAATACAATAATTCTAAAGGGTACCTTCATTAGTTTCAACTGATCATAACTAGAAAATGTGTATCTATCTAGCAATAACAAATAAAAACCATTATATAAATTACTTAATGGTATACGGTATACATAGGCTTCGCTCGCCTAATATTGGTTGATTAATTTTCAAATAGGTAGCAATCATGACAAAACCATCAGCAAACTCTCTAAGTAGATGAAATAGGATGGTTTGCTGATATAAGTGCCTGGTGGAGGTTTCTAAACTTGCTAAAAAACTAGGTAAAATATTTTGCATCCCTATAGAATCTCGAACTTCGTAAGACGTAGTAGGGTAGGGAAATTGTTTTAAGATTATTGTTATATTTACTAGGGACTTGTAAATATTTAAATATTAGATATTTGTAGTTTGTAACACCTATCGAGCTAACTATGTATATATATTTATATAAAGTTAACTCGACATAGTTATCCAGTAACAGCTTAAACCTATAATTGTTTAAGTATTTAGAATATTACATAATATGAATTGTGTGTACCTATTTACATATGGATTAATAAATAAACTATTTTTAAGTAACTAGCTTTATTATAAAATTACAAATAGAATTCATTCATAGTTTTTAAAACAAAGTATTTTAACCCAATAAAGTGTTATGAAAAGTATATGATTTTTGAACATCTTATTTTGTTATATCTCTGGTAAAAAACTAAAAAACCCACGTTTAGCTGTTCTGCAACACTATTTATACCTACACTACTTATACTAGAACATATTTCGAAATGACTGAAATATAACTTTTTCGATTGGCAATTACTTATTAGTTATATATATAGTTATTTATTATAAAATACGTTGGAAAAGGTAAGCTTTACAGAATTTCAAATAAGCGGGTTGACACCAGCTACCATGGCTAGTAGCGCCATTCTTACGTACATGCCATATTCAGCTTGCCTGAAGTAGGCTGCGCGAGGGTCAGAGTCAAACTCATGGGATATTTCATCCACACGAGGCAATGGGTGCATTACAACCATGCGCTTTCGTGCGCGAGTCATCAGTTGAGGAGTAACCACCAGCAAACCTCGAGTCTGAAATAAAACAGTCAAACATAATCTATAGACCGAAAAATTGTTATCAACGAGAAAAACAATATATACATATACTTAGACAGGTACCATTACCAACATCAAAGCTTAAAATTATCGTTCATCGTTTAGATTTGATAATGCAATCAAAATTTTATTATCAGAATATGTTGATATTGATACGTTGATAACCAAAACATTGATCTTGTAAATACGAATCGATTAGGTTTATAGTTATTCATTACCCACCTTTTCATATTCGTCTTGGCTTTTGAATCTTTCACGTTGAATACGCGTCATGTATAAAACATGGGTATCTGCTAAGACGTCTTCAAGCCGCTCGTACACTCGTTGAGATATGCCTTTTGATGTAACATATTCCATAATATGTTTTGGCATGCCCAGACCAGGTGGACTTACGTACTGTAGTTGTACTTGGTACAAGGTCAGAAGCCTGGCTAATGAATGCACTGTACGCCCATTTTTCAAATCGCCGACCATTGTTATTGTAAGCCCGTTCACTGTACCAATTTCTTCTCGGATTGTGAAAACGTCCATTATTGCTTGGGTAGGATGTTCACCTACTCCATCACCAGCATTTATAATTGGTTTACGACAATGTCGGGAGGCATTCTAAAAGTGAAACATAAATGTAAAAAAATAAAATAAATAAATAAATAAGGTTACTTACATACCTATGTAAGTAATTAAAAAAACGACAAGAAACCAAACAGGAAGATTAGTTTTACATAAGTAGGTACATTAAAGTTACATTTTATTATGTATGAAAGTACTTACTGTAACTGCGCCAGGTTCAGGGTGCCTTAGCACCACAACATCGGAATAACTTGCCATCACAGCTACACTATCTTCTAGAGTTTCGCCTTTCTGGGCTGATGAGCTAGACGCATCAGTGTGTATCACAGAACCTCCTAGCCTCTGCATCGCAGCTGCAAAGCTACAACTGGTTCGGGTACTAACTTCATAGAAAATTGATGACATGACCTTTCCACGCAAAATATCATCCAGGAAACGACCCTTGTTAACACTGGTCTTCATAAATTGGGCGAGGTTAAATATATCGTTGAGCGTGTCTTTGTTAAATGTGTCGACAGTCAGAATACTTTTGCCAAACAAATCGCTACGCTGTCGTTGAGATGACGAGTGTGGGGGAATGTAGTTCGATGAGCTGTCACATCTTTGCCTTGTTGTAGTTTGAGGTAGAGGAGACATGCTTCTTAACCCTGGGATTTCATTGAAATGAACGATTGGTTTCGTTAAACTTTCTGATTTTGACAGTTCTACTTGATCCAAATCAACATCTGTAAGTTTACTTAATTCTACTGATGGGTGTATGTCGAGTGCAGAATTGGGCCTGCTTATGACCTCTTTCTCTGTCTTTTCAATATAAAATTTAGGGAACGACTGTTTTTTAGGTGTGGGCCAGTCCCGTACATTCTGACCGAATCCTGGAGGTACCAGAATTTGTCCTTCGACATATGCGATTTCACCACGTAATGTGACTCGATGTATAGCTCCACAAACGTGCATACCCGTGAACGGAGTCCATTTCGATTTAGTGAATTCCATTGACTCGGGAATAGTCCATTCGTAATCCATGTCCACCTCTACATAAGTATTTGGTTGTTCGGGTAAGTTAAATATTTTACGAGGATTCCGGTGGAACTTGTTAATCAAATCCTCTATGGTCAATCGCCCTTCATTAACGGCGTTTAGAAGTAGCGGTAGGATCGTTTCAAGACCTGGAAAACCAGGAGGTGGTTTTTCTGAGTTCTTTTCTTCGACCGAATGCGGTGCATGGTCTGTAGCAAACACGTCAATTACATCTATATTCTTCCACAGCTCTGCTTGATCTTCTGGACTGCATAATATAGGTCGTACCTCAGCCCGTCCATGGCCAATACGATCGAAGTCTGCTGAACTCAAAAACAAGTGTTGCGGGCAAACTTCACAAGTAACTTTCAGCCCTCTTTCTTTAGCTGCCTTAATTATAGATATTTCTTCTTTGCGGGCCACGTGACAGATATGAATAGGCCGATCGAGTAGAGATGCCATCAGAATAATAGCACCGGTCTTCTCTCGTTCAGCATGTGCGCATACAGGCAGTTTCTTTGGCCAATTTTGAAGATGTTTTTGCCAAATTGTCATGTCATCTAATGTTAGGGTGGTAAACGTTTGATTTAAGTACATCTTCAGTGATGCAGCTTGAGGGGCTAGTTCAGCTGCAGTGTCGAAATTTGTGGAAGAAGCACCTACATAAAGCGCGTAATCACATCGGGCACTAACTCGTGCCAAAGCAGCACTGTAGTCAAATGAAGTGCGATCAACTACTGGTGGATTGGTATTGGGCATTGCGCATATCATAGTGATACCACCAGCTAGAGCTGATGCGGTGCAAGAATCAAAATCTTCCTTGTACGTGGCTCCTGGCTCTCGAACATGGACATGAACGTCTATGAATCCAGGTAATTTTATTATATTTCTTGACGTCATGCAGTCAGTGTGAGTTTTCATTTTTGGAATTCCACCACATCGCAACATAGCCTGAAACAAAGCCATACACCGCTATAATTATCTATAACTATAAGTCATTCCTGAATTTTAAAAACATAAATCAATTACAGAGATATCTACCTCAACTACTTATTTCCCATTGATTATTTAGCTGTGGGCAATAAAGTACTGCAATTATTCTGCGGGTACATTTCTGTATATATGTATAAGTTGAAGCTTGTTTGCTTTCTATTTACGGAATTCATTTATTTTGTATTTTGTTTTATGTAAAAAAATACTTTTACGTACCTGAACCAATAGTTTAGCACACTTCACATCTGTCACTAGTGGCACAGCATAATCGACTGCTAACCGCCTGGTTCTGTACCCATGAGTACTGAAAGAGGAAACACGGCGAGCTCCACCGCGCATAGGCAAGTTTATAACCAAGTCCAGTTGCTTCTTTGCCATAAAGTCAGCCAGATGCATAAGTTCTCCGTCGGATCTATCATCTTCTGGATCACCAATATGGTCAAATGTCCATTGCACACTCTCAATCTGAAAATGTAAATAGCATATTTTTTATTTAATAATGAGCTAATAGTATACAACAATTAAATGAGTAATGTATGTATATCTATAGGTTTGGTAGAAGAAAAAAATGTTGTTACCTCAATTCCATGTTCATTATAAAAATCTCCAGTTCCCATGCTAGCGTACAACTTATATCCCATATTTTGTAATGTACGGACACTTGGGAGTAATTCCATTTTGTGCTGAAAGGGTATGCAAATATTTAGTTGGTATTATGAAGTAAGCAGGTAGGTAAGAAGTACCTAGGTATTCTTAGAATTTATCTACTATTACCTTAAATGTCCCAACGGACAATAAGATAGCCTTTTTGGGTATCCTAAAACCAGTGCTCATTAAAGATTTCAAATATGCTTCATAACGATTTTCCCCGAAACACGCCACTTCTCCAGTAGATGCCATCTCCACTCCTAATGTGACATCAGCACCAGCAAGTCTTGAGAATGAGAATTGAGGCACTTTGACGCCAACTTTTCCACATCCAGCCATTATGTTTGATGGCTCTATTGGTACACCCAATATTACTTTAGTAGCTGTAGCAACAAAATCGTGATCTAATGTTTTTGATACAAACGGGAATGATCGTGAAACTCTCACATTGCATTCAATTACTTTTAGTTCATTATCCTTAGCTATTAGCTGCATGTTAAATGGCCCCGTTACATCTAATGTTTCCGCTATAACACTGGATATTTCCCGAATTTTATCTAAAGTTTCTTGATTGATATCTTGCGGTGGTGTCACTAATGTTGCATCTCCAGAGTGAACACCTGCATTTTCAACATGTTCACAAACGGCCATGCAGTAAATTATACCATCTGAAGCAACTACATCGACATCAATTTCTTTTGCATCCATTATGAATTTTGAAATCACCACTGGATGATCTTTGCTTACTAAACTGGCTGATTTTAAATATGCTTCCAAATCTTGGTTTGAATAAGCTACATTCATTGCAGCACCACTTAGTACATACGAAGGGCGCACTAAGCATGGATATCCTACCTCATCGCAGAAACTTACAGCAGATTCAAGATCTGTAAGTTCTTTCCATCTGGGTTGTAAAATTCCCTTGCGATCTAGCATTCGAGAGAATTTAAATCTATTTTCTGCATTATCTATCATATCTGGTGATGTGCCCAGAATAACAGCTTGCTGCCGATGTAGATCCATTGCAATATTGTTTGGTAATTGACCACCCATCGATAATATAATACCATCAGGATGTTCAATGTTATAAATATCCATTACTACTTCAAATGAAATCTCTTCAAAATATAGTCTGTCACTCATATCGTAGTCTGTGCTGACGGTTTCAGGATTGTAGTTCACCATGATCGTTTTTTTGCCTTGATTTCTAAGCTCTCTTAAGCACCCTACAGCACACCAATCAAATTCTACAGAACTTCCTATTCTATAGACGCCTGAACCAAGTACCATAGTAAAATCTCCCGGAAATTGTAAATCATGTGTACAGCCATTGTACGTTAAGTATAAGTAGTTCGTAGAAGCGGGCCATTCAGCAGCTACTGTATCAATCTGTTTCACGAACGGTGTAATATGATATTCTTCTCGTAGCTTTCTTACAGCCAATTCTGTGCTTTTTATAGCTGCAGCTATTTGCTTATCAGAAAATCCAATTTTTTTAGCTTTCTTCAAAATGTCACTTGTAATGGAGCCGCTATTAGTTGCCTCCAAAGTTTTATAATAATCAATTATATTTTTAAATTTCCCAAGAAACCATTGATCAATTTTGGTTAGATCGTAAAGTTTTTCCACTGTGTAACCCTGTTTTAAAGCAGCAGCTAAGAAAAACATCCTCTTATCAGTTGGTTCTCTAAGTTCATTTTCATTTACATTCTTTATATTAGGATCAAAACCATTAACATTTTCATCGACCATTCGTAACGCTTTTTGAAAAGCTTCTTCAAAGTTTCTACCAATGGACATAACTTCACCTACACTTTTCATGGAACTTCCAATTTTTGTACTGACTCTATTGAATTTTGCTAGATCCCATCTTGGAATTTTCACGACGCAGTAATCCAAGCTTGGCTCAAAGCATGCTGTAGTTACTCCTGTCACTGAATTTTTAATAGTAGGTAATGGAATCCCTAGTGCCAATTTAGCTGCTACGTATGCTAATGGATATCCAGTTGCTTTACTAGCTAATGCTGAACTCCTAGATAATCTAGCATTCACTTCAATTATGAAAAACTCTTCTGAGTTTGGATTGAGAGCGTATTGAATGTTACATTCTCCAACGATCCCAAAATGTCTGATTACTTTAATAGCGGTGTTTCGCAGCATGTAGTATTCTCTGTTGGATAAAGTCTGACTTGGTGCAACGACGATAGACTCTCCAGTATGTATACCCAGAGGATCTACATTTTCCATGTTGCAGACTGTGATGCAATTATCGTAAGCATCTCGTACTACTTCATACTCTACTTCTTTCCACCCTTTCAGTGATTTGTCAATAATTAATTGATCAGAATGTGAGAGCGCGTGATGAGCCAGCGTTTTCAGCTCCTCTTCGTTGTTTGCAAATCCAGAACCCAAACCTCCCAATGAAAAAGCAGACCTCGCCATTACTGGGTATCCGATTTGATTGGCAGCTATAACAGCTTCATCGACAGAAGTCACGGCAGCACTAGGGGCTACTTTCTCACCAATTGAATAAACTTTTTCAGCGAATATTTTTCTGTCTTCTGTATCAACGATAGATTGGATGGGTGTTCCCAAAACTTTAACATTATACTTTTCAAATATTCGGGATTTCTGTAATTCGACGCCACAGTTCAATGCTGTTTGACCTCCAAACGTTAACAAGACTCCCGTTGGTCGCTCAGCTTTAATAACTTGTTCGACATATTCCGGAGTAATCGGAAGGAAATAAACTTTGTCTGCTAAACCTTTAGAAGTTTGGACAGTGGCAATGTTTGGATTAATGAGTACAGTCTGAATCTTTTCTTCTTGCATTGCCTTTACTCCTTGAGATCCTGAATAGTCAAATTCACCTGCTTGCCCAATAGAAAGTCCACCAGAACCTAATATCAACACTTTTTTTGGCCTTTCATGAAGTATTGGATCATATTTAAATAAGTTCGTAATCATATCATCAACGACACAGTTCTTTTTGTTTTTGAAAGATTTTACTGCGTCTACGAATATATCAAACAAACATTCAAGATCTGTGGGTCCTGCTGTGTGTTCAGGATGAAACTGAACACTGAAAAAAGGGTTCGTTTTGTGAATAATGCCTTCATTGGTTTTGTCGTTTTCGTTAGTGAATAGTACTTTCCAATCAACGGGTAATGTATTCGTATCAACCGCAAAACCGTGATTCTGTGATGTCATGTAGCAGCGCCCAGTGCCGCTGTGTGTGCAAGGCAAATTGTGCCCGCGGTTGCCATAACTGAAATTTCAAAGAGGTAAGTTATGGATATGTACCGAGGAAAGTGCCTATATTATGATTATCTCATTAATTGATATAATAATCTCAAAGGAGATACTATGAACAAAAACAATCTATTTACTATAAACTGATATACATACCTAGTTTTGTAAGTATTACAACCAGCTGCACACGATAGCAACTGATGTCCGAGGCAAATGCCAAATATTGGTTTCACCTTATCGTTCATTACTGCACGAATGTTGTCGACGACTTGTTGGCATATTTCTGGATCACCTGGGCCGTTGCTGATGAATAAACCATCGTATTCGTTTACATTTATTTTGTAGTCCCATGGAACTAAAACGACTTTAACATTTCTCTTCAATAAACATCTGATTTGATTATATTTAAGGCCACAATCAATAACCACGACTGTGACTTCGCCATTTGGGTTGAAAATTTTCTTTTCCTGAAATTATTAGATTTTTTATTATTAAACCTACATTATAGTAAGAACACCTTTAATTATTTATATGTTTCACAATGGATTTGCTCAGTTTTAACATAATATATTTGACGACCTCTGTGACGCAGGGGGCAAGACCCGGTTGAGACGCAGTAAATTGCGGGTTCGATTCCCGCCGAGGGACAAATGTTTGTATGATCTGCTAGTATTGTCTCGGGTCTGGGTGTTTCTATGTATTATATGAATGTATTAAAAAAAAGTATATAAGCAGTATACCAGTCATGTAGTACCTACCCATAACACAAGCTCTGCTTACTTTGGGGCCAGATGATGCTGTGTGAAATGTCCGGTTTTATTTATTTATTAATATCTATAAATGGAATTCTCCTTGACTTCACTCTTCTCAATGTTACTTTGTACACTTTGTATCCTGTGGTTGTAGAAATTCCTATCTTACTAGTGCACCTCTAAACTCTGAAACTCCTTTTACGTGTATTGGACTTCCAGTTTATTTTGGCTACGCGTTCTCATATTTGTCTGAGAATGCGCACCCATATACCGTACCTAACGATTTGATATACATATTTAGATAATGCAGCAAATTCCTTACTTTTGTAGACACTTCTGCCACTAAGTTTCTAATGTTCGGATCCGACAGTGGAGGCAGCAGGCCGAACGGAGGAACACCTTGGATTATTCGACCTAACGTGAAACCCTCACGAAGCCGGTGCGTCAGCGCTCTGGTGTCGATATCACATAGACCTGGGATGCCGTGGGCTGCCAACCAAGAGCCGAGTGAGCGCTTGGCTCGCCAGTGGCATGCTCGCGTGCTCACCTCTCCGACTATCAAACCAGCGGCCCAAATTCGACTGGACTCGAACCATCTGTAAGATAAATTCAGTAATTCAGTCAGTACCTACATTATTGAGATAAATACCTTAAAAGTTTAATCTTTTTATTATTTTACTCATTCGTTTTTCAGCAACAAAGCATGATATGCTTTGTTGCGTACTTCTAGTACGTACTTTGGTAATCCAAATTCATCACGTTCCTCTTCATCGGGCACGCCGTAGTTACCGATCAGCGGGTATGTGAGGACGAGGAGTTGTGCGTGGTACGATGGGTCAGTCAGCGACTCGGGGTATCCGACCATACCCGTTTGAAACACTGTAATTAATACATACATGATTAGGTATGATACTAAATATTAAATATGATATACTAAATAGCGCCATCGGAAAAAAAACTAATAATTGAATTTTCTATATTTGCGATTATTTACCTGATTTAGTGTTTTATAATATGAGTATGAAGGAATGCAGGTATCTTCTTAAAGCTTAAACACCCTTAATTAGATAACTTTAAATATGTTAGATAGTTAAGTGTCAATTTATAATGACTAACATTTTAGCAGTTTTCACATTATTGCATATTCGTAAGTAAAATATAAAAGAGCTTCTATTCCCTAAGACCCTGGGTCTCTAATTGCTATAATTTATGAGATATTTACTTGTAGAAATACCTAACAAATTACCGTGCGCAATGTTTGCTGGCAATACCAAATATCTACGCTTATCTAAAACTAGTTGACTGTAACGTTGTTCCTCGCTGACTACCGTGTCTCAGTGAAAAAAATAATTCATTTCTCTAAAACTGCCTATACTTAATTAATTAATCAGATCGATGAATCCATCACAACCGCAACGTTATTTTGGCAAATGCATTTCAAGCAAGAAGAACAATGTTATGATTACTCAAAAAAAATTAAACCTGGTCATACACAAATGGAATGTGATCCAGGATGCCTCTACCCCAGAGACCTAAGATAGTAAGGTCTGAGGATATCAATTATCGACTGTTGCATACAAGCATTATCCCAATTTCAGCTACTAAGTTTAAGACTATGATGGGCAGTACGGTCCTAACTTCTACATTTAGAGTTAAAAATATGACATCACGGGATCTCCCGTCTAGTTTTGAATCAACATTGTTTCAACTACGGATGCGGCAGTGTCGTTTCAATGGAACTTTCATATTGTTCGACTTTACTGTCATGTGGATTTTGTAAGCAAAAACTAAGAGTTAGATGGATGATGCTAATAGGCCAATCAGTAAACGTGGTCAATCAGGTATTCAAATCAGGTATCCGCATGGCAAATTTTGATCAAAGCTCCAACACAATATTCAGTGTTTAACAAGATGATGATACAGTTATACAAAGATATAAACGGAGGTGATAAAGACTTGTCTTATACCAGAATTGGAGTTGTTAAAAATGTGAGTTGATTTGATACAAAAATACTAGTACTTAAATCGATCATTTATTTTATTTGTATGTGTTAAAATATAAGTAAATGTAGATGCTATGTGGCAGTAAAGCAATAATTTGTTTGCCAAATGAAAGGTTGAGTTTCAACTGTTGTTATTTCCAGTAGAAATAAACGGTCTTATTTTATTATTGTGCAAATTTTGACAAATATGTTTTCAAATCAAGTTTATCTAAATTTAAAAATAATTTAAGGTTTAAGGTGTTGTTTTTTATTAAAATTATTAAATACAATTGAATTTTTTTATATATTATGTTTAATTCATAAATGCAATACCAAGTACGTATTTCATTTATGAATGAAATACGCGATAAACTGCAATTCTTCAGTTAAGTTTAAAACAATTACTTCTATCTACATTTATTTAATTAATCTGAAATGTTTTATTAACATTTATATCATCATATTAATATTATCAGGAATATTATCAGGAAACCATGCGTTTCCTGATAATATTCCTGATAATATTTGAAATAAAAGTAACTTTTATTTTTTATGTTAAAAATTAAAGAAAATAATAGTTATTTTCGTCTCCTGTAAAATTAGGATTTTGTAGTTATTATAAATTGACATTTAACCGTCGATAGGTGACTTGACTTCGTTAGAAACACTGTCATTAGTTAAGTAGGTACATATTACATAATTATACTTACTAGTGGTCGCCCACTGGTCGAAAATATTCAATACTATAATTAATCAATAATTAATGTATTTTGTATGCATAATTAAAAAAATATTCTGCACTGCTGTATGAAATTTCGCACACTTATAGTTTATACCTATAGAGGTAAACTATAAGTGTGCGAAATTTCACACTCCTCGTATGAAATTTCGCAAAAATTTCGTTTGCGCAATTTTCGTAAATAGGGGTTGATGAAACTAAGTACTAAGTTTTTACTTCACATATAGGTAGATTAGATACTAACCAACTTCACCCTCAACTGGCAGCTGAGCTCCAAAACTCCTTCCTGTAAACACGGATCCATCTGCTAACACTAAGCTGCATGGAGGACCCACTTCACAAGTTAAATCACTTGTCGTCATTTTGCTGAAATTTTTAAAAAAACGGCACTTTAAATATATAATAAATAAAATAATAAATTCAATAGTAATTTAGGGGGAAAAGGTTGTTTCAAAAACAATATTAATTTATGCATAGCACGATCGTAGCAAGAAAAGTTACAAATTTTGGGAACAAGCTGTACCTACCTAATTACAATTTAGTTTTTGGTCCTTAGATGAAATTATTTTCACTTATTGTATTATTATTCTGTAAATTTCTGTAAATAAAGACATACTATTTATATTTAAAAAAAAATACTATACCTACACTAAGTAGGTTTATAGGTAAGTATACCTACCTAGTCATAATTTGCACAACCAAAGAGAAACTAAATTCCGACTTATCCCTCTAATGCTTTCATAAAATATGTACTATGTAGGTACCTGAGTAATTTGCCAAGAATTATAAAATATTTGGATTTTTTGCAATAAAAACACCACGACCTTCACTATTATACCGCCGGGCCCCCAGGCCCAGGCCAATCAGCAACTTCTACCTACCTACCCCATTGTATTGGAAACCTGAGACACGAAATGGCATGCCTATAATAGCCATAACATAACCTTCGTAGCCGACTGATCATGTTGCACCATTAAAGTGTACCGAGGCTCTTACTTAATTATTACTTAAGTACCAAGTTGTTACACTAAATAACTAGGTATCTTAGCTATGTTTTATTTAATATTTCAGGAGGTTTTAACCTGCCTATTTGAAACCTAGATTATTAAATTAAATTTATAAAAATAAACGAAAATAATGTTCTAGTTACTCACAGGGCTTTGATTCCTTCCTTCACGTGTTATTTTTTACACATAAAACAAATTTCTTTCAATGATTAACAGATAAATTATGGTAGTTATACACAAATCTATTGCTTATTAATTGAATTTGAGTATGTTAAACTAACTCACAAATTTTAGGTTTTCTTTTCCAGCCACGTGGTTTGTCTAGAAGCCGGAGCAGAACAGTCCGACGCTGTCGCGGTCTCCACGACGACAGACCGGTCTCACTCCACACAGCTAGCTACAGCTCCCTGCGTCTTATCATACGGGTCACACTTCAAACAAGTTCTGTTTACTGCATCACTCTTTCACACCAAAGGCAACAACCTATATCTGTCTCATACCCGCATCACTTGATAGGGACCTACTAAATTGTTAGCATTGGACTGGTTTGTTGAAGTAGTAAAGTAATTTGAATTTTATTTACTGTATGGTAGAGATCACTTTATGTTTGCCGAGTGCATTGATAATAATAAGCGTAAATAAAAACCTTGCTATGTTGCTGGAGATTCTGAATTGTTTAGTAACATCGGCCTGAAGTTAGTTTCAGAATCGGTTACCCTTGTTTGAACTTACCTACCTTTCTGCATACCTCGCGGCGCGGTACTTAGTACCAATTACAATTAACTCATTCGCAGCCGTTCCACTAGCTCTAGAAAACACCAAAATCTTAAGGAAATAGAAAATAGCATCATAGTACAAAACTACGTATCAAATATTAGGTATTTGACAACTCGTAGGGTTCAACTAGTGATTAAGTGAAACAAGAATGTAGGTAAAATTTTATTGTGGTTAGTGAAACGGATGTGTTAGTTCCCACTAAAGTGTCTATTAGACGTAGGAGGTACTGTACCTTATCTACACATAATAGTTTAGGGGGAGCGACCTCATTTTCACATACAAAGTTCGTGGATCACCGCTACTGCCGTGCCTGGAAGTAGCACATGCTGAGTTTGAAACTTTTCAGCCACATAAAATTATTGATTGGTGCAGGGGAAGGGCTAATTTTTACGTATACCTAGTTCTTTTTAATTTTGTATACATTTCCCCTTGGAGGCTATATTTAGTCCTTTTGTCTTGTTTCAGCTCATGTTTTCTCTTTTGTTTTGTGTGTGTGCTAAAAAAATGTTTTTCTTTCTTTTTCTGACGACACCTTAAACAACTTGAAACATTGTAATTTGCATTCCATACATCATTCCCTTTGGGTATGGTCACTCTAGGTTTACTATGAAGTACTTACCTAATGATGCTGATGGGCTTTAAAATCCCCATGGCCCTATTAGCACTTAATACTTAGTAAAAGAATACCTGCATAATCTTCAATCGCATTAGTAATACCTCAAAAATCCCTCGATTGATTTGAATGTGTTTTGTTTTGTTCGCCTCAATACTGGCGTGGTTTACAATCAAATCAATTTTAGGTGCTAGGTATGAAGTTAATGACCCGGTTACTTATAAATTAGGTGCCTATCTAGGAGTTACCTACCTAGGTACATAGATATGATCCAAATAAGTTCGATTTAATTGAAAATCTGAAATAAGTAGGTTCATTACTGTGGAAAAGCTACTTAGTCATTTACTTACATGCATGTGTTTGCTGTATAAAATATAAAAGGATTATATAATCATCCAAGTAAGTAGTCAATATATTATAGAAATGAAGTTGTGTTTATTATATACTTATACTTATTCTTATAAAACTACTAACATTATTCCATCCATTTATGACTAACACCAGGTCTATCAAGAATAGGATGGTCTACAAAATTGACGGTGAGACTCGCCGAAGGTTTGTTCAGTTCCAAAATTTGAACCAAGTTCTTCTCTGGAGCTGGTTTAAGCCAAATACCTGGCACGTACAATGTAACTTGAGGGCCTACTGTAGGCCAGTACCTCCCAAGGTTTTGACCATTAATCCAGATATAGCCCTGAACAAAAATAGTAAAGTCAATTATAGAATGTAAACTTTATTAGGTGTAAATCATTTTATATATAAAATACGGTTATTTAGCACTTGTTATTTGTCGGTTATACGCTCGGTGCTTATGAAGAGAGCACCTTAATGTCAGCGCAAATTACGAATTACAATTTAAACGTGTTACTTAAATAGCCGTATATTATTTCAAAACGTGAAATCAATGATCAGCTTTATAACGTGCTGAAATTAATAAACATATTATTCAATAAAATAGTTACCTTGTCCCATCCAGATGTATCCAAGAATGTATCTAACAGTTCTCCCTCTGGGATTGAAAACTGGCCTTCATATAAAGCGGGGACTTTAAGATCATCTGAGACAGCATTCAACGATCCTATTGCAGACAGATCTTCGAGAGGGTATCCCGTAACCTTCCATGTATTATTTAATACGGTGTTATGGAACTCTACCGTTCCGAGAATTCCCTGGAAGTTTTAAAACAAATTATTATATTCAAACTAGTCTATGAGTTGAAATACATCAGAAATGAGTAGATTGTACTTTTAGTCAATTTAATATAGGTACCTAATATCCTAAAGAGTTTGTATTATTATTTTTCACAGATGCATCTGCCATATGGCCTTACAATACCTATAATGTGTCATAGGTATAATGCATAGGGGGTGTCAAAATATTGTACTGGCCAAGCCTCGTGCCCAAGCTCTAATTCTAGGTAGGTACTTGAGTTGGTTAGGTTACCTTGAAATCGTGTATGTGAGAACCGTAATTGATACGACCTTGATTCTCAACAAACAATGATAAAACTGACCCGTTCTTCAAAGTCAATGGTAAGGAATATATTTTATGCATTCTGCTTATTTTGCCTTTGAGTATCTGAAACAGAAATTGATTAATAGTGTGTTGTGTACAATTTTATGGAACGTATCTTCGATGGGTTACATTTTTTGTATAGGTAAAGTATACTGGGGTAATACCACGTGTTAAAAAAATCTTATTCTTATATGATTAAGTATGGTATTATAATAATACTTCGTAAACATCTTGGCAATGAAAATTGAGTTTTTACTTTCATATAGCCCCAAAGTGAGCTTGTGTTATGGGGTCACCCATGAGCGTGATATGACTGATACACTACTTATATACTTTTTATTGTAAATGCACACATATTATACATAGATACATATCGGGTCTGGGACCCGAGACAAATACTTGTAAATCATACAAAAATTTATCCCATGGCGGGAATCGAACCCGCAGTCTTTTGCGTCTCAGCGGGCAATAATACAATACCCATAATACAATACAAAAACTTACACCATCCACAAAAACGAAAATCAAATCCCTTGGTTGCTCTATTCTCAGCAGACCATCACCAGTCTGCGTTAAGGTAGTTTCGTACAATACAAGACCGCCTCTTTGTCTCAAAGCTTCAAAAGTCGGTAGTTTCGAGCCCTGAACGTCTTTGTATGTTTTCCCCAAAGTAGATCTGCCTTCCGTTGACAGTAGATTGAGTTTAGGTCTAACGCTAACAACTCCATAGTTTCCTTTTGGTGAAGGCTGAGGTGGCTCAGCATTGGAATCTCCAAGATTGTACTAGAAAGATGTTTCAATATAAGACTATAAGATTTTTGAAAATAGGGTTTTAATGTACAAGTGTAGTTATTTATTATAGGTTCGGTTACCTTTTGCAGAGCGTTACGAATAGCATAGTACTTCGGCGTAGGGTCTCCAGCTTCTGACAAAGGTGCATCGTAGTCGTAAGAAGTAATGTCTGGCTGATACGTTCCATCGTAGTTTGCTCCTGTAATTTATTTAATATAAATTACTAGCTCCCTCAAAGTTTTAACATCCGGAAAAAAGTAAATAGATTGATTGATGTTCGAGGTCATAGACGGTAAACTTTCACATGTAGATGTAGATGTAGATGTAGATGTAATATGTAAAATGTAGAGTTCATATTTTAGCGAATGTTCGTTTTAACTTTTAAGTCTAACACTAACTGTATCCACTCGATCTAGATTCGCAGCATTTTTAACAAACTAGGTCAAAGAAAGATTGTGGACGATCGAAGCATTTAGCAACTAGAAATGGCGCCGGCGTGGCAGCGTAAATTGCAATTTTACGTACAGTGTGTCTAAGATAATATGAGCTAGTCAGTCAGTTACACTTTGGACTGAGGAAGCTCTTATGCCTCCTGTCCCGAAGAGAGAAAGCCGTCAACGGGACAGCACTCGCATAAGTGCATTATTGTGGGCTCAGTTAGACATCGGCTGTATAGAGAAATCCTTGGCGACAGACAAGTCAAGTCCACAAAATTAAATACTTCTTGGTTTATACATATCTGCAACTATTGTTATTCTAGTTGTTCTCAGTTATAACTATTGCGTTTTTAAACGTGAAAAACTGTAATTGACTTTCTTGTTTTAGACGATTTATTCCGTTCTAATACCAACAACTAATACCACTGGTATTTGTTTGAACTCATATTTATTTTCTATTCCGAACGGATACCATTGTTTAAACGAATACCAAAAGAAGTTTAAAGATATACCTAAGGTACAGTCAGAAAAATGCGTTGTATGTAATTAGAAGACCTTTAATTGAAAAAAAAAACAGTTAAATCCAAAATAAAACTTAGCAAACGTCTAGTTCAATAATAAAATATGACTAATAATCAACTTTATTATAATTTTAGTGCCTCTTTGCAAAAACATCAAACAAGAACAATTTACTTACAATCTAAATAATGCAAAATATCTCAGAAAATCAACTCTTAATTTACATAATATTAAAATTTACCTGACATAAACTTTTACTTTTACAAGGTAAAATGATATGTAAATATTTTTTTATATTTCAATAGTTAGTACCTAAATCCTTAATTTTTCCACCAAGACCAAGACCATAACACCAAGACCATATTGGTTGGTGGATCATATCTGATTGGTTGTTTCGAATTTTGGAACAATAGAGCAAACTCACCCTTTCTCGCAGGTAAAAAAAATAGCAATGATTCACTTGAACTACTCTTACCTATACATCTTTGTAAAAATATTGGACTGAAGTAAATTTGGAAAGTTTAAAGCTTATAACTTTACTTAATTCTTTACGATTTATAATTAGAGAGATAAAATTTAATTTCACTAGGTTTTACTGAGCTGACAGTACCAAATTCAAGTTGTTGGTATTCGTTCTGTTATATCCCTCGATTGTAGGCCTTAATGCTGAATCCCAACTACTCAGCAATCCTTATTGAGATCTAGTTGGTAGAGTTGGTACTCAAGTCAGCCAGCGACCATTCCTAATCCGAGACGGTTGTACCGGAGAATTTATTAAAACAATTTCGTGTCTTAAATATAAATCAAGTAATATTCATTAAATCCTTTTTAATTCAAATAAATCTTTTTTTAAAAAGACATTCAAATAACTCCGCGTAACATTTTGGTGGCAGCGGTGGGATCGAAAATCCCCAGTGGCCGTGAAGACCGCTCCGCAGACTCGTTCCGCAAATCCTAAAAGTGATGTGAAGTGTTATTAGTGAAGTGCACTTACCTTAATATCCTCGCGGAGGCTATCCCGATTCTTGACAGAATCAATTCATCATCCTGTAAGAAGATCAAACCTATACCCTGCCCGAGACTTGTGGTGTCTCGCCCTTACCGAGCGAACTGTATCCTGTAGTAACTACGTAATTCATTGAAGAAATCGTAACCTGGGCCGTGGTAGCTCATTCGCGACGAGCTGCAACTTACGAAAACCTGCTAAAAACCTGCAAAGAAATCATTCATCTCAACTTCGTGAAAGAACGTATCTGGCCATCCGGAATGTACCCAGTGATTCTAGTCGCCGTGCTTATCTCCGTCGCCCACGCATCGTCGCAGTGAGTCTTGAACATTGTTTTGACTGTGGTTATATAAACAAGTGTCGATTCCAGAGATCCCGAACCTTTTATAACTCATTGTCTCAGTCCTTATTATACATTTACTTTTGCGTTTAACTGTTATTCTATATCTTAGCCCTAAGTATTTCACTTGTAAATTTGTCTAAAATTACATCATGAATCCATCTGTAGAGGAAACAAAAAACAAATTATCTGTCAATGTTGAGTTAGACCAGCCGTCGGGCTCGGGGAGTCGTTCTGCTTCCGCTGGGCCGCAGAGTAGAAGCTCTAAAAACAGTCCTAATCTAGCTCCAAAATTAGAAATGGATTTAAATACCTTGCTTAAATTCATCAAACCCTACGATGGTGACCGGGAAAAATTAAATTCATTCCTAGTAAATTGTAACAATGCTTATGAACTAGCCGGTGATATTCAAAAACCGATCCTGTTTAAATACATTCTGTGTCAACTTCAGGGCAAGGCGGAAATTGCTTGCTCAATCAAGGACTTTTCTAACTGGGACCAATTAAAAGAATTTCTAAAGACACAATTTAGTGAAAGAAAACACTATTCACACCTACTCACTGATCTCCAAGAAAGTAAACAAAATTCTCAAGAAAACGTTAGTCAATTTGCATTACGTATCGAAACATACTTGTCACAACTATTAACTGAGATTTCTATCGGAGAAACCAAAGTCAAAGAAATAGCAGGTAGGGTAGCTGCAATGCAAGACCTCGCTCTCCATCATTTTCTGATGGGTTTATTCCCACGTATTTCAAACATCGTCCGTTGCAGAGCACCTAAAAACCTAAACGAAGCCATAAACTTGGCCATATCAGAAGAAAGAATCCAACAAAGCATCTATAGGAGGGCTGAAAACAATTCGAGACCTAAACCACAAAATCCTAACCCACAGAGGTCAACCCAATTCAGTTCGTTTAGGGCACCACAAAGACCAGCATTCAATTCCAATCAACCCCGACCAACATATAATTCTAATCAACCTCAACCAACTTCGGGGTCATCTTCGGCGTTTTGTCGCTATTGCAAAATCCCTGGGCATGATATTTCGGCTTGCAAAAAGAGGGAATATAATAATAATCGCTTCAAGTCCCCACAGAATGTGACAACCAATCAAGAGTCGTATAAACCTCGAGTCAACTTCGTATCCGAACAAGAAGGAACCGATGTCGTTGATTCCTTTGCCTATGACAACGAAGCTTCTCCCAATGTCGATGACTATACTTTAAACGAATAAGAGTCTCGCCACGGTGTCGCTCGAGACCACCCACAAAAGTCGACACCCTTCATCCAAATCCTAAATGGGACCACACGGGTAACCAGCCCCAAATAAGCGCCCATCATCCAAATCCTAAATGGGACCACACGGGTAACCAGCCCCAAATAAGCGCCCATCATTCAAATCCTAAATGGGACCACACGGGTAACCAGCCCCAAATAAGCGCCCATCATCCAAATTCTAAATGGGACCACACGGGTAACCAGCCCCAAATAAGCGCCCATCATTCAAATCCTAAATGGGACCACACGGGTAACCAGCCCCAAATAAGCGCCCATCATCCAAATTCTAAATGGGACCACACGGGTAACCAGCCCCAAATAAGCGCTCATCCTTTTGTTCCTAAAGGTTCCTTGGAAAAGAAGCCTCAAATAAATATTTCAAATCCTAGACGGGACCACACGGGTAACCAGCCCCAAACAAATGAACAAATTCCTAAAATTAAAAACCCAGAAACTAAGATTTTTGAAATAAATCTAGATACTACCAAAAAACTACTTCCACATGTATTGCTAAACTCATCAATTTCAGACATTCCATTGTCTCTCCTAGTTGACTCGGGTTCCGGTATTTGTTTAATAAAACAATCCTGTATACAAAAGAATCAGAAATTTACCAAAGAACCTATCCAACTTAAAGGTATAGATCCTGGTGACGAACCAACATTAACTGAAGGTCACTTCCAATTAAAATTAAGATTGAACAAAACCAATGCCGCATTATACAAGTTTCACATCATTCGAGACATCAACCTACCCTATGACGGCATAATTGGCTCAGATTTCTTAACAAACTTTGGTTGCAAAATCGATTATACCAATGACACTCTCAAAATAAGAAACCTCGATATTAAATTACACTTCCATGACCCAGTCTATATAATTCCAGCTCGAACTGAAGTAGTCATCGAATGCTCAATTCAAAATACTAACCTTAAAGAAGGTATAATTCTAGACCAGCACTTATCTGATAACCTGCTCCTGGCCAATTGCATAGTTAAAATAAAAAACAATAATCGAGCTAATTTAACCATAGCTAATATTTCAGAACATCCAGTCAATTTAAATTCGAACTTAAATTTAAAAATAGAACCACTGCATACGGAATCATTTCAAGTGAATACGATCCAACACACGTCTAAACGAACTAGTGAAGTCATTGAATCCTTGAGAACAGATCACCTTAACCAAGAAGAATCCTTAGCCCTTATTGAATTGTGCTCCCAATTCTCGGACATTTTCCATTTGCCTAATGACCAATTAAGTTATACCTCAGCATTAGAGCATGAAATCAAAACAAGTAGCGAAACACCAATACATACTAAATCATATAGGTTCCCTGAATGTCACAAAAAGGAAGTCGAAACCCAAATCACTAAAATGCTAGAACAAGGCATCATAGAACCATCCTCCTCACCTTGGAGCTCACCAATCTGGGTAGTTCCCAAAAAAGCAAATTCCCAGGGTCAACGAAAATGGCGAATTGTAATTGATTACCGAAAGCTCAACGATATCACTATAGGAGAAACCTATCCTATCCCACAAATTACTGAAATTCTTGACCAATTAGGAAGCAGCAAGTACTTCTCAACCCTCGATCTTACTTCCGGTTTTCACCAAATCCTCATATCCGCTAAAGATGCTCCCAAGACTTCATTTTCCGTGCCCCAAGGCCAGTTTCATTTTAATAGAATGCCGTTTGGGTTAAAAAACGCGCCTTCGACTTTCCAAAAACTAATGAATAATTGTCTCAGCGGACTCCAAGGAACAAGATGTTTCGTCTATCTAGATGACATCGTCATTTACTCCTACGATCTCGAATCTCATATCTCTAATCTCCGAGCTGTCTTTGATAGGCTCCGTAACTTCAATCTGAAATTACAGCCGGAAAAGTGCGAATTCCTAAGAAAAGAAGTAGGTTATTTGGGTCATATCATAAGCGAAGACGGTGTAAAACCAAACCCTGAAAAAACTAAAGCAGTCACAAACTTTCCCGTTCCCCAGTCTCCAAAAGATATAAAATCATTTTTGGGATTAGTTTCATATTACAGGAGGTTCATCCCTGATTTTGCAAAACTAGCCAAACCTTTAACCTCGCTTTTAAAAAACAATACTCTTTTTGAGTGGCGGAACGAACAACAACTTTCATTTGAAACATTAAAAGATAAACTCGTTTCAGCTCCCATCCTGGCCTATCCTGATTTTACTCAATCTTTCTTACTAACCTGCGATGCTTCAAACTACGCTATATCTGCCATCTTGTCCCAAGGGCCTATTGGTCAAGACAGGCCTATAGCATTCGCCTCTAGAACATTAAACAAAGCCGAATGTAATTATAGCGTTACTGAAAAGGAATGCCTCGCAATCATTTTCGGTACAAAAACATTCAGACCTTATATTTACGGCTATCGCTTTATAATAATAACTGACCACAAACCATTACAGTGGTTATTTAACTGCAAAGATCCAGGCTCACGTCTTGTACGTTGGCGTCTTAAACTAGAAGAATTTGAATACGACATACAATATAAGAAAGGCAAAATTAACACCAATGCCGATGCACTTTCTAGATTCCCAGTAAATCCAATTCAACCTCAAGCCTCGCCTTTACCTAACATTTCCACGAGACAAACAGATGAAGATCTAATGGACATGCTCATTTCTCCAGCTTCCTTTAACGCTGATGAAGTAATCTCTCGAGATCCTAATCTCATTGACCTTTACGATGATATTGTGCCCTTACCTGATATTGACCCGCCATCTAATATCCCTGACGTCCTTAGAGAACAAATCGAAAACGAACTTGACTTACCTTCTCTGTCACCTCTACCTGCTAACCAACCTGGACCTGATCCTATCCAGTCCACGAGTAATCCAAGCGATCCTATCAACGATAACCTTACTTTTGACCCGATACCGTCAACAAGTTCAAATCCTAGCGCACACGTAGATGACTATCCTACTTACCTGAAAATGATGACAGACAAAACTAAAATCTATAATACTGAGATTATCGAACATAACGAAAACCTCATGAAATGTCCTGCAAGAATCATCCTAATTCCCACATCTATAGACTTAGACGAGTCTAATCCCTATGTCCAAGAAGCTCTAAGTGACCCAGAGGTATATAAAAATGTTATTGATTCGGAAATGGAACTTTTCCTATTTAAGAAGATTGAAACAAAGAACAAAACATATTACCTCTTGTTTTTCAAGGTGCATTACTTCGATCAAACAACCTACCCTGAAATCTTCGAAACTCTAAAGAAAATAAGAGATGAATTAATAAAATTAGAAAATGTAAACGAAATAGGTATATCTGATTTAAAAAATCCTTTTGAAAAACATTCGTTCATCAAAACTTTTAATATTTTGACCTACCTCTTCCATGGCACACAGATAAAGATTAATGTCTACCATAATAATATTATCTATCCCGCTCCATCTGAAATAAAGAAAATATTACAAGAAAACCACGACATACCGATTGCCGGTCATTTAGGTTCAACTCGCATGTATAGTAAACTTAAACAACTATTTTATTGGAAAGGGATGCGAAGCGACATCGAAGCTTACGTTAAACAATGTAAAGCATGCCAAGAGAACAAAGCGTTGAGAAGAGTAAACCGTGCACCCATGCAAATCACTACCACTTCCACCGAACCAAATCAACGAATATCATTGGATATTGTCGGTCCTTTGCCTGAAGCCGGTACTGCAAAACTTAAATTTATCCTCACCATTCAAGACGATTTAACCAAATTCTCCACTGCCTACCCTATCCGTAGCACCACTGCTGAGGAGACCAGCGAGTGCTTACTCCACTTTATCTCCATTTTTGGTATACCCAAAATGATACTCACCGATCAAGGTACTAATTTCACATCAGAACTCTTCAAGAAAACCTGTGAATTTCTTAAAATTAAAAATCTATGGTCTTCTCCTTATCACCCTCAGACCCAAGGCGCTTTAGAACGTAGCCATTCTACCCTTAAAGAATATCTTAAATCTTATGTAAATAATGAACAAACAAATTGGCCTCGCTATGTTTACACAGCAATGTTCGCGTACAACACCTCAGTACATTCTACTACACATTATACCCCTTATGAACTGATGTTCGGCAATAAACCAACTATACCTAATTCTATCTATGAGGAAACCCCTGGAACCACGTATCCCGACTACGTCCGTTTCCTTCAAAACAGACTAAAATATTCTAAAGAAAAAGCCTTAGATTTTATCCGAAAATCTAAGGAATCCTCTAAAACATATTATGATACACACACTCGATCAGTCAAATATAAAGTTGGTGATTATGTATATCTTAAAAATCACTTAAGATTACGAAAGGCACTTTCACCCATTTGGAAGGGCCCTTATAAAATAATCAAAATAAATGGCAACAATACACTTACCTTACTAATTAATCGACGCTACGTCACCCATCATTTTGACCAAGTCAAATTAGCTGACGTCGGCCCTAATCTGTAAGGATAAGAGTAGTAATAGGTAATTAAATAAATATAGTATATAGCATGTAGGTAGATGAACATTCATCGTTCATTTTAGAAATAGGTACTCATGTAAGTCTTTTCTCTAATTAAGTGTTTGAAAAATAGAATTAAGAACTATTAGGTAGGTATAATATAAGTTAACATTTAGTACTTACTTTCCCGATACGATCATGATGTAATTACAGAACAGTAATTATTTGTCGTTTACAGAACTACGACCCAAGGGCAAGATTACCTCCAGCCGATCACCAGAAGTTCAGGGCTCTTTTTCGATTATCTAGGAATACTGAAAATAAATAGCGCCCAACTTAAAGTTCTTATCCCAGTCGATGTATCTCACTTTAGCCCACACATCAAAAACATAGGAACAGCGATAGAAAATACTAAAATTTTATGTCGCCAATCACGTATTATTGAAATTGACACAGAATGTAATAACGTATTGCAACCATTGACAATTCGTTATCAAGACGTAATCAAGGAATTTGAATCCATATCTCATTTAATAGAAAATCGCAGTAAACGAAATGCTTGGATAGGAGGAGTCGGCACCGTTCTAAAACAAATCTTTGGCACCTTGGATGAGAACGACGCTCTGAGGTACGATGATGCAATAGAGTCCCTGCAAGAAAATAGTAAACAAATAGTCTCGCTGATGAAAGAAAATATTTTAGTAACAAAATCTGTATTAGAAAATTATAACAACACAATTAAACAATTAGTGGAAAATGAAAATATTCTAACAAAAGCTATTGATACATTCTCATTTAATGTTACAAATATTTCCGAAACAATAAATGGACTGCAGATACTGAATAATGTAAATCATATATTTAATAGTCTGGAAACTGCAATCTTAGTGTTATCATTCCAGTTGGAAGATGTCACTAATGCTCTTTTATTTAGCAATCAAAACATTTTACACCCAGCTATTATGTCGCCTCAACAGATATACCGAGAGCTTGTTGATAATTACAGGTATTTACCTAATAACCTAAAACTTCCTGTAAACCTAGATATAAATAATGTACACTTAGTATTAAATGTTTCTAAATTGATTTGTTATTATATGAACAATAAGATTGTTTTTGTATTACAAGTACCGTTAGTTAGCATATCTGAATACGAACTTTACCATAGCATGGCTCTGCCTACTCCTTATGATAACAAAACATTAAACAAGTTTAGTATGGTCACGCCCGAACATAAATATGTAGCTATAACTAAAGATAGACTTCAATACTGTAATCTGGAGAGTTTACACCAATGTAAAACAGTTACTCCTAGAGATTTTCTATGTGATGTTACTAATGTTTATGCAACCGATGCAAAACACACTTGTGAAAGTGAGATGTTGTCTAAAGTGATAACCGAGAAACCTGAACAATGTAAGATAAGATTCATTTTTGGTACTTTAGATGTTTGGACCCCTCTGACTGATAATAGATGGTTGTTCATACAATCAGAACCAACTAAAGTTACTATCAATTGTATGAATTCAGAATCAAGTGAAGTTCATCTAATCGGAATAGGCATATTGACTATCCCGAATGGATGTACAGGACATTGTAAAAGCATAACATTGACCCCCAAACATGATTCTTATCAGATTATATCACATTCCAATCATTTGAGTGATTTTAATATTATAAAAGATAATTGTTGTAATATTACGAAATTTGATAACTCTGTTAATATGGCAACCCCTATTAAATTAAAAAATGTAAACTTGGATGAATTTAACTCACAAAATAATGCTAAAATTAACACTTTGTTAAACCAATTAAATAAATTAGAAACTGAACCTCATTTTGTCAAATATGGGACACACTATTCTTCTGTAATTATCATTTTGATTGTGATAGTATTAGGTTATATTAGCTTTAAAATAGTAAATAAGTTTTATTGTAAATCCGGCAACAACCGTAACTCATTTGAAATCATTAAATTAGAATCTTCACCTAGGCCTATTGTACGGAAATCAAACATGACAGACGCACAGACTTCCGATTCAGATTCCATTCATTTTGCCCCACTCAGGACAGATGTTTAAAAATCCAATCTTTTCCTCGAGACTTTCTTTACAACTCGAAAGTCTCTTCTTAAAGGGGGAGGTGTTATATCCCTCGATTGTAGGCCTTAATGCTGAATCCCAACTACTCAGCAATCCTTATTGAGATCTAGTTGGTAGAGTTGGTACTCAAGTCAGCCAGCGACCATTCCTAATCCGAGACGGTTGTACCGGAGAATTTATTAAAACAATTTCGTGTCTTAAATATAAATCAAGTAATATTCATTAAATCCTTTTTAATTCAAATAAATCTTTTTTTAAAAAGACATTCAAATAACTCCGCGTAACAGTTCGCACATAAAATTTAATGATTTAAAAAGTGGTATCTGTTCGGAATAGTAAATAAATATGAGTTCAAACAAATACCAGTGGCATTAGTTGTTGGTATTAGAACGGAATAAATCGTCACATAGGTTACGAGTATATTCTGCTAAAAAAGCTGCTGATTCTCAAATAAAAAGAAACCGAGCTGAACCTTGGTTATTAAATAAAATGAAGTAGGTATAGTGGAGTAGCATATGTTTGAACATACTTACCAGCAGAGAACTCAAAGTTGGTGCCACCAAGGAAAACATAGATGTTAACGTTGATATTGTTATCCAGCATCCCTCTAAGAGTATTCACGACTGCTTGAGTATCAGTATGGGCCAGATGTTCTCCCCAATGAGTGAGCCAGCCAGGGTAGTATTCCGAGTTCATCAGCGGACCACTAGACATAAAACGACGCAGCGGACCGAATATACTCAAGACAGCTGTGTGAAAGTAAAACAGTTAGATTACCTACAACTATTATTGCCCATGCATGTATAAACATGTTTGGGTATGGCTATATAATGTTAACTTCATACAAGTCCAACACAGAAAAGAAAAAACAATAAAGAAACAATTATGTGAGTTTCGTTTGCCTACATTTCCATATGTTATTATTCCAATGCTGTGGCCTAGAGCGTTTTAATTCGCGGTGAATTTTACCGCGCCATTCTGAGGAACATCGAATCAGACGTTTCAGAATAGTGCTATTTAAACCGCGAAGATCACTGGTGCCTGATAGGTCTTACTTACATTTATCAGTAGTCCCAAAATCTATCGTAGTAAGAGTGCCTGGAATAGCTCCTTGAGTGAAATAAGAGGTGGAAGTTCCATCGGTCGTGTACAGAATAGCGTTGATGCCCACATGCTTTGAAATCATGTCTTTCTGCTGCATTTTATAAGCCATGTCACTGCCGTAGCTACCATACTCGTTTTCTATCTGCAAAATAAAATAAAATAAGAATATAAAATATATATGACATACTAAAATAAATTAATATTACTTACAGTTAGGTATTTTTTCTAAATTAAATTAACGGTTTAAGACATGTTTTTAAACTTAAAATTAAATCCTATGCTGTATGTATACTCAACATAGTAAATAACTTATTTTAACTTACATACAATGTGTAGAAAGGTACTTACCTGAACTAGTATAATTGGACCACCGTTTCCAAATAACAAGGGTTCAAGTTGTTCGAATAATTTATTGATCCAAATCTCAGTCTCGTTCGCGAAATCTATAAAAGATGGACAAATTAGAAAACAATTAAACCGCTGATGTTCGTTTCGAGCTTGTTAAATGATTAACTTACCTTTGTCCGTTGTTCGTAGCCTAATGTTGGGGTATTTACTTAAAATCCAATATGGAAATCCTCCCTGTTAAAAAAAAGTTGAGATACAAGTAAAATACTTACATATACCTCTAAAAGTACTTTTAAACGTTTTATTTTTACTAGTACTAGGTATTATCCGATTTTAAGTTCAGTATGAAGATTACTTACCAAGTCTCTTTCCGCACAGATGTATGGTCCTGGGCGCAAAAGAACGTGCAAGCCCTCTTCGGCCGCAATATTTACGAATGCCGTGATATCGAAGTCGCCATCGAACCTGTACTGCCGTTCTTCGGGTTCGTGGTGGCTCCATTCAACGTAGCTGATGAATGATGAAACATAACTTAAACGCTTTTAAGATGTATCAAATTCCTTAAATTAATAAAGATTTTGTTAATGTTGAAATGAGTGAGAAGTGATTTCAAAAAGAAAGTGGTAAAATTTTCCAAGACGTTATTTTTGCATCTATTAATAGGTATGTCTTGTAATAGGCACCTACTTACCAACTTATAAATTATATGACATTATTCTATACACATACCTTTACCCACTGCGTAATCTATCTAATATTTAAAAAAGGTTTTAAGAATTACATAAACAATTAAAAATACCTACTACTAACAGGTAATTCAATTCTTTTGGTCAGGACAATTTACCTGTTAATAGTCTTGTTAGTAGTCTTTTGTAGTTTTATATCTAAGACTTATTTTACTAAATTTTTATATCATAAATGCATTGTTCATTCAAAATAACAATAAAACTTACGTCGAAACAGAGTTGAGTCCGGCTGCCTTCAGTTTACGCAGACGATCACGCCAGTACGCTGCAGGTACCCTGAAGTAATGCAGAGACCCAGCTATGATGCGCAGTTGTCGCCCATCCAGAACAAAGTTGTCCCCTTCTATGGTGATATTGTGGTCTTGAGACTACCATGAAATAAGAATATAAGTATTTTATTGTCAAAAACTGTTCATTGTAGATATGCAGTTTTCAAAAGTTTAACCCATTACGGACAAAAAAACAAAACATAATACACGAAGATTTGGGTGAAAGTGTTAAGGTCTTAGTACCTTTGTATTATGTGGTACTACATACTACTCTACTATTGCTTTGAAGTATTAGAGTCCCCCAATTTACATAAAAAAAATGAAAATTCGCACAAAATGGACTGGTGCGTACATAAATTCACACACAATTCACAAATATTCTTACCTGGCTCTCTATCATAATAACAGAATGACCTTTATCTACTCCGCGTTCCTCGCGTCGACGTTATCAAAAGTATTATACCTACCTATCTTTATCATTGTTTTCGTGTTATGTTAAAATTAAATATCGGTACTACCTACCACATTGATAAATACCTACGGAACCAAACTTATTTGTATACTCACCATTTGTATAACGTTATATCGACAATCACTGATATTTAATTTGTTATTTTCCCTGCAACGCTAACAACACGTAGGTAATCAAAGAGTGTCGCGTGTCACGTCTCAGAAAGGCCGCAGACGATTGGCTGCGAAATGTCGGAGACGATTGGCTGAATTGAGTCAGTTATGTTTCTATGTATAATATGTATGTATTGATACAAACATAAAAAGACGTATTTCAGTAGTTTCTATGTATAATATGTATGTATTGATAAAAAAATAAAAATACTATTACTATTTTTTTTTATCAATACATACATATTATACATATAAACATAACTGACTCAATTCAGTCAAATCAGTCATGTGGTACTCATAACACAAGCGCTGCTTACTTCGGGGCCAGATGATGCTGTGTGAAATGTCCGGCATTTTTTTTATTATTATTATTATATACCTTTCTTTCTATGTATTTGGTATCTTTTTAAACGACATTAAAAAATAGGAGGTTTCTCAATTCGACCATAGGTATATTTTTTTTTTATGTGTGTTCGCGGATAACTTCGTTGTTTATGAACCAATTTTGATGATTCTTTTGTTGTTGGAAAGTAGGATATCTTAAGGGTGGTACCACGATAAGGAAACCAGGATCTGATGATGGTATCCCAGAGAAATAGAGGGGAACTTCCGAAAATCGTATTGGCGACTAGTGTATTTTAAAGCACTACTATTTAATGAAGGTATTGAGTCGATCTGATGATGGAGCCGAAAGACAGTCGAGGAAAATCCTCAACGATTTCGTCTTTCCTGCGGGTCCTGTCGGCAAGGTCGAGAGCTTACATTAAGGCTTACCTAAGTGCACGAAACGAGCCTCTGAGGCGCATTATAATCCTTTCACCACACTGGTTAGAAATAACTAGTGACACGATAAGAAGAAGAACGATTTACAGCAATTACCTGGCGTTTGGGCTTGACTAAATTGTATTGATGACAACTTGACACCTAGATGGGTTGTGACTGTCATTAGAGGTCTGATGATAAAAACAAAGGACAGTCAAGGGATTTTTACTTTTTAGTTTCCTGTTTGAAGTCGGTTTTTTTTTGTTATTATTTTAGTAAGTATATTAAATTATATTATATAGGTATATTATATTAAATTATACGTCACCAAACTGGTTCATTTTGTTTTAACCAAATTTGAAATTCAATATGCTTCAGCAATTGCACTGTTGAGTGTATGTAAGTATGTGTGATTTATGTCTACATAAATAAATATAATAAATATTGGTAGACAATGCACACAACACCATCTAGCCCCAACCTAAGCATAGCTTGTATTATGGTGACTATATGACCGATATAATTCTTATACATATATAAATACATACTTATGATACTTTATAACACAAAGACACAGAACTAACACCTATTTTCTACACACAAATGTTTATCCTGCGAGGGAATCCTCAACCTAGCGTGAAGAAGTAACAGACAACTATTGCATTTAAAATAAACCTCATATTTTTACTAGGACACGTCTTGACGTGTTCTAGTTTTAAAAATGGTTGCCAGGATTTAAAAATTACCATGATAGTTTTTATCAATCATGGGAGGTTTGAAAGAGGAATTACGTCTAGTCGTCGTCGTTAGTGGTTGCGTACATTTCTGTAAGTATTCACCTGATTCACTCTCTCCGATACTCCTTCGCTGTAATTTTTTCTCTGTTGCTGGTCCACTGCTAGGACTTCAAATGCACTGCTCAGCAAAGTTATTGCCAAAACCATCCAACGCCTTTGTGGCAACATCTTCAAATCTTAAAAATGACAAAATATCAAGAATAGGATTTTTGATGAAATTAAATCATAATAAGTAACTACTTATACAAAATAGTAAATCGTAAATACAAAAAATTGTATGTGATGTAGCGTTTATTATTATCGTTAAAAATATCTGTTAGGTAGGTAGGTAGGTACCTACTGAAAAAGAAGCAAATTATAAAAGTAACGGCGGATAGAGCTGTCTACCAAACAGATTTGTGATTTTGACTAACAAAGGTCAGATTAATACAATGTTATATTAATATACTTTTTTAAATATTATTATAATATTATGATCTGTCTTGGAGACAGAGGAATTTTAAAAATTATAGATAAAAAAATTGTTACCGAATTATCAAGTAGGTAGAATGCCAGCGTCGCGTCGTAATAATAAGGCCAGATGGAAATTAATAATCACAGCACCAAAAACGTTTTATTTATAAATCGAATACGAGGAAAATACGAGTTAACAGGACGTAAATAGCTACCTAATTTCATAGGTATAAATGAATGACCTAAAAATAATCATATAATTTGCATCTAAAATCATATTTTATAGGTATACTTACTTCAACAATTATTAAGGTAGGTACTTATTTATATTTAAAATATGATTTTAGATGCAAAATAAATGGTTTTTTATAAGTTCAATGATAATGAACCTCGTTGCTAAGCATGCACCAAGCTACGAGTATCATTGAACTGTCTTGACCCCGAGAAACGGACGGAGCTCAACGCTAAAATCACCTCGCTGTGAAGGTGGGATATTGCTGGAATGAATATGTAACTACTATCTAATCAATATAGTTTTTACCTACCAACGGTTTTGTGCTCGACACGTCCACTACTCACGACACAGAATTAAGAACTCCTAGTTGACCAGCTTGAAAGGTAGGTTAGCTACCTACTAACATAGGTACAAGCACTACAATGACCAATACCCGAGTGACTGGTATATATCCAATAGCAAAAAAATATGGTGTCAATGTTCAAGCGTAGAGAGTACATAAAAAGAGAATATAAAACGCTAATCACTCCGAGCACTGTTTGGGTCCTAGGGTAATGAGCGAATCCTTACTAATATTATAAACACGAAAGTTTGTAGGTATGTATGTTTGTTACGCTTTCACGCTAAAACTACTGAATGGATTTTAATGAAACTTTACAATTATATAGATTACCTATACATCAAAAAACTCATAGGCTATAATTTATAAAGATATTTTGTGAATTGTCTAAAATATAACGATAAGTTTCAAGTAAGTGGGAAAAATTCTGCCATCAGCGAGCTATTCTGGCGTGCGCTGCAAAAACTGTTAGGATTACACGAAGTACTAATCCTGCGCCGACGAAGTCGCGGGCACCAGCTAGTGAGCGATAAATCAGAGGCCGGTGCTAAAATGGAATTTTCAATTATCGCTAATATCATAAATTAGATCATAATTCAAATAAACAACCAGTCAAGTGCAATGTCGCGCCTGAGATGGTACCGTACCTTACATACGCAAACCTACCTACTTCTTTCAACATTTTGGTTCTTTAACCATTACTAGTCCAAATCAGGGTTAATACACCTTCATTAAATAAGTTTTAAGTTTAAGTTTTAAGTCTGATTAAATGAGAAATTTTACTTTTTGTTTAAAAAATGTTTCTATACATATAAAACCGTTTGACATTAGTGCCAAACAATTCTTAGAATTGGGTTAAATAGGGTTCTGGCTAGGGGCTCAGGTAATAAATTCCGGGAAATTCAACAATGACTTTTGTCCAGTTAGCTCGTTCTAATTGAAACACTGTACAACGGTTACATTTTGGCAATACCTTTCCATCTTCATAACCCGAGAGAGATATTATTGCCAAATAGAAAAACGCGTACGTAGTGAGTTTTGTAAACGTTCCTCCCGAAAAAGCTAGGGCGCTAAACGCATTCCGCATTGCAGCCAACACACAGCTATACCATATTAAGCTAAGGTCTCCAATATTTCGGTCGAAAGGTCGTCCTAGAGAGCAAAATATTGTATACCAAAGGCGCACTAATGCCCGTTTTCACTAATACTAAGAGATAACTAAATCAGTTAAACTTAATCGGTTAATTTAACATTTCACAAACCGTTAGGCGCAATCTAGTTAAGTGATTGTTTTGTTATAGTAATTATAGACACAGCCGATTGTCATTTGTCTATTTAAAACGTCATGGCACCGCGGAATAGCCGTCTATAGTTTTCATGGATTCATATTTTTTTATTAACAACAGTCCTACGTTTGACCACGATCTCGCCTGATGTTATGCGAAGATGTGGCCGACGATGGGGCACGCAGGTCTAGAAGACACCTATTTACTTGAGACTTGAAGAGACCCAGATTGTAGTTTTCTGGAAAGACAGACGACGGCAAACCATTCCAATCCATAGCTGTACGCATTATAAATGTGGATGCAAAGCGCTTTGTTCTTAAGGGTGGTAGACTTACAAGGTATCGTACAAATCCGATTGAAACATTATTCATTCATAAATTCAATTGTCTGCACTTGTGCTGAGTAGTTACATTCTATTTATTAAAATTCGATTAATATATTAATAGCTTACTTCACTGAATGTTAAATGTAGAATCATGACACCTTTTATACAGTGCGTCATGCCAGTGCATTTATTATCTGACAGAAGTCACATATTAACTTCTGCATTAGATCTGTCACTTCTGCGTTAGATAAGTGTCACTTAAATTTAAAGGCTACTTGAATGACGATTCTGTCACTTTCTTTTTAATACAATTTTGAAGGGTAATGGGCAAACGTTTGGAGTTGGTTCCACAATAACTTAGTGGTCTTTTGAATTCAAATGCCTCAAATGCCTAAATGGAGTTTTAGTATTCCTAGGCATCAGAAAGCTAGGGTAGATAGATAGATAGATAACTGTTTATTGATATACCACACGGAAAATTACAAAAACAATTATTTTACAATAAAAGGCAATATAATGGGCGGCCATATCGCTTAAAGCGATATCTTCCAGGCAACCTTAAGCTGGACTGGATTATAAATAAACAGAGAAGCGGCATTTTATATTCACATAATCTGTATATAAACTAATACAAATAAATACATACATAAACAATAGGTATACTAATTAATAGTTGAAATCATAGCACCAAAGTGGGTATTATATAAAATGTTAACAATACAGAAATATAAAATGTAAACAATACAGAATTAAGTATAACAGCACGTCAAATAATGTTTCGTGACCATGTTCTTGAAGATGGGGCGAGACATGGTATTTCTTATGTTTACAGGCAACGCTTTCCATAAGCAGACAGCCTGCACTTTAAACGACTTTCCGTAGAAGTAGAGGTAAGTAATTCTCGAAATAAAAGCGCGGAATATAACACGAACAAAGTTGCGTGAAGTTCCAATTGTTTTCAATAAAACCAACAAATCTGGAGAAAGTTAGAAGATATATATTTAGGTAAACCTATTTTCACCAACGTTCAGTAACAACAAAATGTACTATTTCTCTTGCGGTAACACCCCTCTAAGTGCAGACAGTCACGAAATCATAGTAATAAAGCACATACTTATGCGTGCGCGGCGCGAATCGAACCATAAACAGCTGTGGACTCATTTCACGCTGTATTCACAGTAACAATACAGATTAAGTGTAAGTATTTACCCCATACGGACTAAGCGAAAATCATATATCTTTGTATAATATGAATGGTAGAAAGAAACTAGGTAAGTAAGCACTGCCTACCAAATATGTATGTTTCCGGCGGCGCAGTAGCGGTTGGCATGTCCAATCAGCTTTCATCTTTAGCTTTTGATAATATCTAAAGCTAAATATGAAAGCTAATATTACTAGTGGGTCTGCGAGCTGTAGACCTCGCAAACATTTTTCGAAATGACTGAAATATATCTTTTTTTACGTTTTCAACCCCAATATTTTGTAAAATTTCCAAAAACTGAATCGACAAAAAAAAATCTATATAGTTATAGAACCTGCTCACAAAATTTCACGGGAATCGGTAGAAAAATGCGACCTGTAGAGGAGAACATCCGGACAGACGCCGGTTGGACGCCCCGTTCGGACGCCGTTCGGACAGACATTTAGACAATTAGCTTAACACGAACTTAACGAAGTTAGCATACGAATTGAAAACATAATGGAGTATAATAAAAAGTTATGTACCTGCTTTTGGTATTGTTTGAAATACTTAAATCTGGAATATCGTCACAATGTCGCAGTCATTCGTCTTTTGTCTATTCTGAACGTCATCGCGGAATGGCCGTCTAGAATTTTGTTGATCTCGTCGTACAAATCGCAAAGGCATATGAAATTCAATTGTTTATGTTCAAGTCATATTTTTTTGAAATTCCCCATAGATTACTTACTACGAATTGAAATTCATAAAACATTAAATAATAGGTACTAATAATTAATTGTCAAAATGTGATTTTAGTGCGTCAACATTAACTAGCAAGATTTGTACCCAGTTAGGTTTTTTTTTAAATTATTTTTGGCCGTCTTGCGAAGCTAACATTGCGCTCTTATTATTTCTTTTTCTCGAGTTGTTTCAGGTTTTATTAGTAATTTTGATGTTATTAGAGTTATTGACTCGGGTGTAAATAATTGGAATAAAAGCTTTGTGTGTTTCTTTGTGGTTCAAGCAATAATAATCCGTATAATTATTTCATTTGAAAAAACGCTATTTTATATACAATAACAAATGAAGAACGATAAAATACGACTTTGCGACATCATTTTCATCATCATTTGTGACTATAAACAATATAAACACTAAACATTGGCTAAATTTACATTATTATGACACATGCCATTAACGAAGAAGAAGGATGTTTTTGATGTGTAACATCTTTCCTCTCACTGATTTCGTGAAAAGGGACGGAAGTGTGTAACAGGAAGCCGGAGCGCGCGCTATTTGAGTTGACCAATGAGCGCGCGCGTTTAATACCAAGGTTTTGAAGTGAAAACTTCTTTTAGCGCGGTACGCATATTTTTAGATGAGGTAAAACCTCTAGATTCGCGACACCGTTACCGAGACGTAGCCGGCTGCCGCGCTCGTCCCATTTGATTATAAACCTTAATTCACATGCTTACAGTCTACTTTTGTATGGAGAAGTATACTGAGTTAGGTTCTTTGATATAGACGCAGCCGGCTGCCGCGCTCGCCCCATTTGATTATAAACCTTAATTCACATGTTTACAGTCTACTTTTGTCTGGAGAAGTTTACTGAGTTAGGTTCTTTGATATATTATCTACATTCTGAACAAAAAATATTGCATCATCTGTGTTCGTTCAGTATTTGATTGGCAGTCGCCATAATTACTGATTTTGAAGTGATTTATTACTAAACTCTAACGCGCTATAATAGGTTTTCACTTCTGTCGGCACTCCCGGAGTGCAACCCGTATTTTTTTTTACTATAATGTTTTGCTTCTGCTCTTTTTTCAAATCCGGGTTACGAACCAATAATACAATAATACATCCTTCAAAACGAGCCCGAGTTACCGTGTTTGTGGTAGGTACCGTGTCGTGACTTATCTTACTTATCATGAATATCGTCTGTGTCTGTGTCGCATAAGGAAAAGGTATACTTGAGTTTGCAGTCACTATCAAGAACAGTCGTCCTTTAAAAATGGCGGTATCACTGCAATCGAAAATGACAATGGATAAGTTGAACTCATCTAATTTCGTACTAAATCCTCATATTAAAATAAAACCACTCATAATGTTACAATAATTTCTTATTTTTTTATTAGGAACATGCATCAGTATTTTATACATTATTATTATGCATACACCTATTCATTTCTTTGTATTTAGACAATGATTCTTATATTTATAACAATTTATTTGAGCAATGTTTACCTTCTTTGCTAATTATGTGACCAATCACTTTAACTCCTAAACTAAAATAAGTTAATACTATAGAGTAGAGTAAATATTACTGTGTCTTTATATTTTATTATGTCACGGAATTAGACAAGAACTTACTTATTATTTAATAATCTTACATTTTGAAACCTTTTTATGGCGGTTCTCGAAGTTGTATTATTCTGTTTATTTTGATGATATTCCATTCTTTTTCCATTTTAACTCTGTGGCGCAGTAGGCTAAGGACTGGCCGAGACGCAGAAGGTTGCGCGTTCGATTCCCGCCGCGGGACAAATGTTTGTATGATCTGCATGTATTTGTCTCGGGTCTGGGTGTTTCTATGTATAATATGAATGTATTAAAAAAAAGTATGTATGTAGTATATCAGTCATGTGGTACCAATAACACAAGCTCTACTTACTTTGGGGCCAGATGATGCCGTGTGAAATGTCCAGGATTATTTATTTATTTATTTTAACTGGTAAAAATATTGATCCTAGTAAAAAAATACTTAAATAAGTGAGCATTTTTTTACTAGGATCAATATTTTTACCACGAAAAAAATAGTTAAACATTTAGCTAAGTAATTGAATTTACAACAGCGCATTTTGTTTTATTTTGCTCAAATTTTCATGTAATTTCAAAAAATCGTTGAAAACAACTGCTTTTTACTCAATATTAAAATTAACACCTCATTAACACTGACCTATGTTTACTCCGTGATACGGCCTCCATGCAAAACTTGCAAAACTTCTTGGTTAAAATGAGGATTTATGCAAAAACCATACGCAATTCAACGAAACCAACTACTGTAGTGTAGTGTAGCACACATTCTGTAGTGATTTACTAACTTACTAAACTGTAAAAATTTCAACTCAATCTATGCCTTTTTTCCATTTAAAACACATTATTTTGAAAACCCAGAATATAACGACCGCGCCACCCGCGAAACTGCGCTTGACAAATGTGTCAATTGTTGCTATATCGCTCGTACAATCCAAATCCTACTTTTACAAAGGAAAATAGATTTTATTTCCCCACGCCAAAGTTTACTTTAGAAGTGGTTAATCCACTCATTCAATTGTGTGCAAGCTTTGAAACGTCCTATCATAGAATTATACATCCATACTAATATTATAAATGCGAAAGTGTCTCTGTCTGTATGTTTCTTACGTTTTCATGGCTAAACGGCTGAACGGATCTTGATGAAATTTGGTAAGAAGATGTATTGCATTCGGGGGAAGAACTTGAAGGGGGTAAAATAGGGGATGAACGTTTGTTTGGGCAACTCATATTTTCTTAAGTTAGGAAACTGAAAATTCGTATCTAGGCTTTTGGCAAGAAATAAAGAAATAAGTGTTTCAATGTTTTTGCAAAATCATCTAAACTAAACTTATAAGATGTTCTTTAGACGTACAGAATGCATTCCTTACAAAAATAAAAATAAAGGTTCTAAGCATACGCGTACGAAGTCGCGGATAACAGCTAGTATCATTTAATTACATGGCATGAGTCTACCCTTTTTGGACTTAAACATTTTGGATTCTTCATTTGTTATTTTAAGTAGTAACATAGCACTTCTGAATTATTATTATTTTGTCGTGCTATTGCATGTTTTATTCAGTAATCTTAGCCTAATTTAAATCAATAAATTGTGACTTCATAGCAAAAGTATGGACAATTGAGTTATAAGTGTATTATGTAGCAATATGATTTGAACAACGAGGAATCCTGAGAGAGTTCTAGACGGCCATTCCGCGATGACATTTAGAATAGACAAATGACGATCGACTAAGACTTTATAACCAAACAATCACTTGACACCACTGGCAAAATTGACAACAAGACAGATGCCATTATAGGAAGAAAATAAAAAAGACGAGTCCCTACAGCAATTGTTTTTTTGAATGATTGTGTAAACGCCATTAAATAAATAGACTCAATCAAAAATAAAGTAGGTTCATTATCAATAGGTTTTATGATAGAAACAGGCAAAGTTTTGCCTTGGTATACCCGTGGTATCCACCAGGTATGTTCTTATCGTGTCACTAGTTCATTCGAACCAGTGTGATGAAAGGATAAAAGTCCACCTCATAGACTCCTATTGGTGCAATTGACACATGACTTCACACTTTTTATCTTCTACTAGCTGCTGCCCGCAGCTTCGCACGCGTTGTACCTACATAAAAAATAGCCTATGTCCTTCTCCAAGGCCCCATGTAATGTATCTATACCAAAATTCATCAAAATCGGCTCTGCGGTTCAGGCGTGAAAACGTGACAGACAGACAGACATCGCTTATAATATTAGTAGGGATAAATGCCAATTGCTTCATCGTTTGAGAGTACTGAAATAACGCACTTAATTTTTTTGGATTAATCCGACCGGATTCAATTCTAACCTTAATATTATGGTCGGAAAACGGGGCCACTATCACTAGACCACTAAGACTCTATATACGGTTACCTAATTTGAGGTTTAGTTGTGACAGTGACAGTGGGTCAAAATACAGTAAAACAATTTGATATTATAAAATAAAATAAATTTACTTCCTTAAGTTACTTAATATCTGCACTCTGCCGTTGTAGTTCCTGTCCACAATCTTTGTCACGGACATAACATTTTCAGCTGCTATGGCTACGGCGTGATGATGATTACAAACAAACACGAGGATGAGCAGTTCTCGCACTTCAGGCGCTGGGCAGGGCAGCTAACACGAGCAGGCGGGTAGCCTAGCTGACCTAGTGCACGGTCGCCAGTTGAAAGCGACATAGGCACCGACGCATAATAACAGTGGCAGGGAAGGTGGTCTGGGCGAATGGTAGCGCTGTGTCCGGACAGTGCGCGCGCACCTCGCCATGCGCACACGCTCGCCACATGGCGCGTAGCCTGGCGCTGCTGGCGCTCCTAGCAGCCTCGGTCGCCATACACTTGCCGCCCTCAGGCTCCGACGACCTCTCAGATTCCGAACCCGACCCTTTCCTTCTCTGGGACGACTACGACGACTCCCGGGATACCACCCCGCGACCCCGAATACGCAGCACCACCCCCATCACCAAAGTGATATTAAGAGGAAAAGGCCCCAAAGTGAATGTTACGGTGAAAAACTCTAAGGGTCAGGATAAGAAAGTTGTAAAAACAACAAATATTAATATTGAAAGTCATACGAACTTTATAGTGACTAAATCACCGCCGTTAAAACCAAACACAGTGACTAAAAGACCGAGCGTTGATTTCGATGGGCAGTACATACTTGTACAGGCCCCAGACGTGAATTACGTGACCAGGAGGACCACGAAGAAGCCAACAAAGCGCCGCACGTCGTCTACGAGGCGGCCGACCACTCGCCGCACCACCGCCCGCCCAGCGCGTCGTACTCCCAAACCTACAAAAGTACCTCCAATTAGAAAAACTACATGTCCACCTAAAAACCCAGGGTGGCTGTCTTCGTACTTCCAGAAAAACAAAGCGGTAAAGAAGACTCCAAAACCGGAAAAATCAGGTTGGTATAAAGTTGGTTGGTGGGTCTACTTTCAATGAGATAATCATGGTTACTTACGGTTGTGGTAGATTTTATGCGATAATAACGAGTATACCTAGTAGATGCAATAAAAATGGTTGTTAGAATGCAACCGAGGCCACCTTTTCTATTGAAAGTAGAGTCGGTGTTTTAACAAATAATTAACTAGGTCTAATCGAAGTGATTAAACTATAAAACGGAAAACAACCCTACTAAGAAATCATTTTGTAATCCAACAAAATGTTACCTAGGCACCTCTAAAATGTAAATAGACATAATTTTTTATTTTTTTAATAAACACGAATGTTGTTTTTTGTGTCCTTACAAGAGGTTGAACCTAACAATACGTAAAACTGGGGTTAAACTGCTAAGGGATGCTAGCTGAAAGGTGACTTAGAAGAGATTTAAATGACCGAATCCGTTAAGTATAGAAATACAACTGCTTTATTGTTTCCTCCAATGATCAATAATTATTGCAGCTTAAGGCACGCTAATTCAAAAATATTTTTTTAGTACATTGTTTAGTACACACATGTATAAGAGTTTATTGTACATGTGTGCATCAGCTCGTACAAAAGTACAAGAGGCCTAATAATGCAGCTCTTAGTTTGAAAAAATAGTACTTTGTACTCTTTCAACACGCAAAAATATTCTATTGCGCAAAAATTACTACGTCAAAATGATTAAGACAAAAGACTACAAAAATGTTTAAAAAGCATTGATTAAAATTTTTTTTGTTTTCATTGTTCATACAAAAGACATCAACGCGCTTCATTTTGTGGTGCAAAAAATGCACAAATAAGTTAAAATGTACAAACTTTAACGACCCATGATTTAATTTTCGGGACATGTTTCTAGGCTTAATAGGTCATAATCTATTATCTACCATCATCAAATTCGGAACGTAATTGTGTAAAAATTCAAACTTTCACATTATATTATGTTGTGATTTGTGTTGTGATGATCCATCCTTGCCCTAGAGATTATGAAAGTTTAAGACGTCGACGTAACATGAGTAACGTTCAGTTGATGGCATTTTAATCACTGCCATGAGAGCACGAATCCAACTGTTTACAATACATAAATAACTAATTTTATAGGTACCAGACAGAAAAATACCGTACCTAAACATTTTTCCTACCTACCTAACATCGACCTCATACCAAACCTGCAACCCTTGGCTTGGTATGAGAACCTGAGAAGAAGACTTATCAACAGCTGAACAGTAGTTAAGTTTATTAATCGGTTAGTTCGTTGGTTCTGCGTGGCAATTGTTAATTATGGTCACTATGCCCTGTAACGTTTGCCGTCCTGGATACTGTATTGCATAGGTATGATGTTGAGGTATAGCATAGAAATGAAAATGTGTATATGTGAACCACCAGTGTGACGGAAGGATTCAGTGCGTCTTTCGATGTAGAGTAGGTAGGTATATAAAAATGAATCATATATCAGATGGGATGCAGGAAATAAGTGCGTAATCTCCTACTAATTAATATTACATTTTCAAACCTACCTAACTTAGGTGCCTTGGAGAACCCTCAAGAGCCACGATAGACGACCAATGGCCAAATGACAAGGACACTAACGACAACCACTACCACGGTTATAGCGACCGAAACTTCTGGAATAAATTAAAAAGTAATACGCGAAAAACCTGTTTACTACTAATATAATATGAATTCTGGTTACGAAACTTTAATAAATACCACCCTCTATAACTCTAATAGGTACAGAACTTCTTTGGTAGAGAAAATCCTTGCAATATTTCAGTATTTTACTTTGCATGTACAGAATAATATACAATTATATAAAATACATGTGAAACAGTGGTGCTATCTAAGGACCGTTTAAAAAGATATATTGGTAACACAACTGATCCAAATCACAGGGGTAGCGTTTCCAAGACACTGGCGGCATTGCCACGTTGAATGGCAATGCTAATACGCTGAGCCAGATAGGAGCCAGCTCTTAGGTCTTTGGATTATTTTCATTAAAATACTAGGAACTGAACAGGAAAATAATATAGGTGAACTAATGCCGGGTATCAAATTCAAAATATTATAAATTCAATTATGTTTGTTTCAATTAAATTAATACGTGAAGCAAAAACTTTGTACCCCTTTTTACGAAAATTGCGGGGACAGAGGAGTATGAAATTTCGCTCACTCATAGTTAATATAGAGGAGTACAGAATGATAATATTTTTTTTAATTAAGTATGCATAAAAAAAATACATTAATTGAATTATGGTCCAATTTTGACCAATGGGCGACCACTAGTTGTAAATAAATCGCAAGGACCACATTAAAACGTCTTACATACTTCTTATAACTTGATTAACTACGGAATACTAATAGGTACAAACAAGGTAACACTAGTTTATTTATACTTTGTAAATCTGTCAGTTAACTGTCTGAGGGGAGAGTGACCATGCATTCTTATCAACACTATAGTCGTTAGTGGCAACGGCTAGCAAATTTTTTGCAGATTTCTTTTATTTTGAATTTTTTGGGAAACTTACAGCTAGGTTAAATACAAGATAAATAGAAAAACTATGTAACATGCACCTATTAAGAGGTACGCGTTTGCTGATGGCCAATTACAAGTTTCCACTAATAGAATTTAAACAAGTAATAATAAACATCTGAACAGTAAAGTAGACGACTGTTGTTTAAAAGTTTAAGTATAAAAGGTATAACAACTAAAGGGTATCAATATAACAACGAAAGAGAATTAACATTATTGAAGGATATTATACATTATTGAAATATTTGTCACATAATAATCGCTTCAGCTTTGGTATTGAGGTATTGAACACATCAATATCCAGATCTGACTCCGCCAAAGTGTTAAAAGACACCTACTAAAACTATTCTGCAATGTCTAAGCTCTCGCTTTTTTATGTACGTGTGTGGTACATGTAGTTTCATCTCTGAATCTTAGTATAAAGTGAGACTCATTGCGTGACTTTTTTGCTGTATGAAGTCACTTATGCCGTCGGGAGCCAGGTCAAATATTATTATAATTTATAATTTCCATTTACAACTTTCATCCATCACCTTTGTAACTTTCATCATGTCATGCTGTCACGTCACGTCTATAGGCAGGTATTAACTCTTCCTATCTCTAAACATTATGTACTTACAATTACTTATTCAAAAAATATATATGTACCTACATACTCTATAATTATGATTGCGAATTTGTAACGATGAACCGTTAATCAATTAGATTTATTATTGAATTATACAAATTAATTAATTACTTTCACGGAGTCTGGTAGAAAAATCGCGTGACCCAAAAGATGGTTCCTATCTGACCCCGCGTATTAGCATTGCAATTCAACGTGGCAATGCCGCCAGAGTGTCTTGGATTCTTAGATGGCTGAACTGTTTATTATTCTGTATGTAATAAATAGTTATAATAAATAGTGTATAGATAATAGTTTATAATAGTTAATAACGTGCTATGGAGAGAGCTATGTTGGGTGTTTCACTACGTGATAAAATCCGCAACGAGGAAATCCGTAGAAGTACCAAGGTCACCGACATAGCACTCAAAATTTGCAAGTTGAAGTAGCAATGAGCAGGCCATATAGCTCGCAGAACTGATAATCGTTGGGGAATAAAAGTTCTCGAATGGCGACCAGGGACAGGAAATCGAAGCGTAGGACGACCGATGGACTGACGACATTGTAAAGATTGCAGGAAGTCGGTGGATGGAGAGGGCTCATAATCGTTTTTCCTGGAAATCTATTGGGGAGGCCTATGTTCAGCAGTGGACTTCATAAAGGCTGTTATGATGATGATGAATAAATAGTTTATTACTAATTACAGACAAATATTTGCAGATCATACAAATACTTGTCCCGCGGCGGGAATCAAACCCGTAACTTTGTGCGTCCTCTGCGCCACGGAGGTCGTCATAGCTTGTATGAAGATCAGATTAATGATAGACAACTAATACATTTTTAAATACATCTTATGAAGTTCTTTATAACATTCAGGTACAGAATCTATGTTTATCACACAAACCTACAGATGAAAATGCTACTACAGTGTCTCACCCACATACTAACCTCAAAGTTTTCTTTACTTCGTTGAGCTGCAACTAATAAGAGCATCTTTTTTGTACAAAAAAGATATATTATTTTATCAAAACATAGATTAAGAACATACAATATACTTGTGGTTTCCGCACTAGGACAAGTCAAGTCAAAAGAAACTTTATTCAATACAATCACAAGGATCACTTTGAAACGTCTTACATACTAGCTGAATTTAGGTGCCAATTCCTCCTAACCAAAGCTCGATAAGAACAGGCAAACAAATCGTCTGTACGAGGACTAGCCTGTATCTGAACGAGAGCTTCTGAATATTCTGAGCTTCTGAATATCGAAACTTAATTATACGTTAGTTGTACGTATAATTTAGTTCCGATATTCAGAAGCGTTACACAGGCCATTAAATTTCCTAGCTAACCCATCACTACATAAAGTACTTAACCAGTTACAGTAGACAAGTTATTACCATGGATTAAGATACTAACCCAGATCTTTTCATAAATTACTCATCAGTAGGTATCAATCATTTTAGAAATTTAAATACACTTGATGCGCACTTTTTTTGTACTAGAAGCTTACACATCTCCAAATTGATTCTCAATGATCGATGTCCATTTTCTTTGCTACAGCAATGATTACCATCAAGGTGTCTATCAAAATTCATACCTAAACAACATAAATTAGTTTTTATTCATTGATATCACAAGGATGATTTTTGTTAAGCTAGTTTCTTGTTCTTGACTTGGTAGGTACTTAACTAACTTTCTTCTTGCACTGTAGTATAGTTACGTATGTTCAATTTGTTTTTATTTCAAATTACATACCCATAAAAGATTGTATCTATATATCATTATTGAACTTTGCTTCTGACTGTTTCATAAAAATAGTAAGTTATGTTTAAGATAACTTACCGCTGATTCATCAAAATAAATTAGATGACCTCTGTTTCCTCTTTCAAATAATGGTAACAACCTCCCTCATTATTTCATCTTACTAGATATGGCAGACTAGACCACACTAGAGAGTTCCAAGGTAACCGCATAAGCATTCTGCTCTCACTACTCAACTCAAGCAACATATTAATCTAAATAATGTAAGAAGTAACACCTAGTAGGTAACTTATTCTGAGCAAGTAAGTTATAACGGTTATTAAAGTTCGGCCACGAAAACGTGCACCGTTTAGTTCATAGTATTTCTACAATGAGGTTTTATAGTCTCACTACAGAACATACCTGTTTTTCGTTTATGTCAGTCTAACCCACGGAAAAGAGAGTTTCCTATTCTGAGGTATAATCTACCGGTTTTCATCATTACTAAAGCTGAGCCCTACTCGCAAATATATACTTTTATTTGGTTTAATTAGATTGGTTTCTGCTTTATTTTCTAAGGATCTCCTTAATACTATAATAAGGCTTAATGATTGTATTTTTTATTCTTAGTTTTCAGTTATTAAAGTTGTATTATCAAAGTGGTGGTAATCAAATAAAAAAATGGTCATTTATTTTATTATCTACAATTTAAACTTGGCACTATATCATCTTTAAAATGATTAACATAAGGCCTATTACACACGAGCGAATTAACCCGTGCTGCGCCAACCGGGTGTTCGGCCACAACGCGGGGCTTTCGAGTCTCTTGGCTGTTTGAAAAGTAGGTAATCCGAAGTCTATCCTGCAGTATGTAATTTTCAACGCGGGGTTTTCACTAGTGCGTCGCTTACGTCTCATTCTATGTTCTTCAGAATAGCGAAAATCGTCGTAGATTCCCTACAGTGCACGCTAGACCTAACTACTGTGCAAATGGAGCTAAGATTAGGACCCACATAATCAAGTTAGAGACGATGGCATGCTGCTTTCATCTGCCTCAAGGCCTCGAGGATCTGTAGTAATAATATAGCGGTAAGATCAGGTTCCGTCAACTAGGTAGGCAGATGGTAGTTTTATACTGAGATAGATAGGTAACATACATATATACATAATTATTATAAGATGCTAGCTAATGAAACCCTGAATAAAGTTAGTAAATTGTTGGACATTGACCCATTGTACAGTAAAGTACAATTTCCAGGGCAAGGCGGTGCTAAACTATAAGTTTTTTTTTTTTTTTAAACTTGTGTTAGATTATATATAATGGAAACTTGTGTATACATTTTTATTACTGTTACCTATGTTTATATCAGCGAAAACCTGTTAACGACTTTCTGTTATTATTTAACTATTTAAGCGAATCGTATCTAATAGTTTCATATAGGTACATAACTTGAATTCTTTTTTAATTTTTAGAGTTATACAATAGTGTATTTATGTGCTAGCTTTGCTATTATATAATAATAATGTATATTATATTGGTAGACAATCTACACAAAATCAAACTAAGCATAGCTTGTAATTCGAACCAAATTACTAATTCTTATATATATATAAGATATTTTTAAAAACATACTTATGATACTTGATTATAACACCCAAACATCACAACAAACATCTACAAAACAACTAATTATATTATACGTGTTATATTGTGTTATATTATACGTACTTACTTATATGTACTTACATATATATATCTACTGTCTCTATGTTCCTTTGTGTTTTACTTTTTAATACATAATTTATAATATTCGAATAATAGTGAAAACAAAAAACTTGGTGTAGATGTTTATAATTGGGTTTATAAAAGGCTGGGCAGATTTGTATACAACTTAATATTGGTACAGTGGCCTGGAATAAAATATAGGCTACTTTTTATATAGGTAGATACGCGTGTGCCAAGTCACGGGCAGAAGCTAATCTAATAATAGACTACTTTTGCGGATACGGACGGACCATAGCCGCAGTTGGACCGAGCTGCGCCTGCGCACCCGTTCCGACTCTCGCACGCGTGTCTTGACCTACTGACTGACATAAAAAGTTTTCTTGCTCAGTATCAACTTCCGCTAAGGAAAAGGAAATATCTAGCTATTTAGCTAGATAGGTACTTAGAAATATTGCTAGATTTCTAATTGATTGATTCATGAGCACTGTGTAGCAAAAGAGCACTGTGTAGCTCATTTATACTTTAAATAAATAAATAAATAACATGAAACGATCAATACACAACATGTTAGTTATTCATTGTATTGTATTGTATTGTATTTATTAATTTATTGTATCGCCTTCAACTTATGCACCTTTAGAAACGATAAACTTACGCCAACGAATAATCCAATCATCAAAACATTTTTTAAACGCTTTTTCCGGAATTGAGTTCAGTTTTCGCCGCGAATTCACTTTTATGTCCTCTATCGAATGAAAACGGGCACCACAATATGGTAATATTAGTTAGAAGCCGGCTGGGGCCATATCTGGTAAATAAGGTGGTTGCTCGATGGTATTTGTCGAGTTTTTGGTCAAAAATTCGTTCACAAAGATGGCATTGTGCGAAGGCGCATTATCGTGGTGCAAAATCCAAGAACATTTTTCCACAAATCTGGCCTTTTTTCGTCGAATTTGCTCTTTTATAAGCCGCATAATGCTCAAATAATATTCTTTATTTACCGTTAGACCTTCCGGCAAGAATTCCGAGTGCACAACGCCGCGATAGTCAAAGAACACAGTCAACATGACTTTGACTTTTGATCGACTTTGGCGTGGTTGTTTCGGTTTCGGTTAAGTTGAAAGGCGCCGCTACGACGCTTGTTGACTAATTTTGCGAATTTTTGAGCTTAATAACTTCAGACGTTGATGGCCTACCAGAGCGAAGCAAATCTTCTATCACATCTCGAACGCTTTTGAACGCTTTGCACCACTCATAAGCAAGTGTTTTTGATAAATTCACCCTTACATCGTTCTATTACATTTCCAGGGACTCCGAACACGAAATTCCATTGAGGATGCAAAATTTAACACAAACTCTTTGTTCGTTTTTTTTATCCATTATGAAATTCGCAATTCGCACACACACACTAGATTATGATCTGACTAAAAATAGCACGGTATGTAATCTAAATAACAGATGCAACTTAAACTCCGTGACAACAAAAAATTAACAAAAAATGTAATTTGGAACCATAAACAAATCATCCATTCGCGATACTTTTTTGACAGAATGTACATCACCATATATAATGATTTTTAATTTTGTATAATAATTCACTTATTATTATATTTAAACTAGCTCACAGGGCAAAGAGACAAATTCAGCAGATATATTGCTACACATACATACATAATGTAGGTACAGCGCTGATTTTTAATTTACCCCTCTCGGATAGTTGCTACAATAAAATTACTTTATAATGTCCATGCTGTACTGTATGCGTGTGTGTGTGTGTGAATATGTGTGAATATTTCCTGGTTCCTCCATGTTTGTTATGAGTCTGGTCAGAGGTAGACTCATACGAGTTGGTGTTTGTGTGCATGTGTGTAGTCTGTGGAAAAGTGTTATACCTACTTAGCTAGAAACGGCAGTACACCTTTACCAGCGGTTGAAAGTAATTTCTACATTTTGCTTTTATCTCATCTCAATTACTTTCACAACCTTAGCTTAGTTTAGGGCTGGATGGTGCTGTGTGAATTTTCCAATATGTCAACCAATGTCAACTGGCTTATGTATGTGTTCCCTTCTTTTACCTGCACCACAGTTCACACAAAATCAGATGAACAAAAACAGAATATTTTACTATGTTTTATGTGTTGCACTCAACGATCTATATATCGCTGGTTGTAGGTCGATTATGCAATGGCACTTTCATCTGAGAACTTCGGGAGGGCATATAAGGTTGTCGGTTCAGGCTTTTCAAAAGTTGGTAGATGATGGAGGCTTTTGGGCGGCCTCTTAACTCCAGCGCCAGGACTGGCTAGTGATAAAGTACTAGTACCTAGGTAGATTATATATAACCCAAAAGCTTACATGAAATGTAGTCTTGTGAAGAAAGCGTAATATAACATAATGACCATATTATTATGACTCGCCTGTCAGCTTAGTTGGTAGCCTTGTAGGTTGAGGGTTCGATTCCCTCCCAGAATTTTATCAGCCATCTGGTCACCATAATAAAAGCTATGCTTAGTTTGGGGCTAGATGGTGTTGTGTGCATTCTCCACCAATATAATTATTATTATTATTGATATAATGCATGGCCTCATGTTGCTGTGCCCTCAGACAGTTAAACTGACAGATTTGAAATGTATAAACTACTATTATCTTATATTCGTTTTTCGTAGTTAAGCTAGTTATAAGAAGGATCATACAAAAAAACCAGCCAAGTACGAGTCGGACTCGCGCACCGAGGGTTCCGTACAAACCTGTAGGTATATAAGTAAAAGTTCACCCATCACGACAATCGAGTCATAGTTATGGTATTTTTATTGCAAAATGAAATCCATATTGATTATTAAAAATATTTTAACTATATGATATGTAACTAAAAATTTACGGTTTTCGCAATATTTCCTTTATCTGTGCTATAAGACGTTGCTTCGTACCAAATTTCAAGGTTCTGAGTTCACGGGAAGTACCTACCCTGTAGGTTTTGATTCCCTTGCGAGTGTCGAAAATTTGCGGTATAACCGGCTGTATCTTTTGATTGCGTTGGCTTAGAAGTTTGATTTTTGCACAGCTTTAAGGGACAATACACCTGAGTATTTGATATAAATGTCAGCTTGATACCTCCACGCGTTCCTGAGAAAAAGGGTCTTGACAGACAGACAGACGGACGGACAACAAAGTGATCCTATAAGGGTACCGTTTTTTCCTTTCGAGGTACAGAACCCTAAAAATGGCACAACGGAGAAGATAAACATCGTGAAGAAACCGGCATATTCTAGAGCCTAAAATCTTCGAAGACATCTGCCAAGTGCACGAAAAGAGGCTTTGAGGGGGCAAATTGGTTCACCACATAAATAAATAAATAAAATAATAACCCCGGACATTTCACACAGCATCATCTGGCCCCAAAGTAAGCAGAGCTGGTGTCATGGATACCACATGACTGACATACTACTTATATAGGTACTTTTTTTTTGTAAAACATACTTATTATACATAGAAACACCCAGACCCGAGACAAATACTTGCAGATCGTACAAACATTTGTCCCGCGGCGGGAATCGAACCCGTAACCTTCTGCGTCTCAGCCGGACCTTAGCCGACTGCGCCACAGAGATGTCAAGTTCGAAACACATGGTTCAAATTAACTAGTGACAAGATAAGCAGAAGAAGGATACCGCTGTATAGGAAATTCGAAAATATCAGTGTCATTTTCTAACTTTACAGGCTTCTTCACTAAAATTTATGATTGGATAGTGGCACCCACCTCCTCGTGGTTTGGAGGTGTCAGTTGGTTCTCAGAATCAGTCAAAACTACTAAGCCCATTTTGGTGACAACAACAACCGCGATGCCTCTGACGACGGTGTCCAGCTGGTTCCAGAACCTTCTAGACACTGAGGACTTCAACGATGACGCCTATCTTGTCCCTGACACTAGTGCAAGTAAGATTATTGTAACTATGTATTGTAAATATCTATAACAATTACTTATTTATATACTGTTTGCTCATGTACCTACTTAATAATTACGTTAATCGTGAGAGGTTAGAAATTAGGTACATATTGTTACTAAACTTATTTATGTTAGTTTACACTGTCGCAATTTGGAAAAATTATTATGCGTGCCGTCAAATAAAATTGGATATTCTCATCATTCGTAAGAACTAATAATGTGAATTCGAAAGTGTTTCTGTCTGTCTTTATATAACCACAGATACACTTTGGAGGAATTTAATCGAGGGATTAGATATTATATCACAATTTTTCATTTGTCTAAACGAGTATATGAGTATTTACAAATAAATACTGCTGTTGCCCGCGGCAGCACTGGGATACCGTACTGGGAATATTAGGTTTAAAGCCTATGTCCGTCTCCGAGATCGAATATATCTCCGTATCAATTTCATCAAAATCCGTTCAGCCGTAGCCGTGAAAAGGCAGCAATCAAACAAACAGATAGATAGACGTATAGACAGAAACACATTCGAATTTATAATAATAGGGGTTATACTATATAATACGCCTGATTGATTCGTAGGGAGCATTTAGTTTTGTGCTATTATGTAGGTCCATAAAACTTAACTACATAGAACTCTTGCATATAAGTCATCGATCAACCTGCCACTTGTCGCGTTATGATTGCTCTCATCTACCTATGAGCGATACCTAAAAAAACGATCCTAATTTTACACGCCCCTGAGTTTGAAAGTGAGGACATTATCATCAGTAGGTACCTAACCACCAAGTCACTTTCATTTACATTGAAGTAGGTACTTCACTTTGTTTTTTTTTTAGATCTACGTGTTCTTGGAACGATCATGCTAAACTTTCCCGTGTCTATAATCTTCTTAATTACGAGCATAAAGATAATCAACAAGTCTTGTTAACTAGGAAAATTACTTTTCCAGATAAGAAGTCTGCAAAGAAACCTTTGAAGAAAAATTACAAAGGCTTTCAACTGCTCCGCACATATGCCGATGGTATGTGGAAAGTCCATGACTTGCTGGAGTTGCAGGAAGACGCTCAGGGGTCAGGGCTGATGTGGTGGACGGCACCGTCGCTTAACGGCTCTACTGATTTACTCGTACCACCCGATCTCTTGGTGGATGTGAAAGACCACCTAAAATCGTCTAAGATAGACTTTGACGTAATTATTGGGGATTTACAGGTACACACTCTATATTGTTTAATAACCTTACATTTAGTTTAAGATGTCTTAAACTTTTTAATGATAAGTACTTTACTTATAAATACATGTACATGGATCTTATTTTTACAGAAAGCGATTATGTATGAGAATCCGCGACTTTCAAAAAAACAGAGGTTAGAACTTGAGGAAATCCGAGGGCATCCGATGACGTGGCGGAGGTACCATCGCTATGCGGATATCTTACGCTATCTGGAGTATTTGCAGCATTCGTACTCAGATGTGGTAGAGCTCATTCCTTTGGGTCGATCTTCTGAAGGGCTTCCTCTTGTCGCTGTTAAGGTAGTGTATATTTTGAGTTTAGTTATTCTTTTTAATGCGTTTATTTTGTTCATATTATCTTTAAAAGTAAGTATAGCTTCAACATGAGCCCGACATGTTTATTCTAAACAAATATAAATAAAAAAAAATTGCATCTATCTATAACATTGAGACCATTCCAATTCCAATTATTCCATTCCAAACACGATACCTCTGCTGTAAGTTGTTGAAATGGGTATCCTGCAGATTCCAAGTGCTGCAACATCAAGTCAAAATTACCATGTACTTGCGATATCATTGAAGTTATAGGATTCCAAATTCCCAGCCGATCAGACCTGTGGAAGTTGCTCATATCCCTTTAATAACTAGAGAAAAACTGATGATTTTCAAATGGCTGAACAGATATTCTTGAACTATGGCTTTTGAGTTTCACTTAGGTCAAATCACATAATATTTATTACGATTGAAGTTTTTATTCTTAGATTTCGTTGCCAGCAAATGAAACGCTAGAAAGAGGTGCGAGTAGTAAAGGAGGAAAAAAAAAATGGCGACTGCGTTCACGTATGAAACCGGCCGTGTGGCTCGACGGTGGCACTCATGCCAGGGAGTGGATCGCGCCTGCAGTAGCCACTTGGGTAATCCATACCCTCGTTGAAGGAGAGAACGGTTTAGGTGAGAATGCTACCCAAGCACATAGCTAAATCTACTTAAGTTTATAAAATGTATGAACAAGAACGAGAACTAAATTATTAAGATCGAAGCGGTCTTATTAAATGTATCCTTAGCATAAGAACATGTGCATGACATTTAGTAAATAATTTTAAACAAAACAAACCGATTTTAAACAGGAAACTAAAAAATCCTTCAGAGGAGTTCCCTTGATTGTCTTTCGGCCCTCATAAGATCAACCAGACCTTCATTAAATAGTAGTTCTTGAAAATACTTAATAAAAAAAATAACAAACGCTCTAGCCACTACGATTTCCGAAGGATCCCCTCGATTTCTCTAGGATGCCATCATCAGATTCTGGTTTCCTTATAATTTTTGTTTGAAAGGAGATATCAAGGGTGGTAACCCTTGAGATATCTCCTTTCAAACAAAAAATAATCATCAAAATCGGTTCATAAACGACGAAGCGCAAACACACAAAAAAAAATATACGGTCGAATTGAGAAACTCCTTTTTTTTAACGTGTAACGCCGCAATTTTGTACAGGTGGTGATCGTGATATGTTAAAGCAAGCTGACTTCTACATAATGCCGGTGATCAATCCCGATGGCTACGAGCACTCGCACACGCATGACCGGCTCTGGAGGAAGACCCGATCTCGCCTTCCTGATCACTCAGATGACTACTACGTGGGCTGGTCAGTAAAACATTTCGGCTCCCCATTCTCATTTATTTCAAGGTTCTGGCTCCTATGGTTGGCACAAGACAATTTATTTATCGAAAGTGATGTTGCGAGCCGGCAGTTGTTATAAAACTCAAAGTTTAAAAATTCACCTGTCCTCGTAAAATTAAATTAAAGTGATCTTCTAGTAAGTTTCGTAGAGATAGGAAAGCGTTGCACGCACGACCGGCTGTGCTGGAAGGAATACTCGCTCGTACTTGCCGGCTACTAGTTATAGTTACTACGAGTTCATCGTCGTGGCTCGGCTGGCTAGTGAAAACCCCCCATTAGCCGCTAACCGACTTCAACGATCCTAATGAGAAAGCATGATAGTTTGTACTTCGATGCCGCAAAATTGTAGTGCAATTTTATAAGGCATGAAATGTTTTTATTAATAGTTTTTGTGTCCAGTATCCTAAACCAGTGTGTCGCACCCTTTTCGTACACTTTTGTACTCAAGTTACCTAGGTACTTAGATAGCTGGTCTCATTTTCAAAATGTTGCTTTGACAATGCCCCTGATTGTGTAGTATCGTCAGCTTAGCTAAAATTTTCTAAAATACGAATGACCTTATTTTGCTAGCCCCAAAGTAGTAACACTTAGCGTAACACTTTTAAATTACACTTCTTCTATTTACTAAATTGATGTCAGATTGAAGTGTTTTAGCGTACTTTAGTCATCATGTAAAATTAAAATGGCTTAATATCCTAGGAAAATCAATTTAATAAATGAATTTTATTTAGGTTAACTTAGGAACCTATTTAGGTTAAAATTTACAAATATAAAATTCCATACAGTTCTAAAATTAGAACTGTCATTTAAAAGTGTTACCTGCTCTAATTTGAACTTTGATTGTAACAAAATATGATTTTTGTTTCGTAACAACATATTTTAGGAAATTTTAGCTAGTCAGGCGAAACAACGAAATTGCCAGCAAATAGTGCTATGAAAAAGATACCCGGGATAGCATGGCCACGTTACTTTTGGATCAATCAATTAAGTCACTAGAAATCTTAAGCCCCACTTCCAATATATTTAGGTAGAATTTATATTGAAATGATAAAGATACGCTACTTTGCTACCCATCACAAATAATAAAACTTAAATAAAGCAGAAATTAATCGCTTACCTACCTATGTCTAATTTTAGAGTTGTATAATGCAAGCCACCCTAAACTAGTATTCATAATATGTATTTAACTAACTATTGATTTAGTAGGCTTTCGAGAGTGAGGAGCTCTAACTAGAGCTTCCGCGTCAATGGATTAGCGTAAACATTATTATTTGATTTTAGTAGTTGTTACTTTAAGGCGACTCCCTGATCAAATGATTTTGACCCGTATGCACGGCGCTCGAATCGGGTTTTTTTTATCAGAAAATGAAATTCTGAAAAAAGTTCTACCGGTAATGATTTTAATTAGCTTACGTTCTGCCTATTAGTGTAAGCTGCGTGTTAAAACGACGTGTAATTTAGGAGATGTTGATTATTGAATTAAATTTTAGACCTCATTTCATAGTCATTACATAGTATAAAACAAAGTCGCTTTCCACTGTCTGTCTGGACAGACAGACAGCGGTATGTATGTATATAGTATGTATACAGACTATGTATGCTTAGATCTTCAAAACTACGCAACGGATTTTGATGCGGTTTTTTTTAATAGATAGTGATTCAAGAGAAAGGTTTATATGTATAATACATACATAACATAGTAGAGAAACACTGATAATTTTAGAGGTTAGCGTATATGGGTTCAACGTATTATAACTACTGAGGTACAGCAACGCGTGGCCGGGTCAGCTAGTTAAATTATAAAGCTAACAATTACCTTAAAATCAAATTGAAACGAGGATGTATGTGAGACAAAATATTGAAAATACTAGCTATATTTCTTTTATACCTGTTATTCCTTCAATGAACGAGTAGGAAGCCACTAAATACCGGTAAAAATAGACTAACTTTTTCCATATAAAAGTTAATTTGCTGTGGCACCATCTTCAATAACAACTTTAATTATGTACTCAACTCACCTAAAATTCTAATAGCTGCACTACGAGTCCAGTTACTCACTCCACTCTTACAGTTTCAATTAACTGCTCTGTAACTTTACTGACGCCATCTAAATCATCTTCAACAGATCAAAGACTAACCATTATCGATATATTCTAAGCGCGGCTTTATGTAACGTTATTTAGATACATTAGTAAGTAAGTGCTAAGTACTTAGACGATTTATTTCTTTTCAATAGAACGATTCTAATAATCTTATAACTTTTTTACATTATACTTATAGATTCATTGGTTGGTAGGTAGGTACCTACATAAATGCATGATCATGTAACTGTATTATATTTTACTTACGGTTTGTTTAAACATATCTTGTAAGCTGGTGAGCTGGTATAACAGCTAATACAACCTACCTACCTGGTAGGTACCAGGTAGGTAGAATATACAGGTTACCTGTGAAAGTAATAAAACATTTGGTTGAGAAAATTTGAGCATGCCATGTGTCTCGGTAATTTCTGTTGGTACCTAGTTATTGTTATAAAACAACCGCTCACAAACCCCAAACAAATCGTTTAAACCGGTTCAATATTCGACTGTCTACAAAGTAAATGAGGGTGATGGTTTTGCAGTCAATTTGGTTACATTGAGCATTATTATTATATTACGGCAAATTGTGGAGTAGGAAGGTAAATAATGTTCACAGACAGTATAAGTACTCACCTGTTCTGAATATCATCCAAATCCGTTGAGGCGATGTAATCAAAATGACCAGTCAAGCAAACCCCAAACAATAGTTAGAACAAGCACCTTATAATATCAAGTAAGTATCTAAGTTGATACCTTTTGAGGGATCCGAAGTCTAACCGCTATTTTGGATACATGAAAGTTTTAAAAATATAAAAACAATTAGGTATCATGGCTACACGGCTTTACAAGATTTTGAGTAGGTACCTAATATTTTTGATTTGTAAATAAAAAGAATGAAAGCTATATACAAAATTATTTTATTTTGCTATCTAGATGGCGTTGAATTGTTATGGGACCAGACTACCAGTAATTCTTATCCTTTACTGGGCCTTTACTGGGCGTGGTCACATGCGCTTGGCCAATTTATTACTTACTAGCTGCTGCCCGCGGCTTCGCACGCGTGGTACCTACATGAAAAGTAGCCCCAAGGTCTAATCTATCTCTATACCAAAATTCATCAAAATCGGTTCAGCGGTTTAAGCGTGAAAACGTAACCGACAGACAGACAGAGTTCGTTTCGCATTTATAATATTATATTACTCGCTGCTGCCCGTGGCTTCGCACGCGTGGTAACTCCAAGGCCCCATCTATCTCTATAGGTACCAAAATTCATCAAAATCAGTTCAGCGGCTTCGGCGTGAAAACGTAACAGACAGAAAGACAGTTAGTTTCGCATTTATATTATTTTATAATTATGTTACAGTAGGGATACCGTAATAAGTACTTACTTACTGACCCTTTCTTTTTTAATTTTGATTTCTTCAGGTTTCCCTGGAACTGGGGTCAGACGGAGTGTGTCGGCGTCGACGCAGACCGCAACTGGGACTACCACTGGGGCGAGCAAGACTCCTCAAGCGATCCTTGTTCGGATAACTTTGCGGGGCCTCACCCTTTCAGCGAACCTGAGACGCGGGCCGTCTCCGAGTTTTTGTCTGAACATAGGGGTTTGTTGAAGGTAATTGTCGATGCCATTTACCTACTGTGGTGGCACTGTAAAATGGCAACTATTAGGACCTTCAAGGGATCTTTAATCTCACAAGTCTAAAATTAATGCTAGCATTAAATTAGTTCTTACGAGTCTTAACTTATGTAACACAAATAATAAGCCAGTCAAAATAGCATTTAACTTTGCACTAAATTTCCGATCGAAATCACTTACCGAGCACTTATCTGTCAGCATCACAAAATGCTGACAGATCCAGGTGACGCTTAAGGCGCCATCTTGAAAAAACGGCTTAAAATACTAGTTCCGGGACACCTTGTATAATAAAATAAAATTAAAAAAAGTTCGTTATTATTGCAGGTAAGGAATTGAACTATTAATTTTTTACTACATAAACAATCGGAATATTTTTTTTAATTTATTTTTTGAATTTGTACCATTATATTCTCTATGCGTATCTTGAAATTTTCAACTTTATGCCCGGTAGTCCAACATTACACGTCCTATAACTCAAAAAGTATGGACATTAGAAAAAAAAGTTTGATTCAAAAGTTGTAGAGAATAAACTGATCTTTAAAAATTATGCATTTTATTGATTAATCTAATATTTCAAAAGTTATCGGCCGCGATAGAAAAATCGGTTCATTAAATGGGCCATAAATCGAAAACGGTAAGTTTTACAAAAAAAATTACTTGCAACAAAAGATGCGAAATTTTATTTTCTACAATAATGGTGTTCATAATTTTTGCCCTAAAGTGCATAGTTTCCGAGATATCCAAAAACGTTTTTTCAAGATGGCGCTTGAAGCGTCACCTGGATCTGTCAGCATTTTGTGATATTATGCTCAGTAAGTGATCCTAAACCTTATAAAAAAATTAATTTGGATCGGAAATTTAGTGCAAAATTGACCAAAAACGTATAAACGGAAATGTCTGTAATTTAGAATATTTGGCATTTTCCCATAAGATTGATACTTACCTAAAAATAGGAGTGTGATTTAATTAATAAATAATAAAAACTGGGTTAAGTAACTGGTAAGAAGATAAGATAATAAGACGAAGAATGAATAAATGAATGAATGATAATGATAACACCTTAAAACTAGCTAATAAATGATTTGACAACTAAGAATATCTAAAAAATTATGTATCATAGATAAATTTTTAGATTTATGTATAAATCTAAAAATCTTGGGGCGGTTCTGGGAAGAATAAAAAAAGGCTCAAACAAAAAGGATTGGAGAGCTTTTTACATCTAGCTGATCCTTCTTCTCCAAAATTTTAGCTTCCTTTATCTTTTACTGAGAGATAACACCAACTAACATCAAGTACCTACCTAAATAAAAACAAAACAGTCAAATATAATGCAATATATAGAAAATCGTCAAACGGACACAGATAGTTTACTTATTGTTTATGGCCACTGGTCCTTTCTTGGTCATTACGCTCAAAGTCAGTTATCAGAAACCTCCAATATTGGCCAGACACATCGCGAATAGAAATCAGATATCGGATGTGGCAAAACATAATCAAACCCGTAAAACCGCACATTGATCGCGGGAAATTGCGATTTGCGACAGATACGTTATAGGTATATTATCATCGGCGCACTTCATAACATTTTCAACCAGGTTGTAACAATAGGTAAGTACCTATAAATATAAACTTTCGAATCAGCCCGAGGGAAATGCTGCTCGAGTTTAGTCGAATTGAAAAGCGTTTAATTAAAATAATTTCGATTGGTATATGCTATGTATATACTTAAGTATGTTATTTACACAGGTGGTAGGTTAGGTACCTATTCGTTAAATATTTTTTTAAGAACGTGCCAAATTGTGACTTGTTACCATTCCATGAATTCCATGAACCAACTCTTTGTGAACGCTTCTATCAGCAGCGGCCCAGCGGCACACCTAGACGGGGCCGTAGTGCCTACCCTTACTAGGTCTTTATACACAACCTTTATTAGAGGCTCGGTAACGCAAGCAAGGTGCTTGCCTGCACTGACGTATGAGTCGTATGACGAAGCAAAGCATAGCCGTAGGAGCTTAATATACGTACCCACCTTCCGACTTCGTGTTTGTAATGGACTTCTTTTCCAGGTGTTCATCTCACTTCACGCATACTCGCAATCGTGGCTAATACCAAGCTCTAATTCGCATTCCTCGTTCGCCGATGATGGTATCCTAATGGAAATGGGCAAACTGGCTACTGCTGCTCTTGGTGATATGTATGGCACTAAATACAAGGTAGGTCAAATAATTATATGGATTCTCTTAGTAATTTATTTTTTATGAAGGTAGGTAAGTAGTAGGTACCTACAAAATTATTTATTAGAACCCTATGTTATTGTATTGACTCTTTGGTGGCTATGGCTACCTACTGGTAACTACTGCTGGTTGTAGGTACTGGTTTCTAATGTTGAGGAATATTTTTCAGGTTGGAACTGCATCCGATATCCGACAAGCAGCATCTGGAATGGCGCATGACTGGGCGAAGTCGCGTGCCGGCATAAAGTTTGCATACCACGTCGATCTTCGAGATTCGTTCGGACCATATGGATTCCTATTGCCAGGTTCCCAGATAGTGTCTACAGCTCGTGAAACTTGGCAAGCAGTCAAAACTATTGTTGAGAATTTAGCTTCAACATTGTAAATGTATTGTAATATTACTTAGCATAAATTATATAAGAACCTACTTACTTATTATTGCATTTGTTTACTTATGCACCTTGTTTAAGTATCCTTAGTAGGCACCTTAGATAAGTGTATCATAGATAAATAAAACTTATTTCGGATAGGTAGGTAAGTATATTTATGTACTTACATACTACTTTTATTTTTGTTATTATCTTAAAAGAGAGGTACAAGTACGTACCTATAAGTGCCTTCTTAGAGACATAATAGGTAGGTCCACTATGCATTGAGGTAAGACATCCATAATACTAGTTTCTGGGTAGGAAACAGACTAAGTAACTGTTACTAAACGATGCCGCTCCTCAATACAAGGAAAACTAATTTTATTGCATTAGTCAAATTTAAAAGTTGATTTCATTTTGAATTTCTAGATTGATCATACTAGTTGCCGAGCAATTATTGCTCTTAAGAGTGAACAAGTCGATTATCTTTCCATACAAACGTCGAAGGGTGATCTGATCATACTAGTTGCCGAGCAATCATTGCTCTTAAGAGTGAACAAGTCGATTATCTTTCCATACAAATTTCGAAGGGTGATCACACCACCGTCTGATGATGAACAACCAAAACTAAAAGTGATATAAATTTATCTTGTCATAATCTATGCTTGTATCAATACAGAATTGTGAAAATAAAATGGGTTTGAAAGATACAAGACTCAAAAAAAAACGTTTTTCATCACTGATTTTAGCGCAACTTTAGGTAATTTAAAATTGTTCCTATACAAGCATAGATTATTTATTCAAGAGCTCAAATAACTTTTTTTTTTATAATTACATTCAGTAGTTTTTTCATGAGAACCCTTGAGCCAAAGGTCTATTCATTATTTTTACGCAATCGTTTTATTTAGAAATCATAGATTAATCTGATCATATGACTCAAAATTATAATCACGCTATCTCCTTACTGCTCATCTCTATCCTTGGTGCACGTCAATCCTTTTCTCACACTAAGCTAGGTGAATTAGCATGCATTTTAGCTGCGCGCACTAACGAGTTTGTGCCGCTGACTTGTGTATCCTTAAATTGCCCGTAGAACGTACTAACGTAGTAGGTAGGTGCGTACCCATAAATCTGCCTAACATGCATTTTGTTAGGCACCTATATATATATATATTGCCTCTACAAGCTTTTTAACTTCTTTTTCTCTTCGTAGGTAGTTTGTTTACAGTCATCTGTCTTAAAATTCCAAGGTCTTTTATGATTGGAAACTCTTGTGCGTGACAGATGATAGACAATGACAATTCTCTCTTCTTTTTTTCATCATAGTTTATTTGTTTTACTATAATACCGTCACATGTTGCACAATCTATATTTTTTCGTAAAAATCACATGGCAACTTAGTACACTATTAAATCCATTGTCTAAACTTGTGCTTGTCAAAATTTATTGATTAAAATTACACTAAGAGTAATTAAATAAATAATACCCATAATAACAAGTAATAACACGAGAAAACCTAATTAATTTATAAGATTATGTACGTTACCTTATAAAATGTCAAACGAGAATCCGACATTTCTTGAGTGGTGTGTGTGGTGTGTGACAAACTGACAGTGACATAACAAGTGTCTCAGTCAGCTGTGAAGTGAAGAAGTTAGATTACGATTAGATGTAAGTCTAAGTAATGTCAAGTGTTTCATTCAAACCACTCTGGTTTGTTTGTTTTGTTTATTTTTTTCGTCAATGTGTATTTACATCGAACGTATTTCCGGTTCTGGGTAAACCCAAGGCGAAAATCGAACAGATAGACAATACATACCTACCTACTCTTCTCAACTACTCCTAATTACAATAAAAATTAAAAGTAGGTAAGTGCGTAGGTCCTACCTATGTAGGTATTAGGTATAACCAAACATCCGTTGGCACGATTTTCGACTAAAGTATTGTATCTACCTATCTATTTAGGAACATTTAAAACTGTCTTCTGAACTTACTTTATCTATTATTCTTTTCTCCTACACTTCAGAATTTAGCAAAATCGGAATGTTGGGCGAGACAGCCTTTGCATCCTCTGATGTTAAACTTGACCCAACTGGATTCGATATTTCTATTAGCACGATTCTGACCCAGGTAGGGGCTGAAAAATATGTCGATATATTTCGGTAAGCTTCCTCAGACTTTTATTTTGAATAGGTTCAATATTAAGTCTTTTACAAAGTGTTCAGTAACATATTATAGCTTACTTAAAAAAAAAAAATTGATATAAATTCACACAACACTATCTATCTAGCCCTAAACTAAGCATAGCTAGTACTATGAGAATCAGATGACTATTCAAATACTTCTATATTTTTAAATACATACATAAGATACACACATTTACATACATACAGTATTTAGTTATATAATTTACAATTAGTTTAATATACACCATATCATCCACTCTTCAAAAAAAATCCAAAGCTTGCCAGAAAGAGATCCCTCTCAAGCAATATTGTGTCACTGAAATACTTCTATTTTAATTAAATTGTAATATTGTGTTTTATTTTATAAGATGTACAATAAAGATATATTTTCTATTCTATTCTATTCTAAACATCACACAAATGTTTGTCCTGGGTGTCTATATTTGTGTGTAATCAAACCCTCAACTTACCAACAAGGCCAAGGCCAACTAACTTTAAAGTTGCCTCATAGCTTAATCAACTAAATTTGTATCAAATTTTATAACAGGAAGCATAACATTGGACAATGTACTTTGACCGAGTTGACAGAAGAGGATCTAGCTAAGCTAGGTGTAGACAATGAAGAGATAAGGAAGAAAATTACTGATGGAGTTAAAAGCTTGCCAATATTTGAAGAACTATCTTCTCAAGTGTAAGTGTACAAATAAAATATATAAGGCCTTACTTACAAACGTCTTTCAACTTCTGTTACTGTTTATAATAGTGCCATCCCTTTATGTAAGATAGTAACAAATAGTGACAGGGCGAATCTTATGCAGTGTTGTTTTAAGCAGTGTGAAATTTGAGAGGTGTTTATAAGGCCAATAGATACATACCTACCTAGGTATGTAGGTTGTTGTATGTTGTTGCTTGCTAGTTGAAGTTGAATCATGCTAATGCTTTTGAATTTTTCTTAACTGTTGGTCAGTAATTTTCTACCTCTTTAAGGCTTGAAGAAACTGGTATTTTGAATCCTATAGAACTAGCTGATATATTGGAGGAGAGTTCTCAACACCTGAACAGGATCTATGTAAGCTTGGTAACAAATACCACTGCTCTAAAGAAGACTTCAAAAATAGTAGACAGTGTCCTTTATAGAGACAAGTATGCATCTGATGTGGCGATCTGTACTCTGAGTGAAATTACAAATATTTTAAACTCAATGGAAATAGCTCTGCATAGTAAAATAAAGGTAAGTTCCTAATCTATACTTATATTTTTATGCATGTCTAGAATATGCCTTCCTCCTATAGGCTTAACGTTAGTGTTGAATGTATGCATCTTAAAGCATTAAAGCTGATGATTCTGGAAACAGCTACATTAAGCAGCAAGCAAAGTCATCTAAGGAACCATCTCCCAAACAATAATATTAAATTTTATATAAAAAGCTGCTTCTCAGCCGCAGCACCATTCAAATCTATTTAATATTATAAAATAAATGAAAACAATTCTATTGATTAACAATTCTAACTTTCAGACATCACATGATTCTGACGCCAAGAAGACTAAAAAGCTGATTGTTGGAGCTGTCGGTAGTGCAGTGGCTGCTGTGCTAGCATTACTTTTTGTCAGGTCTTTGAAGCAACTCCAATAAGTACTTACCAATTCTTTGAAATATTTTGATACCAAATATGTATTCAAATGTTACAATGCATATCCAGATGTTATTGAAATAATTGTTTTCAAATTGTTAAAATTATTAAATGTGTATGTTGATTTGTTATTATAGTACTTGTTTAACACCAGTTTTTGGTAGGTTATTCCAGTGTTATTTTATAGAATAAGAAATCCTTTATTTATATATAAATTTAGAATTAAAAGCCTTTATTGCTAACAATAGGTACACATTTTCGCGATTATAATTCATAATGTTTTATTAGTTAACGGTAATGTTCGTGGCACAATGATCGTGTTTGCGGGCTGACCGGATGCTGGGGGAGTTGCCGCCGAGTAGGGTAAGAGTAGTTTCGAAAAACTGCCCTGGCTGCTCGGCGGCAATTATGAATAGGTACACAATTTACAATATTTTGTTATGTTATTAACGATTTTAAGTATTTTAAGAATAATAACGATTTTAATATAAGTAGGTACATAGTCCCTTGTAGCGCGACATAAAGATAAAGACCTTATCCAGCTCTCTATTTTACTTGGTCTCACGCCAGAATTGACCACAGTGGGCCAGTTATATTTTTTAGGTTGTCTGACCATCTCATCTCTTCAACTATCTGCCTCTTTTTCTTTTAGCTTTGTGTTTGGTAGTCAAGTTTGTTATCACCCCGATTCACTTTTGTTATTGCTCTCTAAGCATGTAGCCATTTTAGAGTTCCCCATGTCACTTTTGTAAAAACACTATTTAGGCATAAGATTACTTTAGAATTGATACATAGAAAATACTTTATTGTACATTGAGCAAATAAAGTTAGGATGTTTAGCTAGTTGCAATGTAGCAATGTAGTTGCGGTCTTATCGATCGATAGCGTTCTTTGCCAGACAACCTTGGGGTGGCTGAACTGAACACAGCTGAAAAAAGGGCGATGACGCAATAAGTGATTTATGATGAAAATAATGCAAAAGAGAAATACGTCGTTAGTCGATACATACTGATACAGAATACACACACACAATATATAATACAGCTTTCAGTCTGGCATTTCCGACAACAACTGTATATCTTAATTTACTTACAAGCTTTTCAGTTTGTAACTGATTGAAGTCAAACAAAGGGCAAGTTACACAAACCGGAAGTATACTTATTGCCGAAAATAAAATGTATCCGTTTCCCAGTAAACAATAAGCAAATCCAGTTGAAGTAACCTAATTGTTTTGACCTCACCAATTAAAAAGTTGTAAGGTAAACGATGAATCGGCCCGAATGTGTTTCAACACAAGAACAGTGGCGGCGCAGGCGGGTGTGACGTCACGCGCGGGAACCGTCCGGAAACGTTTGGGAGTACACCGCACCGGCCGGTAGCGGAGTCCCCGCTCCTGGACAGAGAGCGACCGACCGGGAGCCATACCTTATTGCGGCCGAGAGCGCCAATTGAATCGCGTGTCCGCTACTCGCGCCCAATCCGGACGTGCCCACTCCCGCGGTATTTTGGGTGAAACGATGTGAATAAAATCTAACAGGATGACAAGTATAGGTGTAAACATGAGTTGGATTATTTATTTTATAGTGTTTGTTTTGAATAAATCTAGAGGAGAGGATATTTTTGAGAACGGTGAGTTGTACAATTATTTGTCGATAAACCGTTAAGTAATATTTTGTGGGTTCGATATTATTGCAGTCTTTATTTTAGTACCTACTAACTTAATTTATATATTATCTTTTAAAATACTTTTCTGCTAATCCTGGGCGCGGCGGCTAATTATTCGGCTGAGACGTGAGAGGTCGGTTTCAATTCCCACGGGGCAAGACATAGGTACCTACCTACCAAGTAATGTTTGCAAACCTTCCAAAATGTTTTCTGTGATTGTTAAATTTATGTTACTTATTGTTTTTTTTTATTGATTGTGATATAATTTACTGTACATATATTTCACCTTTATACAATTAGCAAATAACATTTTTGCTAATTATATAAAGGTGAAAGATATGCAGGTAGATCTTTGACTTCGATCTTACCTTTATGATCAAACTTCAGCCGAGGAAACAACGAATTTGCGATTCCTGTCGATAAAGACCTCCGTCCATCGCTCGTTACGTTTTGTGGTTTAGGGTCATGAGATTTATGTTCATACTGTAACAGAAACCTACTTAGGAGAATATTTAAAATGAAATGTCAACGTCGATGATGAAAAATAAAAATTCACAAGTAGGTAGGATTCTTTCCTACACAGTAGGTATTTTGTCACAGCAGGACCTAGGAGTAAGTACCATATAATTATCTCACAGTTAACATTCTATTCTAGCATCTTGTTTCTCTCTGCTAGTTGTATTGGGCAGGTTTAATAAGTTTATTTTTGAAATTGGTTTTAGTGGAAGCTGTTGAGGGTCATACCGCGGAGTTGCCTTGCAATGTTACAGTCGCAGCCGAAGTGGAAGACGATAAACTCAATATCCTTGCCTGGTACAGAAATGGATCGTCGACGGCTTTTTATTGGTGGGTATTAGACGCATTGATTTTTCCACGAAAAAAATTAAATGTATTAGACGCAGAAGGTTCCGGGTTCGATTCCCGCCGCGGGACAAATGTTTGTATGATCTGCAAGTATTTGTCTCGGGTCTGGGTGTTACTATGTATGATATGTATGTAATTACAAAAAAAAGTATATAAGTCATGTGGTACCCATAACACAAGCTCTGCTTACTTTGGGGCCGGATGATGCTGTGTGAAATGTCCGGAATTATTTATTTAATTATTTATTTATTATTCTGGGGTTCGAATATGCGCGCAATGTCTGGGATTTGTTAATACCTTGTTCTGAAACGTCAAAATGAATTTGAAACCAAATGATCTGTGTTAGGTAGTTACTTAATATATATTCTCATTATATTGTGTAAGTACAGTTAAATGAAGATTCCACAGGTGTGGCCCACACCGACGTGTGTGGCCCACACCTGTGGACATACATCTACTCATGGCAAGAACTCGTAATGTTATTTATCTGTTAAAGTCCGGCTGGGGACCTACCCACTGGTTACAAGGATTAAAATAGTTGTCTGTAAAGTGGGTTTACGGACGATAATTTTACGTGATAACGTCATAAGAAAACATCGATAAAAAAATACATCTGGTGGTGACGAGGGAAAGGAAACGCCCCTAACTAGGTAAGGGTACTAAGCTAACCATGTACTAATAGACTCACCTTTCAGTAAGTTTCAGTAGATAGTCAGATGTAGATATTCAGTGATTCAAAGTCAAAGTCAAAGTCAAAAGATACTTTATTCAATACAATCACAAAGATCACTTTGAAACGTCTTACATACTAGGTGAATTTAGGTGGCAATTCATCCTAACCCAAGCCCGAGAGGAATTGGCAAGAAACTCGTCTTGGTTTATAGATTATAGATACATTTCCTACTTTAATAATAAGTAGTAGTAATAAAAATAACAGAATTTAACTTTTGAACTGACAATAATAAAAACTGAATAATTAATAAATAATGCTGAAGATTTCACACAACATAATCTAGCCCTAAAGTAAGCAGTTATATGGGAACCACATGACTGATATACCTACTAGGTAATTATATATATTGTATACCCATACCCAAAAACAGAGACAAATATTTTCAGACCCTACAAACATTTGTCACAATGAGGTGATTCATTTTACAATTATTTTCATATGACGTGCCTCTGTTCTGAGTTCTGACCCGGCGCAAAAATTAACATGTCCCACGTGAGTTAGTTACGGAAGCGCGCGTGGCATAACAGACCAACATATTAAAAAACCTTCTGCGAGGATGGGTAACCGTAGCGACATCTTCATCTTTCGTGCTTCGGAGCTTCGAAGCTTCTTTAAGCTGTCAGTACCGGCAAAAGTTGTTTAAGCCATGACGTTGGTCTTTGAGCGGCATATTAAACTCCGTCGCCAAACTTGCTAGTGATGTTTCCAAATACCTACCAGCTAGTATACACTAATACGCTATTTAATGGGTGTGTGTGTATACCTAAATTTGAACAAATGTTTCGACAGTCGCGACTGGCGTGGCGACGATGCAGACGAATGTCTTGTACTACCAAATCGCTGGCGCTACCGACTGGTAACGAGCGAAGACGATGATGGCCTGAACAAACTGCAGATCGTCACTGTTGAAGCATCTGACGCGGGCGTCTACCACTGCCTCGCTGACTTTGCTGCCAGCCCCGCAATCAAGACCTTTGCGTTACTGACTGTCATCGGTGAGTACCTATCCCATGTGGTCTCGTGCACTAGGCTTAGATACTAGTACCAACATACTCTTTTCTTTGGAGTATTCAGGGCTCGTGTGACTCAAGCATGACTTGTAAAGATGTTGAACTATAGATGACTCCATGAATTCTCAATTTGGCAAGTTACGACCATGCCAATTATTTAAATCGATCAAATCACATGACGCAAAGTTCCTTCCGTTCAATAATTGGTTCAGTAAATTAAAAAAAGATTACCTACTTAGTTGTTAGCTAGCAGTTATAAATACTGGCTTTATTTTCTGCCGTGGCTCCAGTTCCGTTATTTGTTTGTTTCCAATAAAAGTGCAGACTTTCGCCTATCCCGCAGAATAGAATAGCTCGGCCACTAATTGGCCCGCGGGTTAATGAGGATGCTGACAGCGCAGCGCCGGAACAATTTGCTCAATTTATTAAACAATAAGGGAACGTAAATATTACATCATTAAATGCACACTCATTTAAACGTTTTAACACGTTTTATTATTTGATGTATCTTTCTATTACGGAGTAATCCCTACTAATATTATAAATGCGAAAGTAACTATGTCTGTCTGTCACGTTTTCACGCCAAAACCGCTGAACCTTGGACAAGGACACAGGCTACTTTTTTGTAGGTACCACGAGTGCGAAGTCGCGAGCAATCCACACAACATCAGCTAACTCCAAACTAAGCATAGCTTGTACTATGGGAACCAGATGATGCATAATTAATAAGCATGTGCAGCAAGCTACAGTGGATGGATCGCACAATTTTCCGATATGGTATACCAAAGCTCTTATCAATATTAACAAAGAGAAAAATAAACTACACGGACGTTGGAAACGTTATTAAAATCTCCTTGACTATAATAAATTTTCTCTTCTTAGGTCTAGATTTAAGAGAGTTGAAGCTTCTTGTTACCAATAATATATATCACACACTCAAGATGCGATCAAATCCAACCCTAAGCTGCTGTGGAGCTATATCAAATCAAAACGTAAGTCGACAACGGGTTATCCGAGCTCTATGAGTTTTGAAAACAGGACCATCACGAATGGAGTAGAAATTCGGAATCTTTTAACTCTTTCTTTCATAATAACTTCACAAAGCCAGCTGATAATTACCCCACCGTGGCGCCTAGTTGTTCGCTTTCATGTCGAGATACAGTTAATACTAAAGTTATATCTGAAGAACATGTTCTTCAGCTTTTACGAAAATTAGATGTTAAAAAAGGCGCGGGCAGCGATGGAATTCACCCACTATTTATTGTAAAGTGTGCAGATACACTATACAAACCTATAACAAAATTTTCAACCGCTCAATCAAAGAAGGCACCTTTCCATGCCTTTGTAAAGACGCCTATATCGTACCACTGCACAAAAATAGGTCGAGAATAAAAATAGAAAATTACAGACCTATTTCGATCCTAAATGTATTGAGCAAGTGTTTTGAAAAAGTGATATATGACACTATTTCTCCAGTAATTTATCATAGCATTCCCGAGCAGCAACACGGGTTCTTTAGGGGTCGCTCAACAACAACCAATTTATCGTTGTTTATCAGCGACGTGCTTAGTGGAATGGAGTCACGAGCACAGGTTGACGTGGTCTACACTGATTTTGAAAAAGCATTCGATCGTGTAGATCATGTCATCCTTCTCCGCAAACTGTATGAACTTGGCATACAAGGTGATCTTTTGCGCTGGGTCAAATCATATATTAGCAACAGAAAACAAGCCGTTGTAGTTGGCGGTGCAAGGTCAGACTTCATGACTGTGCCCTCGGGCGTCCCGCAGGGATCACTGCTTGGCCCATTGTTATACTTAGCCTACTTGTATGATATTGGTGTTTGCTTCATGCATGCGAAGTTTTTGATGTTCGCAGACGACAAAAAAATTTACTACAGTATCCGAACAGTTGATGATTGCATGCGTCTACAAGAAGACTTAGATCGACTATCGGTATACTACATAAATAATCGCATAGGTGTCAATGTAGGTAAATGCATGCAAATCACCTTCACGCCAAGCAACAATCCTATTTCGTATGCATACATGCTTAACTGGTGCCCAATAGCGAAAGTGCAGATGGTCCGAGACTTAGGTGTATTTTTAGATCGTAAGCTTACTTTCTCAACACATATTGAGCATATTATCAATAAAGCTTAAAAAAATTAGGATTTATTTTACGTGTAACAAAACCTTTTAAGAATATAGCATGTATAAAGGTTCTTTATTGCGCGTACATACGTAGTGGGCTCGAATATCGCAGCTCCGTATGGAACCCACAGTATGTCACATAATTATGACCATGCTATAGAATCATTGCAATGAAAATTTGTGAAACATCTGCATTTCCGTGATAGGTCAACTTTCGAAAACTACGACGCATCATGTCGTGAGTACGGACTCATATCACTACATGACAGAAGAACTGTGCAAGATATGTCATTGCTGCACGACGCATGTACTGGCAATCTGGACAATTTGTATTTAACATCTAAAATCTTAAATCTGACAGCCCATACAGGGTGTCCCGGAACTAGTATTTTAAGCCTTAACGAGGTGATTCCGACTATGTTAATAAACAGATATGGGGGTGTAATTTTTTTAAATTCCTATTTTCAAATTTCCATACAATTTTTTTTATGTTTATTCCAATTATTAATATTGACAACCCTCGTTGGTTTACAGTGTTTCCAAGCACGTTACCTACCTAAATATGTTTGTGCAAGTACAAATTTATTGGTATACTAAGATAGGTAGGCATGGATACATACTTCTACCAATTTTAAAGCAAACTTTGCTACACATTTCTTCAATGAAAATTAATGAATTCATAAAATTCGTAGAACATTTGTTGTTCTCCCAAGTGTCGAGAAATGTCCCCCCTCAGGATAACATACTAGTTCCGGGACACCCTGTATACTCGCACCAGACACACCCAATTGTTTTATGTGCCTACACACCGTACAAATTATGCGGTCAACAGTGTTACCAGTCGGCTTCCTAAAACATACAACAAACATAATTTTCACTCAAAACGGGATATTTACAATGATATATGAGTTTTTCTGCTTCTCGATATTTCGGCACAGTTGCATGCGCCATGATCACGAGATAAACTGAAGTCTTTGCTTGTGGATGTTATTGGCAGACAAAACGGTCTACCCTCTTTCTCAGTCTTTTACTGCGAACATTACCCCTACTACCGGTTTCACTGTCACTAACAACTCGATCACGATTACGACACACAACACTCACGGTATCTGGACGCATAACTGGTACCTCACTTTTACGATTTCCACACATCCTCACCACAGGGTTCCAGGCTCCAGACAATTGAAAACCGTCTTCTCGATTGAAATTCCTGCGTTTGGTAATCTCTATTGCCTCTTGTACCATTCTTGGGATGTAATGTTTTTCATTGGGTGTGTTGCAACCTTCTATAGGCCTGACATCATCTTTCGTGAAAGACTCACGTCACTTCATACAGATTCTTCAGCAGACAACGGTTGATGAGAGTGAGGTGATGGTTAGTTTTGATGTGGATTCTGTATTGTAAGAGGCAATAAATGAACAGATGATAAAATACGCTATAGGAGAGGAACTAACAAAATACCTGTTGCGCCCTAAAAACATCCAGCCACCTAAACTATATGGTCTACCTAAAGTGCATAAACAGAATGCTCCGCTGCGACCCATCGTTAGCCAGATTGACTCACCACTTACGAGTTGGCGAAGCATGTAGCGGGTGTGTTGCAACCTTCTGTAGGCCTGACATCATCTTTCGTGAAAGACTCACGTCACTTCATACAGATTCTTCAGCAGACAACGGTTGATGAGAGTGAGGTGATGGTTAGTTTTGATGTGGAATCCCTCTTTACAAACGTCCCTATAGCCGACTGTATGAAGGTGATAGAGACTAGAATACAGAGAAATGGTATCCCAGCAGAATATGCCAAGATTTTATACCATATTCTGGCCACAAACTATTTCTTGTATAGGGAAAATTACTACCTACAAATTGATGGTGTTGCCATAGGAAGTCCCGTCGCTCCCGTAGTGGCCAATATATGGATGGAGTATTTTGAGAACCTGGCTATATGCTCTGCCCCCTTGCCAATGAAGTTGTGGAAAAGGTACGTTGATGATGTTTTCTGTATTGTAAGAGGCAATAAACATGAGATTGAACTCCTTTTGGCATACCTAAATGGCGTACATACCAAGATGCGGTTTACGTATGAAATGGAAAGTGATCGAAGCTTGGCTTTCCTGAACGTGATGGTACAGATTCGTGATAAAGTTTTTTAAACTTACGCGATCAGAACACATTATTATAAATACTTACGGGTATTTATCGCGTTTATTTACCTATTATAGAGTCATCCAGTGACCACGACAGAGTGTAAACCTGTCGAAACGTCGGGAAAAATAGGTAAATAAACGCGATAAATACCCGTAAGTATTTATAATAACAGATTCGTGATGATGGTAATTTAGGCTATTCGGTTTATAGGAAGTCGACCCATACGGATCGATCGATGCTGATTCACACCATCACCCTCGGCAGCTTAACTCGGTTGTAATGTCTCTCACGAACCGTGCTTTCGACCTATGTGATGAGTACTCCATAAAGAGTGAGCTAGCTCATGTTCAGCATGTCCTACGTAAAAATGGATATAAGCTTCGATCTTTTCCAGTTAGACAAAGGCCTAAACCCCACAGATGTATAGTAGAACGAAAACCTGCTTTTCTACCGTACATCAAAGGAGTGACGGACAAAATTGCGAAAGCCCTGCAAAAATTGTCCATAAAAACAATTTTTACTCCTTTAAAGAAGATCTCACACTACCTGCGCTCACCTAAAGATAAATTCCTCTTCAAACACCAAGAGTGTACAAGATTGACTGCAACTGTGGGAGCTCTTACATCGGCCAAACAAAACGTACCATAGCTTGTCGAGTGACAGAACACATCCGGGCGGTCAAAAATATGGACACACAAAAGTCGGCCATAGCTACACATCTACTAGAATCTGGCTCAAACCACTGGATCGAGTTACACAATCCACAGGTAATCTCAACTGAAAAACATTACATCCCAAGATTGGTACAAGAGGTAATAGAGATTACCAAACACAGGAATTTCAATCGAGAAATCGAGGTTTTCAATTGTCTGGAGCCTGGAACCCTGTGGTGAGGATGTGTGGAAATCGTAAAAGTGAGGTACCAGTTATGCGTCCAGATACCGTGAGTGTTGTGTGTCGTAATCGTGATCGAGTTGTTAGTGACAGTGAAACCGGTAGTAGGGGTAATGTTCGCAGTAAAAGACTGAGAAAGAGGGTAGACCGTTTTGTCTGCCAATAACATCCACCCGCAAAGACTTCAGTTTATCTCGTGATCATGGCGCATGCAACTGTGCCGAAATATCGAGAAGCAGAAAAACTCATAATTATATACTCATATATGTAAATATCCCGTTTTGAGTGAAAATTATGTGCAAAACCATGATAGTTTTAAAAGTTATACAACAAACAGTTTAGCGACCTTGACATATATAACATAAGACATAAGGTCTAAAAAAGTATTTAAATCAAAAGTAATCAAATCTTTGGTTAACAAGTCAACAAGTAAAATTCAATAGGTAAGTAGGCTAGTGGTACCAAAAGTTGACTGACCCCCAAAAGTTGACTGACAATACAAAATTACAAAAAAAATAAAAAAACTCGCTATTTACATGTGTGCAATATTTTTTCCGCATATGGAAATATTTTGTCCGTCATTTTCAATCAAAACATCAAAAGTTTTACTACTGACGCACTCGTGGCGAGTCGTTGTACTTGTATGAGTGGTTCCCGCCGAAAACCCGATTTACTAGGAAACCTACTTAAGGTAGTGCCTTCCCAATTAACGCATTTTGTTAGATTAAAGCAAGAAGTTATGATCGATTTGAGTAGTTATTGTATGAAATAAGAACTTGATAAATCAAGCTTTGATTATATTTATACAAATTCTAATTTTTAAGATTTTTGAAAAAGAAATTGACTGTTCAAGTATTGGGTACAATTTTATTTGCTTGGCCCAAAAAATTACCGGTCCATTGACCCATTCAACGAATGGAGAAATAGCATAATTTTACAGACCTTAAAACTTAGAATCTATCGCTTTAAGATAAAAATAAAATATCTCAAATTACTTTTAGTCATTATATGAAAATAATTACCAAAAGCTTAACATATGTTTTCTGTGTTTTTGATTATTTTGTTTTTCATTTAGTATGAAATCTTAATCTGTTCAACTTTAGGAATCATGTTCAAAACTTGAACTTGAATTAATATATTTACATTTTATTCGTTCAACTTTAAGGTGTTGTTCCTTAAAATGAACAGATTAAGCAAAGCCAGGCTTCAATTTTATATCCCAAAGGGTACACACAAAGGGTAGAAAAGGGCCAAATAAACTGGCCCTTCATCAGATGATGAAGAAGATAAGTTGCTACTTGGCTTTTAAATTTGGCCAAAGTTGGCTTTCCTGTAAACGCAAATGATGAAATTAAAGGTTCGAACCTGAAACCAGGCAAAAAATGGTTGCAGCTATTTTTGCAAAGGCACCCTAACATCACGAAAAGGCATGCAGAAATCATTTCTAATTTATAAATGTCTAAATTTAAAATGTTAGTTCAATTATTGGAGGCAAATCGTTCATAATGAGGGGTGGGCGTTCATCTACTGATAGGGGGGAAATACAAAATCTTCGACAAATAGTAATATTGCAAAAAAACTAGTAGACATAGTAATTTTCTTATTCAGCAGTCAAATCATGAGTATATACGTAATTATTAAAAAATACTGGCAAGCGATAATATCATAAAGTAAAGGAGGAAAAGCTACTCAAAGTTGTCAAAACGCTTAATCGTTCATCTTTTGGTGCCACTACCCTATGTGCACTTCTTGAAATCTATGCACCATGTATGCACCATGTTTAATACTGTGCAGAAACAGGTTTTTGGTTGTTATGTTACTGGCTCAATTTTAACTGCAGCAAACTGTTTCGAGTATATCTAGCTACTTAAATCTAATTACCTACATACTTGTTGAGTTATGGTCTCTTTAAATCATACTTTTATCATCTACTCACCTCACTACACACACTTTTCACACAAACACATCCATATAATGCGATTGGTATTTAATCAACTTAAAACATATTTTAAATTTATGATATTTCATATTTTAAATTTAAAAACATGAATTTGCTAAAAAAAAAATATTGCTTATGTTCTATTTTTAACCGACTTTATCAAAAAGGAGGAGGTTCTCAATTCGTCAGAATCTTTTTTTTTTTTATGTATTCTCCGATTACTCGAAAACGGCTGAACCGATTTGGAAAATTATTTTTTTGTTTGAAAGGGTATACTTCACAGGTGGCCATATAAATTTTATCAAAATCAGTCGAGCTGAAAAATAAACGAAAATCTAAAAATTGTATACATCGATGATTTTCATGTACTTTCATACCTCGCTGTCTCATTGGAGCTTTGCGTTTATTTGGCCTACCCATATTATATATATACCAAATACATCTACTTTCCACTAAAAATGTATTATAGGCTCAAATTTCATTCAATGAAGTCGGTTTCTTTTTAGTTTTTAAAACGTACCTAATTATTGTTTTTGTTTTTTGCAATTATTGTAGTACTTAGTTTTAATTGTTGGTTTTTCTTTTGTTTTTTTAATTTAAATATTCATACATACCTATACTATCCATGAGTTGCGAGTTGAATACAAATTGGGTAAAGTTTGGCATATCTACACTTTATTATATTAAACTACATTAATAACTGTGAATCCTAGATTACGATAAATAAATAAATAAATTATATTTATTAGATACCAGATTAGCAGATGTCTATAGAATACTTATATATTTTAAATACATACATAAGATACTTTATAACACCTAGATATAGAACAAACATCTATGTTCATCACACAAATATTTTCCTGGGGGGAATCCAACCAACAGCAAGACAGTGCAGTAGGCAGATTTACTACTAACTACTTCCTTAGTACACCACAGCAGGTAGTAAACCACAAACCAAATGTAGCGAGAAACACTTGAGTAATGCGATTCTATAAAATGATAACATCCGTTATCTATCAGTCTCCATCTCGATTTCTCTATGAAAATCAGAACGGAACCTAACTTAAATCATAAAAAAATGTACTGTTCTGTTCCGTGTATAAGAACCGAACGCGGCAACTTAAACCAGATAGATACCTACCTGCTTCTGGTTTGATATTCAGTTGACCCATCAACTGCTTAAATTTTTTAGAGCCTCCCAAGAACTTATGGGTGGTCCACGAGAACGGCACGCATGTCGCGAATGCGAGCGCCGGTGTCAACATAAGTCAGAACATTGGGCCTTACTATGTGGGGGACACCGTGAAACTCAGCTGTGTCGCCTTCCAAGGTAAAGAACCTTTCTTGTTATATCTGTTGTGACTTCTGAGGCATCGTTAATGCATACCTACCTAATGTTGGATTCAATCCAGTGTTAAGAGTTAAACGAATTCTTGTAGTTTTAACTTAAGAATGGTTAATCCGTATCACTAGGCAAACCTCTATCCTCGCCCATTTGGTGGTCTGACCAGCGGGTCCTTAAAGACAATACTACCACTTTATCGGAGCAACGCCGTCGTAGTGACATCGTGTACGGACCTCTGAGACGCGAGGACCACGGCCGCATCATCAGCTGCCTCGCAAACAACAATGATAGGACAACCCCACTGTCCGTTGATGTCATTTTCAACATGATATGTGAGTCTTACTAGTACCTATGTACGAGTATGAGTTGACCTAGGGATTAGTTACTTATAAACGTCTCTCAACTACTGTCAAAAGGTAATTACTCCATTTTTGTAAGGTAACAAATAGTGACAGGGCGAATCTTAAGCAGTGTTCAAGTTGAGAAGCGTTTATAAGTAAATAAGAAGATGTAATGGTTACTTAAGTACCTAGCTCTATTTATGGTATCTACTAAGGAGCGACTTAAAACAAATAATAAATCAAATAACTAGCATAAGGAGACACTAAATGGGACTCCCAAATAATTAGAAGTAGCATTAAGCAAAACAACGTTTCACCAACCGTTAGGCGGTATGTAAATTTACGACGTACCTAGTGCTTAATGCTAGGCAACTCGTAAACTAACAGAAGTGACAGATATTGTAAATAAGCGTTAGTTAAGCATCAGCTTAGTGATAAGGGGGGTGACTGGAATCTTATCAACGTGCACTCTGCGTTTGCAAATCAAGATCGTCGTGGGTCCACGCGACCTGGGCGTCTACTCTGGAAACCGAATTGAACATATCGGAACGATGTCTTTGAAATGTTCCGTCGAATTTAGTCCAATGGGCAGTTCTTTTGTTGTCAAATTCAAATTTATCGTATTGTCTTTTATGGAGGATTACGACATTGATTGTCAAAATAAATATCGGTCGTTATATCATTCGAAACGAATCACAACGATGTAGCTAAGAGTAAGGATTAGCACGACTATTGTGCCGGTATATCGTTTGTCGATTTTGGGAAAAGGGTTTTACAAGGGTCCCCTGAAATCGGGGACCCTTGTGTATTTTTAGGTTGCACATTGCAATTCTGTTACGATCCCGTCGCTCATCCGCTAGTCGCTAGTATGATAACAAGGCTCTTAACTGGTACTACAAACAAAGTAGAACTAATTATAGTATAGTGGTTTGAGACAATCCTATGAATATCTCCTTTATGTCTTAAAATGAATATACTTTGAACACAGTGCCACCAGAATTAGTCGTGCTCCGGGCCGAAGGGTATGTTAATGGAAGAGTACGCGCGGGAGAGACTCTCGCATTACAATGTCGAGTGTTAGGTGCCCGTCCGCCGCCGCCCATCATATGGCGAATCGGTGACAAAGAACTGCTCAACATGGAAGAGAATAAAACGGTTAGTACCATTTGAAAACGCAGTAAGTACATCGGCACCAAACAGTAATGTGCAAGCATTAGGTACTGTTATTAGGTTTGAAGGGCATTGGAGCAAAAGTGAAATTACTGGGCCAACAGACAGAATTACTATGACTTATGGTCGGTTACGGTAGCCACTTACCATCAGTTAAGCCGTATGCTTAGTTGCCGGCTCGGTTGTATAAAAAAACACGTTAACGTGTAACATTTTACCTGACATGCTTAATGGACCTCGGCCACGAATAATAATTTAAGCATCGTGTTTTGATTTATTGACGACCTCTGTAGCGCAATGGGCTTAGGTCCGGCTGAGACGCAAAAGGTTGCGGGTTCTATTCCCGCCGCGGGACAAATGTTTGTATGATCTGCAAGTATTTGTCTCGGTTCTGGGTGTTTTTATGTATAATATGTATGTATTTACAAAAAAAAAAGTATAAAAGTAGTATATCAGTCATGTGGTACCCATAACACAAGCTCTGCTTATTTTGGGGCCAGATGATGCTGTGTGAAATGTCCGGGATTATTTATTTATTGAATAAATAAATACATGGTTTTAAAAACATGATAGGTACATGTTCTTAGACATATCACAAGAACCTAGTAAGTACCAACGAAGGAGAGCACTGGTGGTCTAGTGGTAGTAGGCCCGTCTTCCGATCCTAATAATCCTGGGTTCGAATCCAGTCGTGCACCAATGAATTTTTCTGATGTACGTGCGGTATTTCAGTACTCGCAAACGGTTAATAAATAAATAAATAAATAATCCCGGACATTTCACACAACATCATTTTGGCCCCAAAGTAAGCAAGCTTGTGTTATGGGTACCACATGACTGATATAGGTACTACTTATATAGGTACTTTTTTTTTTTGTAAATATATACATATTATACATAGAAACACCCAGACCCAAGTCAAATACTTGCAGATCATACAAACATTTGTCCCGCGGCGGGAATCGAACCCGCAACCTTCTGCGTCTCAGCCAGACCTTAGCCCACTGCACCACAGAGGTTGTCTTAGATGGTAGAGGTTAATGAAAATATCGTGAGAAAACCGGCAAAACCTAAAAAGTTCGAAGACGTGTGCCAGGTGCACGAATAGCACCACTGAGGAGCACTTTAATCCTTTCACCACACTGGTTCCTAATAACCTAGTGACAAGACACAAATATGTACCAACCAAGTAGGTACTGATAAGATGGTATACCTACTCGTAGGTAATTACAGGGATTGGCAAATTACAAATCAAAAAATAAACTCGAACACAATACAACGTTACGCGTTAGTACCTAACATACGTCAGTTACAATATTCCAAAGGAAACGGTCTGTTCTGATTTTAATTGAGTGATTTCTCAACGAATGCAATTTTGTTGGACAGTCCAATATCCAATATTCGCACACATTTTCAGGTCGAATCTTCCCAGAGACTGACGATAAGCGAGATTCAGTTGACGATGGAGCGCGACTATGATGAATCTAGTTTGACTTGTTGCGCACTCTCGTACACGCGCGAAGCTGAGAAATTATATTGTGCTGAAAAGTTACCACTTACCATTCTGTGTAAGCTACCACTTTATTTTTTTTAACTATTTTGAACACTTGCTTGATCGTATGTACTCCAAAATTTTAATATTGCAATCATAATAATAGTATTATACTGCATTCGCCCTGACGGCTACTACAAAACATTCGGATTTATATTATGTATTGTTGGCTTTTAGATCCTCCTACTCTACACATACAAGCGAACGAGCTGACGGGTAACAATACGCTAGTGATAACGAAAGGGTCAACGCTACTGTTGCAATGCTATTTTCAAGCAAACCCAGCTATCTATCAGTTGATCTGGTTCCATGAGGTGATTGACACATCGCTGTAATTTTGTTAAGCTTTGATATACCTACCATGCTGAAACGATGTAATTGTTAGCCTAATAGCTTGAAATAGGTCCTGGGAACAACAGTGGCCACCTGGCCTTTCAATCTAGAGTACGCAGATGGAACTAGTAAACTGTTCTTTGAATGTTTTAGGATGACATAATCACACACAGCAAAGACGGTAACGAAGTCGTTCAGCCTTCTTTAGAACTTGTGGACATATCGGAATCTGATGCCGGCGAATATGTGTGCGCGGCCACCAACGAAGAAGGACCGGCGTACAGCGAACCGATCAATATAAATGTTACATGTATGTATTTTGTTTAATGTATTTGGGACACTCGGCAGAAAAGCAGTAAAACAAAAAAAAACGAAGTAGACCATTCGAGTGTTTTGTTTATTTTGCATTAGACATTGAAGTTACGATACAACACAATTTCCTTTTACAGATCCATCTTATTGCGAAGAAACGAGTATCGTAGAATATGGTTTGGGAGAGAATGAATCGATAAACATTACATGCAATGTAAAAGCCAACCCTGAACCGACTTCGTATCTCTGGGTACTAGTAAACGACGCGGTCAACATCACTACGATGAAAAATAAGCCGCAAACCAAAATTGAGACTGAAGAAAATGTACTTGTATATGAACGAATCAACAGCACAATATTCAGTAAGTCTTTACACAAAAACAGCCAAGTCTGTTCTTGAACATTAGGTATTATTTATAGCTTGAAAACATTTCAGGTACTCTATTTTGTTGGGGAATAAACAACGTGTCCGTGGAACATAATGAAAACACTCCGTGCACGTTTCTAGTAACTGATGAAACGATTCCCCGCCCACCGGCAAATTGCGAGGCTGTAAAGAATACAGCTAAAGACATAATCGTTAAGTGCGAAAAGGGACATAATGGTGGATTGCCTCAGGTAAAACATCGATATTTCACGACACAGGAGTAAATAAGTGCCATATCATGAGAATTTTACTACTTTTTACTTGCTTATCCGTATAGTATCAAAATTTCTGTTTTTTAGAAATTCAAGTTCGTAATTACATCATCAACGACATCAGGAGATATTGATGATAACATACTGTCAATTATCAGCGGGGAACCTGAATTCATGATCCCGGAACCGAAACAAGAAAACTACAAGTTCGTTATCGTAGCGTTCAACGATAAAGGAGAAAGCAAGAGCGTGTACATTGAGAAAACTGATATGGTTGACGAGTCAGAAGGTAGGTAAACACGTAGAAATATATAACTTGAGTGAACAGTACTATTATGTACTTTATGTACTGTTTTTTTGACATAATTGTCTTTAGTTCCAGAGATGCCAGCCAGTGCAGTATCTAACATAACAACTCTAGCCTTGGCTCTATTTGGAGGCGTGCTTTTAGTCGCGCTGGCGGCTTGCGGTTTAGTCCTCTGTTCCCACGAACGCGGTTCTAGACTAGACATGCCACGAGCACACTCTGACCCACCGTTATGTGCCTTTAATACTGAAGGTAAATAAACTTTCTAATAAATCCACTCCCACTAATCGGCCGAATCTCTCCGGTTACAGTTAAATTTATAATTGATGAGTTTTTTGTGAGTCTAAGCTAGACTTATCATTAGTCATCATTACATTGCTTTCTCGTCTTTGATAATTGCAGAATCAAATTGCGAAACATACCACGACAGCGAAGACGGTAGCGATTGCAATGTGAGACGCACCGAGTCGTTTCGAAGAGCCGTGTCCCGATACCCTTCAAAAAACTTTGATGTTCGAAGGACCAGCTCTTTTCACTCCGCGCGATACATCCACGACGTAGAACCAGAGATCAAATGCAATGAAATGATGCGACATGGCAACAGCTGTAGAGTGCATTCAATGCAGAATATCAGTCGCAAGAGGGATATAGATGCATTATGCGATCATCTCGTCCTACACTTACCACCCGAAACGAATTACAATGCTCCTAGACCGGTAAGAATATGAAAGCATGATTTCATACCAAAATTACGATACCGAAAAAAAAAAACTTTCTGCCTCTTTTCAGATGAACACGTTCTACACCATGCCTAGAAAAATGCGCCAGAAACTGGCGAAAGAAATAAGCGACGAGACTTCGGAAATCACGCAAACATCGGATGGCTTTTCATTGCCTCCGCCGCCCGACGAATTCGGGACATACAGAGCGGCTGCGAGAATCAAAGACATCCCAGCAAAATCAACTCCAACTTACACAACTGTCAATAAAAGACAAAATTCAATTGGAAAAGAACCTCCGAGACAACAGTACACACAGATGTCTCCAATGAACGTAGTCGGAGTGCCGACCATTAGCGGAGCACAGAGTAGCTTGTACACTTACCCAGATGAGGAGCATCACCATCAGGTAACAACGAATCCTTTCGACGACGACTCCACGTAATGTAAACAATTTGATATTTAATTGGATGTTTTGTTCATTTTAAAGGACGCGGAAGTTAGTGGAATTGCTTATCACAGAGAATCTGCATTTTAAATGTTTACTGTGAGAGATGTATGTATTTTACTGTTTTCTAATGTGCTACTGTGTAGCGAGTGAACGACAACTGTACATTATTATTATCTCGCTCAAGCATTTTTTTATAGACTTGTCATTACTAAATACATTTTGCACTATTTAAATAATGGAAGTAAAACAACTGTCTTAGATAATCATTTATTTACAAAAATAGAAACCATTTTAGTGCCTTTTTGTAGTGGAATGCACTTTTAACGCTTATAACACCAACATGATTATGTAGTTATTTCAATCAAACAAAATTAATTAAGCATGAAAATCATATTTTGATAAAATCATGTCAAACATTTTAGGCCCATACTTCAGAACAAACTCGGATTGAAAACAATGCATACATTTGCTTAATTAAATCTTGGCCCTGATTTTGCTGGGGCTTTTGTGAAATACGAACGATCTTATTTTGATTTCACTAAAGTCTGATCTTGAGTGACATTTTCAAAAGACACTTTTTAAATTTACTAAATTCATGTGTGATTGACGTGTTAAAGCTCATTTTAAACATGTAAATTTATGTTAAATAAAACGTTTAAAATACAAGGAAAAAGAACAAAATGACAATTTAAACTTGAATTTAAAGATTTTACTCTATTTTGGACTTAAGTAAAAGAAGATTGTTTGTATTTTACAAAATATTCGTTTGGCAAGCAACAAAATCACAACATAAAAATATGCTATGCTTAGTTCTCTATCTGAGTTTTGTTCTGGAATACGGCCCTTACATACTTACCGTTCTTAAACATACTGTACTATTTATATATCCATGCACTATGTTATGAAGTAGAATAGCTTTAAGAAATCAATTTATGATATTTATTTATATTATTAAATAATTTATCAGTCACTGCCATTTCAATTACCTTAGTATAGTAATCCATGGTTTTTTAGTGCAATAGAATAATGAAGTAGTATAATTAATTGTTACTGTAATGTAAAACTACATACTTAATTAGATTTTTTTAAATTATGGAAATTTTATGAGAAATTAAATTGATTTCATTAGGATATTGTGTTATTGAATTTCAATCCTCAAATAGGTACCTATCGATAATGTCTACTTGAGGAACCAACACTGAGGTGCCATACGATAATAAAAAAAATGGTTGTCTGTAAAATCTGTTGACGGACGACAATTTTACGTGATAACGTCATAAGAAAACATTGATGAACCGATCGTGCCTCTCTATCGCTTGTTCCGCGCTCTCGCTTGCACGCTCGGCTCAGGCGGAACGTGACAATTTTTCGTGCGTGCAGCCAGCGTTCATCGATTACGTAGACGTTAGACGTTATCACGTCAAAACAGAGAAACCGGAGTGTTGTAAAACTTAAAAAGTTCGAAGATATGTGCCAAGTGCACGAAAGGAGCCTTGGACGCTCACCTTAATTCTTTCGCCACACTAGTTCGAAATAACTAGTGACAAAATAATAAGAAAAAAATATACATACAGCGGATTTTGGGAAAGATTTATAGCATTTAACTTATGAGTAGATCTATAGGTAAACGTTTTTTTAATTCAGGAAACCCAAGCTGCGTTATTGTTTAAGATAAAAACATAGTATTTCGAATAGTGAGTACGTTAACAATACACATTTTTTGAAACGTAGCAAAATACTTGTATCAAGAGCATAATCAGTTCGTGATATTGCTGAATTGGTATAACTATAAAAACCCTAAGTAATAACTTACGATTTAAATTGTTTTACTTTAGAATATCGTGTAATCAATCCATCCGATCTAGGTGAGCTTGCGCCAGTGATAGTCTTTCAATGAGAATGTTTGTGTTGGGTCGCGCCTGAAACAATAACACAAACGTCATTCTTTAGTAACAGTCACGTACTATTCTATAGGATCCTGTACAACAGACTATAAACTATTTTTTGAGGTCGTTGCAATGTGCCCAAACACAATACCTCTGCGGTAAGTTGGTGAGTAGATTGGTATCCTGCAGATTTCAGGTGGAATTGAAGCATTAGGTTTAAGTTACCATGTTCCTGCAATATCATTCAAATACCGATTTTCTTGAATCATATCTAAGAACACACTAGATCAAGTCTTAGTCAGCAGTCGCGTATGATGTGTAACATCTGATATCTCACCTTGGTATCAAGCAAAATTAACATTAAATCCTGAATTAGTTTATATAACAGCATACAATTATACACAACACTGTAGATTAAGCGCACAGCTGATGGGTTCTCCTTCTCTATTTCCCTTTCTCTTTCTCGCCACACACACGCACACACTGTTGGCTGACAGTACCAAACTCGGAAAATCTCGGAAAACGACCAACTCTACCAACGCGCGCGCTCATTAGTCAAATCAAATTGCGCGCGCTTTCCCGGCTTCCTATAACACACTATTGCATTGCACATATTGCATGAAAGCGAGAGGACAGATGCTACACATAAAAAAAACTTACACACACATTACTTATAAAACTCATCTGTTTGTTTCGGGAAATAAAGTGCAGTGCACTCTGCAGCGACACCAGCTCGGCGACACTAATAATAATAATGCCGGACATTTCACACAGCATCATTTGGCCCCAAAGTAAGCAGAACTTGTGTTATAGGTACCACATGACTGATGTATTAGACATACGCTGACATACTACGTCACATGTCGTACCTGTAGTGAGGAAAGAGCCGCCTCGTGTAGATCCTTGCAGCGAGCGAGCGCACGGCGGCGCAGTGCACTCGGCAGCGATACTAGCTCGGCGCGCGCCGCCTCTAACAGCAACGCCGACACGCCACACACGTGCGTCTCATCGCCGCAACCGAGCCAAACACGCTCGTTCACGCTCACCAGCCTATAGATATCAAAAACAAATAATTTAGATAATATTGTCCAATAATTGTGTCGAAAAAACAGTGCAAACAAACATAATAGGTCTATGAAATTGCCGTTCTATAGTAGTTTTGTATGAATTCTAATTTCAAATGAATGAGATTTTAAAAACATGTAATTATATTTTCAATTTAGTTGTTTATGTTTTCATCTCATTAAATGTTCTAGCAATTATGGAATACGAGTTTCGTCGTGGTAGCACTGTTACAGTAGCATTGCGGCGCAAACGGCACGCAATATCAACGCGTATACGGAGCGAAAACTACAAACTTACGTTCTGGAACCCTAGCGTAGCGTATTAGCATTGTCATTCAACGCAACGTGACAATACCGTCAGTGCCTTGGGAACGCTGCCCTCTAACAGTGATCTGAACCATTTCAGCTATTTATAGATTTATAGGTATAGCTAACGTTTTATAGCTAACTGTTTCCTATTATATTTCTGAATTCATTTTTATTATAAGTCAAATTAAATAAAGAGATATTAATAAAATTACTTTTCCGAAATTAACTTTTTGTACAAAACGGAAATTTCATAGGTAATATAATAAATAATTAATCTATGAATCTAATATAACACTTGCAAAATTACAAGAATTAAGATAAAACTAACTTTATATATATATCCAAGACTTGTTCGATTGTAACGCCGATATGCAAAATAGTTCTAAACACCATGCTTTGGTCCGCTGACAGCTTGCAGCTCATTATTTCTAATTGGCGCACGATAAAATCTGAAAGTAAGAAAGTTATAAGTCATAAAAGTTGATACAGCAATAATTTTACTACATGTCTACACCTTTACAAGGTAAAACTAAACTATCTGAGGTGTGAAGCATCATAAAACTAATGATGTTTCTGTTGTTGTTTTAGAGCAGTAGTGACATAGCTTAGGCCATTCAAATAGTTTGTGGACATGCTCTAATGAGTTTTATGTGCAACTAATTGCCCTACATTTGATATTAAATTTACATTAACCACTGTAATTTTACATAACACAAGCGGATGGTTACTGTAACAGCTTTCGTGTGAAATTTATGTACGCATTTTAGAACAACTCCAGTGAAGGCTAACCGAGGAAACCGACATGTCTAAGACTTGATAATTTAAGTAGATTGCTATTCACCAATCGTATTAGTAAAAATCGCTCTAGAGTAAAACAGTGTCCCACCAGTGGGAACATAATCAAGTGTACATTAAACATTTTAAAAACTTTCGACATCTATCCAATTGGCAAAGCATGGCTGTCGGTCTCAAGTTGTTAGACTTTACAATGACACAATGACACTTTACAATGACAATAAATATATAATGCCGGTTTTATGCTCAAAGGGTATTAAAAGTCCTATCATACTCGTATTTAAACGAATAATAACAAACGTTCTATTGGTATTGGTACTCTGTTGACGAATTTATGTCATAGTATGGGACATCAAATATTATGCCTTTATTAGTATTATTATTATTTTATGTTTGGTTTTGTTGTTTATTTATTCGGCATTATTTATTTATTAATTTATAGTACATTCAAATACGATTTGTAAAATCTTTTTACTGAATAAATAAAATGAAATATTTATTGAGACTGACTATTCTGGTAAGTCCAAAAACTATGAAGTTGGTAAGGAGTTGTGTATCCTGCACATTCCAGATGATACTTCAGCATACGATCAAGGTAACAGTGTTCTTGAAATACCATTAAAGTAACAGGAAATCAAATTTCGAATCGTTCAGATCTGTGAAAGTTGCTCTAGAAACTAGAATATATCTGTTGATTTTCATTATAATTGAACACATTTTCTGACCTAAATTTACCTTTCAAAAAAAATTCTCGTAATCGGTTCATCCATGAGCTACGATGCCACAGACAGATACAAACTCCCCTCTGTTTGGGTCAGGAGTTAAAAATCTGATGGTCATATACTGTGATACTTACACAATGGGAAGCAATGTCCCGTGTTCACGTATTCCCTGCCGAGTGACGTCAGCTTACTCAGCACTGAGGCGAGTCTCTCGTCGGGCGAAGGCAACATTCGACCGGCCGCCTCGGCTTCAGCGAGGATATTGCTCCAAATGTTTTCCACTAGAATGGCGTCGTTGTGGCCTGAACACTGGACGATGGCCAGTTTACACTCCCATAGGTTGTAGCGGTCGGCGTATTCTTCGTATAACTTTTGGTGAAAGAAAACACAGATCGTTAATTTGTGATAAATAAATAATAATAATTTATGCAATGATAATAAACACAATGTCAATGATTTCATGCAGTCGTGCTGGCCAGTGCAATAATTCTAAAAATGAGGTTAGTGCACTGACATGAAATAAGTATTCATGCATTTTCAGTGTCTTGGCGGTATAGTAAATGATTTAATAAAAAAGTTCGAATTTCAAAAAAATATTTCTATGCTAACGGATAAAATGCACTTTGGCACTCAGGTTTCGAATCATAAACAGAATCTTTCCGAGATTGTGAGATGAAAATAACTATTTGTGCGATTTACTCGCTAGATCGCAAAATTATTTTAAACGACCATCGCCTTTTTTAACCGACTTCATCAAAAAGGAGGAGATTCTCAATTCGTCGGAATCTTTTTTTTTAATGTATTTTCACCAATTACTCGAAAACGCCTGAGCCGATTTGAAAAAATATTTTTGTATTTGAAAGGGTATTATACTTCACAGGTGGTCCCATTTAAATTTTATTAAAATAGGTCGAGCTGCAATATCAACGAAAATCTAAAAATTGTATACATCGATGATATTTTCGTGTACTTCGATACCTCGCTATATATCTACTTTGAACTAAAATGTATTATAGACTCAAATTTCATTCAATGAAGTCGGTTTCTTTTTAATTTTTAAAACGTAATTATTCAGTCCCGAGTAATTTCAATAATTCGATTCTAGTTCGAAAAACTTGTACTCACGCTCGCAGCAAAACGCGATTTCGCTGCGAGTTTTAACGCACCTTCTTTAATAGGTTAAACCTTCTCCCTGTTTAGCGAGTATACCTGTGTGATCTCCAGCAGTTCATCATCAAGTCGCTGCATATGATGCGGGTGTGGTTGTAGCGCGCGCGGCAGGGCGGCGGCGGCGGCGCGTACTGCGAGCTGCACGCGCGCCACCTCGCCAGCCTCTTCCAGCCGACGCAGCAACTCGCCGCCCCCCGCCCCGCCCGCACCCCCCGCCCCCGCCCCGCGCACGCAAACAACTCCCGCAGACAGCCATGACATACGCTGGGATAGGGTTGCACCAGATCTACAATCAGAACATATCATAAAACAAAGTCCCCGCGCGAGTCTATAATAGATAAAGGCATTTATTTGTGGCTAAGAAGAAGGAATTCCAGTTGGTAGATACAAACAAAAACAATACAAAAAATATATATATAATTACGTTTTAAAAACTAAAAAGAAACTGACTTAATTGAATGAAATTTGAGCCTATAATACATTATTTAGTGGAAAGTAGATGTATTTTGTATATATATAATATGGGTAGGCTAAATAAACGCACCGCTCCAATGAGACAGCGAGGTATCGAAGTACATGAAAACATCATCGATGTATATAATTTTTAGATTTTCGTTTAATTTTCAGCTCGACCGATTTTGATAAAATTTATATGGGACCACTTGTGAAGTATACTCTTTCAAACAAAAAAAGAATTTTCCAAATCGGTTCAGCCATTTTCGAGTAATAGGTGAACATACATTAAAAAAAAAAAGAGATTCCGACGAATTGAGAACCTCCTCCTTTTTGATGAAGCCGGTTAAAAACAAACATTTACATAGGTGTCCCATTAATGTGTGTTGCAGCCAGACAAAAGGGTCATAGCTCAGCGCATAATTTTGCTCAAAGAACAAACACTGATTTTCAGCTAGAACCACGAGAGTCTCATTCAAATTAATTAATATTCTTACAATAGCTTCACACATTTGAAAATTTGTTATACTCATAAATTACTTACTTACTCTTACTCAGAGATGGTTTCAGCAAAATAGTGTATTTCATAGAATCAATACTAGGAACAGAAACAAATCATACATCCCTAGGTTTTGACCAGAAAAAGTAAATAAGTCCTTTATGAGGAACACGGTGCGCTTCTATAATAAGCCTCCTGAAAATGCAACTAATCTACCTGTATGTATTAAGAAATTTAAAACTTACATAACGGGTAGGTAGACTTTTGAAGAAAGTATATTTTAATATAAAGTATACATATTATTGGTAAGAATGCATGGCCTCCTGCTCTGCCCTCAGATAGTTAACTGACAGATTTAAAATGTATAAACTACTGTAATCTTTTATTAGTTTTTCGTAGTTAAGCTAGTTATAAGATAATTATACAAAAAATCGCTAGGACCATGACGGGTTTCTTGCCAGTTCTTCTCAGACTTGAGTAAGGAAGAATTTGCACCTAAATTCACTTATTATGTTATGATGTTTCAAAGTGATCCTTGTTATTGTCATAATGATTTTGAAATAATTTGGTAAAACCACTGCGGTATCTTCTTTAGGCTCATTGGAATGGTATCAATGAATAGGTCATATAAAAATGTTTTGTGGTTTTTAAATTTAATTTGTACTGATACTGACCCTGGTCGAGTAGCGAGCCCTTCAAGCACCTCCGCGGCCGCGAGATGATCACCGCACTGTTCCAGAACTTTCCACAGCAGATCCATTAAGTGCAACGCGGACGGCGCGGAGGCTGCACGCGCAGCTACTTGGAGATATGTGCGCAGAGACGGCGGAGGAGACGCCCCCAGGGAAAGTAACTCTGTATAACAATTTTTGGAAAATAGTAGAGTATAACTTCCTACATTTTTTTTGTTTGATTTGATTTCGATTTGATTCATTTCTTTTCTACTACCAACTGGCCTCTCAGCTTAGTTGGTAGTAGCTCTGTCTCTTGCGCTGTAGGTTAAGGGTTCAATTCCCTCCCAGGATAAACATTTGTGTTATAAACACGGGTTATTGTTCTGTGTCTTGAGTGTTATAATGTATCTTAAGTAGGTATATTCTTAAAAATATTTATGTATTCTATCAGCTATCGGGTCACCATAATACAAGCTATGCTTAGTTTGGAGCTAGATGGTGTTGAGTGCATTGTCCACCAAATTTTATTATTTTATTTTCTTTTACCTGATCCTAAGTTTTTCGAAACAAGCCATTCGTAAACTGCGACATGTAACAGTTCGTCATTGCGCGACAAACATTCCCAAACAAGTTTCCTTCCCTGTAAAAAACACACAATTACAGAACTGCAAAAAAACAATGTTCAAACACTTATTTACTACAACAGAGAGACAGAAACAAGTGCACTTATTCGTTTATACTTTTAAATAACTAGAATAGTCTTTACCTGGAAGTTGGCGTCATCAGGCGACAGGGTGAGCATAGAATCGCTCGAAGGCTGCGGACGCATTGGCGAGGGTTCCGTGCCGGATGTCTCGGCACTCCGCTCATACAATCGCTCTAATGCCGTGCACACTTCTCTGTAGATTTCCATTCTGCAAGATAACTCATAATTTATAAATCCATCTTGTCATGCAGAATCAAAAAGTGAGTTTAAAGCGAGCAGCGAAAGTTATTTTGTCTGTTCGCCCAGTAATTTCACATGCTCCAGTACTATTCGAACCTAAACACAGTAATGCTTGGACATAACCTTTTACTGACCTTCTGAAATATGAAAGATGTCCCTCGCGATCTTGAGAAGGCTGGTCGCTCTTGTAGAAATGCAACGCCTTGTCTTGTGGGTCTAGCTTAGCAGCGCACGCTATGCACAATTCCACCACTCCCGTGTAGAACCCGGCTGATACTAACTTACTGCATACTAATGGTAGGTTCACGTTTGGTGCTACATCCTAAAAATATTTGCCAGTTACAAAAGATGATCGCTTACGGTGGGATTCTTATTCGACAGTCTATCTTTGGATGCAATGGACTATGCAAATATGTAATTCGAAACTTTCGGTCCGTGAGGAATAGGAGCCCATGGCGTTTTCAAAATTATTTCAGTGCATCTGGTAGAAACATCGCCTGAGTCAAGAGCAGGCTCCTATCTGTCCTGCGTATTAGCATAACCCTTTAACGTGGCAATGCCGCCAGTGTCTTGAGGACGCTACCTTCTGGCAGTGATCTGGATCAGTTAAGCTATTTATAGACCGTTTTTAATGGTGCCTAGATAGCCTAACTGTTCCACGTGTATTTAATATTATTGTATATTATTCAGTACATTTCTGTAAATTAAGTTAATTTACAATAAAAATAACGTTATTGATTACACTCTTACTTTGCATAGTTTCAAAGCATTATGGAGCATCTCATCTCTATCTGACGGGTTCTTTTGTTGTTTTGCGAATATCAAAAGTTCATTGGCCTTAGAACACGTCGCGTCTTCTTGCCTGTATAGCGTGGGGCAGAGTTGGCGCAGTTTTTGCGAGATGCCGTCTACAGAAGCATTGTCTCGCAAATACCCGGCGACTAAGGACCCAAGGAGTAAGCAAGCTACTTCTTGCCCGCCTACTAACAACTCTCTGAAAGAAATATTTTATTTATTTTTTGGTAGCGAATCTGGCCATTTGCGTATGTTATTGTGATGGATTGTTCAATAGAGTATCTTGTGGACTTTCCGCTAGTTTCGTGTTTAGTTACGCATAAAATAATACTTGCCTGAAACTTGCATCGTGTAAGGCATTTTGTTGCTCCTGTGGTAGGCTAGCAGCAATAACATGGAACTGGTGTTCACATAGCACCTTCCATAAACTCAACATTTCAATTGATAAATCTGAAAAATAATGCTTTTTTATTTAAATTGAAATGCATGGTTTTGGCCCAGGGGCAGATTCTGTAGATCCACAACATAGAGATACTAAGATGTTCTTACTAATGAATAGTTTTAAGGCTTGCAATGATGCGTGTTCTTCTGAGTGAGGCGGAACCAGAGTGCGTTGCATGAATGCAGCCACTCTCTGTAACTTTTGCACGACGTATGCGCAATCTTCTCCTGTCACGTTACTACTCATCTTTAAAATAAAAAACATTATATAAATAGTCGTATCGCTACAGCGGACTCTCACGAGGTCATCGAAGCTGGCGCGTGCAATGGATCCAACTGTGTACAATAAGCTCCCAGATGTCAAAAAGACACAAGCATGGCCATTTTTTAAAATGTGCCAGCATTCCAGCATTTTCGAGCAAACTTTTAAATAGCTATAGCGATACACTATAAATTAAAATAACCAAATTTTGTCCATTTGACATTATGTACTATTTTAATATTATTACATTATTTGGCTAATGTTCACTTAGATACGTTTTATGGAATCTTACTTAAACAAGAGAATTACATTTGACTTATAAGGCTTGATTTACATTATCGTGGAATGGAATGGAAACTAAATTTTACATAGTACAATGAGTTTTATGTTAATTGTATAAACTACAAACCAGATAAGAGCCAAAAAAAGAAACGGAGCCGCGTTTCCGAAATATTTGCGCATTCTCGAGAATTCCCTTAGTTACCTCATGCGACGAGTCGAAAGCGTTGCGACGAGTCGAAACGCTCCCAATCCATTCCATTCCGCGGCAACTTATATTGAGCCTAATGATACTATCAATAAATAACTATTAAGGCTATTATTATAACGATATCAGTCTGATAGTAATCATAGTTATTTATTGAAATAAACAATTATCAATCCCTAGAGACTGCGCCAGACATGACACTAAAATAAAACTTACGAATTCCTTGTTTTCAGGCGCCTGAGATTTCAATACACACTTCAAATTCCAAATAGGAGATAGAATCCTGCCTACATATATATAGAGTCCATTATGCTTTGCACTGAAATCCATGGGATAGGCGGGATCTCTTTGTTGCTGCGTCATATTACCCACATATGACGATTGATTGAATGGGGTAGGGCTCATCATATTATTATTTTGTTGGTATGGAGACTGAGGTATCATTGACTGGGGTGATCCAGGGTAGCTTTGGTTCATTTGACTTTGATATGATTGGTTCATTTTCCCAGATTGAGGATGTCCTTGTTGCCCTCTCACATTCATTGGCGTTGACATTTGCCGAGGCATGAATTTAGGAGAACCTAAAAAATAAAGGACAATCAATTAAAATCTGATCACACTAATTTTGTACTGTACTCACTGCCAAATGTAGGCAAGGAATATGTATAAATGAATATCTGATTAAGTACCTATACTCGAAGGCACTTGCGATGGCGGTTGGTATAAATGAACGGGCTGCATTTGGCTGCCGTAGAGAAAGAACGCCCACGTCGCCCATTCGCTAATTGAGAGATCGCCACTGGTAGTGTCTTCGCAAGCTAGGTACGCGGCGCAAGCGCATGCCTGTTCGACACTGTGTAACTGTCAACAAATAAACATAAAAATGTAGTTAAAAACAAGCAGGCACTTGTTTTATGAAACATATCTTCTAAATTAATAATAAAAGTTTTCTCGTGTTATTGTCATGGTTTAATGGGTCATCTTTGCGGAATTATAATCAATAAATTGTGACTTCATAGCACATATGTTAACAATTGTATTAGAAGTGTTATGTTGCTTTGTGATTAGTACGACAAGGAATCCAGTAAATGCTAGACAGTCATTCCGGTATGTTTAGAATAGTCACTTGACATTGTGACAGACAGATGCCATTATAGAAAGAGAAGTAGATGCAATCGCCAGATTGACTCATTGGTCCAAAGTATTGTATTGTATTGAACTCGTCTAATGTAATACTCAGGGGATTCTCAACTTCATAAACAATAGTTGCGCAACATCCTACAGGTACAATGCATAATGAGTAACTGACCTGGAAAAAGTCCCTGACAGGATGTGCGTCCGGTCCGCGACAGTCGCGCAACAGTTGCCGCAACAAGTCGATCGCCGAGCCCGCAGTCGCCACGACCGCGCCTCCGCCCGTCACCACTGCCCATCGGGAGACACCCCATACATCTGTGAAAAAAATATGGTTCTGTATACAAACACTTGTATACTCGCGACATCCAGCAATAATCGTGGTTTGCGCGATCACAGCTGTCAAACATTTTTTGTACGCTAATATCACTGCTATAAGGGTATTTTCGCCTGTGGTTAGGTGATAGGCGCGTAATAGACAACGGGTAGCTCCCGTTATAAGAGTTATAAAAAACGACTTGAGACTTATTTCGCATATTGCAGTCGCTACAGTTACTTTCACATAATATTATTATTATATATAATATATATTATAATAATACTCTGCCGCATATCGCACGCTTTATTTGTTCAAAATTTACAAAAACGATCTAGCTGTAAACGTGGCTTTCGAAAATTTACTGGAGATATCGACGAGTGACCGTTCTGCTTCATTAAAGTTGTACCCTGAGCAAATGACATTGACGCGTTTAGAAGGCGCTCAAAAAGCGATTTTAAAAGCCGAATATACAATGTTTTAATTCGTGTTTGCGTTGCAACTGATGAGAAAATAATATTTCATAGTTCTATTACAGAAATGAGGAAGCTGGAGGTAAAGTATTGAAAATATATACCATATTTTTTATCATTTAAAGAGCAGGTAGCAAGTAGCGTCAAAATAAAATATGGTTTCTATACAAAAGGTAATTTCATAAGAGTGTGATAAAAAGAATGTGTTTAAATAATAACCATCTAGCCCCAAACTAAACATAGCTTGTATTATGGTGACCAGATGACTGATAGAATACTTATATATTTTTAAATACATACTAATGATACTTTACAACACTCAGACACAGAATAAACCTGTGTTCACCACACAAATGTTTATCCTGGATTATTATTGTGTTTAGATACCTTTTTTGTTGAGCAGCGCGGGTGACAAATGTGCGGATTGTTGCGGCGGCAAAGCAGTAAGAGCCCAGGCCGGAGCATCCAGAGCTAGGACGGTATGTGCCTCGCTGAAGCCTGCACCTCCTGGCACCACCCGCGATAAACACCAGAGGTTTTCAGCCTCGCCGCCGCCGGCAGAGCACACCATTACGAGGGAACCTTGACAATTTAACATTATAATACATAATAGGTTTATAACGTTGCCATTCTTACTTTAGAACCAGAAAAAATTGCAACTTCATATGTAAAGACCTACTCTTTTATACTACAATAACATAAGTAGCTATCGCAGCGTTAGAGTATGGTTTGTCCTTGTCATTGTAAAGTCAATGAGATATGTATGATGTGTGTGTGCTTAAATCAATAAATAAATAAATAAATACTGAAGGGATTATAGGGATTAGAGTTTGATTTCTTCGGTACACTTTTGACAGAGAAACAATCTATTTAAAGTCTGACTAGCTTCTTCTTCGGAATTTGCTTGCATGACTCATATCAGAGGTTACTTTACGCAAGAGCGGATTAAATTTAGAAACTTATTAGGAAGTATTGAATAAAAAGACTCACTATTTTCATAAACAGCACTATGAACTTGTTTTGGTTTTAGTACTGAAGCGTTAGGCGTGAATCCAGGCGGCAATCTGACGTGTAATAGTGAGAGGTACTGCGGTCTTGAGATATCGCCTTGGCTCGCGCTGAAAAAACCAATATCAAATAAGTATGAGGAAATTATTATTATTATTAATATTATTTAGAGCCCGTGACGTCCCACTGCAGGGCAAAGGCCTCCCTTCCTTTTCTCCAATCGTCCCTGTCTAAAGCCACTGTGGGCCAATCCTTAAGATGGACGTCTAACTCGTCCCTCCATCTTCGCCGCGGTCTGCCACGAGATCGTTTTCCGTTCAGGGGTGTTTAGGTCAGGGGTTTTAGCCCATAACGCATTCGACATGCGGCAAACGTGGCCTGCCCAGTCCCACTTCAATTTCCCTACTTGTTGTCCGACATCCGCGATTTGAGTTTTGGAGCGCAGTGTACTATTTTGGACATGGTCTATGAGCTTGACTCCTAAAATACCACGCTCCATGATTTGCTGGCAAACCCCGAGTTTGAGGAAATACCTAAGATTATAATATTATGTTATTCAAAAAACTTACTCTCCACTTCCAGTATTAAAATACAGTCGTGCACCAGTCTGTGTAACGGCAACGAGATTCAAATGTTCACTTTCTGATACATCCACAGCTGATATTGCTATCACCGGTTTAAAATTAATGGCCTCCAAAGTTCTGAAATTAAAAAATACTTTGTATACTTTATGCTGTTTTTGACTATGTTAAGGGCTTTTTACAAACATCAGTCTAGAGGCAATCTCATAAGAATCTTGAAAACTGAAAAGAAACTGCATTATACACAGATTAGATTGCATTTAAAGAGTGTGGTGAGGCCTTTATTAATCTGTTAATGCATATCATTTTAAATTATCTTACTTGACAATTTCCATGGCTAATGACACAATTTTTCCTTGCGATAATCTCACAACTTTATTCAAGCCTTCTCCATCATGGCCTAGGTCAAAAACTTCTATGCAGCCTTTTTCAGACAATGTGTATAGAATATGCCGTGAGTTGTCCACTTCTATTTTAACAATAGGATCCTCATCATACAGAGCGGCATTTAGGAATGATGGAACCAGGAATGATAGTGCGCTTGTTGAATGGTTGACTTTTTTACAGTGTTTTCCGAACCAGCCTAATTGAGCCTAAGAAATAAACAAAATTATAAGACTTATTATCTGCATTTTGGCTGAAACACTAGTTCAATGTACAAGTCACAGGATCAAATCATTGATTAAACAAACCTGATATGTGATTTCATAGAGACATCCATCTTTACCTCCCATGAATATTCTTCCTTTGGCAGTTGATTTCACACACATCATTGAGACTCCATCAGTTGGCAGAACAAACACTGGTTCTGGGACTAAGTGAATTTCATGTAACTCTCCTGATCCATCATTTTTGTTATTAGAAAATGTTACTCCTATAAAATTAAAAACAATATTAAAACATTATACACACACCTATCCAGTATTTAATTCAAATGCAAGATTATTTACCTAAAACTACAATTTCTACAGTGGTTGTTAAAACCAGCAGATATTTTACAAAACCCTGGAAGACTCCTGCTTTAGGTTTAACTAAGCCAACACTGACAATAGTCTCTCCCAAACCATCAAAATAGGCGACATCACTTCCATGTTCAAATGCCCAAACATAGATATTGCTGTCAATAGCAAGCCATACCCTGCTGATTTCTGGAAATACCCCCATCAGACAATGACACTGCATATCTGTTACAAAAGTTAAGAAAACAATAGTAGTAAACAATACTTCTAGTATCAGAAAAAATATATCTCCAAGGCCTAACTTTGCCTTGCCCTAACAAGGTCATATATGATTAAAATTAATAAGCAACATTTTTGGGCCAAAATCACCAATTAGTGGAGCCCTGAAACAGCAAAATGGTGCCGTGGTAGAACCAAAAAGAGATGACAAGATGATCTCGACACCTTTGACAGAGCTTGGGTCCAAACAGCTCAAACCGAGATGACTGGAGAGATCAAGGGTAGGCCTTTGCCCAGCAGTAGGACACAATGGGCTAATCGTAAATCGTTATTTTTTATCATATTTGAAAAGGATACGAGCAAAGTGTTCCATGATTTCTGGAGGCAAGGGAACTTTGTTGAGGATCTTCAACTGTGATAAATTTGGATGGTTTAAGAGTGCCGCAAGATTCCTGTAGTCTCCAGCATTCAAACCACTGCATGTTGGATTTCTTTGGGCTGCTATACCAGTTATCTAAAAAGTTTTGTAAGAGGTAAAATTTGTAGTTTTTATTTACCTATGTTATTTATGTGTAATGTTGTAAACAATAGATGGTAAAAGAAGCACTGTTGGTGTAGTGGTTTCTGATAATAAGGTCATTGGTGTTCAACAAGGAACCTGGCCGAGCCCAAATGGATTTTTCCATTCAATATTGAAAAATTTATGTCAGTGCTACAGTGAAGGAAGACCTTGAGGAAACTGGCACATCCTAGAACCTCAAATTCGAATTTGTGTGTCATCGGTTAGTATTCTTCCTATGAAATATTAATTTCTGTGCAAAGCAGGGGCATGTGCCAAATATAATGTTTGGACGTGACTGTGACTACTTCCTTATACTTGTTCAACAAGTCTACCAAGCCCGGGAATTACAGTCGTAGGCAATGTTTGTTTTGTTTTATTATAGGTAGAAGAATAACTTGTTTTTAACATGCAAATAGTTAGTTCGAAGTAAAACAAACCTCCAAAAACGAAGGTCGCGAATTATCAGCACAAATATACCGGTCTAATGTACAGCCAGCAAGTTCCAAGGACTCAAGATTCATCTTGCTACCGTCTACTAGCAGAGACGCGTCAACACCGTTGTTTATTACAGTCGGCATCTGCAAACTGCATGTTATTCAGAGAAATACAATACAGATTTAATTTACTGTGTTTTGGAATAAATTTTTGAATCGAACGAATTTTAGGTTATTTTCTTTTTTCGTTCTCTTCATTCATTCCTCTCCTCTCTGTCTTGTCTGACATGCATGTCATATAAACAAAATAATTTACATACCTTTAAATATTATATTAAAAATCGTCTGGATTTGGAAACCAATACGGAACAGTCTATAAAACTTATCATATGTTGATATTTTTAAACTAATATTTTCATTATAGAAATTATGTTTTCTCTATGTTGTGTGTGATCTTTCAAAGTTATAAAACGTTAACCCTTGACAGTTAACCAAGCCAACCAAAGAGTATGCAATACAGTGTTGCCAGCCGGTCTTTGTCAAAAGTTACCTAAACTAGATATTTAATTACTGTACCTTGCAAATACAAAATACGATTATCGATTAAAATAGTTCCATTAATCGGTAATATTTAGATTGTTGTGAATAGTCGGACAGCTAGAAGGTTTCAGGCGGAAATAATATTAATTTAGTGATTTATGGATTCGGTCCAACAAATATTAATAGAAAGAAGAACTCAAAATGTTGGTAGTTTTATTTGGAAGCAAGCAATACGAGTAAAGTACAGGGCAGCATCTGGACTAGCAAACAAAGTAAAGACAAAGCAAGCAACTTAAGTACGGTCGTTGGTTGGCTGGCTCGGATATTGCTCTCGCTTACTCTAAGCTAGAGCAGTACCTACACTCTCTAGCAACACGCAAATTGGAATTTCGAGCTGTTTTTTATTGTTATTGTTATTATTTTTATAGTTATTATCTGTTTTCTGGTACTGACTGTCGAGTTTCGGGTTTTTTAAACTAAATTTTTTCTCCTAAAAATGTACAAAATAATATAAGTACAATAATATAAAATACCTGCCTACGAGTACATGTGAAATAGTTGAGCTATCTAAGGACCGCATAAAACGATCTATAGGTAGCTCAACTGATCCAGATAACTGCCAGAGGGCAGCGTTTCCAAGACACTGGCGGCATTACCACGTTGAATTTCAATTCTAATATGCTGAGCCAGATAGGAGCCAGCTCTTGGGTCACGCAATGTATCTACCAGACGCCGTGAAACAATTTTGAAAAGGCGGTGGGCAGCTGTTTCTTACGGACCCAGGGGCTTGACTCCAAAAGGCTCAAATATGTAGGCCTTATTATTCTTCTTCTTAACTGGTCACTAGTTATTTCTAACCAGTGTGGTGAAAGAATTTAATTGCGCCTCAGAGGCTCCTTTCGTGCAGTTTAGGCCTTATTAGGACCGGCAAATATGCGCCTTTTGAGGTCCTCGGCACATTCAGCCGCCGCACCAGCTGTAACGGAATTCCCCGATAGATGGGATGCGGCCAGGGTGTCCACGCAAGTAATATCCCACACCAATGGCCTACCCATCTCCCTAGGGACAAGAGTCATACCATCAGGCCTCTGACCATCATTACGTATCAATCAGACCATTCGGTTCGAGAACAGCTGGGACATTGACACTGGTAAGTGCGCGCGAATGACATAGGTAGTTAAGACATCCTTGGCGGACATTCCTATCGGCGCTGGCGGGCCTAGAACACCACACTGGCACCGATGAGGGGCACAGCACTGCGCTCCCAACAGCTGACAAATTGCAACTCGAAATGTTGTAGAATCTAATAAGGTGCCAATGTGATAATAGTGCTTGTAACCAATGTTCTGACTCCCATTTCGAAACGGTTGGGAGACGAGCGCGATCTACGGAGCTTGAGCAGGTTTCTAACAGATAATGTAAACTCACATTCCTATTGTTGGGCCAAAAGGTTCTTGGGGGGAGCGGAATTAGGACAAGCACTGTTCCAATCGTTTCTAGCCTCGTCTAGATATGAAATGTTATTAAGTGATGTTATACTTAACTAGCCAGGAAAGACGGAATTAGATTTTTTTCAACCAAATTACTAGTGCTGTGGACGGAAGACAAGAACGCTGGTAGGGCGGGCAAGACTTGAAATTTTGCGAATACCTACAAGAGAGAAGAAATAATCGTTTATTTTTTAGGATATTTTTATTAATGACAATGTTTTAAATTTCAACAAAAACGAAAATGGTCATAGCGATTTTGTTGAACTTTAGAACATTAAATCAACATTAACAACCTAAGTAACTTATAATAATTAACTGAGATCTTTGTTCATTAGGAACTCTTACATAATACAAAACATAATAAACATAAACATAATAGAAATCTGTAATAAAAAAATCTTAAAATATAAATCGACACTTAAAAAGAAATAAGTAGAGATCTTTTTCAATTAGAAACGTAACTTAAATCATTTAGATACCCGTAAGAAATCAATGAATTATAACTCATAAAAATAAAACAAAATCTTTGTTCATTAGGAACTTTCATAAAAATATTATGGTCCGTAAGAAAACGGAAATGCAAAACTCAAACCAAAGCAATTAGTAACAAAAAATAAGTTCTGCAACAATCTAATAGACTATTTTAAGACAATCAAAAGTAATCACTCAATCGATAGTAATCACCCCAAAAAAAACATCGTTTACTAGGAACTGTCTATCCTACATCAGTCAATCATCTTAATCAACTAATAACGATTTGTAATAATATATATAAAAACCAGATATTCAATTTTTCCGCAGTAATTCGCCCCTTTCTTTTTATTTTTACTTAATTTTATTTTACTTGTGTATGCTTTCGGGATTGAGACATCTACAAGGTTAGGCATTCGTTTTCGTTTGTTTCTCATGTTCACACGTTTAAAATTTTCATTCGTGTAGGATGTTTTGAAGAAAAATGCAAAGGGTTCGTCTTTTAAGAATTTCAATACCTTCAATATCGCTCCAAGAAACCAGGTTGCGCTCATCGTCCTCATTAAAATTATAACCCCACTGATCATGTAGAGATTTCAAATTAATAAAAAAGTCATAATTAAACTCCAGGACCTTGAAAGGCTTTCCAGACTTCTTGGCACTTTTATCAGGGTAACATACTGATGGGAAGTGTAAATTGGGCCAGATTTAAGATTTTTTTTCACTTCCTTCTCAATTAAGCTGTGTATCGTTGTCACGCTCGTTCTGTGTGTGTCCACGAATGAGAAATTAGTGAGTTATACTCATTATATTTGGAAAGTTCGACACAATATACGAGTACAGACATGCAATAAACCTATTTTTATTTTGCCCACAGCAATTAACTGAATAGAAAATTATATTCAGTTGTTTGTCAGGACACTTTTCGCTGATATTTTTTAAATACTCAAATATGCACGATCCTATTTCGTTTGCCCTCCTTTTTCCTTGCTTTTCATCCCAAAAGAAATTATATACATCCCCATAGGCGCCTACAGTTTCTTCTTCAATACAATCTTCCTGGTTCCCTTCAACTTCCTGTCCTTTTCTTTGGTTATTATTTGTTTTTTTTGTCGGATTTCTTAGCCAGCTCAGCCATTAAAATTTAGGCAGTTGAGTTTTGAAATGTAATAAAAAGAACTCGAGTCTCCCAAAGGGCATTGCATGACTGCTTGCAAGTCATATACAGTACATATATTTCCTTCACTAATGTTTCTGCGGTCATTATTCTTTTCAAGGCGACAAAGGTCTTTTTCTTTTAAATGGTTATCGAATTTTTCCTTCAGCTTTGCTTTGTGATCTACAGATGCCATTTCGTATTTCAAACACAGATCACATCGATCTTTTTTAGGCTGAAAGAAACCCAAGTTGAAATTGTTATTGAAAATTTGATTGTATAGCCAGTAGTCTACTTTAGGTTTATTTGGATCTCTTGCTTCTGAGAAGTCTCTCAAAAGATCTTTTACGGTCCTGCCTCCTTCAATGAACTCGCTAGATGTGACAGCCCTTAAGTAATGTGATTCTACCCTTGAGATTGAATTTATATGGTTTTCAATATCTTTTATAATAGTCTCGTCAATTATCTTTCTATTAATGTGTTTTCCTCTTCGATCCTTAGCTATGAATCCGTTTTCATTGGTTTTTTCTTTTGTAGTTCTTATCTGTCTTTCTGTTATATCTAAAATATTTATAAAAAACTTTTTGCAAACTCGAATTTTTAGGTTGTTAAAAGTGAAGAAAAATGCATTATTTGGTGCTCTGGGCTTTTCAGCATTGGTGTATTTATATTTAGGTTTGACTTCCATCATGCAAGAACGAATGAAGGATCTTTTAAGTTCCATGCTTGCAAGGTTCCAATACGATTCAAAAATCACAGTTCTTTGGAATTCATCAATTTGATCAGGGCATTTTAATCGACATGGAGCGCATGGGTTTTTCATACTACGGGCTGGAACTTCTTTTCTAGATTTCGAAAGGGACTTGTAAGATTTTCCAGTGTTGCGTAATGCCTTACTAATATTTTGCTTCCATGATGCGGGATTACGCTGCCTTTTTCTTGACTTTCTTTGAGTCGTGTTTGATTCATTCGCGTTACTTGATTCAGGTTTTATCTCATGTTGTGAAATAGTGTCTGTCGAAGAAGAGGATAAACTTCTAAGACGAGTTAATATTTCGTTGGGGTCTTGAAATGTGGGGTCCTTATCACTCAAATCAGGGTCACTTTCAAGAGCATTAACAGGTGATACACAATAATTCGATTTCGAGATAGCTCTACCACTTCTTGTAGCTAACTGGCTTGTACTCACACCAACCGCATTGATAAGCGAGGTAATCACGTTAGATTTCACATTTTGTGCGTTACTCGAAGAGAATGAACTCGAACTTGAGGAGCTAGAACTTGAGGAACTAGAACTTGAGGAACTAGAACGTGAACGAGATGAACTTTTCTCTTGAAGAGTTCTTCTGGTAAGTGTGTCTTGATTCAGAATTGACTCATTGTCTAAAGTGTCATTCCGCTGCTGAAAAAGTAACAAAGCACCAGGTAAGTAAAGTAGATTTATAAGCTCAACGGAACTCAACGATAAAAATGTTATTATCTGCGCCGTGTGTGACAACCTTAATAGTTATAGGCATGTTTAAAGACATTTTTCGCTTACCGTTTTTATATAATTGCTAAAGTTAAATATGTTGCTGCTATCAGTCTTTGTACACTGTGGGGAGTTTTCAATGAACCCTAAAACTGTGTATAGTTTGTTAACAATTCTAAAATGTATTATAAAAATGTGTTATTTTTATTGCACACATTTGCTCGTTGTTTCTTTTACATATCGATTTAGTAAAAGCATTTTATTGCCTATCAAAGTTATGATATATTTCGTAAAAGATGGATGAACAATAGATAAATGCGAGGGGGGGATCATCATCATCATCATCATATCAGCCTTTAAAGTCCAGTGCTGAACATAGGCCTCTCCATCCACAGATTTCCTGTGATCTTTATAATATCGTCCTACGCTTCGTTTTCCTGTCCTTGGTCGCCATTTGAGAAATTTTATTCCCCATCGGTTATCTTATCAGTTCTTCGAGCTATATGGCCTGCCCATTGCCACTTAAACTTGCAAATTTTGAGTGCTATGTGAAGACTTTGGTTCTTCTACGGATTTCCTCGATGCGGATTTTGTCACGTAGTGGAACACCCAACATAGCTCTCTCCATAGCACGTTGCACGACTCTGAGCTTGTGTATGAGGCCAATAGTTAGCGACCAAGTCTCAGTTCCATGTCATCACTGGCAACACGCACTGATTATAGACTTTCGTCTTGAGGCTCTGCGGTATCTGTGACAAGAAGATGTGCCGTAATTCCCGAACGCTGCCCATCCGAGTTTGATTCGTCGGCTGACCTCTTTGTCGAAGTTGGACATGCCTAGTTGAATCGTCTGACCCAAATAGACATAATGGTCTACAACTTCGATTATATCGCTCCCAATATGTACCGGTAAGGGTGCAACATGAGCATTTGACATGATTTTTGTCTTGCTCATGTTCATTTTAAGACCCATCTGTTGGGACACGATATTAAGGTCGCTAAGCATTGTGCCAAGTTCTTCCAGAGATTCTACCATGAGGACTTTATCGTCGGCAAATCGAAGGTGAGTGATGTGTTCGCCATTGATGTTGATACCATGTCTATGCCAGTACCAATGCTTGAAAACATCCTCAAATGCAGAGGGGAACAGTTTCAGAGAAATAACATCTCCCTGTCTCACCCCTTTCTGCAATGGGATTGGATTCGTGGTCCAGGAGGATAGAGGTCCTAGCGGGGGGGATGCATTGAGTCATTACATCACACAAGGTCAGAAGCGGTAAAACATGCAGCTTACTTTTCTTGGGCTGACGCTCGCAACAGCAAAGCCACGGATACACGAACTAAGAAGAAAGCCTTTAATCAAGACGCCAAGTCCTTCAAGAAGGTGTTACAGAAAGCTCGCTTCAATCGAATTGGCCGTATGGGTGCCAAGCTTGCCACACTTCCAGCTGGCAGCAAAGCATTCTGGTCCTTGGCCAAGTCGGTGGAAGCGATCTTCAGCCGCCCTTTTCTCCCTCCATTACTAAAACCGGATGGATCTCTAGCCCATAATGCAATCGAGAAAGCGAATCTTTTTGCTGCTCAATTTGCTGAAGCTTCACGTCTAGTCACGTATCGCGTCGACGAAAGCGATCGACTGGGGATCTTCTTGCGTATGTCACGCACATTTGTAGTGAGGATATAGAGAAAAATGCTGAAGCATTAGCTGTTTCACTTGAAATCTCAAAGGCCTTTGATAAAGGGCCGGCACGCTAGCCTTATTGGTAAGCTTCCAGCCTACGGATTGCCAGTTCAGTTCTGCTCATGGCTTGCTGCCTTCTTGAGGGAAAGATCCATTCGAGAAGTTATTAACGGCTGCTCGTCTGATAGATTGGCAATTAATGCCGGAATATCTCAAGGGTCAGTGCTCTCGGCCACACTGTTTTTACTGCACATAAACGATCTGCTTATGCCTGGAATCATTGGGTATGCAGACGACAGTACAGTTGTGGAGAGATACTTTGCCAACGCACAAGCCAGTAAAACTGACATTCAGAAAAACAGAGACGAGATGCTTATGCGTCTGGATTTAACTCTCCAGGTCGTGACCGATTGGGGCGATGCCAATCTAATTAAATTCAACGCATCTAAAACGCAAGTTTGTCTCTTTTCAGCGTTCCCCGTTTTCCGAAATGTAACTGTAGAAGATCATCTCAAACTCTTGGGAGTTTCACTTATTCGGACTCTCAATTTTGGCTCCGATATCGAGTCCTAAGCCAAGACTGCTGCCATGAAGCTTGGAATTTCCAACAAGGTGAGGCAATATTTTAGCTTTCAAGGACAGCTTTCAACTTTATATAAAGCTCAAGTCCGGTCGGGTATAGAGTACTGCCGTCTATGGGATGGTTCAGCCAATCACCAGCTGGCTGCTTTGGACTCGATCGACTGTAGAGCATTGAGGGTGATAAGTGAGCAGCTAAACGCAGAGACTAAGTTCCAGAGTCTCGAGCACCGGCGTAGAGTTGCTTGCCTTTCGATCTTTTATAGAATACATTTCGGAGAATGTGCTCAGGAATTGCACGATCTCATTCCACCATGTCCCTTTCACAACAGGACAAGCAGAGGTACCGCTCAATACCATCCATACCTTGTCAGTCAACCAAACAAACAAAGCGCTTTGCTTCCACATTTTTAATGCGTACAGCCAAGGATTGGAATGCTTTGCCGTCGTCTTGTCTTTCCTGAAAACTACAATCTGGGTTTCTTCAAGTCAAGAGTAAATAGGTATCTTCTAGACCTGCGTGCCCCGTCGTCGACCACATTGTCACTTAACATTAGGCGAGTTCGTGGTCAAACGTAGGTCTATCTATGATAATAAAAACATTGTTTTGGAGTTTCATCTTGTTTTCAGTAAAATTTGTGCTAAGAACAAAATGACTTACAATAAATGACTTAAATATTCTGTTTTATTTATTGCTATTTCAGTAAAAAGCGACATAACTAGATAGGTACTTTTATGATTAAGTACCTAATTGTTTTATCCCTCAAAATAATTTAGAATAACCTGTAAGTTCCAAGTTATTCTAAAATATTTTAAATATTTAGTACTCTGTAGTTAAACAAACGCATTTTACAAAATATTGTAAAATAAAAAGCTAAATTAATATAACAGTAATACAATTTTGCACTTTTAAAATATAAACCTAATTACTGGAATAACCATGTAACTATCTAATAACTACATTACCAAATCAAAATACCCGTAGTAAACCAGGTCAATATTTTGTTACACTTTTTAGGAACTATAACATTTCCGACGAATAATAGTGTAAACATTGAAAACGAACCAACCTCGAAAAGTTTTCGCTAGAATAAAAATTTAAAAGGGTTTTTTTTTTTATATTTCAAATTCTATCCATATATTGGTATTTTATATTTTATTAGAAAAAAGAAGATTTTTTTACCTTTAATTTGGTAATACATTGTTTATAGGCTTAGGTACCTGTAAAGTTACAGTTTTTACTTTATACGTTTATTCGATGGGGACGTCGATGTTATGTCATGATACCCTGCTGAATGTCGCATTTTACGCATAGGTATTCTCATTGAGTTACAAACAATAGAATTAAGACGAGCCGATCTCAAGCCGAGTCATAGTGACCATATACCTATTAAAAATCTTTTATGTTTTAAATAAATAGATTGACTTGGCACTAAACAATCTAATTTAATATAGTAGGTATGTATTACTTGTGAGATAAGTAGATAGGTACATTGTGTTTTCATGGGATGGCCAAGTCAATCTATGATGTATACCTACTAGGGCATACAATTATCGAAACTTTTCGATAAACGATAATCCGATTTTTATCGGGTTTTTTTTCGATAAAAACCGATAATTACCGATTTATATAAGAAAAATAACTGTGTCGTAGAATTGCTTTCTTTGTCCATATCCATAGTATACAAGAACATTTTACTCCTTACTCATTTACTCAATAATTATTTTTTCGATAATATGGATTTATTTCAATTAAACTACAAATTTATAAATAAAAATCTAGTCTGAATCTAAATAGCACTAGTCATGGTTACCTACCATTAAAAACTAAACAAATAAAATATTTTTTCTGAAATAATTACAGTAAATTATACTTAGGTAGGTAGTAAAACAGTCCAAGGTAGTAAAGCTACTTATTAGTTCGTACTTTTCTATCTTTTTGGAATTAACAAATTTTACCAATCAAATCAGTTATTTTGAAGACGACGTGTCTACAAAGCCAATTTTTCAAATTTGTTGGTTCATCAATTCTTTATTTGATAATCTCAGACCGATCGGTGCGCTTCTATAATAAGCTTCCTGAAAATGCTACTAAACTACCTATTAAGAAATTTAAAGCATACATTAAAGGTAGTCTTTTGAAGAAAGCTTATTATAATATAGATGACTATATTATTGATAAGAATGCATGGCCTCATGTCGCTCAGCCGTCAGACAGTTAACCGACACACTTGAAATGTATAAACTCTCTTGTATTAGTACCTATTTCGTAGTTAAGGTAGTTATAAGATGGATCATATAAAAAAGCGCTAGGACCAAGACGAGTTTCTTGCCAATTCTTCTCGAGCTTGGGTTAGGATGAATTGGCACCTAAATTCACCTAGTATGTAAGACGTTTCAAAGTGATCCTTGTGATTGTATTGAATAAATCATCTTTTGACTTTGACTTGACTTTGACTTCAAGGGAAATATATATAGACGCTTCGCCGCTATCAACCATGGTGAAGCCATAAAACCGTGCTACTTTATGTTAATACAAGATCGCACGCACAGTCAGACACCCAAACCGTGTGCCATGCTCTTAGTACACGTCACATCGCCATACAGTAAATATCGGTATCACTTACCACTTGTAAGTACTTCTAATAAGACCTTTTTTATTAAATATACTTCGTAAGTTTTAAGGTTATTTGGAACACAAATCCTCATTGACACACTTGGCATAAAGCTCGATGCTTGCCAGAATATATTTAAAAATTTCCCTAGTCAATGATATTATCTTATACTAGCTGTTGCACCTCATTTTTTTGAATGAATTGTAGCCAAATTGTATTGATAAGTTTCAAACCAATCACCTGACCTCCCATTAAAAACCTACAAACTTTAACACTCCATTTTACCTCTGAGGTTATTTTGGAAAATCCTGAAACAGAGTGTCCATTTAATTTGCTTTTTATTTATTCATATTAATTTTCAAGCAAATCGCACCACGCGTTAAAAAGTTTCATACATTCGTTTTCACCCCTTTTCACCCTCCTAGGGATTGATTTTCAATAAAACCCCGCCTTAGTGGGTGGTTTTGCTGTAAAAGGAAGCTACCTTCCAAATTTCAGCTCTCTAGCTTCAGCGGTTTTGGCTCGGCAATGATGAATCAGTCAGTCAGTCAGTCAGGTTAAGCTCTTTTATAGGTATAGATTATTTTGATATAAAATAAAATTCCCAAAGTTTTAAGTTCTCAAGCAGCAACAGTGAAAGAAACTGTTGAATTAATCCACAATGGCTACCATCGAAAACAAGCGTGGGTTGTTCAAATAATTTTGAATGCTATGACTTGTGCATAACTAGTTTTGGACTTTATCGTGTGATCAAAAGCGAATATCCATTATCGGATATCTCGAAAAGCATTTTTAAAATAATCAACTATAAATAGCTCAATAAATGGCGATGTAATAAACATACATAACAGAAATATTAGGCATAAATTATAATACGCGGTAACACGCGATAAATACCCGTTAACTACTAAAACAAAACGAACCTTGATCGTGAAAGTTACAAAAAAATACACTGTTATTAGTTGTAGTAGAGCAAAACATAATAATTGATTTGTAAATGAATTAACCACCACAACTTTTTACGCATTCACACAAATTTACCTAATTATAGGGAACCATTTAACAAATGGTGATTTCACTTTGGTTGATAGCGGCGAGGCGTCTATATATTTACCTCGGTCTGAGTTGATAATGGGGTTTATTTGACTCGCGGTAGTGATAGAAATGATTACATAAAACCTTTATGAAATTATCGTTTATCGGTATTTTAATCGATATTTTTCGATAATTATCGCTGACAAAAATTTACTGATTACCGATAAATTATCGGTTATCGATTATAGGTTTGCATGCCCTAATACCTACGTATTATAATACAAAAGATTTTTAATACATATTATGATAGTCACTATAAGATGTTGTTAGGTTAGCTAATTACGTAATAACTTAAGACAGAAGGTCCCCTAAGTAATGACTGAATAAATTAACCGACTTGGATCTCACAACTTTTTACGGTAGAAGAACTGATTTGCGCGAGACTTTGTATTTTTTACGTTATGTTTTTGATGGCATCTCATTTCTTTTTGTTGATTGTCCTACTTTTTACAAGTTACCTTTGTACATAATTATATCTAGGTATCTACCTATTATTCAATTATATTATACATATACAGCTACCTACACTGATTGTAGGTAGCTTTGTAATCCTGATACTGAACAAGATTAACAAAAAATATAGTTCTAGTGATTCTGACACAATAAAATCAATTATAGATCATGTAGGTATGTAATAACATGAAAAACAATGAATTCCATATGGCCATCATCAATTCATCAAGGACCGACCACAAACAAATATTTTTTGAGATGAATCTATTAATGAGATGAGATGAATCTATTAATTTCACAAAGTTACATACGTCCGTTGAAAGCGCTAGACTCGACGTATCAAAATATACCAACTACAAATCACTCGAAAATACCTACAATTAAACAGCATGTAGGTATACAAACAGCAAGGAATCGAAAATAACTTCAGGAACATCAAAAAAATTAAACCCTAGAATCAGACTTCCAAAAATGAGAGACTAAACTTCAAAATTAATTCAAAACACAAAAAATGCCTACCATTACAAAGAATTTACAAATTGTACTAAAAACTCAAAGAAAATGTGGAGACTAAAAATAATTAGGCAAACAATAAAATAAAACAAAGCTTTGCGCCTACAAAACTTATTGTAGAGGATAAACATATAACTGACACAATTAGTATACGTGAGACATTTAACCACTACTTCTTTATTAAGATTTTTTTGCCAACTATTTGTGCGACCGCAGGCAGTATGTACAGGTAGGGAACTTCAAATCGGACGAGTTCTACACCAGATCAGGAGTAAGTCAAGGTAGCACACTTGGACCAACTCTCTTCTTGGCAATGATTAATTAAATTAAATTAAATTCATTTATTACGTCAGACAACAATATAGGTCCATTATTTTTTGTTAGTAAGTTGTCTTAAAATCTATGTTAATTTACAATGAAGTACACATACAAAACACACACAAAAATTAAAAAGAAGTTTTAAGTTTTAAGGGCACTTACTCGTGCCCCGATCAAGCTGTCTCAGGCGTGACTTTCTACTTGATCAGGACCCGAATAAAGGCCTTCATTACTGGCAGGTTATAGCGATCTGGTATTACCTGCTGTTGGCACTGCCTCGCAGTCTTCTGAGCAATGAGGCAGTTTTCTTACGGATGATGGCGTGAAAACCATCGACCCGTGCCTCAGCAAACATAGTGGATGCACTGCAGAAGCGCGGCAGTCCCATCAGCATCCTAAAACCGTTATTATATTGGACGCGCAGAGTATTAAGCGATTTCTGAGTACAGCTAAACCACAGGCTGCTCGTGTAGAAAGATTGGCAGTAGGCTTTGAAGAGAGTTATTTTCACATGCCTACTGCAGCGAGCAAACCTGCGTGCCAGCATATTACACTGACCGCCAACGCTCTGCGCTCCCTCTCTATGTCCTCCTGGTCATCAAGGTCATCGGTAACGTAATGCCCTAAGTATTTAAACTTGTAGACGCGTTTAAGTTCCGCCCCGTCAAGCCTAATAACTGGCACATAATCAGCTACTTTACCGGAGGCCCTGAAGATCATGTACTCACTTTTTTTACAATTATAGAGCAAGCCATATTCATTCATAACATTATCAACCGAGCATCTGACACTCTCACTGCTGAGCCCAGCGATCAGATCATTATCATACAGGTTGAAAAGTTTCGGTGAGCTCAACCCCCCCTGCCGCACACCACACTCCATCCTATACGCATCAGACAGACTACCAGCCCATCTTACATGGTTTGTCTGATTGGCGTACCAGTAGTGGAAGAGACGCTGTACCTGTGTATGCACGTCTGTTCTCGCCAACTTTTCCCAGAGCTTGTCGTAGGACACCAGGTCAAATGCTTTAGAAAGGTCGAGAAAGCATGCGTACACAGGTGTGCGTGTCTTTGTATAGTACTGTACAGTAAGCTTTAAACTCAGAATTGCGGTTTCGGTTGAGAGCTGTTTTCTGAAACAAAATTCTGAAATTCTGGCCAAATTGAGCGTCATGGATGTTTAGATGTTTATCCAATTCCGAGTCAAGCACACTGTCCAGCACCTTGGCAACTACCGTCGCTAGCGATATTGGCCTATAGTTGCCTTTATCCGATAAGTCACCTGTTTTATTTTTCACAACTGGCACTACAATTGTTTGCATAAGTTCCTTGGGCAAGTATGAATGGTTCAGGCATAAGGTGAGAAACATTGACAGGACATTAGGCAAGTGGGTTCCTGCATACTTTAGATGCTCAATACTGAGGCCATCGTGGCCTGTTGACTTGCCTCTTACCATCTTTTTAATAATAGTAACTACTTGTTTAGCTGATACACTGTACAGTTCACCAGCCTCGACAGGCTCAGCATTGATCACCGAACTTGATGGGCCCAATGAGGAGCTTACTCTGAAGTGCTTTTCAAACAAATCTGCTATTTGACCAGCATCGCTTACTCCCTCCACGCTCACCGGTAAACTAGGCTTGATATTCAATTTGCTCGTTGTTTTCCAAAAATCACTAAAATTATTGTTGTTGTTGTTCTGCAATAATGTCCATTTTAATTTGATCCCTATGATTTTGACACCATTTTAATTTACTTTTGAATATTTTTCTAATAAGACACATTTCATTATATATATATTACCAGATTTTGGCTTATTATGCCAAACCCAATTTGAAAACCAAGCCTAGCCTGCCGGTGCGCCTCACTTACATGTGCATTCCCACCTATAACACGAGCTTGCGGAATTTTACATTCACTGCTATAAATTGCTGCGTCACTTAGAATCTTAATAATGTCATTATAAAGTATGTCTAACCTATTTTTATGTCCATTGTCATTACAAATATTAAAACTACATTCCTGGAAATCAATTGGAAAAAACATTAATTTAAATTTATTATTACAATATTCATTGTATTTATTTATTTGGTCAATGTTTCTATTTCCCCATATAATATTATTACGTTGAGTTATTTTATGGTTATAAACTGTTTTTCACACAATTAGGTTTAAATCGCATTCAATAATAAGTGGTAAGTGATCAGACCAAAATGTATCATATTTTACCTCGATTTTGTTTATGGTCTGCCAGGCAGAACTGCTGACAATGCAGTGATCAAGCCATGTCGTCGACCTAGTCACATTGCAGATAAATGTATAGGTGTCAGATTCACTACAGATCACTGTCGGCACATGTCCATTGTTGGTCATCACACAATTTAATTAACTCTCTTCCAAATAGTTTGGTAGGGTTAGCATTAAAGTCCCCCAACAAATAAATAGCTTCGACAGCACTGCTCTCCACAATTGCACATACCTCACTGAAACAACTGAACTCTGAACTGGGTGAACTCCGTCATCTCCGTAAGGTAGATTATCCGTCGAGTCGTTAGGCATATAGACACTGAATACCAGGATAGAGCGGTCACCTAATTTAATATTTACCGCGCAAATACGGGGATTACCGCACTCAAATGCTTGCGCCACAGAATCGCGACACCGATTAATGACCTTCCTAGAGTTCTTACCTCGGCTCAATGTCTAATGTTTGCCGACGACCTTAAAATCTATCAATCTATGCGTGAGAGCTCGGACTGCATGACGTTGCAACAGGATCTTGTTTCAGTAGAGAGGTGGTCAGTCAGGTCAGACTAACAGACTTGATTTCAATGTTACGAAGTGTAAAGTTATTACCTTTACCAGATTAAAAACTCCAACGATGATGGCGTACTCACTGGCAGGGTCTGCGCTGGAGAGGGTAAATGAGGTCCGTGACTTGGGGCTTATTGAGGACACACAGCTTAATTTTCGTGAGCATATTGTATCCATATGCAAAAAGCAAACAGAACACTGGGATTCATTCATTCATTCATTCTCAATTTAGTGATTGGTGTTGGGATTATGCTCTACAATGCATTTGTTCGTAGCAAACTTGAGTTTGGTTCTATTGGTTGGGATCCGCGTGAAGCCAAATATAGTGTTGATAGAAAGACTTCAGCGTAAATTTGCTAGGTACGTCTATAAGCGAATGTATGGTTATTATCCGTACCTATACCCTTCTTTATTTCTTGCTGGCATGGTAGGTATGGATACGCTTGAATTGAGACGCAAACTGTGTCTGGCCTTACACTATTGTTTCATTCTGCGTAGCAAAGTAAACAATCCGGCTATATTGGGCAGCATACCACTGTACGTACCTAATAATTATGTGCGCTGTGGCCAACGGCGTCGACCCCCATTGTTTGCCTATCACGTAACACACACACATCACGCTAAGAATGCGCCAACATCAAGAGTGCTTAATTTGTTAAACGCATTGTTAACACGAGTTATAACATATAGACTTGTTTGATGACAGCCTTCATATTATATTTAAGTATATTTTTAAGTTTTAATTAAGACAGATAGCGTTTTGGTAAATACCGTAAGTTACCTGTTGTTCTGAAATAAATAAATTCTAAAATTCTAAATTCTCTACGGATAGATACTCGGATAGATATTTTCATGATAATTTCTTACAAGCCTTACCAAAAATAGTCCTAGACTCGTACAAGTACTAGACGTGTACAATTGACGAAGTTAGCAAAATAATTAAAACCCTTGATCCTAACTCAAGTGCCGGTCTCGATGGTATAAATACTAAAATAATAAAATGCATTAAAAATTTAACAATTACTAACCTCACAAACTGCTTTAATGAACTAGGTAATAGTAACTAATGGGCATTTTCCTAAATTGCAAAAGAATCACCTATTTACAAATCAGGAGCAAAAACAGACGCCGGCCGATAGGTCAGTAGGACGTATTTCAGTTCTACCAATGCTATCAAAAATTCTAAATTCTATAGAAGATTATACACAAGCGACTAGAAAATTGCTTAAACTCAAACAACATTATTTTTATCAATAATATGTATTTCGTCCAAAAGGTAACACCCTTGCTGCAACAATAGACCTAGTTACGAAGATAAAAACTAATATAGATAAGAAAAATATTGTTCTGGGAATATTTATCGTTATTAGAGATTTAAAAAAAACTCGAATATATCGGTATAGAAGCAACTGCTCTTAAAATGTTCAAGTCATACTTATCCAATAGATGCCAGGTTGTTAAAATCGCTAACATCCAGAGTACAACTGCGTCGGTAACATATGGAGTCCCCCAAGGATCAATACTAGGTCCGTTGCTCTTTATAATTTATATTAATAACATGCACCAACTAGAGCTAAATGAAGAAATAACTTTGTACGCGGATGATACGTGTCTATTTTATTACGGTCATTCTATCGACGATATCCTACCTCGTGCACAAGAAGATTTAAACATCCTTTTTACCTAGTTTCACAACCTAACCCAACCTTCTGACAATAAATATTTCTAAAACCTGTGTTATATCTTCTAACAAAATAATAACAAATAAAAACCCTTATAACCCCCTAAAATTAATAATGTAGTCTTAATGGAGAAAATAAGTAAAAAAATATGTAGTTTACACATGGACAGTGGTTTGTCCTGGAACACACACATCCAACACATTAAAAGCAAACTCTCATTACTCACAGGGTCACTTCGCAGTTTATTCCATTGCGTTCCACGGCAAATACGTAATGCACACCATTTATAATTCCCTATTCAAACCACATTTACTTTACCTGATAGAAATCTGGGGCAGCGCCGTTAAAACTAAATTATCTGATCTTCACGTGTTACAAAATAAAATCATTGAATTACTTTTCAAATACCTACCCGTACATCAACTTCTAAAATATATAAAGAGACGAAACTAATGAACCTAAACCCCCTGTACAAATACAATACATGCATATTAGTAAGAAAAATAATTAATAAAACAATACATACCTAGTAACATATCAATCGTAAAAAAATTGGAAACAACAAAGCGAAGTATGCCACGAGCCAGCTATCTTGTTTTACCGAGAACGCGGACAAACTATGGCAAACAAATTAATACCTTCGAAGGCGCAAAGCTTTATAATAATCTACCCTCGGAAATAAAAAATGAACACCGAAATACCTAGAAGTACCTTAGAGTTTTGATGAGCGGTCAGCCCCCTACTACACTACTACACCCCTACTACCTACTACAGCAGTAAATGAGTGACAAAATGAATTAACTTTGATAGTTATAATTATTTTCTTTCAACTACGTAGTGATGTTATTATTTATCACTACAAAACCGATCACAAAGGACGTATTTTTTGCTTAGAACCAAAACAGTGCAGAAATGTTATATGAAATCTCATTGTTGCACTGTTTTTCATTATTGCACTGTTTCTTACTTTTTATTTAGATAAGTATAAATTTACCACAGAGGTTTAATATCTCCCATTAAGATTAGGAATGAACAAGTCGATTATCTTTCCATACAAACGTCGAAGGGTGATCACACCACCGTCTGATGATGAACAACCAAAACTAAAAGTGATATAAATTTGTTTGTCATAATCTATGCGTATATCAATACAAAATTGTGAAAATAATATGGGTTATAAGATATAAGATACAAGACTCAAAAAAAATCGTTTTTCATCACTGATTTTAGCGCAACTTTAGGTGTGAATAAATAACAAACGGAGTACGCAAACTAAAAAAAAATTCCTATATAGATTATTTATTCAAGAGCTCAAATAACTTTTTTTTTATAATTACATTCAGTAGTTTTTTCATGAGATTCCTTGAGCCAAAGGTCTATTCATTATTTTTACGCAATCGTTTTATTTAGAAATCATAAATTAATCTGATCATATGACTCGAAATTATGATCACGCTATCTCCTTACTGCTCATCTCTATCCTTGGTGCACGTCTATCCTTTTCTCACACTAAGCTAGGTGAAATAGCATGCATTTTAGCTGCGCCCACTAACGACTTTTGTGCCGCTGACTTGTGTATCCTTAATATAAAAAGTTTGCATTAGATCAAAAAGATACTAGCTGATAATAAAAATCGGCTGAATAAAACCTACTTGGTGAAAAAAAAACAATGGACGCGCATTTTGTACCATTGTAAAAATTAAATAATTTATATATAGCAAGAAGAGTTGAAAAAAATGGAAATATACAGCGATAGCGATGTGAATTTAACTCCAGAATGTATAAAAACAGCTGCAAATGAAATTATGAATAACCTTTTACCTTTTGAAAATTTTATTATGTGGAGAAACGAAAGACGTGTAAAATCACTGTCCGAAAGAGTGTTTTTAACGTATTTCAGTGAGATGTCCAAAAAAAAGAGACCATCTTCATTGTGGTCTACATATTCAATGTTAAAAAGCACAGTTAATACCAAGCACAACGTGGATATAAAAGAATACTCAAAATTAACATCGCTACTAAAGCGGCTATCAGATGAGTATATGAGTAAAAAGTAAAAAGTGCTCACAGCTCAGGATATAGAAACATTTTTGAATGAAGCATCTGACGATAAATATTTAGCAACAAAGGTAAGTTTTAAGTATATAATCTAGACGTTGACACATTACGACCGGTATAAACAATCTTTTGTGCAATTGTTTAATAGAAGTACATTGCCGGCTAACCGGCTAATTGCCGGTTGAGTAACTTGCGACATGTTTGAAGTTATTCTAATTACCCGGCAATGTATTTCTACTCAACACTTGCCCTAAACAATGTATATGCAGGTCATTAATATAATTAAATGCTTATAAATTGTGTGTAACGTCGAATTTTAATCTTTTTTACAGGTTGCTCTTATTTTCGGTATAAACGGTGCTTGCAGAAGCTCTGAATTAATGAATATCACAATTGAAAACATCGAAACACACAACCAGATGCTGCTAATTAAACTTATGAACACGAAAACAAAGAAAGACCGTCAATTTGTAATACGCGACGATTTTTTAAATGTAGTGCAGAAATACATGGCGCTGCGTCCAAGCTCTATAAACACAAATCGTTTTTTCTTAAATTACCAGAATGGTAAATGCTCAAAACAAGCCATCGGCAGAAACAAATTTGGAAAATTGCCTTATGAAATTGCCAGTTATCTGAAGCTACAAAACCCGGAAGCCTACACTGGGCATTGTTTCCGCCGAACGTCAGCAACGCTGCTAGCTGACTCCGGTGCTAATTTGACTACGCTCAAGCGTCATGGTGGATGGAAATCGGACCAAGTAGCAGAAGGTTACATAGAGGAATCGGTTCAAAATAAAAGTAAAATCACTCAAAACATAACGGAATCAATTCATTTGCATCGATCAACATCACCACGTCCGTCTACTTCTCATGGAAATGATTTGAAATTGAGCCCGCGTCTACCTGTATCGTCTGATTCTGATGATAATAATTATTATTCACAAATAAACCACACAAATACAAGAATCAATGTTCCAAGTAAAATTGCAAATTTTACTTTTAATAACAGCACATTTAATAATTGTAAGTTTTAAATGTTGATGAGAAATGAAAAGATGAATTAAACTTTGTTTTTAATAACTTGATTTTTATTTTGAGTAAATATTTTGTATTTTATCACGGCAGTTACTTAGATTGGTAGTTGAAAGAAAAGTAAATTACGCACCTCGCTAAAGAGAGTAATTAATGCACTCGTGTTAATTACAACAACATAACACTCGTGCATTAATGACTCACTTTGTGCTCGGTGCAACAATCTACCTACTATTAAATTTTAAGGGGGTAAAACTAATTATTTTTTTATTTTTGTAAAATGTTTGCACTAGATCAAAAAGATACTGGCTGAAAATAAAAATCGACTGAATAAAATCGACTTGGTGAAAAGAAAAAAACAAATGGCGAGTATTATCTACCATTGTAAAACTTTGATTCTTCATATTTTTAGTTTAAGTAGGTATATTTTATCACATTATGTAGATTGGTAGTTGAAAGAAAAGTAAATTACGGACCTTGCTAAAGAAAGTAATTTATGCACTTGTGTTAATTAAGTGCCATCGCATGCGCTCGGGCACCAACATACATGCATTAATATCTCACTTTGCGCTCGGTGCAACAATTTACTATAAAATACTGGTTCAAATTGAAAGGCCTGAACTGTTTCGAGAAAAGAATGGTACCTACGGCCGTGCCGCTTTTTTGCTCGACTTGGCGGGGGCACTGCCGTGCCTTGCCCTCAGATCGACTGTACTTGTCGATGTAGGGTAAAATTATACGCGTTTAAATTAGTTAAATTAGCTTTTGATGTATTTATTTTGTAAGTTTTGTAAAATCTTAAAATCTCTATTCGTACAAATACAGATTTTTAGATAGTTTGTATGTATTGGGATAAGGTTAGAAAGTTAATGTTGAATAATGTTGATGTGCAGTTTGTGCAAATTTGTTCAGTGAGGGGTTGTATATGCGTATTTTAATGTTTTCCTTTGAACGATTTATTAACATTAGTTTGGCAGGTCCTACTCCGAACTGAGCAGGTTTAATATACCTATACTTAATTTTGTACTACTACTTAAACAAGAGCTTCGATCTAGAATGGGACTTAAGATATTGAGGGCCTTTATGCCTTTAAGTCTTAGTTTAAGTGTGTTTGCGTTCCAGTTTAACTTGTATCTTTGTACTACTTTGTATCTAGCACAGTTCCAAGATATTTTACAGTGGGACACCAAGCAATGTTATATCCTTCAATTTAAGGGTCTAGGTTGGGGTAAGATAGATATACGCCTTGTGAATATGATTGTGTCTGTTTTGAATGCGTTTAACAAGAAGTTCAAGGGTTAAGATCAAGATGAAAGATCTTGATTTAGGTAACTTTTTGAAGGCACTTATTTTTATTATGAAGTTAGACAAAATTAGTCGCTATTTAAAAAATCTTCATTAAGTAACAATTTGCCCTTAGGCTGACCGATAAGATCACCATCTGCATACACAAGCTGTCCTCTCACATACGTCTGCTTCACTCTGCCACTTAGTACTCTGTCCATATATGGGCTGATCTGCAACAAAATAGCATTTAGTTCTTCGAACACGAACTGCCCCACATGGTGGCGGACGGTAATAAGAATGGTTATACATATATCTGCGCGGGAGCAGGGTACTTACCTACTGAATTTGAGCCGTGTGGCATAGGAAAATCAAGGTACACGTAGGAAGAAACTTAATCAAAAGAACTCTTTAAGACACGCCTTGTAAAATACTAAACCGCGATGACTGGACAGATCCAAAAGAAACTTTTGCCTAGCAGTGGGACACTTCTGACACTGCACAATCATAATCGTAATCGTAAAGTATTGTATTCGTAAACCTTCTAAAAATGTACTAAATTTACCCTTCCCATTAAAATCGTTATATAGGTGACTGGCAGACTGAATATCAATCAACCCACAGCCAAACCATAGGCCATAGAGAGCTGGAAGAAAATGCTCTTAATGATATGCTCAGGGACTAGAAGTGCATTGAGAAAATATTTTTCTAAATACAAACCTACGGGTGCAGCGGGAGGTTCTTACAAAGTTTGGGGTTACTACTGAACCAGCAAACAAGCATACGGCCCATAGGAGTACCTAACATAGGACGCTTGCAATACCAGGATATATCACACGCACGTTGCTAGTTCTAGACATGTGTTTTTTCTCTATTCGCTCAGTAATTTATTTGCCTGTGTCTTTCAAACCTAAACAAAACACAGAAACGCTTGCAAAACACTACTGCTTGTGCTTGAAGGTAGAATATTTGACACTATGGTGGTACACTTGCTATAGAATCCCACCACCAGGTAAGAAGCGCCACTACTTACAAAGGTATTATAAGTAATTATCAAACCTTATTTTTATATCGAATTATTTCTGGAGTGACGACGAAGGACGCGTTCGGGTCGAAGAATATCAAGTCAGCATCGAGGCCAGGTCGAATCGCACCCTTACTGTCTTGTAAGCCGCACAGTTGTGCCGGCCCGGCAGACAGGTAGTGGCTCACGGTACTCAGGCTGAATCCACGGGCTTTTGCTTCCGTCCAGAATAACGAAAGATCTGAGAAACAGGAATTAATGAACACTTTATTGTATAAGTACCTAGGTAGTGACCAAGATGATGCAAAACTTAAATCTAGGTAATTAACAAAACGACTGATATGGGAAATGATTCAAACTCTGATCTGAGCAAGTTCTAACGAGACCCTTGACTTACCAAATTGAACAGAAGATATTCCACCCCAAGCTTCCAAAAAGTTCTCTCCTTTAAGGGAAGGCACGCTTGGCGAGTGATCTGATGTAATCAGGTCTAATCTATGTTCTTTGATGTATTGCCATAGCTTTTTCTGAAAGAAACCAGTACACTTACTTACTTACAACAGTAAGTACTTAAATTAGTGGACCTCAATCACTGTTATTCGAGAGGAGTCCCACTAATAGAGAATTGAAATCGTTTTACCTTATTGGCGCTATCTCTAATCGGTGGCGAGCATTTGAACTCTGTGTGTCCTGGTGGGATGTACTCCGAGCTGAGTGTCAGATAATGGTTACATGTCTCGGCTGTGACGCCCCCCCTCCAGCCCCTATATCCTGTTCTTATTCTTTCCTCTCTCGCTTGTTCCAGAATTGGTACAACACCTTCAGTTGACACGTGGACGATGTGGACGTGGACACTGAACCAGTAAAAATAAACTTGTACGCAATTACTACGTTATGCTATGATATAAAGGTCGTCTACGATAACATAGCCGATCTCTTCTTTCTTCCTAAGGACGCAACTACGTAGGATACTGTTTTTATTACGTTATTGTTTTGTTTTTGGATAGATATTGTACATTCAATAAAATATTATTAGGTAGGTATGTCTTACAGTCACATATTAGGTAAGATATTTGTTCCCATCTTTATTCACATTAGAATACCAAGAATATGCCATATTTTAACGCCCAATTAGCTAATTATGTTAATTTATGATATGTCTAAAAATTTGTATAAGAGGAAGGCCATGTTCTACGATGACTCTACCTAGTAACACGTCGTAGCATGTCTGGTTTTCCTTTATTCTTCTTCTGAGGTTTGTCATTCATTATCTACTCTGTCAATAGTGGGCCCACAAGCGTACACTTCCAAGTCCGTAATTAGGGCCACAAGAGAACAGACTAAAAGACTATATGATATACAACGAACGAACGTCGAATATTTCAAATCAATAATACAATGAAAAAGTGTAGTTGATAATGTTCTTACTCCGTTCTATTTAAGAGTGATGAGACTAAAGAAACAGCAGCTAACTCCATGTCTTCTGGATGAGTAGCCAAATAGGTTTCATATAAATTAGGATCTGTAAAAATATAAAACCATTGATTAACAGCAACAGCATAGTATTTCAAAAACAAACGAGAATAAGACGTGGTTTAGTTACATCGATTGAAGATAAAGATACAATGTTACATAATGTATGATAAAGTGGTTACTTACTGGGACAATTGTTACCATCACAGGTAGATGATTTACTAGTATTACTCATTTGTAATTCAGCATGGAACTGGAAAATAAAGTAAGTACGTACGATCTATTATCTGAGTATAACCGTCGCAGTAGTCAAATTAGTGTGTCTGTAGTAACATACAAAACAGAACATAGAATGTATTTTGCGCAGGTATTTAGCTATTATGTTTCATATGGTTCAGCTTCTAAGTATTGTCAGGGCAAGTTAAGCACTTACAGCTAAAACAGTTCCTGTGCCGTTCAATACTGTAAATATATCTTCCAAGTCGTCTTTTGTAACATAGGGAAATTCCGATATGCCACTGTCTATCAAAAAGCACTTGAAGCCTACCACTCCAGCGTGCACCATATTTTGTAGTTCCAGCTGCAACAAAAGTGATTAGTTGGGTCTTAGTTTTAAAATATGGGTCTTTAGATAATTTTGATGGTATTCTAATCACAAAAATGTTCGGAGTAGAGTAGTTAGATCACCGTGAGCCTTACATTGTATAATCTCTAGCATCCATACCATAATATTATAAATGCGAAAGTGTCTCTGCCATCTGTCTGTTTGTTACGTTTTCACGGCACGGCTGGAACGGAACGGTTTCAACGGCTGAACGGATCTTGATGAAATTTGGTAAGAAGATGTATGTATTGCATTTGGGGGAAGAACATAGGCTACTTTTTGTCTCAAAAAACAACCTTGAAGGGAATAGATGAAAGTTTGTTTGGGCAACTCGTCTTTCCTTAAGTAAGGGATCTGAAGGTTCATGTTGTGTCTGCGCGCGCCCAACGACTACTTGGACGCGCGCCTCCGCCCCGCCATTCTGGAGGTGCCCAATTGTAGGACCAACCTACTTAAGTTTGCCCTCATGACACTTGCTATCTATTTATTCAATATCCTGTCCGAAAACAGCGTTGATATATTTCATAAAAACCTGGCGAAAGTCATGGAAATGGCACAGCTCGTGATAGAAATGAAATGTATTTTAGATTATTAGTTTATTTTACTTGTAGACCTTTTACCTTAAATAAGTTAAGTATTTACATAGATCTAGCATCGCCTTTGGGTTAAAAAAAGAAACCTGTTATGATGTTGCGATTAATAAATAAATAAAATTTAAGGCTTTTGGTAAGTAATCCCATACTAATATTATAAATGCGAAAGTAACTCTGTCTGTCTGTTTTCACACCTAAACCGCTGATCCGATTTTGATGCATTTTGAAATAGAGATAGCTGGGATCTTGGAGAAGGACATAGGCTACTTTTTATTGATGTACCACGCGTGCAAAGCGGCGGGCAGCAGCTAGTATCATATAAAAGTAGAGTAATTAAGTATCTAGTAAAACTATAGATACTTAGGTACCTACCTAATGCGATAAGCAATGAAACGGAGGTTACATCTTGTACTTATTTAACTCTCGTACCTTCACGTGCAAAAATACCTGCCCTATCTTTGCCAGATAAATATTATATATACACATAAATATTTTTTCCCTAAGTACCTAATTAACTTTACCTCGTTACCAAGAACCACTCCTCCCCAGAATCCAACATCAACATAAACCCGATTTTTGGCCATAAATGCTTTGATCCTCAGATTTTCTGCGGAAGTTGTAGGTGGTATTGAATTTCTAGAAAACAAAAAGATTATGTTATATGTCCTGGTTAACCTTAGTAGAGGTTTTGACACAGATATGTGATTTACATTTCTTACCAAGGTGTAAAGAGAATTGCAACTACATACGAGATACATACATACATACGTCAAGGTAGTAACAGATATAACACGATACATGTCCAAAAGGTATTCGCAATACAGATTATTACATATGTCCTTAGATACTAACAAAGGCATATCAATAATAGTGGTGATCCCTCCAGCTGCAGCTGCTTCTGTGGCTGTCACATATCCCTCCCAGGAGGTCCGGCCAGGCTCATTGACGTGCACATGGGAATCCACCACACCGGCCATTAGAGCCATATCCCCTCCATCGATAATCTGAAATTAAAATATCTAAAGCCATAAAATACACGACTTTCACACTAGTCAATATTTCATTAATAAGATTAATTAAGGTAGCAGTTCCTGACCTGAAAACTATCGAAGCTAGCAAGAATAGCCCTGACAGACTCTTTAGTAAGAACTGCTTCAATAATACCCCTTTCGTCAACCAGAACTCCACCATCAAACTCTCCAGAAAGTGTTACCACTCGTCGACTTAGGAATAATTGCTTGTCCAAAAATCTTGGTGCGCTTATTAGGCTACATGATATTCCAGCTAAAACCAAGAGATACGTTGTACGTAAGTACGTTGACAAAAACCTTTCAATCTGCAAGTTGAGTTTGATCATCTTCTTTTTGATAGCTGGCACAAGCCAGCACTCCTGTCAAGTGACAATGCGAAAGTTTGCCCTAGGTAAGCACACTTACACGCCGGGAATAAAGCCAGGTTTTATTAAGAAACCCTGAAATGATTAGGTATTGGCCTCAATTCTGTTGGCACCAACCTAACTAATTTTAGCTAAAATTAGGTTTAGACTGCCAAAAGAAACTTTGGTATTCTGCTGTTACCAACTTATCCTAATTTAATTTTATCTAATTATATTAAACGTTCCTTATTTAGCAAGATGGCACCAACCGAATAGCTTTTACAAACGCTATGACTTACTAAAATATATTTTAGACAATTCCTAATTTTAGAAATACACAATCGAATTGCCACCATTGTCAGTAATTTTCTATGAAAATATTATTAAAACGCTCACCTATAAAAACAATGTTAAAAAAAACACTTTTTAAGAGCCACATATTGCACAGTACTTTATTTTGTGTGATATGTGACTGCTTCCTATGAACCTCGAGAGATGAACTGATTGATGGCAATTCATGCTTCATCTGGTTGTTTATTGTTATCTTTACATAACAAAAGATATTCAAAGGAAACCATGCAATGAAAATTTTGAGGCCGTCGTAGATATATAATTTATTTTGGATGTGTCTGTTTTTCTTTAGCCAGCTCACACTGTCATGCAACAATGATTGGCCTCTCAGATAAGTTGGAAGTGGCTCTGAATTTTGCGTTGAAGGTTTTGGGTTCGATCCCCTCCTAGGACAAACATTTTTTGTGAGCATAGATGTTTGTTCTGTGTCTGCGTGTTGTATGTATTTAAAAATATATAACTATTATATTATTCGATCACATATACCTCGTATTAGACATTTGGTTCTCAGAATACAAGCTATGCTTAGTTTGGATTAAGACGTTGTGTAGATTGACTAGCAATATTTAATACTTCATTATATATTTAATTGATGGCTCTAAACCAATTAGAACCTTAATTAGATGCTCTTTTCATCTCGTGGCGTAGCTTGCTTTGTTCAAAATACGAAATAAAGTGACAGTAAGCAATGCAGTTACAGTTTTGAAGGGAGCAGTCGCTAAACCATGCATAAAACCTACCAGTGCTGGTCACTAACCATAGGTAATGATTTATTTTGTGTTTCTAGTCAGGAACATCGCCGGTACTTTAAGTTAATTATAGTTGATTGAATTTAGCGATCTATGATAACGAATATTGAACGCCATTCAGGTTTTCACACCCTGTATTATATAGGGTTTATTTATCGCATTTATCTAAAATAACATGTGGATATACCTATGTCCTCATTTTAGAGATTATGTTATCACAATGTATCCATGTACTTTTGTTTAGATTTAGAATTGCGGTAAGTTATCTAGTAGGTGTATTTCTTCAGTCTCAGCGTCTTTAATTTATAACGGCATTGTATGGGAATAGATAAGGATGCACGTAGCTATTGGAGAACCTCTCTGGCGCAGTAGGCGAACACCCGCCTGAGTCGTAAAAGGTTGCGGGTTTGATTCCACGGGACCAATGTTTGTATGATCTGCAAGCATTTGTCGAAACAATCGAACAAGTGAAATTTATTATTTTGAAGTGAAAACTTCTTTTAGCGCGGTACGCATATTTTTAGATGAGGTAAAACCTCTGAATTCGCGACACCGTTACCGAGACGCAGCCGGCTGCCGCGCTCGCCCCATTTGATTATAAACCTTAATTCACATGTTTACAGTCTACTTTTGTATGGAGAAGTTTACTGAGTTAGGTTCTTTGATATAGACGCAGCCGGCTGCCGCGCTCGTCCCATTTGATTATAAACCTTAATTCACATGTTTACAGTCTACTTTTGTATGGAGAAGTTTACTGAGTTAGGTTCTTTGATATAGACGCAGCCAGCTGCCGCGCTCGCCCCATTTGATTATAAACCTTAATTCACATGTTTACAGTCTACTTTTGTATGGAGAAGTTTACTGAGTTAGGTTCTTTGATATATTATCTACATTCTGAACAAAAAATATTGCATCATCTGTGTTCGTTCAGTATTTGATTGGCAGTCGCCATAATTACTGATTTTGAAGTGATTTATTACTAAACTCTAACGCGCCAAAATAAGTTTTCACTTCTGTCGGCACTCCCGGAGTGCAACCCGTATTTTTAGTTTTATTTGATTTCACTATAAATTTAAGCTTAAAACATCTCAGGCTCAAAATATACTAATTTTCGGTCCTTGCTTGCCTCCAATTTGCAAAGATCCAGTGTGAGCAGTGTATTCGTATGTAAAATCTATAGGTACCTACTAATGCATCGATTTAAATAACTAGATATCTACTAGGTCGCGGTAACAATATATTCAGATTAAAATTCCATAATGCGAAGGGATTTGTGATTAGCGATCTCAAACACGTAAAATAGCAAGCATAGTTATTTTTGACGGGTTAACTACTTATTGTTCGTTCGTCAATGTTTAAATCATGATAAATCGGTGTTTTTTATCAAATTGTGTTGTATTATTTTATAGCACAGTATAAAATAATAATAATAACATATTTATTCTGTACACAGGCGGGAAAAGGTCGTTCAATATTAACTTATAGGTAGGTAAATAAACTAAACAATCTGTAAACATAAGTAGCTAATAAAATTAAATAAACAAAATGACAATATAAACGGTTACGAATGAAATATAAACAAAGTGAATACCTACTTTTAACATAAAATATTAGCACAATAAAATACTATATGTATATTAAATATTATGGACCCACACACCCGATGGACTGATGACATAGTAAAGATCGTGCGAAATCGGTGGATGTAGAGGGCTCAAAATCGTTCTTCCTGGAAATCTATTGGCTTAGAGGCTGATATGATGATATCACATAAAATATTGAAGATTTTAAATATTACTTACTTTACTACAAATAATAACTCCTCAGTTTCTTCGTAAGATAAATAAGATAGGGCAAGTTGTAAGTTTTTTTTTAAATTAAAAGTCATTGTATAGATGCCTAATTTACGATAGGTACTAACGAAAGGCCCTAGGAAAACAAAATATGTAGATGTCAAGGCATGTTTTAGTGGGTTGATGTCAGTAGGTACGGATATCATTACGTCTATTGTCAATCTTTTCAGCACAATAAGGAAGGAATCTGTGTTGTCTTAAAGCAATGTTCAGTATAATATAAACAGCTATCGTACTGTTAGCACTTGACAGGACTTTTTAACAGGTTAGTACGAAAGAAAAGGGCAGTAGGCAGTACCTTTAGGATTGGCCTTTGAGCCTTTCAAAAATAAATAATAATGACGGACATTTCACACAGCATCATCTGGCCCCAAAGTAAGCAGAGCTTGTGTAATGGGTACCACGTGACTGATATACTACTTATAAACTTTTTTTTTTTGTAAATACATACTTATTATACATAGAAACACCCAGACCCGAGACAAATACTTGCAGATCGTACAAACATTTGTCCCGTGGCGGGAATCGGACCCGCAACCTTCTGCGTCTCAGCCGGACCTTAAGCGACTGCGCCACAGAGGTCGTCAAAATGGTAGGTTATTCTTATAAACACCAAGCTAACATTCAGTTAGAATGATTATGTCAAATTCGACATTGTGCCTTTGCAAAAAATCATGCAGGGCAGTTTTTGGGGACTGCAGATAGAATTGAAAACTAAGTAACTTGTGAATTGTATCGTCGAGCTATTCGATTATTATTTTTGATGTGAAACATCTATAGGCTAGGGTAAACGTAATTGTTGGCCTGGCGATACAGGCGGTGGCGACGCATCGCCGCGCTATGATGGAATATAAATAGCGACTCTTGTGGCGACGCAACAAAGTTCAATTCAGCTCGTATATCCTCTATAACATAGCCAAACGCTTCTTACATATAGCGCGGTCACTGTCTGGGCCGGAGCGACGCATTTCGTAAAATCTATCTGTGGTGTAATTTCAAGAGTAAGTACCTACATAGGTAAGTGCAAACCTAGCAATCATTATTTAAGTATGTTGGTTACTTGTATGTAGGTATTACGTTATTTTTTATTTATTATTCGTGGGTTCTAGGCAAACTAAACACCTAGGCTCACCTAGGTAGGTATGAAGATTAAAGTAGGTAGTCTTCTCGTAGGTACCTACCTAACCTTCCGACACTTGTTTAAGTTTTATTTACATACCTACCTAAACCATCTGTAGCGTAATGTAGGTAGGAAGGTATGTATTTTTTTTAAACAATTGCATTTCAAGAGTAGGTACCTACATAGGTAAATGAAAACCTAACAATCATTATTAAAGTATGTTGGGTACTTGTATGTAGGTATTACGTACTTACTATTTGGGAATTACACTACGCGCCTAGTCCTCTAGATTAGTGTTTTATTTATACCTATAACAATATATATATTTAACTACTCGTAGTATCGCGTAGGTACCACTTCAGCACTTTAGTTCAGATTCAATACATTTTTTTTTGTAGGTAGATTCTTAATCTTCAACCGAGCCGGGCTCGCCCCCGTTTATCATTCGCGTTTAAGTGCTCAACCACTCAACATTTTACGCTTGTGTCTCGCGATTTTTCGCAGAAGTGTACAACTGCGTTCGATTTCGATATGCCGAAGCGCAAGCATTCCAAGGAATAACGATCTGAAGAAAATCAAGAGATTAAAGCAGTGGCACATGTGATTTTATATACATTTGACCAATTTACAACTTTTTACGTATTTACGTAATGTAATAAATGCAATCTGAGCTGCCATTGGGCTGTCTCGAAGCATGAATAGATTGTTGGCGTTCCTTCCGCTGGGGATTGTAATCTAACCTTTTATAAACATATATTTAAATATCATGCAATCCAAAAATATATATAAGAAACAAGATAATTTATTATTATATATAAGTATCAGATTTTATATATAAATATATATATATATATTTAGAATGCTTATTAACCTAAAGGTACATAATATCTATTATTACCTAGGTTACCTATCACTATCGAGTGATTATTTATCATGATGTGTATATACGAAATTATTACACCTAAGTATAGTAGTTCTATAGTGGTTCTTTCTGACACACCTGTACTCAAAGCGTGAGATTGAATTGAAATACCAGAGACCTGGATGAAAATACCGTTGAACCTGACGATGATCCCGGTGCTTCTACATTACACCAGCCTGAGCCGGGTCTAAGTACCAAGTACCTCGGCCACGCATTCCTAGACCTGAGGATAATGTACCCCTAATATACTCATCGAGCTAGTGAGGTATTGAATATTTTAGGCAAAAATCCTACCTGCATTGTAAGTCATGGAGCAGAGGTACGTAAAGAACTTGCTAACCATTTCCTCCATGTTAGTGCGGAGGGGGTCAGTAAAGAAGCTCGCAAGAAGCTATTAACCAAGTTCCCGACGTCGGCCAATTGTACCTGAATTGACGCAACTCAATTGAATCTGGAAATAACAGCGGCCATAATGGATTCTGCTGTAAAAAAAAGACAAAGGAATCGAGGCCAAACAGCAACAAATGGCAACCGCCATAGCCTTACTGAATAAATAAATTCACAATTAAATTCTATAAATATTAGTCAAAGTCAAAAGATGATTTATTCAATACAATCACAAGGATCGCTTTGAAACGTCTTACATACTAGGTGAATTTAGGTGCCAATTCATCCTAACCCAAGCTCGAGAAGAATTGGCAAGAAACTCGTCTTAGTCCTAGCGCTTTTTTATATGATCCATCTTATAACTACCTTAACTAATACGAAATACTAATACAAGAGAGTTTATACATTTCAAGTGTGTCGGTTAACTGTCTGGCGGCAGAGCGACATGAGGCCATGCATTCTTATCAATAATATAGTCATCTATATTATAATAAGCTTTCTTCAAAAGACCTTTAATGTAATATTAGAAAACGCATTTCTGTAAAAGCTATTAGATGTGAGCTGCGTCTTATCCGACATATTACTTAAGTCTTGTTCGCCCTGAAACAAGACAAAGATCACCTTAAAAATGGCAATACAGGTATATTCCTCTTTCGGATAATTTGAAGGAGAGCTGCAAAAGCTGCTATAAAAATAGCACCGCAAATAGATCAAAGCCATCTACGACGGGTACAAAGACTTCAAGCCCCAGAGGGCCTGCACAGTTCCACGAGCTGCCGGGGCAAGCGCCTCCTCCTCCACAGCACCCGGAACAGTGGCAAATGTCGGCCTGCCCCACCTGTCGCGCTGCCATCGAGAACCGCGCGCTCATGGGTGCCGTTATCGGAGCATCACCCGCCGCGTCGCCGCCGCGGCACTACCGCCGATACAGTTGAGTATGCTGGACTTTTATCGTGCTTTTATAAGAAATGGTCTCTTATTACAATTGACCGCACTATTTTCAATGGCTACAAATATATAAATATAAATTTAGTCAGCCAGTTTTGCAATACTCACTTCTAGCGACAAAAACATTACGTTTTATTTAGAATTTAAAGTTATTAAATAAATTTATTTCGAATTATCATTTTAAACTTGAGGGTTTATAAACAAAAATCTTATTGGTTTTAAAGGATTGTTACAATGTAACATTAACATGTTTGGATCCTTGGATCTCAAGTATGCATATTTTTTGATAAAAAAAAACACATGTGCCAGTTTAACACTTTCTGTTTGAATATTATAAATACATATATGTATAAGAAATAACTATATACAAAAATAACTAAACTATATGACTAAAAAGTTATTAATACCTCTCAGATTATTTATTAACAAAAAAGAATGTTATATTGTAAATACTTAGGCATGTACTTATATAGATTGACATATAGATTATATTCAGAAGAGGTTTTAAAATTAAAACTCAAATAGTATTACCTTGAATTACTTTCCTTAAATTAATTACATATAACTAGTGATTTTTAGAACTAGTGCGACAGTAGGAAACCATTTGTTTACGCCTCCTATATAAAGTCTAGCGATAACTACGTTACATAAATATGCTGATTATAGTAGATTACGTTCTGACAGAATGGGGGCTAACTGATAGTACGTACTAACTAAACTAACATTATTTATTGTGTAGAATACATAAAAACTGACAACTTACATTTCTTGGTGAAAAGATCCCGACGCGTTTACCGTGGACTTATTCACTACTTCCTGGTCGCAAGCTTTTATACTTTTCATCCCTTTACAATTAGGTATTTTGAAAAAAAAAAGAAAAACCATCGCAGATAAAGCTGCCTCATTGACCAACAAAACCTACCCTGCTTTTAGATTCGGAAGAGATCTATTTATTACTATATCAGAAAGTAAATGTCCTCCCCACAATCATGTATTATCTCATTCCAGCTCATCCCACATTATATAACTCGATTACCCAGGCAGGAGGCAGGGTTGATATCCGGCATGCGTTTTAAAGTATGCGAAGTATACCAAAGTCGTCGCTGTACATAATAACTAGTGTCATTAGCCGAGACAACACGATCAAACAATATGTTACTTGTTTAAGTAAATGGTCCGTAATTTTTTATGTTACGTCAGTTCTAACAAGGCCTGGAATACCAACCTTGAAGACCACAAAGTGAGTACATAGTACCCGTTTAATAAAATTTCTCTTGATAATTTGTCAAGGTAAACACTGTGCTGTTACAACAGCACATCGAGTCTAAACGCTGTCTAAAGTTAACGATAAGAATATTGAGATTTTATCAGGTTGAATAGTCATAATGAAAAAATCCTGAGTTAGTAAAAACCTCAATACTAGGTTGTAATCAACCAGTGTTAAACTTACCTTTCTTCAATGAAAGGCTAACAGTGTATACCGCTAACGCTTTGTTTATGTAGAACAAACTGCATCTTATCGAACATCAGATTATTTATTAAATGATATTAATAAGACTCATAAATCTGTAGGAAGTCAGACCATCAGTTGATGCTAGAAATGTGCGCTGTGTGAGTGTGGAATCAATTCCAGAACCATTTAGTGCGCATAAAACGCGCCATGCCGCCACCTCGCGCGCGGACTAGCTTGGTGACATTGGTACCGTCACTAAAACAGCCCGTTGGAGCGATCGCTCAACAACCTTTGCTTGTTTTTATCAAAGAGTAATTAATTATTAATGATAACGAATTTACTGTAGCTCGTTCGATTATTGAATTATAATAGAATAAAATTAGGTATAGTATAAACTTTTATCTACTGAAATATTTATTTTCTGAATAATAATAATATTTTGTATTGATGATATTCCCATGAGAACTCTCAAAGTCTACGAGTAGTTAAATATATATATAACACTAATCTAGAGGACTAGGCGCGTAGTGTAATTAATGATTAAACGAACTAGTGAAGTTCTATCCTAATTACACTAGCGCCTAGTCCGAATAGATTAGTGAGCCCCGCCCACCCGGCGTATTGTACACACTCCCTAATAATAGTCGGGAATACATCAATAAGATTCTACTTAATGATAAACGGGGGCGAGCCCGGCTCGGTTGAAGTTTAAGAATCTACCTACAAAAACAAAAAAATGTACTATTGAATCTGAACTAAAGTGCTGAGTGGTGGTACCTACGCGATACTACGAGTACCTAGTTAAATATATATATTGTTATAGGTATAAATAAAACACTAATCTATTCGGAAGGCGCTAGTGTAATTAGGATAGAACTTCACTAGTTCGTTTAATCATTAATTATTTATTTTATTGTTCATGGGTTTGGTAGGAAGATTAAAGCAGGTAGGCTTCTCGTAGGTAGGTACCTAACCTTCCGACACTTGTTTAAGTTTTATTTACATACCTACCTAAACCATCGTACAAATTCGTAATATTGTATTTTTTCATCATGATGCCATATTTAGTTCCTTTCTTAATCTGTACTTTAATGCCTATTAATTGTACAGTAATAGGCATTAAAGTAAATAATGCCAGAATAATTACGATGTTTCACATCTGCCAGCCGTCACGTGACGTCTCACATATTTTTTTTATATTTGACTGGCCTGTCAGCTTAGTCGGTAGTAGCTCTGCCTTCTGCACTGTAGGTTGAGGGTTCGATTCCCTCCCAGGATAAACATTTCTGTGAAGAACATAGGTGTTTGTTCTGTGTCTGGGTGTTATAAAGTATCATAAGTATGTATTTAAAAATATATAAGTATTCTATCAGTCATCTAGTCACCATAATACAAGCTATGCTTAGTTTGGGACCTAGATGGTGTTGTGTGCATTGTCCAACAATATTTGTTTATTTATTATTATTTATTTATTGTATAACTCCTGTTGCTGCATGGTTGATGGAACTCCAATAACCAGTATAATTGGGCTGGCGCTTGTGTGATTCGTACAGTACACAGTATGCGCCTGTATGGTACAGCATGGCACAGTACATATTTTCTAACTAACTAGAAAAGCAAACATATCATGGTAAATATCCTGTTTTCAAAACCGTGATAGTTTCAAAAGTTTATATTATGATCTTTATCCTTTTTTTATTTTAACCTATTTCGTCCCATTGCTGGTCAAAAGTCTTCCTTAAATACTTGCAACGCAAAGTTCAGAGCCACTTCCAACTTATCTGAGAGGCCAGTCATTGTTGGATGACAGTGTGAGCTGGCCAAAGAAAAACAGACACATCCTATACCAAAATAAATTATATATCTACGACGGCCTCAAAATTTTCATCGCATGGTTTCCTTTGAACATCTTTTGTTATGTAAAGATAACAACAAACAACCAGATGAAGCATGAATTGCCATCAGTCCCTATCCTTCTAATATCCCGTTTATAGTGTATTTTTTTATAATTTACTACGAGTAGGTACTACAATTTAATTTAATTTAATTTATTTATTTCAGGCATCACCAACAGTACAATTAACAAACATATGCATCTAATAAATTAACAATAAAATTTTATGGAATATGCACCAATTACAGGCATGTACAGCGTTTGCCATATAATACAATACATATTATACAGACAATAACTTACTATTTACTCTCAGCTTATCTTTACTCTCTTCTCACTTTTTAACGACTAATAAGACGAACGACTCTACACAATTTTGAACGACTAATAGAGAAAGTTACTCATTACTTATCAGAATCCGTTTTATTTGAGTGCCTCGCATACATTTTTGACAATACATAAATAATTACATAGATAGTTATTTATTTTGTACATTCACAAATTATCCAATAACAATTCTCCTTTTGGATCAGCAACAACTTCTCCATCAAAAATCAGCTGGCCACGAAGATAAGTTTTTTTCACCACGCCTTTTAGTTTTCGGCCGACGTAAGGAGATAACTAAAACAATAATAAAACGATCTTTTAATTGAAGCCTTACTTTAATGTCTAGGTTTAGGATAAATAAATAAATATTGGTGCCCATTCCCCACAGCACCATCGAACCCTAAACTAAGCAAAGCTTATTCTATCTATATCAGATGACTGATACAATACGTATACACTTAAATATATAATGTACATCAGATATTTTGTAACACCAAGACACAAAACAAACAACCATTTTCATCACACAACTGTTGTTCCTGAATGGGGATCGAAACCAACAACAGCACAGAAGTTACAGTTACTATCAACAGAGCTGTAAGTCCAGTCAATTGTTGTGAGGGTACGTTTTGATTATCAGTCACGTTACTTGATTTACGTACCTTATTTTTGTGCCTTATTATTTCACGTGCTACAGTGAAGTATGCTTCTGAATCAAAGAACACGAGGTCCGCATCTACACCTGGTTTGATGGCTCCTTTCTTATGTTGGAGTCCACAAAGATTAGCTGGACCCGAAGACAAGTATTTGCTGATAGACCGAAGATCAAGTCCACGAGCGTTTGCCGATGTCCAGAATAACGACAAGCCTGCGGATAAAATAATAGCAAATCAGGTTTGATGTTTGCCTGATATTTTTATTTCTATTGAGTACTCTTCTTGAATCTACTTATTTGACTAAGCAAATTCAGCAAATGTGGCAAAAATGTGGCAAATTTACGCACCGAATTGCACAGAAGAGATGCCACCCCATGCTTCCAAGTTGTTGCTGCATTTGAGTTCGGGTGTGCAGGGTGAATGGTCGGACACTACCAGATCCAACTTATCATCTAGCAAGTATTCCCAGAGTTTTTCCTATTATCAAAAATAATACATATTGAACAAACTGGTAAAAAAACGTCATTAAGATGTATGCTCTCAGTAGCGAATAGTATACAGGGTGCATTTTTGAGACCGGGCAGTGAAGGCATTTTTAGCGACATTTAAAGCACCTACTCTTGGTCCGATAGAGGTTTTTCATCAAGAAACAGGGTCTATTGGCGCTAAATTTTTACCTACACCATGTATACCTACCTAAAGTTATCAATGATATGATGACTGACCTTATTACCCTTGTCTCTGATTGGCGGTGCGCACTTGTATTCACTCTTCCCTTTAGGTATTTCATCAGCGCTGAAGGTCAAGTAGTGGTGGCAAGTCTCAGCCGTGACTCCTGCATGCCAAGCACCATGCCCTCTATCCAGCCTGGCTTGACGAGCCTTTTCGAGTAAGGGAACTACCTTAGCCGATGAAACGTGGACTATGTGTACCCGAACACTGAAATATAAACAGGAGGCAATATAAGAATTCTATCAGTTATGTGGTTCGTAGAGTAGGCGGTTTTTTATTTAAAATAGGACACACAACACAGAATCAATGGGTATAAGCCTTGTGGTGTAAGAACAAATATGTAAATTACGTAATACATCAAATTAGCAGGTAGGCAGGTAAATAATTATAAAAAATATAACTTTTAAAACTATAATGATTTTGAACATTCATTAAAAACGGGATATTTACCATGATTTTTTCTGCTTCCTGATAATTCGGCACAGTTGCTTGCACCACGAGAAAACTGAGTTTATCTCGTGATCATGGCGCATGCAACTGTACACAAATATACTAAGGCATCGATAAATAATAATACTACGGTAGGCCTAAGTATGTAAACATGGCAATTTAGGCCTATGTAAAAACTTGCCACACTGTCAACTGTAGCATACTGACTTGTTGGTAGGTATTTATATTTGCCTGAAATTGGCAAAACTACATAATACAAAATAAAATTTTATGATTTTATGATTTCAACATTCAGGGTTTAAATATGAAATTGCCGTGCTATGCCTTGATATGAAATCTCGAATGTACTGGTACAGTGAATTAAAATAAAGCCTCCATGGTGTGGGTGTCGAATTTCAGAATCAAACTTTTTTCACATCGTGTGAAAAAAGTTTCACTCTGTATTACTCGAACTTTTATAAACTGTATAAACTGTAGAATACCTATTCTAAATTTTAAAAAATATCATATTTGTTGTTCAACTGTTTTATCATATACCTAGCTTTAAATATGCGTTAGCATCCTATAGTTTGTGCTTTAAATTTATATGTGATGATGTAGAAGGATACATCGAAAAATTGAGTAATTTTTGAATACTAGTTCTGACGTGGAAATAACTCGGCAGATTCAATACTGCTCGCAACATCAATACTGTTGTGTCTAATCGCTTTCGTAGTGGAAATTTTGACTTGAAAAATGAACAACGAGGAACGCCAAGGCACTAAGGTACCAAGCAGGAAGGCACTAAGGTAAATAACGATAAATTTAAATTGGTAGTGGCAGCCGATAATAGTTTCTTAGAGTTGGAAATGTTGTTGCAATTTTTCAGTACAAAGCGGCAATTTCAAACTTTCTGCCTAATATTATTGCGTATTGCTTAAAATTTTTAAATTGTAACTGAATCGCTTCAAATCATTTCAAAAATCGTTTGCAAAACATATTGTATTTTTTTTGTGATTATCAAAGAGGTTATGTAGGTATACTTATTTAGGAATTATTTTATCAACGAGGGTAGGATACAGTCAACAAGGGTAGGTAGGATTCTCTTTGAGAAATAGTAATAAGTGTTTAGTGTATCAAGAAAAAACTAAAATATTTTGCAATTTTGGTCCAGTTTTATACCTACTCCCATCATCATCAACGGATGATGATCTCAATTGGGAAGCGTCCCAATCCTTTAGACCATCACCACAACAAATACTTGCCTTGATCGAATGCAAACATTTTATATTAAACTTAATGGGAGATATTAAACCTCTGTGGTAAATTAATATCTAAAATAAAAAGTTAAAAACAGTGCAATAATGAAAAACAGTGCAATAATGAGATTTCATATAACATTACTGCACTGTTTTGGTTCTAAGCAAAAAATACGTCCTTTGTGATCGGTTTTGTAGTGATTAATGATAACATTTCTGCGTAGTTGAAAGAAAAATATTGAAAACACATTCTATATTTCTGTTATAACTATTAGGTATTCCACTAAATAGCGGTAAAAAAAACATTTTTTTTCCATACAAAAGTTAATTTGCTGTTGGCACCGTCGCGTGCAATTACTTAGTTGTTTACTAAATTACTGAATAAATAAACTGATTTATTACAAACTACTCACTCTGTCTTCTCGAGGAAGCTAGTAATCAATGAAACAGCATTCAACTCCATTTTGGGAGGCCTTGACTCGAGGTAGGTGTTATATTCTTCAGGATCTGAAAGCCCCAATTTTGCGTTCACTAATCATTCGTTTATTTTAACGAATAGAAACAAAGTAGTAAAATGACGTAGATACCTAAGTCGCCTGCATTATGATATAGGTATACATACCTTTCTTTTTCAGCTTTCTTTTACTACTAGGAGTATCATTTTCATTTTCCATTTCAGCATGAAACTGAAAAACATTTAATTAAATTTATGAAAACAAAACATACCTAATATATAATTCTGACTGATCTGTTGCTCTGCCTTCTGCGCTGTAGGTTGCGAGTTCGATTCATTCCCAGGATAAACATTTGTGTGATGAACATAGGTGTTTGATCTGTGTCTGGGTGTTATAAAGTATCATAAGTATGTAGTTAAAATATATAAGTATTCTATCAGTCATCTGGTCACCATAAAACAAGCTATGATTAGTTTGGGGCTATGGGTGTTGTGTGTATTGTCCACCAATATATATTTAATTAAAATAAAATCGATTAGGGAAGTACCTACCTACGATTGCCTAATTGTTGAATAAAAATATTTGATGTAGGTATACGGATCTTTTATGATAATTGGACTTGCCTCTAAATACCACTTATGCAAATGTCTTTATGGGGACTGCAAAGGCTATAATGTAAGTACCTAATGCTATGTTCAAATAAACTTAAAATAATGCGCTATAGAAAAAGCCAAATAAGTATTTATTCCGCGGTTCATACAAAAGACTACGATAATAAATATCTTATGACTTTTACGACTTGAGTAGCGAATTATTTAATTGATGGCTTTATCATTAGCATTTCTTTGATTTCTATTTAAAATAACTTACAATTGTTCCGAACTTAGGACTCATTGAAATACGTTTTGCCAAACAAGCCATTCAAGCCATATTTAAGCTTACTCAGATGCTTACCGCCAATAAGGAGTCTGTTCCTTCCAAAGCAGCAAATGCCTTCTCCAAGTCCTCCTGCTCTACATTAGGGAATTCTTCCACACCACTAGGGCACAGAAAACATTTGAATCCAACTACGCCGGCGTCAACAAGATCCTTTAGTGCATTCTAAAACAAATTAAAAAATAAATCAATAACAACAACCCAAAACTTGTTTCTTAGAGCAAGCGCATACTGGCGATCGGCGAAGAAGAGCGTTGAGAATATCAGCAAAACAATGTTCACATTCCTCCTGTTAAGTGATCCAGTACAGGTTGGGATTCAATGAGAATATTTTGATTAGATTAGTATTAACAATTATGCCTATTCTTTCTTTTCTATTTTTCAATTATAATAAGTACCTACTTGCACCCAACGAATTCTAGTGGCACTGTGAGCTGTAGACCTCGCAAACATTTTTCAAAATTACTGAAATATAACTTTTTAAACTTATTCAAACCCCATATTTCCGCCATTTTGAAAATTTCCAAAAACTGAATCAACGAAAGATTCTATATAGTTATAGAACCTGCTCATAAAATTTCACGAGAATCGGCTGAGGAGAAGAGAAGAAGAGAGGAAAACATCCGGACAGACGCCGGTCGGACAGACATACGAAACCATTTTTGCCTAAGCTGGAACGGATGCGAAATGCAATTATAAATGCAAAATTTTGTGTAGATGGTAAAATATGTATGCTGTCATGGTAATATCATATATTCCAAAGCGTCTTTGTATGTCTATTTGTTTTTTTCCTTTTCACGGCTAAACGGCTGAACGGATCTTGATGAAACTATCTCTGGTCGCTAGTTGTCTAGATAATTGTAGGTTTATCCATGGTTCAGTCACGCTGCAACAGCTTTACGGATTTAAATAAAACTTGGTATAGATAAGGTATTGTGATTTGCAATAGCATCACTAATCTTTATAAAGGTACCACGCGTGCGAAACTGCAATAAAAAACTAGGTATACATAAATTAAAAACCGTGTGATCTTTATCACGTTCGTCGCGCCGGCGCGGTCTATAGGTGTGCGGCTAGCTCTTAGGGCATGCTTTATTATACAGGAAAATATAACTAAGGCTTTATCGATTGTACTAATTACATAAATCCTGGGCCCGATTTATGTTTTAGTTTATTTCGTTCTCGTTCGAGCAGGTACAAAATATAACTTTGGGTGCTTGTACTTTTGAGCAAGGAAGGTAGCAATTTGAAATTATAAATACCATTGTAAGTATATTTTTTGGAGGAGAATTGTTTGTAAAATTATGCGTTGATGGTACCACTCTTTAGTATTCTTAGGCATACAAGTACTCATTATAAGATGCTTAGGGCCTTGTTAGAGTCTTTAGCGCTATGCGAAATGTTTGGTTTTGAGTTCGATGATATTCAAGTATTATTCAAAATTTGTTTATTCAGAATAAAGTACAGTAGGGAACAACAAATACAAGTAAAACGTTGAAACTGCAAAAAATATAAAATGTAAAGCAGTCTCAACACCCACCTCTAGAACTGATGAGTAGGTTCTGTTAAAAATAACAAAATAAAATAAAAATAAAAACAAAAATTGTAACATTAATGAGAAAGTGCAATGAATGACTGATAATGAGATATAAGTGTGACTGTATAGAAATGTGAGTTAGAAGTTTGTGATGTGGGTGTAGGTGCGTGTTTGTGTGTGTGTGGGTGTGTGTGTGTGTATGTGTGTGTGTGTGTGTGTGTGTGTGTGTGTGTGTGTGTGTGTGTGTGTGTGTGTGTGTGTGTGTGTGTGTGTGTTAGAGCTAAGAGCCAATTTCAACATTTCATTTTCATTTGTGTTGAGGAAGCGGGTAAGTACCTATAGCTTTGTTAACCTTATTTTACAGTGAAGAGCTTAGATAACAGAAGTGGCGGCTAGTTATAGCTGTTCTTTGCGGTAGAATTTTGCACACTATGTCTGAGCGACGTTTTCAAGGAGTTTAAGGTCAAAAACATGTGCCTGTGCTGACTTAAAACAGTAGCTAACAAATAGTTGGCTAACTGAAAGAACTTCGCATTGTTGTAAAATAAGTTTAGTGGGGAATTTCCTTGGTATAGAGGAAATCACTTAAAGGACAGCCCGCTGCGCCCGGTCCACTCTAAGCATCTGTGTTTTGATACAACCGCCCCATGCCGGGATGCAGTAGTTCAAAATGGATTGTGCGAAAGCAAAGTACACTATTTTCTAACACTGAGAATCGGCAACACTTAAAGATGAATATGAGTTTCCGTACTCTAGCTTTAGTAATATCAATGTGAGGGGTTCAGGAGAGAAAACTATCGACGTGGACGTCAAATTCGAAGTGACGTGATGAAGAGTTTGACAGGAGGAAAAATTAATTGTTTGCGACTGGACCAGTATGTGCATGAAGGGATATTATCTACTTTGATACGTACCTACTTGCAAACGAGTTTAACTATGACAAAACACAACAGCACAAGTTCAGCTCCTGTAGCATAAATCCATCGTTTCAGCTATTTTTTTCAAAAACCGCGTACGTAAGTAGGTAGGTACTTAAATATCGAAACGCACACTCTCGATAAGTGTGAGGCTCTTAGTAGTCCAGCTACTCATCAAATGTCAACATAACAGAATTTAAGCATATATTTTCCAAGTTAAATACATTTAGCCACTAATATTGTGAGCCGTAAAAAATGTGCGATCTGGGTGATAAGTGGATGAAACGATGTCGATAAAGGAGCTATAAAATAAGATTTTTTTATCCAAATATCTGATTACAAAGGCAATATTTTAGTTATTATAGGTAAAATACCTTTCATATAGCAAGACAAGACTTGAGAGAGTAATGGATACTTACGCTTAAAACCTGTTCTATTTCGATTGGATGATATATTTTATAGCGGTTGGAACAGACACCATAATAACGTGTCGTATGCTGGTATTCTAAGTCATCAAACATCCTATGTATTAGTTTTAAATAATTCAATCACATCCTACATTTGATATTATTAATTACCTACCTACCTTACGTGTAGCAAAGGCAGGGCGTAATCGTGGACACTTTTGTGTCTTGTGTCAAATATGAATATTTGATTTCTATAGAAACAGTATGTAAATATTTTTTGTGTCCATTTGCTCCCACTTAACACATACTCATTGACGATCAAAAAGTGTTCGGTGTCGGTAACTGGAAACTAAAAGCCGTCAGTTGTAGACACAAGAAACATTAACAAATTTCCTTACAATTGTACTGAGTTTCTTCATCGAAGTCCATCGTGAGACTGACGGAAAACAAGCAACGAATTGTACCAGTGGCCAGTAGTTAGCAACGGACGACTGTGTCCGATCACCGCTACAGGACACAGCAACTACGGTTCCCTGTCATGGTGTGCCGTGTCGGCAACAAAAAATTGTTTACGTTTGCGCAGCGCCTAAGTCGTCAAAGCTAAACATGATCCGCCTTACTTACAAACGCCTCTCAATTTGAACATTGCCTAAACAAACACTGCTTAACAGTCGCCCTGTCACTATTTGTAATGTAACTATCTTACTAAAAGGGATGGTACTATTTTAAACAGTTATAAACATTTAACTGAAGTTGAGAGATGTTTCTATAGAGATGGATGTTATTAGTAGATAGTAGGTCCTTAAGTAAGATGTGTGTCGTATGTACCTGATTTCCCGGGATTACTCCACCCCAAAACCCAACGTCTACGAAGACATTTCCCATAGCGGCGGAGGCTTTAGTCTTCAGGTTATCTAATGTTGTAGTTGGAGGGATAGAATTCCTGTAATAAAATATTAAACTTAATATACCTACTTAGGCTATATAAGGTTTCTGAGATATGATAAAAACACAAAGTGATCCTTGTGATTGTATTGAATAAGTTATCTTTTGACTTTGACTTTGACCGGCACACACCAAACCTGATTGATTTTTTTTCATACAAGTTTTACTGAACTATGTATATTTAGCAATATTTAGCAAAAATCATGTAACCGACATGTCCTCAAACCTAAAATGCTCGAAAGGGGCCTCTGAGACGCACTTTAATCCGTAGCAGTGACTAGGAATAACCAGTAAAACAATAAGAAAAAATATACTTACAGCGGCATATCAACTATTGTGGTGATTCCACCGGCAGCGGCTGCGTTGGTGGCGGTACGAAATCCTTCCCATGCTGTTCGACCTGGCTCGTTCACATGGACGTGCGAGTCTACGACTCCAGCTAGCAGGGCCAAGTCACCACCATCCACTACCTTTGAAAAATAGTAGACAAGTCAGTCATAGGATATTGGATATATGGACTTCCCAGCAGGGATAAAAGTGGTTTTCAAGGGGCCATCCATAAATAACGTCACACGAATTCACTTTTTCATTTCATTTGTTCACAAATGTTTCCTGTGACTCCTCTCACAACTCACAGGTCACATTTGTGTGACCGCCAATTGTGACGTATTTTGCATGTATTTTGCAATATCCAACTTGGAAATAACTGAATTAAAGATTTTCGTCGAGTTGAAGTTCAGGATTCATGACATACCTATGCTTCATGATCATCACGGTCACGGTATAACACGGTATAGCATGGGTAAGTAGCCCTGACGAAAAACCTTCCCAAGTAAATAAATTAAAAATAGGCAGCGATTTCATTTAAATTAAACAATGGCATTCATCATTATTAGGTATTTAGACGTTTTATTTGATCACCATTGAAAATCCATTAAAATACCCATTTTAAATCAGTGGAGTTCATTCGCATGAGTTTATTTTGATGTAGTTAACACTTTATATTTAATTTGATTGGGACATAAACCCCTTTCAAAGCAGCAATATAATTAGATAAGCTTCACAAAAACACGACCGTAATATTATTATACCCACCCGGACCCAATTTCGACGATATTATCGTAAAAATATGAACCGCAATCTGAATCGGATGGTGGTTATATAAACTTCGAGTGACTCCAATAAACGGTCGAAAAAACACTTTTAACCCAGGACCTGTTTAAAAACCTCAATTTACCGTAATATTTCCACTGGAGCCTGAAATCAATTCTCCTGCCTGTTCCCTCGTTAGCAGTTTTTCAATAATTCCATTTTCATTCACCAACACTCCTCCATCATATATTTTATCTTCTGTAACCACGCGTTTACTTAAAAACAATTGTTTAGGCAGCACCATATCGAATAACGTAACAAAGCAAGTAATGAAACTGAAATAGTATCACGAATTGCGACAGCCACTATTCATGCCTTGTTATTTAAAACTAAGTATTTTACTGTACTGACTGTAAGTGACAGATAAACTTACCTAATAGCTATCATTTGTGCCCATATCTGAATGTAAATAAACAAATCACAAGCACTGATAAGCGTCCGATACAAATATTTACGCTGTACTGTTGTTATGTGACCTAAATTGTTAACATGATGTATCGATACTTACTAAACTTTACGTTGGTACCTGTTAGATGTAAGTAAGTACATTACATACAGCTAACAGATATACCTACACTCGAGAGCAATGAATCCGGGTCACTTAAAGAAACCTATAAATCTAGCGCACTGTGGTTAGATCTTCGTCACCTATTCCGCGCATCCTCGCCGCGCTAAACGCGCTCCAGAATCGTAGTCCTGAGTGCGATTTATTTGCGGATGGGTGGGTTAAAATTTTATCGGATTGTTTGAGTTTCTGTGAGCGTGATGTATGATTGCGTGTTTCATACTATTTTTATATTCTATTTGTGTTTGGCTCGACATTGATGGCTAGGTATTTACCTACCTATAACCTACCTATAACCTAATTATACTGACAATTTCTTTGACATTGTAAATAAGTATTTATAGTCTATTTATATTTCAAATAATTGGTTCTGACTTTAATAATGTAATTGGTTTATCCGTGTTAATTAAAGTATAATAAATAAATAAATAAATAAATCTCGGAAACTAAGAATGCTAGCTAAGAAACTAAGAATGATAGCTTAATAAAATAAATTGTATTTAATAGACAATATAATACCCCTTAAATGAAAGTAATAAAATTAATGAGTCACTACATTTTATTTACTAAATATTACACAAAGAAAAAAATCTGCTTATCTCGCCTTAAAAAAATAATAGAAGACATGCCATTTTTGAACAACATTACGATTTTCTTGAATTTTAATACTTTGTATTGCCTCCTCGTGCTTCCATTACTGCGTTTACGCGGTTTGGCATGCTGTACACCAAGTTCCTTACACGATTTTGGGGAATATTCTCTCATTCCTCTGTGAGAGCAATTTTGAGCTCACTAAGCATGATTGAGGGATGCTTGATCGGGTTGATATCCGGGCTGCGGCCACTCCATACGAGTAATGTTTATCTCTTGAAGGTAGTCATTTACAATCCAACCTGTATGAGGACGGGCATTGTCATGCTTAAAATAGCATCCTCACCCAAATTGTCCATAAATGGCCCAACGTATTTATTAAGGATTTCTTCCACATATCTTACGCTAGTTAAAGAGCCGTTTTCTATGAACACCAGTGCTGTGCGACTCTCAGATGAAATTCCGGCCCATACAAGTACAGACCCACCACCGTAGGCTACTTTTTCTTCGATGCATGCTTGCTTGAATCTTTCGTCTGGTCTTCTATACACTCTGTGTCTTCCATCGTGCTTGTAGAGCATAAAATTTGATTCGTCGGAGAACATAACTTTTGACCAATCTTCATTATATCGGCATTATATGGGCATATCTTAGTCTTGAAAAACAATGCCAACGCTCCAGTTAAGGGCCATTTGCAGGTCTAAGTGATTTCAAGTTAGCTTCATCAAGTCGTCGTCTTACTGTCCATGCGTTTGGGTTACTTCCTCCAAGGCGTCGAAACTGATTTGTAAGTTCAAGTACAACAATGCAATCAGGGTGGTTTTAGGGCTGCCCCGCTACTGCAGCGCATCGGGGATGTTTGCGGCGGCGCGGGTTGATTGTTTTTATACTCCCGTGCGCAAACGAGCTGCGTCTCTCGTGAGCAGGTTGCGGGCCAGCTCCAAAACCGTTCTGGAATGATAGGAATCAACTGTCCCTATACAAGGCATTGCTATGAGCGACATGTGTCCAGCAATCCAATTTTTTAAGTTATAACATCTCTTGTACATATGAGTTTTGCTCGAAAGAAATGTATTATATTAAATAGGTTTTGATTCACTCGAAAGTTCGAAATATGCGAGATAAATGATAGTAATAAGGCCGTATTTTTTGATCGCGTTGACTTAGAACCTTGATTTTTCTATAGCTTTAAGGGACTAAGACTAAGTATTTTGTATTATTTTTAAATTGATACCTCCACGCGTTCCTGAGAAAATAAACACGGACAATGAATTGATCCTATAAGGGTTTCCTTTTTCTTTTGAGGTACGGAATCCCAAAAAGACCAAAATAAAATCGGTTCATCCATTTAGAAGCTACGGTGCCACAGACGGATACACAGATACACAGACACACATATACACTCGTTAAACATTATAACACCCCTCTGTTTACGCCGGGGGGTTAAAATAGTGCACAATGAAAGCTGTTTATTAAATAATTACGTTTGAATAACTAAAAAGACAACCGACTTCATGTGTATAAAAAAATATCACAATTTTACCTATTTATTGATTTTTTTAAAACCGCTCTACCGATTTAGATAACATTTTAATGGAACCACCTGGGAAGAAAACAAAAAAGCATTTTTGAAACAAAAAAAAATTCGAAATAGGTTCAGGAGTCTTTGAGTAATCGCTGAACATTCATAGAAAAAAATCCGACAAATTTAGACCCTCCTTTTTTTTAAGTCGGTTAATGAGCAATAGGAAAAAAATGCCGTAGAAAATCATCATTTGATCATCATAATGAATTTAATATAATGGTGGATCAAAATGCAATCCCGTTAGACATGACAATAGAAACGCAATGAACCTTTAAATACATTGATGGTGAGTGGGCGAACAGAGCGGGCCAGCACCGGTGTTGACGTATAGCGCACTAAATGCCAACGTCTCGCCTTGAACTTCACCTTGAAGAGCACGCGGGATGCTCCTGGCCATCGGCCGGGGCGGCCGTCTCATCCCTCCGCAATACACACTCGTCTCAACTTACAATACCTACTGCTAAATTGTAAACACAATACCGGTTCCGTCTAGGCCTTCGAAAAGGGCATGATCCAGATTCCGAGTAGAAATAATTGACTTCGGTAACCTTATAAATATTCCTTATTAAAAACATCTTGTGATAGAGTTCGTCGCTCCAAGCTCCAAATAATAGGTGTTCCGGTGATAGGTGATCTCTGATTGCGGAGGAGAATTTTGTATAAACAAAAGGTCTCCTTTCCTCCTCCGCAATCAGAGATCTAGGGTTATTTACTTCCATTAAAAACCAATCCAATTTTTGATGGTTGATGACCCACAAAAACTTCCTAAAAGCTAGGTCACGGGCCGAATGTTTTAATAAACAAGGGCATTGCCAATTTCAGGGTCCACTTAGTTTACAGTTAGATGGTGTGGAGTCAGCAACGACGACTCGGCAGTAAACAATGCGAGTGACATTGGCAGCAAGAAAGGAAGAGACGCAGCGTGCATAGTAATCATGGAGGCGCCCAGCCGTTGCACCGAGACACCACGTAGCCGCTACCTGACGGCTACATTCAGCGCTGGAGAACATTGATTTTAGTGCCCCATTTCCACAATAGCCATGAGAATTCATGAGCACTTTCGACGTTAGTACCTTACCTTCTTATATCGTTTTTACAGATTTGTTAATCAATTCAAACATTTTTTAACTGATAATTAACCTTTACCTAGCCTAGACCTTTAGTAAAATAGTAGATATTAGGTAAAGGACATGCAGGTATCTTTTTGCTTTTTTCCGCCACTGTGAGCACATGTGAAGAGTGCGTGCGTGTATTGTGCAAATAAAGTTAGATGTTTCGTTTCGCATGAAAATCCCATACGTACACGTATGGGATTTTCATTCAGGCTGTTTTATTTATTTACTGTAAGTACACTACCAATTTTCGTTTGATGTAAAAGGATCCAATAGAAAACGAGCCTAACGTTAACGACCTCTGGCAAATGTAGAGTAGCTTAACCTACCCGTGTACTGGCCACACAACCAGCTCACTTACTATTGTGGCTTACAATTAAGCAATTTTTTATATATTTGAATTCATTTATTGTTAGAAGGTTACTTCTTCTTACAAAGTGCGTATCGTTTTATTATATTTATAAAAATGAGGTGTATTTCTATGACAATTTACGGTGAAAAATATTTGTTGTAAGGAACACAGCGGAGTATTGCATAAGTATTTTTTGGTAAGTACCGAACCCAATTGCCTTATTTATGTACTTACCTAACAACCTACTTGTTTACATGCGTACCTACTCTTAGAAATACTCAAAAGCTGATTATAAAGCATAGTGATATCATATAGAAATACTAATAATATAATAATAATAAATAATACCTACCGGACATTTCACACAGCATTTGGCCCCAAAGTAAGCAGAGCTTGTATTATGGGTACCACATGACTGATATAATACTTATATACTTTTTTTGTAAATAAATAAATGAATGTTGGTGGACAATGCACACAACACCATCTAGCCCAAAACTAAGCATAGCTTGTACTATGGTGACCAGATGACTGATGGAATACTTATTTATTTTTAAATACATACATAAGATACTTTATTACATCCAGACACAAAACAAAAACCTCTGTTCATCACACAAATGTTTATTCTAGGAGGGAATCGAACCCTCAACCTACAGTGCAGGAGGCAGAGCTACTACCAACTGAGGTGACAGGCCAGTCAGGCCAGTTTTTTTTGTAAATAGGTACCAACTTCTCATACAAACACATCAATACCTATCAATAATGGGATTATATTCGAGTAATAATATCGTAATTTCTTTTGAAGAAATGATATGTTTCTGTCATCAGGATTTATAGGTACAATGACACAGTATTAAAATAAAAGCTCATAGGAACCGGTAGTATTTTGAATCATCGATTTGTCTCATTGTAGGGTGACCATAACCATAATGGATTCTACTGTTTCCACTGACTTTTGCATGTTTGTTGTTTTGCAGTCAGTGTTTAGTTTCTGAATAAATAATCCTAATTTTCACTTGTTTTAATAAATAAAATCTTATTCCTTCTATTTTTTTACTGGAGGAACCTTAGTAAGTACTTTACGAGTATATTATGATCATGTGATTATTGAAAGCCACGACTAACTTACTTTTAAGTATCTTTTTCTCAGAACAAAATTAATAATAAATAAATAATGTTGGACATTACACACAACATCATCTAGCTCCAAAATAAGCAGAGCTTGTGTTATGGGAACCATACGACTGATATGTTCTTTGTTTTTTTTTTACAAATACATAGAAAAACACCCAGACCAGAGACAATTATTTGCAGATCATATAAACATTTGTCCCGCGGCGAGAATCGAAACGTGACCTACAAAGTCTCAGGCGGGCCTTTGCCCACTGCGCCACGGAGGTCGTCGTTAATATTCACATACTCTATTGAATTACTGACTAATGTCCGAAAATCTTAAAAGGTATGTGCATACTCATGGGTGCGAGATGCGATTCGAAGCCGATGACCGGGTATTTAACACTAGGCGTATTGCGCGCCGTCCGCTCAGTCGTACGACACTCGCGACACCGGCGAAGCCTCTCAAGATAGGGCCTTCAGCACCCGACTTTATACCAAAACTACATCGGTAGGTTCTTACCTTTAGTAAACAAACCAAAAACACTTTTTTATAATACTTACAAAGTACATAATATTAGAATTTTAAATCGCCTGTATGTTTGAGAATTGGGATCGGGTGCTAAAAGGTTTTTCGTATTTCAGATAACATCGGTGGAATCAAAAGCTCCCCATTATGGGGCATAACTTCGTACTGTGGGTAAGTGAATGAACACCTAGATAAAATTGAAACATTTATTATTCCTTATTTCATAGAACTTACATTTAGCTGTAAGCGTAAGAAAATGTTTAATTATTCAATCATCATATAAATAGGTTAAAAGCGAATTAATAGAAACGTTAGACTAATTTATAATTACATTTTAAAAACTAAAAAGAAATCCGACTTCATTGAATATATATATGTATCGTGGAATGTTGATGTATTTTGTTTATAATTATAGTATGGGTAGGCCAAAAGCACTGCTCCAAATGAGATTTTCGTTGATTTTTTAAAAACCGCTCAACCGTTTTGGGTAAAATTTAAATGGAACCAACTAGGAAGAATACCCTTTAAAACAAAACAAGAATTTTCCAAATCGGTTCAGGCGTCTTTGAGTAATCGGTGAACATACATAAAAAAATAAAACATTATACAAGTTAAACCACAAAAAAATCTCCACTCGCACTGTTTACGAAAAACCTACCTACCTACGAGTTCTTTAGAAATTATTTAATTTATCAACATGGTAATTGAATAAGCAATTAATCATCTACTATTCAATCCGGCCAATGCTATTGACCTCTATTAATAATTTGGTAGCATTAATCGTTTTGTTTTATGGCCACAAAGTATATTATCCGATCCAATTTTATTATTATCAATCAACGGGCATAAATAAGTTAGTACTTGACTTTAATTCTGAAACAACTCACCCATCAAATTCTAATTTAGATGTCTACCGCGTTTTCTAAACAGAGTGTCCTAAAATGTATTCAAGTGAAATTAATATAATATTTATGGTTTGGCTCATTCCATATGCATCGCATTTGCCCCAGATATCAATAAATAAGTGGTTGAAACTTCAACGTGATACGATTTCACTTTACTGGGACAGTGCAGGTTTAAAAACAGGATAAGGAATATCAAATTAAAATTAAATTCTCTAGAAACAGATTACCTAAAAGTAATTCTTCCGTTTTCTACTTCGCTTGATTGGTATAGTCAACGAAGTTTTTTACAAAATGTTAAACAATTTCTTAGTCTATTCTACATCAAATAAAATTGATTTATATTCTAAGCACACCGCAGTAGCCTACTCGTTTATCTCTTTAGTCAGCTTTTATATTATATTGTCTGAATCATCGAGATAAATAAGAAGTTGGTCTGATTCCTTGTATTTTATATTTAAATTTATATATTTTTGTATTACCAGTCATTCACGCAAACAATTAAATGTTGTAGTAGGTACCTAAGTTAGTACTTACCTACTACAAATTCATTTCATTATTTCAATGTACTATATAAGTAGGTTTGGTAAGTATCTAGCGGCAGTATCAGCAGTATCTTGGTAAATAATAAAACTATAAGTCCATCTGACTGAACTTACCGCGAATTCGTACGCAATTAACGTTATTGTCTTATGCACATACTTTAACCCGCGCGTTTGTGTTTCGGGAACTTCTTTCTCAGGCTCATTTGCGGTAAAATCGGCTGTACAAAGCGTCATGTACAAATGCGTGTATTTAGCAGTATGCTATGCACGCAGAAACATTGCTCGTGCATCGCTCCTTCGGCCTTCGAATACTGACAATGTCATATATCGACCTTTGAGATGACAATGACTATTGAAGCCCAACTGCCAGATATTATAATCTTGATATCTAAGCAATAAAATCCATCATAGGTACTGCAGTTTTGTAACCTTACTCATCCTGTCAACTAATGTAAGATGCATTTTGCACGTATTCAAATGAATATAAATAAAACCGAACGTTGACATTAGGGCAATAACACCGGTCTGACGAGTTTAATGGTTTTAGATTAGGTATCCCAGGGTTAGTCCGAAAAAAAATAAAAAGTTCCTGGCCTAATCGTCAGCGAAATGTCGCGCGGAAACATTTGTTTAACTGGTTGGGATGATGACGATGACCTCGAGCCAGCTACCTGCTTCTGAAGCTCGCTTTGGCTTGTATGCAAATTGTGTTGATTTCTGAATAACCATAGAGTCAATGGACCTAAACAGATAATTTAGCACTAATTTATTAGATCAGGACTCCAGTTCCACACCTATAAATTCTTTTGAAATATTAGAAACAAGTTACCTCAAAAGCTGTTGAGTAGTTTCCTCAAAATATCTTGTTTCCGTTTATTTTTGCTTTTTATGTTTCAAAAACTTTAACACTTAATATGGCTTTCGTTCAAAAGTTTTACGTAAGAAGACTTTATTTAGAATTTGATTTGTTAGTGGTGAATAAACTGGGGTGTCTGAAGTATTTTTACTGTCGGTTCAATTATACTACATCCTTACTACAGGATCAAGGTCAGATAGAACCCCAGCACACTAACTTATATAGAGCAAATTTCTAATAAAATCGATTACATCTGCAAGGTGACTTATTCAATAACTTAAATTAAGATTTAAGTTTCGTTGTACATAAGTATCTCTTTTAATTTATTTAACTAAATAACCTTAAAGCAGGTACATCTACATTATAAGATAGTGGCACCTACATAAAAAGTACCTACCGTCCCCAAGATACAATCTATGTGCTTACTAAATTTCATCAAGATACGTTCAGCCGTTGAGACCTGAAAAGGTAACATTCAGACAGACAGACATTGACACTTTCAAATTTATATATTATGTATGGATATTGATATCATTTTTGTTACGGTACTTTTAAAATGCCGGTGGTCGTTGACTCGTATAAAAATACCAGAAAATACACAAACTTTTGTAAACCAGTCTAAAGTGTTGATCTTGACTCTTGTCAAGTTATGTAAATTACGCAAACTTTGTGTGCGATACTTCTTCCATGGGTCACCGACCGCTTCCACCCACACTAATATTTTCAGTAGGTAATTACAATAACTTGCAGTAAAATAAAATAAAATAAATGACTAGTTTGGACCTCTTCAATTCAATTGTAATTGCGGCGGCATAAAGACTACGGGGAATCGAAGTCGAAGCTTTATAGTTTTTTTGCAACAACTTGGATAACGGTATCAGATACCTAATTCAAGTGTCCCCGTGTAATTTATTCCTATTCTCATTGTCGAACAGTGAGATGTACGTACACAAAGGTTTTTTGTTCAGGGTCAACCGCCTCTGGACGTTTTGTTCGACAAACTCATGATAAACAGATCACGAATAGGTGTTCGGAATTAATTTCAAATGGCGCTACAAGTTGTTCACACATGATTTGATCACGTTACGTAAATATTTACTGTTTTATTTTTCAGTGTGCTTTGGCTTTTGTGGTATGCGCAAGTGCTGTAGCATCACCACGATTGGGATCGTCATTTACTCGAAGTGCTGTGGAAACCATCCCCCATCATGAACCTATCGCAGTGCCTATTAGAGCGTCGGTCGAAAGCATTCCTCTCCGGTAACGATAAAAGCTTTATAAATGTTTCATCTTCTATAATATTATTATTATCATTTTTTTATTAACCTATACTTTCCCACTGCTGGGCAAAGGTCTCCCCAATTCCATCCATTTGTCCCTGTCCCCCGCCACTTTCCACCAGCATTTTTTGAAGGTATCGAGATTGTCACGCCAACGTTTCTTCGCCGTGCCCCGGCTACGTCGCCCATCTGCGTGACGTGTGATCTGCGTGACCCATTGGGTGACGACCTCTGCCCACCTGATTTATAATATTAATACGTGAAGCAAAAACTTTGTAGCCCTTTTTACGAAAATTGCGCGGACGGAGGAGTATGAAATTTCGCACACTTATAGTTTATATAGAGAAGGAGTGCAGAATGCCAATATTTTTTTAAAATTATGCATAAAAAATACATTAATTATTAGTTAATTATGGTCGAATTTCGACCAGTGGGGGGCGACCATTGGTATGAGTAAAAACATAAAGAGGCAAAACAATATCCAAAAAACTTTACGTTTTATTTTTACATAGGGCACTCCGCGAGGAGAGGGAAGGAAGATTGCCTCTTCGTGATGCAGTTGAGAAGAGACCGATTTCACTTTTCGATAGAGAATCAGCATTCAAATATGTTGAAGTAAGTATGATTGACATATAAAACCTAGGTGCAATAAAACCAGTAAAAATTAAAGTCAGCAAATGTATTACAGGATGCTGAGAGTATTGGCCTTGGAGGGCTAAAGCACTACTATGGAGCTGCTCTTCACATGAACAAGTAGGCTAAAACTTTATTATACTTATTGTGTATCAATATGACACAAATTATCAATTATTATTTATATTATTATATTATTATTATTAATTATTACTTATCTACTAAGCAATATATTTTCCCACAGTAGTACACAACGAAATGACGAGAGGTTGCAACTTGGAAACGCCAACTTACAAGAGATGCAACAGACCTCAGGTGGACTTTCTGCACGAAGATTGGTGGTATGCTACATGCAGTCCTGGGCTGCGTACCGAGCACCTCCACTAGCTTTTACTGCTAGTCTCGTGCCACGATCGTGCACACACTTGCACTACGCATTCGCTGCTCTACATCCTCACACCTACGCTGTTTTACCAGCTAACGAGGATTATGATGTTGTCAAAGGTATGTTTTGGAATAAGTCCTTGAGGGGAAACACGGAGCGCTTCTATTTCTCAAAATGCAACATAATTGTTGATAATATAATAATGCATGGCCTCATGTTGCTCTGTCCTCAGACAGTTAACTGACAGATTTGCAATGTATAAACTAGTATTACCTTGTATTCGGTTTTCGTAGTTAAACTAGTTATAAAAAGGATCATACAAGAAGCACTAGGACAAGGACGAGTTTCTTGTCAATTCTACTCGGACTGAATAAAAACAGAATTAAATTTGAATTTCAAATGGAAGCAGAAACTATTCTGCAGTAAATAATACTAGTGTTTTCTATTAGGTGGATACCGAATTGCAACTGGTTTGAAACGAAGAATTCCAGGTCTAAAAGTGATAATAAGTGTGGGAGGCGAAGGTACGGGTCGCCTTTTCAGTGAAATGGTCCAAGAACCAAAGAGGAGAAATATGTTCATCGAAAGTGCCATCAGCTTTTTACAGGAACATGACTTCGATGGATTGGATCTCCACTGGGTTTACCCAGGTAATATTCAGTTGCAATACTAAATACCCCAACTTAAAAAAAAACATTTATGCAGTCTCAACTTATCTCGATGTAATATTCTCCAACGCCCTCACAGGGTACAATGTTACCATACTTGCAACGTATGTATGTTACGTATGTTAATCCTGAGCTGAATTTACATTGAAGCATAAAAAAATGAAATTAAAAGAACAATTTAAAACAAATATGCATGAAATGTTAGTAGTAGGTACTTAATTTTTTGTTTTTTTTTTTCACTTTAGGAGAGAAAGATGAGAAAGAAAGAGACTTGTTGACAGCTCTACTTTACGAGCTTCGAGAGAAGTTTTCATCATATGGATACCTTCTTTCAACTGTTCTGCCTCCGTTCAGGTAAACAATAAATATGAAGTAAGGGTCAATAAGGGTTAAGTATGAAATTGCCGTTTTGTAATGATAACTTCAATCATTTTTTTCTAAGATTTATTTATCGATGATAGGCGAGTAGCTTGTGTCAAACTTATGGGCATGTGATTGCCCACAAGTTCAAACACCCAACGCACCAAATGACGCTTAGAGACTAGACAATAGAGACGTCACGAACTCATTAAGCTTTTCTGTCTGCAGGTACCAAATAGAAGATGGATTCGACCTCAGTGCCGTCAGCGGTGCAACAGATTATACCATTCTGCAAGCATGGGATATGACACATGGAAAACGTGACGAGCCTCCCCCAAGAGCAGTTCAACACAGTGCTCTACATAGAGACCCTGGTGCAACTTCTAGAGACCAACGATATGACAATATTGTAAACAACTTTTACCAAACTAGTTATAAAGAACAGTCTCAACTTTATAATACTGACTAGTTATTAACTTTCAGGAGTTTATGGTGAAGTATGTTATCCGACATGGAATGGCCGCAGAAAAACTAGTACTTGGAATTCCTATGTTTGGAAAAAGTTACACTCTAGCAGCTTCGACTCTACCGTCACCAGGTGCTGCAATCAGCGGTTGGGGTGAAGAAGGTCCATACACCCAGACTAAAGGCATGCTTGCGTACTTTGAGATCTGCATGGCAGAGAGAGAAGGTAAAGGTGTCAGTGGCATAGACGACGCAGGCAACGCTTATGCGGTGTTTGATACCCAATGGGTTACTTACGATACTCAAGCTACTGTTTTGGAGAAGGTAATATATTTTTTGCACATTTTTATTTAAATAGTATTTGCCTGACCTATAACAATTATTTTTTCTTTGATTTTTAGATGAAATTCGTAGTTAGCGCAGGTTTGGCTGGAGCTGCTGCTTGGTCTGTTGACATGGATGATTTCAGAGGACTTTGTGGCACACCGTTCCCGATTTTAAGTGCTATCTCTACTACTTTGAACGGTAAAACTCGACATGGTACCTACGGGTACATAATGGTATCAAGTGTCTTTTATCAAATGCTTATGCAGGTGAAGTGCTGACTTTTCTTTATAAAATTTTTAGGAGAAAATATCCAGAACGATCAGTCTTCATTAAAAATAGGATTATGTGAGGATGGCTATCATTATCTCGCATCCGATGAAGAATCTTGCGCCCATTTTCATTTCTGTGCTGGCGGAATAAGTTACAGAATGAACTGTGAAGAGAAGAGACTGTATGATCCTGCTACTGGGTTCTGCGGGTAAGATTTGAATCATGATGTCATGAACTCATAAGGTCTTAGCTTAGTCTAAATATATTGATCGTAACTTTTATTTTAGACATTCCGACGTTGGTAAATGTATGCCGGGACAAAGTCTGAGAATAAGCGTGGACGATGCTGCCCGTTATTTATCGCAAGTTTACGAAAATGACTTCGAAGTAAGTATTATAAAGATGATTGACTGTCATTTCAACACACAATTTAATAATTATTTTATGGCAAGCAAACATTTTTGTTTTCGCAGTGGAACGATGCTCCAAAGGACATGATTAACACTATGAGTAGAGTGCCAGAGAGGCTTACATCAGATGCTGAAATGGATAGCAAGAGAAGTAAGTTACAATAATTATTTAGTATTCAATCTTGTGCAGGTGATTTTATAATAAACTTGTATTTTATAATAAACCTATCGTGTACTTTCAGGTAAAGTAAGCGATAAAAAAGTCGTCTGCTACATGACGAGTTGGGCATTCTACAGAAGGGGCGAGGGAAAATTTGTTCCAGAGCAAATAGACACTAGACTTTGCAGTCACGTGGTCTATGCATACGCATCCCTATCTCCTGATGAACTTATAGCTAAAGAGTTTGATCCTTGGACTGATAGTACAAATAGTAAGTTAACCGTACAGCATTGATAATTTCATTTCTGTAAAAGTTGTCACAGGTAGTTGCTAAAATGTTTTTTTTTTTAGATATGTATGAACGAGTGACCTCACTGAAAGACGTTAAAGTCCTTCTTGGGTTAGGAGGATGGACAGACTCAGCAGGAGACAAATACTCACGTTTGGTATCGTCCGATTCTGCTCGTGCCAAGTTCATTCAGAAACTGATCCCCTTCTTACGAAATAATAACTTCAACGGTCTTCATTTGGACTGGAACTACCCGGTTTGCTGGCAGAGTAACTGTAAGAAAGGAGCTAAATCAGATAAGGCAAACTACGCCAAACTTATACAGGTAAATTCAATATTTTAAGCTTTTCTATGCCATAATTTGCAAAGTTTGTACTTATTTAATTTACATATTTTAGGAACTTGCCAAAGCTTTACACGAAGCGAATATGGAGCTCGGTGTAGCCATTTCTGGTTACAAGGAAGTTATAGAATCAGCGTATGACTTACCAATTATATCGAGGGAAGCCGACTTCTTGAGTGCGATGACGTATGACTACCATGGAGGTTGGGAGAGGGTCACTGCTCATCATACTCCACTAGTTCCTTCGCCAAAGGACACCTTAGCGTATTATTCTATCGTGAGTTCATAATGTTAGACATGCTCTTCGATCCTTGCAATATTTTTTTGATTGGTATACATATACATTAGAACTATTGGAATCGAATAAGAATTAAAAAAGGGATTTTGACTAATATTTTATAACTTCAGGAATACGCAATCAAAGCTATCATCGGTGGTGGAGCAGACCCTAAGAAGTTGCTTCTCGGCCTTTCCTTTTACGGTCAGTCGTACAGACTGGCTGGTGTAGAAGGCAGCAAAGGACCTGGGACCCCAGCAGCGGGGCCAGGAGAACCGGGCGAGTTCACCAAGCAACCAGGAATGCTAGCTTACTACGAAATCTGTTATAGAGGTTAGTATTTGTACATTCGTATTAACTATTACAATACCAATATAATATTAAACCTTTGAGATATATAAAAGTAAAGGTGCATACATTAATGAAGTATACATTTTGATAAACATGGGCTTGAATCACCTACCTATTATTTTGTCGATGGAGGCACCGACACTGTTTGGATTCACCTAGAGAATCTTCACACAGTTTGCACAGTGAGAAAACCGTAAACGCGAGCTGTAACGAGCGGTTTTAACTTACCCTGATGAAGATTCTCTAGATTTATTAATTGAACCAATTAATTATTATTCCCCTGCAGAAAAGAACCTGCGCTGGAAAACTGGTCGCCAGGATAATGCAGGGCCTTACACATACTTGGACAATCAATGGGCGGGCTACGATGACCCTAAATCTATTACAGAAAAGGTGTGTTACAAAAATATCTCCTACCTTCTTACTCACTCGTACTGTCGGTAATCTGTTAGGTTATATATTTTATGAATATTAATTGTATATAATGTAACTATGCACTGTGATGGCTACCGAAGGTAGCTTATTGTCCTAGAAATTTAATCAGATATTCAACTATTTTGAAAAGATCTTATATTTCCCAAAACAAGGGTAAGGGGAGAACACTAACCTCTACCAAAAATGACCACTTTAAAGCTTAATATTTATAAAACGAATATATTTATGTATTCTTATGGAGCAAATAGACAGACAGATGTAGCGATGGATAAACTTTAAGGATTCTTATGGTCTTCGGAACACTAAACACGAATGATGTTTAAGTTTAGAAAATTATGGCTATACTTACGTATGTGGAAAAGAAATACTGTAACAAGATATGGCCACATGTCCAGTACTGAATAAATGTCGGAAATTAAACTATTTTAAAAACTATTTTTTTTTTTTGTGATTTTTAGTTTCGAAAAATACAGATCAGTTATTTTCGTTTTGTATAAAAATAATAATGCTTAGTTACAAATTGATAAAATAAATAACGTAAATGCAGGTGGAGTGGGCCATGCGTCAAGGTCTAGGCGGAGTAACAGCTTGGGCTATCGACTTGGATGATTTCAACAACCGATGCTGTGCTGAACCATCGCCATTGCTTCGCGCAGCGGGTAGGGCTTTGGGCCGTCAAGTGCCTTCGCCGCCGACCACGGCTTGTGAGCGACCACCGCAGCCTATCACTCCGGCTCCTCCCACTACAACTCCCGCTGAATCTGACGGTAAGATTACTAATATTGACCTTAAAGACATGAACGCAATGACTCTTCTTAGCAAACAACAAAATACACTACTTATGTGAAGGTGGTTTTACGTATCAACTCCAATTATCTCCTAATTGACATTGCTATCCCCAACACCCACAACCTGCAGAATACCATTGCCGAAAAACTAGCTAAATATGTTGATTTAAAAAATTAAATCACACGCATGTGGCGTCTCCAGAATGTCTCTATAATCCCGATAGTTCCGATCCAGGTCTTCTACAGGTGTAGTCCCAAAACAACTTTTTCAATCCCTTGACCGGTTAAATCTCTCAAAACTTACATATGCTCTTCTCCAGAAGGCTGTTATATTAAACACCTGCAGAATAGTTAGGAAATTCCTGCATACTGACCTGCAGGATGAAGGAACTCCCAACCTTAATAGGCACTGATGTGCACTTGGCTTAGGCCCGTGCATCTCGGTTAACTCGGTTTAATCGTAAAACTGAGTACGAAAACACAAAAATAATAATAATAATAATAATGCCGGACATTTCACACAGCATCATTTGACCCCAAAGTAAGCAGAGCTTGTAATATGGGTACCACATGACTGATATATGTTTTTTTGTAAATAAATACATATATTATACGTAGAAACACCCAGACCCGAGACAAATACATACATGCAGATCATACAAACATTTGTCCCGCGGCGGGAATGGAACCCGCAATCTTCTGCAGCCAGACCTTAGCACACTGCGCCACAGAGGTATAAATAAATGTTTTTACTTTCTTTCAAATAAACATTTTATTTAAGGTTCCATTGGTGGAGCACCTGCCGGTGGAGATCACAATCACGGCGGAAGTCACGAGCACCACACATCAACAACATGGCCGAGTTGGCAGCCGCCGTCCACTGCGCCAGCCACGCAGCAAACCTGGTGGCCAGCAGCTACAACCACCACGTCCACAACCACTAGCACTACAACCACAACCAAGCGCCCTACAACCACAAGTCGAACCACAACGACGCAGAAACCCTCCGATTCCAGTAAGATAAAAACATTTTCATCTTCGATTTCAACTCTAGAGTTCCACCAGAAATTTACATACAATAATTGCACCAGCACTGAATAATTACACCAGAATTTAATATTTACTGGTATTTTAACAGGTTCCATAGAGGGGTCATTATGCACTGCGGGTGAATACCACGCGGCACTAAACGACTGCGAAGGCTACCTTCAATGCGAGGGTGGTCACTGGCGCAAGCATAACTGCGCACCAGGACTCCACTGGGCCGCTTCCGTGAACAGATGTGACTGGCCCAGCTTCGCTAAGTGCACAGGTAATAAGTCCTACGTACGTCCAGTAGCCTTCTAGTGTCGTTCATATAGGGTTACCTATACAAAAATATATGTAGCAATAAACCGCTATAGATAAAAAAATTTGTTATATATTGATTTATAAAATTATATAACAGTGACGCCTAGTAATGAAGCGAGTACTGCCACAAGTACCCTAGCGCCGATGACATCCCGACCGCCACCCACAAGACCGACCACCACAACCACTACAACTACAACCACAACGACATCTAAGCCGACCACTAGCACTGTTAGCACAGGTAACTTGAAGAGCAGAGAACAGCTAGCAGGTATGCAAAGATGTTTCTATATACTTATTATTACCGCTTTTCATCAGGATCACAAGGCAGCGAATCAGATGGAAAACCATGCAACGGTCAAGATTACCACTCTGTGTCGAGCGACTGCAACGCCTACTTACAGTGTGACGGCAACACGTGGAAAATCCTGCATTGCTCGCCCGGCCTTCACTGGAGTGCTAAAGAGAAGCATTGCGATTGGCCGAAATACGCTAAATGCGAAGGTACGAAGACAATGGCCTCAATTCTGTAGGCACCAACCTAACTAATTTTAGCTAAAATTAGGTTTAGAACTGTGAAATTAAACTTTGGTATTCTGCTGTTGCTAACTTATCCTAAAATTTAAGAATTTTTAGATGACATGTTTAATTTACTCAATTTAGTAAAAATTGCCCAAGTTGGCAATTCAAAGAAAAACATACTCCACAGACTAACATAAATGTTATGGGTATTGGGCCATCTAGCGTCAAGTAGCGATCACAAAAGTAGAAGAAAATGTTATCTGTTTATTCAATTAAGAAATGTCAAAATCCAATTAGAGTTGTCATTAGAGCATTCCTAATTTAGTAAGATGGTACCAATTGAATAGGTTTAACAAAAATGATATGACAAACTAAAATATATTTTAGACAATTCCTAATTTTATAAATGAACTAACTGAATTGCCACCATTTTACGCCTTACTCTTTAGGGCCTACTTGTATTATCATCAACATATCAGATTCGATTCTTATGTTTTACAGTCCTGGCGGATCCTGGTCAACAAATTACATCTGCTCCAAAGCCAACTAAACCACCAAGGACTACCACGAGAGCACCAACTACTAAACGTTTGTATTTTCTATATAGGAAGTCACTATTTTAAAATAGAATAGTTGATATCAACTAGAGAAAGCACAACAGTGAATGGTTAACTACCACAAACCATCAATAAACCAAAAACTAAAAACATAAATACTTTCGGGATGTCAAAAATTGTCTGTATCTTCATTAAACTACACTCTCGGATGATTTCTTTATCGAGAAGATCATTGACTATTTTACATATCTTCACTTTCTCATCGACCGTGAGTCTGTATGGCCTATATCAGATAGATGTCTCACTTGTCAATTCAAATTCAAATTCAAATCTTTTTATTTCGGACAACTTAGATCCATAGAGGTTAGAAGCACATATACATAGGACAAAAGGGAGTTAGTAATACAATTATATAAAAATAAGAAGTAAAAAAAGAAGCTGACGCTGGTTCACAGAGCGATCACCAGAGTAACGAGCAGTTTTCTGGGATCATCCTGCATACCAACCTTGCCAACATCGGCGACGAGTACCTCCGGTATCCGGTATAGTTTTCAGGATGCTGTTGGGACCGTCTCGAACTATACGGATCAGGGATGCAGATTTCTTGCGAATAAGAGCTTCACAGCCATCAGTTTGGTATTCAGCAAACATCCCTGAAGCACTGCAAAAACGAAGCAGCCCCAACATCATCCTGAAAATATTATTGTACTGGATGCGTATGGTGGCCAGCGAGTTTTTGGTGTACTTGAACCACAGGCTTTCCGTGTACATATTCAGACAGTAGCGGGCCAGCATATTACCCCTAACTGCTAGTGACCTACGTTCCCTTTCAATATCAGCATCGTCTTTAAGGTCGTCGGCGATGAAATGTCCCAGATACTTAAACTGAGTTAATCGTTTAACGTTCATGCCATTCAGGGTTACATTATAGGTGTTGTTATCGGGACCATTTCCGAAGGCCTTAAAGACCATGTATTCTGTTTTCTTCACATTACAGACAAGTCCATGGTCTGCAGCATAACGTTCACAGACTATCAACATCTCCCGCCGTTGGGCATAGTAGCACCATATCATCTGCGTAGCTAATATTATTAATACTAACACCATCTATTCGACATCCGATATGCATGCTGCTCTCAGCTCAACGATGAGATCGTTAACATACATGTTAAAGAGCATGGGTGACGATAAATAAATAAATAAATAAAAATATCTGTTGTGAAAATCCGCACCCTTGTAAACCCGCTCCCGATTTAGGTCGGTCTGTTTGCGTTCTTCAGTGTTCTTTGTAATAACTTTCGTCACAATAATTATGTTAACATCACAATAACCGTTATTATAGTAATCATAGTAGTAATTTTTGTCATAATCGCATAAGTTATAAGTTCGTTTAATTTAAAACCTTGATGTTGTGTTTGGGTCTCAGGGGCCGCTGTCTTTATAGACATGTCAATAATTTCTAACTCTTCTTTATCTTATAAGCCCTGCTCTTTACCTTCTTCTTCTTTACCTACCTTCTTTATCGATCAATTTTATATTGGCATTTACGCAAATATAAATTAAATTGTTTTTAATTACCATTAAAATGCGGGATTCATTTACAGATTTCATTAAAAACCACTTTTATAATCATTTTAATTAAAATTAACTTAACTTTTAATTTTAACTTAAAACTTAACACAATTAAATTCTATAAAAACACAGACAATACAAGGTTTAAAAATAGAAGTTTAATAATTAAAAGTAATCCTAAAATAAAACTAAGTGATTACGTCCACGCCAATTTGAGGGGTAATTTAATAATGCCACACAATGCATGAGCGGATATAGTCGTACGTGCGGTATGGATCGAAATGAATGAATGCTAATGAATAAAATAAATAAATAATGCCGGAAATTTCAAACAGCGTCATCTAGCCCCAAAGTAAACAGAGCTTGTATTATGGGCACCACATGACTGATATACTACATACATATTTTTTTTAAAAAATACTTATTATACGTAGAAAACACCCAGACTCGAGAGAAATACTTGCAAATCATACAAACATTTGTCCCGCGGCGGGAATCTAACCCGCAACCTCTTGCGTCTCTGGCAGTCCTTCGCCCACTGCGCCACAGAGGTCGTCTAAAATGCAGTGCTAAAATGGTCGATACTGCATGCAAAATCAGTGTCCTAGACATAATTAAGGGCATAGAGATGAGGGGTATCCATAACTAAGATGTAGGTTGTTTCGCTACGATGTCTCAAGTAAAAGTAGCGGGTCGGCAGTGTTGCTATGGCAAATAGCGACCTCTTCATAACAATATATTATATTGACTTGATCCTTCATTTTATAGATCCTTCGTCAGACAAGCAAGAGGGCAGCGAATGTGGAAGCAACGATATGCACGCACCGGCCAGCACTTGCGATTCATACTTGATGTGTGTGGGAGGACGTTGGCGTAAGCAGCTATGCCCGCCTGGCTTACATTGGGACAAACGCAGCAGAAGATGTGACTGGGTCGAATTTGCTATGTGCGATGGTACGTTCAGACTTAAAACAAGACAAGACATCAATTATAAACCTTCAAGCTTTCAAGAACTTAAATGCTACATTTGACATTTCTGTTCACAGTGGACAAACCATCCGCAACCAAATCTCCAATGCCACAGCCAACTCTCCCCCCTACAACAACGACTACTACAAGCCGTCCAACATCCACAACTACTAAAAAGCCAATAGAAGATCCGAACTACGTGCCAAGCAAGGTAAAATCGCCCTTTGAAACATGCTAATTTCTTTGTGCTCCAAGATGAGTCAAAGCATGACGTTTGTATGTCCTTCCTTGAGATTCAACCTACGTGATGTCCTTCTTTCTTCATTCAAATGCAAAACAGGTGTACAATTGAAACAATAATCCTCAGGATTGCATCACGGGCACATACCTCGCGCATCCGAAATGTGAGAAGTTCTACGTGTGTGTGAACGGCATGTTGATAGGCCAGAGCTGCGCGCCCGGCTTGGTGTGGAGACAGGACCGGACCCATTGCGACTTTCCGAGTTCCACCTCGTGTACCGACAAGCGGCAAGGAGTGTCAGCTCCACTTATGGACGCGATCGGCATGGACATGATTGATGACCTAGAACAATCTAGTGAGTATGAGTACCCAACTGCTTATTGTCGAGTAGAAAGTATTTTCACAAAACTCCTACCTTTGCAGAATACTAGGAGTCAGGATTTATTTCCATTTCACTGAACACATATGTTTTCAGAATACTGTGACAACGGCGAATACGCGGCGTTCCCAGCTGACTGCACCCGCTACCAACATTGTCTCTTTGGGAAATTCGAGGAGTTCTCTTGCAGTGCTGGCTTACACTGGAACCAGGTCTTTTAGATAAATATGTTACAAATGCAATATTCATGAAAGTATAACAGATTTACTCACTTAACCTACCTTTTACAGGACAAATTAATATGCGACTGGCCTAAAAACGCTAAATGTAAGAAAACAAGTATCACAACATCAACAACGACTGTTCACCCCGTCGAAGATGATTCACCTCCATTACCACATGAGCCTGATGTCGTCCCACCGATAGTAAAACCAGTTCATACGGTGCCAGGCCAGGTGACGCAACCAGACATATCTACGAGACCACAACTCCTGAACTGTAAGTATTTTAAAGATAAGCATGTAATTCAAATTACATCCCTAGTTTTACCAAATAGGTACCTACTTTAACTAAAGTTATGTATATTTTCCAGCACCGTACAAACTCGTGTGTTACTACACAAACTGGTCCTGGTACCGTCCTGGTATAGGCAAGTATAGTCCAGAAGATATCGACCCTACTTTATGTACACACATCATCTACGGATTCGCAGTTCTAGGAAATGATGGCCTCATTATGGCCCATGACTCGTGGTCAGACTATGATAACCGTAAGTATTTATTTATTTTGAAACCCATAAGAATTATTAAGTATTATTTATTTTTAACATAATAAACAATATGGGCAAGATTTTAATAATTCTATTTTTTAGGGTTTTATGAACGCGTTGTAGAGTACAAAAGGCACGGTATAAAAGTCTCATTAGCTATTGGTGGATGGAACGATTCCGTTGGTGACAAATACTCGAAGTTAGTGAATGATGCAGGAGCTCGCGCTAGATTTGTAGAACACGTGGTCTCATTCCTTGAGAAGTATGGATTTGATGGGTTGGACCTTGATTGGGAATATCCTAAGTGCTGGCAAGTGAGTAATCCTAGGTTATTGTTTTGTATTTAATTAACATAACGCTAAAGCGTATAAAAATGAAATGAATACAAGTGAAGCTAATATAAATATAAGCTTCACTTGTATGTATGTTTGTATGTTTGTAACCGACTCCTTACGGCGCGATTTTCACCCACTAAACGGCCAGATTTCATTCAAATTTTGCACACCTGTCAAAGACCGATGACAATGCAATAAATTAGTATATCCGATTATCCTAAAACTAAAAAGTAGAAAACAAATAATAGTTTAAAAAAACTAAAAACACGCTTTATAAAGAAAACCAAACTAAAAAATAGAAAATAAATTGTAATAAATGTAAGTTTTAAAAAAAGCGTGGGTTGCTTGTTAAGATATTATCGAAATGATAATCCTTCTTTTCATATCTGTCAATGAAATATTTATAACTATTGACACCATGCACCCCACGCTTTTTTTTTAAATAAAACATTTTTTTCTTACTTACATTTATTAAAATTCATTTTCTATTTTTTAGTTTGGTTTTCTATATAAAGCGTGTTTTTTAGTTTTTTTTAACTATTATTACTTACTAGGTTTATTTCTGATTTTGAAACATTATACTTTTAGGTGGATTGTTCCTTGGGCCCAGACACTGACAAACAAGGCTTCGCAGACTTAGTCCGAGAACTATCAGCTGTATTAAAACCCAAAGGAATGTTACTATCCTCAGCAGTATCGCCAAGTAAACAGGTCATAGACGCTGGTTACGACGTACCTGTGTTAGCTAAGCACTTGGACTGGATCGCAGTGATGACGTATGATTACCACGGACAATGGGATAAGAAAACTGGACATGTAGCGCCGTTGTATTATCATCCTGATGACGATAATACTTACTTCAATGCTGTAAGTTTAGAAACTCTGTCGTATAGTTGCGCGTGAGTCTTCGATATCTACGATCTAGACATTAATCACAACCGATAATTTTTAAATAAGCACGTAGGTAAGGTAGATAAATATTTTTTAAGGAATTGATACGTACTTACTGTAAGCTTCCCTTTCAGAACTACACAATGCATTACTGGATTGAAAAAGGAGCACATCCTTCAAAACTGGTGATGGGAATGCCTATGTATGGACAAACATTCACCGTAGAATCTCGGAGTAATACACATGGAAAGCAACAAGCTGTAGGATTAAATTCACCAGCTAGTACTGGTGGGGATGAAGGAGAATACACTAGGGCTAAAGGTTTCTTAGCATACTACGAGGTGAGATAAAGAAACAGAACTAAAAAGATAGGGTTGCACTCCGGGAGTGCCGACAGAAGTGAAAACTTATTTTGGCGCGTCAGAGTTTAGTAATAAATCACTTCAAAATCAGTAATTATGGCGACTGCCAATCATATACTGAACGAACACAGATGATGCAATATTTTTAGTTCAGAATGTAGATAATATATCAAAGAACCTAACTCAGTAAACTCTCCATACAAAAGTAGACGCTAAACATGTGAATTAAGGTTCGGTGCGGTAACGGTGTCGCGAATCCAGAGGTTTTACCTCATCTAAAAATATGCGTACCGCGCTAAAAGAAGTTTTCACTTCAAAATATTACCTAGGAACGAATCTCTACAACTTTATACAACCGAAATGAATTACATAATATAGTTATTTCATTTCAGATTTGTGATCGCATCAGATATAACGGTTGGACCGTAGTGAAAGATCCTTTGAAACGCATGGGCCCGTACGCTTTCAAAGATAACCAATGGGTGTCTTTCGATGATACTGATATTATCAAGCAAAAGGTCAATTTGATGAAGTCCATGGGTCTTGCTGGTGGAATGGTTTGGGCTCTTGATCTTGATGATTTTAGAAATAGGTTTGTATTTTCACATGAATTGATCATTATGTTATGTTATGTATGATGTTTGTTATCCTTTACTTTTAAATTTGTTTTATATATGTTTTATAGGTGTGGTGAAGGAAAGCATCCTCTCATTAATGCAATCAAGACCGAACTATTAAACTCGCGCATTGATTTCGACTCAAATCCGCCAGTACCTATAGACACTACAATTGAATCCAAGCCAATACTCGACCCAGGAAATTACTTAGATGACGATCTAGATGACATCGAAGTGAGGCCTGCTGGCCATAAACCACTGCAGAGACCAATCGTAGAAACTGTGGGAAACCAAAATGAAGTTACTCAAACTACCAAAAGACCATCTTCAGAAGTTAGTGCTTACGTGGATGAGCGATACAAAATCATCTGCTACTATACCAATTGGGCGTGGTACAGGTAAAATCATAACTTATAGTTAAATAATTACGTTGTAAATACTAAAAAGACAATCGACTTAATTTATATAACAAGGTAGCTACTGTAAAACGTTAAGGAGTTCCCTTGACTGTCCTTCGTCTTCATCATCAGACCCCTAATGACAGTCACAACCCATCTAGGTGTAAAGTTCTCATCAATACAAATTAATCAAGACAAAACACCAGGTAATTGCTGTAAATCGTTGAGGAGTTCCCTCTACTGTCTTCCGGTGCCATCATCAGATCGACACCAGACCTTCATTAAAAAGTAGTGCTTTAAAATACTTATTGAAAAAATAAACAAATGCACTAGTCGCCACTACGATTTTCGAAAGTTCCCTTCGATTTCTCTGAGATGCCATCATCAGATCCTGGTTCTCCTTATCATGGTACCACCCTTGGGATAACTCCTTTCCAACAAAAAAATAATCATCAATAAATCAAAAAAATCGGTTCATAAACGACGAAGTTATCCGCGAACACACATAAAAAAATATATATAAGTATACGAATCGAATTGAGTAACCTCCTTTTTTTGAAGTCGGTTAAAAAAGTACTTGTATGTATATGGAGGTACGAGTCGTACTTCACTCATAATTCAGTGTTTTGTGATATGAACACTAACATGATAATTAATTTAGGCCCGGTCCTGGAAAGTATACTCCAAGCGATATCAACCCATCTCTCTGCACGCACATTGTCTACGCCTTTGCTGTTTTAGACAGCTCCCGTTTGGTGATCAAACCTCACGATATTTGGTTGGATGTTGAAAACAGTGAGTTCAATTATTATTTGTATTTATTATTTACGATTTTGTGACCTTTTGAAGAATAATGACGTTGTTGCTTTATTACTTATTCAGAGTTCTACGAAAAGGTAGCTTCCCTCAAGAGCCACGGCGTCAAAGTAGTCTTGGGTCTAGGAGGCTGGGACGATTCAGCAAGCGATAAATATTCAAGACTTGTAAACAGCATTTCTGCGAGGAGAAAGTTCATAGTTCATGCTCTGGACTTCATTGAACAATATGAATTTGATGGACTAGATCTTGATTGGGAGTATCCTAAGTGCTGGCAGGTAGCTATCAGATAACTTTCTTTTGTTTTGTTTATTATTGATTGTGTGCATTTGCTAAGCATTTAGTTCTATAGGTCAACTGCGAGAAGGGACCAAGCACAGACAAGGAAGGTTTCGCAAGACTAGTTGAAGAACTTCGATCAGCTTTTAAACCAAGAGGTCTTCTGCTTTCTGCTGCGGTTTCAGCCAGTAAACGCGTTATCGATGTTGGTAAGTCGAACACATAACACAGTTTCACAGTCACAAGGGTTTTACTGCTGAGTATAGGTTGGGGGTAAATAATTTGATATCTGCTTCTCAGCGTATGATGTGCCAACTTTATCGAAGAACCTAGACTGGATCGCGTTGATGTCATACGATTACCACGGTCAGTGGGACAAGAAAACAGGACACGTTGCACCAATGTATGCCAGCGACTACGACACAGACATGACTCTCAATACTGTAAGGATTGCATTTTACTATCATTCAGATATTCAGATATTCATTTATTAAGTATCTACTGTAATGGTAACATTGCATAAAATGACAAAAAAATAACAATGTCATATAAAAAATCAATAAAAAGAATCTTCGCTTAGATACGCTAAAATACGTACATTTATATTTTATAGACCACTGGTAGTAGTAGCAGATGTAAAAAACATGTATTCGCAGATGTGGTAGATTGTGTGGCATTAATAAAATATTTAAGGTGCAAAATGCAACTTAGTTCATAGTACGAGCTTTAAACAGTCTAAAGCTCGTTAGACTAATTTTAGACAAGGTTTTAGACATTCACCTTGTCTAGAAGTTTTTATAATCTAGTCATGTAGTTTCACTTTATTACGAGTGTTAAAAATTTTAATACCTACCTATGCATTAGCATTGGAAATTGCAGCTTTTTTCGAATTTACATATTTCTCAGAGAAATTCATAATAAACAGAGATAAAACTGTTAAACTGTTACCTACTGTGTTTTTTTTTTATAAAAGTTTATTTTAAAAAACTTGAATTTTAACTGATCCGTTTCGTTTAACTATGTAGCCCGTGTAATTCGCAGTGACCTTTTCTGACAAAAAAGAACCCTGTTAATTCGGGACGCATTTCTCCAAACTGTTACATTGTTAATTATGAAATGACAACCTGCATAATAAACTGACATCAGAGTTAATCTGTATTTTGCGCTATCTATTTAGTTAGGGTCGCCGTCATCGAAATCGATGACTAGGACTAACATTTATGGTTGTCAATCTGTGAGATTCAGAAGCTTTTAAATTGCTTCTGCAAGGATCTTTTAAAATCGCCTGCGAAACGTTATTTATTATATTTATAATTATTTCTTATTTTAGAACTTCACCGTTCACTATTGGATAAGCAAAGGAGCAGAGAGAGATAAGTTGATATTGGGTGTTCCGTTCTACGGACAATCCTTCTCTCTAATAGACAATGTCGGTACTGGACTGGGAGCGCCCACCTATGCAGGCGGTGAGGCAGGAGACGAAACCAGGGCTAGAGGTTTCTTGGCCTACTATGAGGTACACTTTCTTTCGATTACTTTCATCCAAAAATAAATGTTATTAGTTATCTAAATAGGAGTCAAAGGAGTCAGTGTGGTACCTTCATACCAACGTTATGTGATTATTTTATTGTCAGTAGGTAATAACGTAGGTAGGTATGCTCAAAACCCTTTGTTTTTTTTGAAGTGAAAACTTCTTTTAGCGCGGTACGCATATTTTTAGATGAGGTAAAACCTCTGGATTCGCGACACCGTTACCGTCTGGGGCGAGACGCAGCCGGCTGCCGCGCTCGCTCCATTTGATTATAAACCTTAATTCACATGTTTACAGTCTACTTTTGTATGGAGAAGTTTACTGAGTTAGGTTCTTTGATATATTATCTACATTCTGAACAAAAAATATTGCATCATCTGTGTTCGTTCAGTATATGATTGGCAGTCGCCATAATTACTGATTTTGAAATGATTTATTACTAAACTCAAACGCGCCAAAATAAGTTTTCACTTCTGTCGGCACTCCCGGAGTGCAACCCGTTTTTTTTTTTTTTTATAATGTAATCTAGGTGATTGCCTTAGATAAGACAGCTGTTAGTTAAATATGACAGTAGGTAAATTAACCCTTGGACCGAAGAACTACCTAACGATTTAGTTGATCGTTTGACGTGATATGGTACTCAAAGGCGGATGTGAATGAGCATTGGCTCATATTGTTGATGGCAAGTAGATGATTGCATCTACTTGCCAATAACAATACATAAAACTTATTGTATAGAAGAGACAATGCCATTGATAGGTTTGTATTGAAATCTCAACAGATATGCGACCGCATCAGGATAAAGGGATGGCAAGTTACCCGGGATGCTGGTGGAAGAATGGGACCATACGCTGCGTTAGACGACCAATGGGTTTCATTTGACGACGACTATATGGTCCGACACAAATCAGAGTACGTCCGAGCAGTGGGACTAGGCGGTGCTATGGCATGGTCCTTGGATCTTGACGACTTTACTGGAAGATATTGCGGGTGCGGAAAGTCACCCCTACTTACTACTATCAATCATGTACTGAGGAATAAGGAAGCGCCTCCGCCTTGCCCACTCGAAGACAGTAAGTTTTTCCTGAAAATCACAAAATAAACAACCATTTTCGTGTCGATTAACTGATTCATATAGTTTTTAAGTATATCTCTCCAGTAGCTGTAACATTATTGTTTTGTGTAGTCCAAGCTCCTGAAACGTCAACTGCGGTGGCATTGCCAGGAACAACGAGACCTACAAGCACAACTACTACGACAGAAAACGATATTCATGTGCAAATCCCCACAAAGCCGCCAATGCACGAAACTGGAGACAGTACAGGAGTACGTATTTCATTTATGTTTTTAAAGGTGCATTATGTACTGGTGTAGTAGTAGCACCCTTGGCTTCAGATCATAAGGTCGTGGGTTCGAACCTGGTCGTGCACCAATGGATTTTTCTATTACAAAAATGTGTGTGTGCGTAATGCAGTGCTCCGAAACCGGCACTTTCTAGAACCTAAATAGAAGTATTTGCACAGTATTTGACACACACGTCATCATTGTGTCAAATACTGCAAAGCGTGGGCATGTGCTAAATATAATGTTTGGACGTGTCTCTAACTATCCCCTCTAGACATCCTCAAAGAATTATACCTACCTAGCTAAAGATATGAGGAGGTGCCTACCGACCCCGCGACAGTCGCGAGCATGTTTGTTTTTGCCTTTTAAATATCGTAAGTATCAAATTCACCGTAGTTTTCGAAAGTTTATTATGGTAGTTAGGTATATGGTGTTATGATGATTAATCACGCCGGATACCTAGACACATATACCTAACAAAGATATGCTAGCATTAACGTGTAGAATTGAATTGGCATAGGAAGGAAATCCACGGGTTGAAACAAGTGTTAACATAAATAATTTTCAGGGGACGGGTCTCGAAGGAAAGCCATGTTCTGGAACAGTCTTTAGAGCAGACAACACCGATTGCAGCAAATATTATCTCTGCATCAATGGAGAATTCTCTAAGCTGACTTGTCCAGATCGTCTACAGTGGAATAAGAACCATTGTGATTGGCCACATAAGGGTAATTGCCAGGCCAAAGCACAACTAAGGATTTCTGGACAGAATAACGCAGAGATGGCTGAGAAATCTATAGTGGCCTGCTACTTTACTAGTTGGGCGTATTACAGGTAAATCCTGCAGCAATCAAATATAATCTTCTTGTATTGTGGTTAGTTTAGGTATTTTTTAAACCAAGTTCATAATTATTTCAGACAAGGAAAGGGCACCTTTGGTCCTGAACAAGTAGACCCAACTCTTTGCACTCACATAATTTACGCTTGGGCTCATCTAGACGGCAAAACATACAAATTAGTGCCAGGTATTCCTGAGCTTGACATCGAGAACGATTTCTATGGCAAACTAACAGAACTGAAAAAAACCGGAGTAAAAGTTATACTCGGAGCCGGAGGCTTAAAAGATTCAGAAGACGATAAATGGATGAAAATGACTTCAAGTGTAGAAAATAGACAGATATTTATTGACTCTGTTGTAAATATCTTAAAGAAGTGGAACTTTGATGGAGTTCAAATCGCTTGGCAATATCCAGTTTGTAAACGAGTGAGTGTCTACGTACCTAATCTAATTTAATATAGTCGCACACTATAATTTCATGATCAAATTAAAAACATTCATGTTCTTACAGTCGCCATGCAACGGTGCATCCCGTTACGCAAGATCGCAGGAAGACTTCAGCAATCTTCTCTTGGATCTATCGAAATCCCTACGACATCACGACTTTGAACTCTCTGCAATGGTAGCATCATCTCCAAGAATAGCGTCATTGGCTTACAAGCCACATGTGTTGAAGACGGAGCTCGACTGGGTAGCGATTGCTGCTAACGACTACACAACTTCTTTGACTGGAAAGACATCATACTTAGTGCCATCAGATACTAATGAAGCTGCTGGACACACTAGCTTTGTGAGTCTCTCAATGTCTTGTGTTTTTCTGATATCTGACGCACACATTTGAAAAAAATGTAATTAACTAACATAATAACTTCTTTTATACCACACCTACTGAGAAACTTGCCCATTCCTTTTCCAAATATAACTCAGAAAGTACATCATTACAGGCCTACTAAAATGCGGGACGGAAAATTCTATGCAATTTCATTTCTAACGCGTTTAGCGGGAGAGAAAAGTGTATGGAAATCCAATTCTAGCGTGTTATTTTTTTTAAGTGAAAACTTCTTTAGCATCGTTATGATTTGAAAGTCGATGAAACAAAAAGCGACAGTAAAAAGAGACAGACACATAAATTCATAAGATTTAACGTGAGAGAAAATGAGATAGGAAGCATTCATGGTTCTAAAATTTTTGAAGGTTTCACTTCTAGTCTTCTACCACGTGTAAATTGCACACATGTTTTTTTTTATTTCTTCAAAGATCAGCCGGTAGCTATGGTTATTTTCATTATAGGTCAAACGACAAAAAGTTTTTATATCAAGTCCGGCAAATGATTTATTCCTCTTCCGATTTCCGAACAACATTTTGAAAAAAGGAACCGAAGTAATAAAGGCATGCGCGGGAATTTCTTCGAAATTTGAGTTTGGGTTTGGTTATTTTATTAATTCTACAGAATGTCGTCGCGTCGAGTGATAGTGAAGATTCTCCTTTTTATGTTCCTCGTAGGTGTAGTATAAAGCAATATGTATCACTCAGTAGAAAGTGCGATTCCTACCTCGTGTGTTTTAAGGCCCTCGGCTGCCCCTCGGGCCTCAAATGACACACTCGATAGGAATTGAGCTCTTTCTCTCGCCTAGGTGTACAATGTACTATTAAGTACTATGTTAACCTCTGCTTTCAGAACACCTCTTTAGCATACTGGACAAGCGTTTTGCCACCGAGGATGCTGGTATTGACAGTGCCCGCTTATGCCCGAACGTACACTCTAAGAAGCGCATCCAACACCATGCCCTGGGCACCTGTCTCGGGCCCTGGGGAACCTGGTTATTACACTCGGGTCGCTGGATTCCTTGCGTATTATGAGGTACACTTGACACTAAAAGATTTTTGTTGCTCTGCCTTTATTAAGACATTTTGATTAAATGATCGAAAAACGTCAGTGGCTTTCGGTCATTCGATCGAGTGTTGATTGAAGGGCAATTACGTTATCTAAAGACGCCAGACATTAAGCATACCTATTCAGCATGATTGATAATCTTTACAGATATGCAACGGACTGTGGTCTGAAAAATGGAAAGAGATGCGTAACTCATTCGGCACATACAGCGTTCAGGGAACACAGTGGTCCTCATACTTGCGACCTGAAGAGATCCATAGTGTTGGAGTTTCAGCAGCTTTGGCTGGGCTAAGAGGAGCCGGCCTCTGGGCCTTGGATCTTGACGATTGGCGTGGAGATTGCAAATGCGCACCTCGACCAATGCTCACTGCGCTTCGACAAGGATTTTTAGAGCCAAAAATTCCACCTTCACTTTGCTTTTAAAACTAAAAGCAACCTAAAATAACCTAATGTTTTAGGTAGATGACAATCACAGTCAGTTACCTAACATTTAAAAGACTAAAATTAAGACAAAACTATTATGTTAAGTATTATCAGGTGCACCTATTGTGATATTTTTTGTAAGTTCCTTGATTTTTACTCGACAGCGCCGCAGTGTTTTTTGAGATAAAAGTACGAGGGATAGATTATAATGTAAATACATAGGTAGTACCTACCTACCTACTGCAAACAAATAACACGAGTAGAAAGCGAAAATGAGTATCTACCTACCTATAGAAATACTGTGTATGTAGTTTTGTAAAAACATTTCTATTAAATCGTGCGTTTTTACAACGCATTTTTTAAAATAAATTAAAAAAATGACTTCTTTCGTAGGTATTATTATTTCTGAAATTTTCATAACTTGAAGTTTTCTATTCCTCTATACTAAGACAAGGGACGGGCTGCGCAGAATGTAGAAAATAGACAAAAGTTACATACATAATATCCGGCGCCAGATTAAAATCAATATCTCTACAATACCTATAAAGTAGGTATACATAGGAGTATAAACAGTTAGTCGGTTGGCGCATCAAAGTGCAAAGTCCAAAGATATAACGAATACCTACATACTTTACTTAGATATAATTTAGGTAGGTATAATGAAGTAGGTGTGTGTTATATCTTACTAATAGATACCTATTATAAACGCGAAGGTTTGTATGTACCTATGTTTGTTACTCTTTCACGCGAAAACTACTGAATGGATATTAATAAAACTTTACAATAATATAGCTTAAGTATACATTATAACATAGGCTATAATTTATAAAGATATTGTGTGAATTGTCCAAAATATAACGATAAGTGTCAAGTAAGTAGAAAAAAATATGCCATCTGCAAGCTATTCTGGCGTGCGCTGCAAAAACCGTTAGAATTTCACGAAGTACTAATCCTGCGCAGACGAAATCGCGGGCACCAGCTAGTCAGCTATATTTACGGCACTCTGTAGGAAACGTTGAAACGTAACGCTCTCGGAGTCTCGGCCTCGGCCTTGGCCATGTTAGTCTAACGCGGTGCGTCATTCGATTAGGATAGCAATTTGACTTTTCTGTTGTGAAATAAATAACACAACCCAATAAATATTATCCAATAAAAGGTGCTACGTGCTACCTCTACAGTGTACCTATCTACCAGATCAGTACCTAGTTTACTAACCTAGTTTAGTAACAGTTTTGTGTTAAATAATAAGACCATAACCTAACCCTAACCCGTGTTAATTACGATTTTACCGACTTTAACTGAAAAATTATCATAATTTTTGATTAAGTAACTGTAAATGAAATAAACATAAAATACTTTATTTATTTTTACTAAAATTAGAAAGAATACAGTTAGGTAAACGCTACAAATAGTCATGGCCAAACGTCTCTTAACTCGCGCAGTCTTCGGTTCTAACGCTATTGACTTAAAGCCTACATTGGTCGTGTTTGGGCACATCAATTACAAGAAACTACACACAAATAATGAGGTAAGAGTAACTGTACTAGAGAACCATATAAAATAGTTCACATTGTATGAGTTTAGAGTGTAACTAATCTTATTAAATTAGATATCAAAATTACCTTAATGAATTTTCCACAATATCTAAGTGCCTACTATCTTACTTAAGTAATTTGAATTTTTTAGCAAACATATTCCAAAACAATGCGTATAAATATTCTCAGATACCGACCAAGGAGATTGAAATTCCAGTACCATGGGGTCAAGTAACGGCGAAGCTTTGGGGCAAGGAAACTAACCAGCGACCTATCCTCGCTTTGCACGGATGGCAAGACAACGCGGGCACCTGGGATCCCTTAGCCCCCAGGATCATCAAAGATAGACCTATACTTGCGCTTGATTTCCCGGGACATGGGCTATCGTCTTGGATCCCTATAGGTACATTTTTAAGAAATTACGCTTTTATCAATGCTGCCAATCCAATCCATGAATTAGCTAGAATAACATTTATATGCTCTTATTTAGCTCCAATGCAATTTTTCACGGAGGAAAAGATAGGTACTTCATTCTATAAACATTGTGACATATTGATTCACGATGATGTGTGATCCTTCCTCGTTCCTCCCGTGATTCGCATTACTTTTATTCAATTTGTTTTTCAGGTTTGCAATACTACAGTTGGGACCTGCCAAGATATGTCCTGGCTTTGAAGGACTATTTCAAATGGGATAAGGTATCTCTGTTAGGCCATTCTATGGGATCGATAGCAGCCATGCGGTTTGCTAGTACTTATCCCGATGACGTAGACTTCTTTGTCGGAGTGGACAGCCTCATTCACGACGACTACGATTTAAATTTTGTAATAGACAAATATCCTACAGTCATACGCAAATGCCTCGACGCACAATCTCGATTAGAAGTTGAACCACCCAGTTACACTATGGAAGAAATAAAAGAAAAGTGGTATAAAGGCACAAGGAAATCGGTCGAATTGGAGAGTGTGCAGTACCTAGCGAATCGAGGAACAAAAGCATCTAAACAGGACCCGAATAAATATTACTTCTCTAGAGACTCGCGGTTAAAGTACAATTTATTTAATCCCGAAGACAAAATATTCGTTGCAGCTCTTATTCGGCGGCTGAAATGCCCAACTTTGTATATCAAAGCTATTGACTCGCCGTACGCAACAGACGCCTTTGCCGTTGAAATGCGCGAAATTATAGAAAAGAGTAACCCAGATTTTGAAAGCCATTTCATTCCTGGCACTCATCACGTACATTTGAACAACCCCGATAGAGTATCACCTATAATACTTGACTTTTACAAAAAATACAACATAACTCATTAAATATGAATCTAATATTTTTATTTATTTATTTCTATTTATTTAAATTATATACAAAATGGGTATGTTATAATGGGGATGTCTTTACGTAATTATTATTTATGTTTTTACTTACCTAATTTAATGGATTTATGTTACCAACGATTGATGTAAGTAGGCATGAGTAAAACAAATTGAAGGACAAGTTTAGTATAAAAATCGTTAGTTGTAGGTACTGCCAAGCTTTTACTTTATAGGTGCTAACGGAACAATTAATCACTTATTTAATGGTTAGGTAATTATTTAATGTTTAGGTAAGTACTTAAATCTAATACCTATTGGTTTTCCATTAATTGTATTTAGTTTTATATGTACCTACAGCATTGCACAAAAAAGCTAGTCATTTATATGAATCGTAATTTATTGAAGATTTTCTTAATAATAAACAGATATGAGTTAAAATAAATATTACACTATGTAGTAATATACACAAATTTATGTTATTATAAAAATAGTTAAAAGTTAAAAAATAAACTTAAATAACAATAACATAATAATGTCTTACATTGTATTTTGGCTTTAGTGAAAATTAATTTGATTGATCATCACTACTATATGACTCATCTAAATTGTTAGAATTGGTAGTACTAATGGTATCACATGCCTGGACTCCTTTCCTCATCGGCAAAACTTTCATCAGGACATCCTGCCATGGCATTCCTTCGATTATTCTCACTACTATCTCAAATACTGTAAAAAAAAACATTAATTTATGAAGAAAACTGTCTTTTATTGCTTCTACTACTACTTATGAATTAAATATATAATAATAATGCCGGACATATCACACAGCATCATCTGTCCCCAAAGTAAGCAGAGCTTGTGTTATGGGTACCACATGACTGATATACAATTTAAATACTTTTTTTTAAATACATACATATTATATATAGAAACACCCAGACCCGAGATAAATACTTGCAGATCATACAAACATTTGTCCCTTAGCGAGAATCAAACCCGCAACCTTCTGCATCTCAGACGGACTGTAGCCCACTGCGCCTCAGAGGTCATCAATTGAATAAAAAGAATGAATTATAACAATAATTTTATTGATTGACATGAGCATGACAAGGACAGACCACATTTTATCGCCACATTCGCAAATTATATGATTATGTGATAGTCAGTAGGGCATTGGCTTACCATGGTCAATAGTTAAAACTTTCCTTGTCTTCATATTGACATATTTGTCTAGCGGGAGCTGTGCGTGCCTGATACCTTGCTCTACTGCTATCTGATGGCAAAGACCCTGAAAGAGTACTTTAATAGTAATCATACTGGTATTATAAATGTTAAATGTTAAAGATGTTTGGATGTTAAACCTTAATCATGAAATAATTGCTGAACCAATTTAGGTGAAACTTTATTTATTTATTTATTTAGTTGTACCAACAAAGTATACACCGAAACATACACGAAAAAAAACATACCAGTTCCAAAAAAGAGTTAAGTTTTACCTTAATTACAGGTACAAACCGCAATGTAAGTATAAAACATCAATGCCTAAAAATTCAAAAAATAATAGTTTACATGCAGACAAAAGCTTGAAAAGTAAATAATTTTACGCTGAATAAAAATACCTAAGATAAAATTAATATTATAAATATATAAATTTAAATACACAACAAAAAAAAGAAACATTTATGAACATCAAGATTTAAGAAAACACTCCAAAATTTTTCTAAAGCTATACAAGCTGTTAGAAAAAATATCAATTTCCTGATGCTTATCCACATTACCCATCCTCATAGACTTGTCCCTCACAGATATAATAGTTTTCTTATTATTCTTATTATTCGTAAACTTGGTATACTTGGTAAACTTGGTATTATGTAGATGTAGAACTAGATTAACATATTTATAGGCTACTAGCTGCTGCTTTGCATGGTACCTACATAAAAAGTAGCCTATGTCCTTTTCCAAGGTTAATCAATCTCTAAACCAAAATGCATCAAAATTGGTTCAGCGGTTTAGGAGTGAAAACTTAACAAACATACAGACAGACAGACAGGAGTTACATACACCAATACAATTCAAATAATTTATATTAAATACATCACTTTGCATTGTTTATTCTGAAAGGTGAATTTGGGGGATGGTTCTTCCTAACCTAAGTCATAGAAGAATTGGCAAGAATCTCTCTATTTACCTTTAAAGTATTGAAGTTTCAATATTGTGACAGGAACAATAGAAAAACTATTGTTTAGAATGTGGTTTTATACAGATTTTTTATTAATAAATATTGGTGGACCATGCACACAACACCATCTAGCCCCAAACTAAGCATAGCATGTATTGTGGTGATGAGATGACTGATAGAATACATAGATATTTATAAATACATACTTATGATACCTTATAATACCTAGACACAGAACAAACACCTATATTCTTTACACAAATGTTTATCATGGGAAGGAATTGAACCCTCAACCTACAGCACAGAAGGCAGAGCTACTACTTACTGAGCTGACAGGCCAGTCATTATAAATTTATTGTACTTTTATCCTCTTACCTATTAAACTAAAAGACAAATAATTCCCAGTGGTTTGTTAAATTCAAAAATTTCAACTTATATAATCATTTATAGGTAGACTAATCTACACTAAGTTCTAATATCAAAATAATCAAATAACTAACCTTGTGCTGGTTGTGGTCTACTAATCCTCCAATAACATAAAAAGTGTCTTCTTCAAAGTTTTCAATTACATTTTCAGACTCGCTAGTCAAATAAACTATTTTCTCTAAAGGAAATAGTTCTGTATATTGTTTTACATGATATTCAATCTGTAAATATAGCCAAACGAAATGGAATTAATATGTGTCAATGAAATTAGATACATAGCTAGCAACATCTTGAATTGGGTAAGTACTAGACTTACATCCCAGTTTTCATATCCATTGTGGCGAGACAGGTCACTTTTAGTTGTTTCACCTAAGCCAGTAATGTGGAATTGAACAGGTTTTTCCGATCTCCTGTTTATAGAGTAGGACCGTAAGATTTGCTTTATTACTTTGTACCTGTCTTTTTCTATCATAAGATCCTCAAAACTCAAGTCTATGATAACTCCAATGCTCGACTTTGGCTTTTCTATTCTCATTTTCTTTAGTGCCTTTCTGCTAGGACCCAACTCCAAGTTCTCTTCGCGAGCTTTACGTCTTCTTTCTTTTGCATGAGCTTTCTCTTTCCGCCGTTTTTCGGCTTTTCCATTTTCCCATTTGACTTTCCTTAGCCATTTTCGCATCATATTTTTTGTGTAGGGACGAGGTGCTTCGTTTCCCTCGTCATCTTTCATTCCAGGATCAAAAGTTATATCATAGAGTGTTAGTTGTTTATAACGAGATTCGCCTGATTCAGCCTCTTCTTGAGGACGCGCTGTGAACATATTAGCTTTAATTTCGACCATTTTCATACAGGATTAGTTGAAATTTGACTGTATTGAATTGTATTGCAACTTTGCAAAGTTAGCAACACAACGTGATTTCGTTGACGTCTTTTCGAGAGAATATTCGATGTAAACAAAGAAATGTCATGACATGTCACTGTCAACATATGCCCTCTGTCACAGATTACTTATAAACCTCTCCTTCTCTTTTTCCTATAATGTCATCTGTCTTGTTGACAAGTTGCCACTGTCAAGTGATTGTTTGGTTATTAAGTTGATCGTCTCCAAATTCTAAACGTCATCGCAGAATGGGCATGTAGAACTTTTTTGTTACTCCTCGTCGTTTAAATGACATTGCAATATAATACACCTAAAATCCAATTGTTCATACTTGTGCTATGGAGCTATAACTTATCGATTAAAATTCCTGTAAGATTACCGAATAAAACTCGCAATAGGAAGAGAAAAAAATAATAATTTAGAAGTGATAAGTTACATAATTCATGAAATGACAAACGGTGAATGTTATAGGTAAATCTCTAAACTGCTAGTAAGCATCTAAGTAATGTCATTCCAGCGTTGTGCATAAAATGTCTTTACGCTAGTGATTCTACATTGTCAATATTTGAAAATATATAATAAAATATAATATTTGTCAATATAAACTCTTCAGCCACCAGAGCTTCCGTTCTATTAGAATCTAGTGTTGCAAAATGTAATAATGAGTTTAGTTTTAGTTTTAGTAGAGTTTAGTTTTACAATACTGGCCTCATTCATATATGTAGATATATGAACGAGGCCAGTATTGTAAAGGCATTCAAGTTAATTAATATAAAAATACAGAACATCTTTGGGGAATGTCTATAAAGGTGTTTGGTGTCTTAGATCTTAGATATTGCACCATGTTTAGCCTATATTTTAAATAGATGTATCGAGGGAGTTTTCCTCGATCATAGGAAACAGAGTAAACTCATTCCTATGTTCAAGTCTAGAAGTGAATGTGATCTCGCCAATAATATACCGATAACGATATTCCTGCATTAAGTAAAATCTTTGAAAAAATCATGTTGAATCAGTTATTTACCATAGCTTTCGTATGTCTGCCCGGACGTTCTACTCTAAAGGTCGCATTTCTCAACCGATTCTCGTGAAATTTACAGGCAGGTTCTATAAACTACATATATTTTTTTTTAAAACGTTGGAAAAGTGGTTGTTTTTTTTTAAATAACGGGCGGTTATTTTTATGGTCTAAAGTTTCGACATCTAGGAGTATGAGAAAAATCCGATTCCACTATTATAAGCTTTCATAATTAATTATTTAACAAAATGAGATAACATCATCACAACAACCGTGGTGTTTTGTATACGTGTAGGTACGTATTATACGTTTGTTTTTTGAAGGTTTCACTTCTACCACGTGTGAATTGCACACATTTTTTTTTTATAATGGCCTCTATTCAGTTGTTTCGCTAGAGTAACTAAAATTTCCTAAAACAAAAACGATCTTATTTTGTTTGCGTTAAAGACTGAATTAGAATACCTATCCTTTCTTTAGTGACACTTCCTAAATACAAGATATTTATTACCTTAAATTTATTGAAGTGATTCTCTAACGCCCATGTTATAAATAGCACGAACAGCCCTTTTCTGGAACATAAATACGGTGTTAATATCTGCAGCATTTCCCCACAACAGAATGCCGTAAGACATCATGCTAAGATAGTATCTATGGGCCTTATTGAATTCGATGCGATTGTCTAATCCACAGTTTACTATAGGCTCAGTTGATGTATTAACGGACTTGAAAGCGTCCGTGTTATTCTGTTGAATACATACCTGATTTCCACTGGTAGGTAGGTACTGATGCCAAAAAAAAGTAGCTAGGAGTGTAGGTACAATATCACAAATAGTACCTACACGATCGACGAGGATTGCACGAATGAGGAAAGGATTTATATAGCAGCGGGTGAAATCAGGCTGTAGAATCTACAGCAACAACATCATGATGAATGATGAAGTGCGTACTTTTGTTCTACTCCCAATTTAGCTTTGCAGTTCTATGTACATGGCATCAATTTCCTATTCACAAATTCACCTTTGAGAAACTGTTACATAAAATTATGATTATAAATTATGTATGTACTAAGTAATCATTGTATTTTTGTCATAAAATAAACCATTATCACAACAATGAACGGCTCAACATTAAACAATAATTACGTCGTCTTTAATCAACGTCTGAATAGCTTTATGTATGACTAGCTATTACTCGCAACTTTGTACGCGTTAGATTACTTATAAGAATACCTACGTAGTGCAGTTTTTAAATGGTTAGTCAGTCAATAACTTTATAAATGTCTCAATTAGTTTACGTCATGAAGACCCCTGTATTTGAATGATGACATTCAGTTAAAATAGTTAAATGTAATTCAATCACAGTAATTACATCAATGTAATTCAGTAAAGAAATGTGAAGATGCGGTAGTTGAATTTGAAGACTTTTGTGGCACAGTGGGCTAGGGCCCGTCTGGAACGCAGAATGTTTCTGGTTCGATTCCCGCCGCGAGACAAATGTTTGTTTGATCTAAAATGTCCAGCATTGATTAAAACAAACATACAAAGCAAAATCGCCCAAATTGCCACTGAGATGTTTACTCGCTTCTCTTGCTCGATTAATTAATTTTAAAGCTCCACAAAGCTATTTTCGTCATAAAACGTTACTAAAAACACCTTGTCCATCCGACTAGCCTTGTACCTTATGTCCGTCTCCATGGTATAATCTATCTCTTTGGTACCAAATTACATCAAGATTAATTGAGCAGTTTAACCGTGAAAAGGTAACAAAAATACAGACAGAGGCTCTTTCGAATTTATAATATTAGCACACATAGGTAAGGAAGTGAGAATGAATAGAGGTGGTATGTCAATAATTGTAATACAGTGAAAGCAATATCAGTTTGTGGTTCAGAAGCTAATTGATCAGTGTAGGTAAGTATGTAAGTACTAGGTAGGTAATGTAGGTTACCTACCTACATTGTTTCGTATTGTAGTAAATGACGGTAATGTGAAATAATAATCTTATTTAACCCTTGTGCGTTAGATAAAACTGTAGATTAGAGCATGGATACCGGCTTTCGATAATATCGAAAAACCAAAATATCGGATCAAAAATTCGATATTGGACTACAAAAATATCGGTTTTACGATATTTGAATTAAAAAATATAAAGCACAATAGACACGTTTATTCCATTAAAGTCAATACAATTCAATTACATCACATGTTTTAAAATAAAAGTTGCAGTGTCATTTCTCTATTAAGAAATTACTGGTCTTGTGGCAATATTTTTCTAAAACCCAACCTTTCAAGTGCTTTAATTTTTGCATGCTTGGTGTAGAGACTATGGGACTATATAGGCCCAGTAGGTTTATATTATATTTTTATGAGAAAAAAGCACCATCGCTGGTGTTAAACTGGGCAGGCTCATTGTTGCTCGTAGAATTTAATTGGCCATTCAGCGCGGGAATGTAGTCAGTGCTCTTGGAACACTTCCACATGAACAACATTATTTATTTTATGGCTACAGATAAATAAAGTAGGTTTTTCTTTTAGTAATAGTTAGCTAATTAATTCTTTAAAATTAAATGGCTCATAGTTTATATAGCAGATTATGAAAATAAAATAGTGTAGTTTTAATTGTCTTACTTATGAGTTTAGAGACTTTTTTTAAGTTTAAAGTATCGAAGATCACTATGAAAAACTGTGATATCAAATGCCGTAGATTTATTTTGTATGCTCTCTTTTTATTGAATTTCTAGATTGTATTCCCTAATTAACATAACTTAGGTGTTTGATCAATTATTCGCAATAATATTGTAAAAATATCAAAATACCGGAATACTGGTATTTTAAAAATGTATATCGAAAGAAAACCGTTATTGGAAAAGGGTTCCGATAGTTCATGCTCTACTGTAGATAGAGCAGAAGTTACAGTCACAGAATAAACAACTTGTGTGAGTAGATTTTCTCGTATTTTACTTTACTACTCAGTTCAGTTGCGTTCTTTGTTTGCGTCAGATAAGAATTATGTCTACAGTAAGTTTCAATTTATAAAAATATTTATAAAATATTCTCTAAGTAGGTAAGCATACCTATACAGGACCAACTTATCTACTTAGACTTAGAGAAAATCTCATAGGACAGGTATCAACTATGGGGAGGTTGTTTCGAAGAGGAGCCCTCGTCAGTGCTAAAGCGTCTCAATGACTCTCTCCCGATTGACGCACGACTCTTCCACGAAGATATCCACGGGAGCCGAGGATGGGCCCAAGAGCTGCATAATGGCGGTCACTTAACAAACGAAGATCACCAAGCAATTCAAGAAGGACTTGATAAGGTCTGCTGCATTATAGATGAATAATTATTACCAACGAGTTTCTGTTATCTATGAGTACTTACAATCAGTTTAGTTCGCATGAGTGTATATCTGGGGAAAGTAAAATAAAACAAATAGGAATTGAAAAACTTTTATATTTTAGGTAAGTTTGCCTACTATCAGAAAATAGATCCGTAAGAAAAAGAAGCGTAGTTTTATAAAAAGTGTCTCTAGGTCTCAGATCTCTGGGCAATAGTTCAAACATAATGCTTATGTAGAAATCGCAGGTCACATAACTACCGAATATTTGTTTATTTGTGTACATAGGTAGAGCAAGAGATAGAAGCAGATATTTCTAAAAGTGGCCGCCTAAGCGACCTCGGTGAAGATATTCATTCTGTGGTAGAGCTTCGTCTATTTAAACACGCCGGAGAAGCAGCACTAAGGTTGCACACCGCTCGCAGTCGCAATGATCAATCTGCTACTGACACCAAATTGTGGATGCTTGCTGCTCTTCCAAAGCTTCAAGCAGCTCTTGTGGAAATTATAAAGGTATCTACGTAATATGATCTTCTACTCAGACTAAAAGGAGGTTCTTGTGCAATGTGACAGTTTTGTTTTTGCTTCAGGTCCTAGTAGAAAGAGCTGATAAAGAAATAGACATCATTATCCCAGGGTATACCCACCTTCAGCGAGCACAACCGATTAGATGGAGTCACTTCCTTATGAGGTATCTCCTACATCATAACTTACTGGCATGAGTAAATTGAGCACTTTTTCACACTCTCATTTCTTTCAGTCACGCATGGGGCTTACGTGATGACGTTACACGTTTAGATGAACAGAGCAGTAGACTGTCGAGATGTCCACTTGGTAGCGGTGCTATAGCCGGCTGTGTATTACCCATTGACCGACAAAAGCTTGCTGCTAACTTGGGCTTTAAAGACATAACTCCTAACTCTATGTTTGCTGTCTCTTCAAGGGATCACTTTGGTACGTATGCAACACTGAAATAGAGAAACCACCCATGATTATGATCTACCTAATTACCATTAATGGGGAGAAATTTTTCTGTCACAGTGGAATTTCTGAACTGGGCATCACTCTGCGGTCTTCATCTTAGTCGACTATCTGAAGATCTCATTATTTATAGCACACAGGAGTTCGGCATGATTCGCTTCTCAGACCAATTTTCGACTGGATCCAGCTTGATGCCTCAGAAAAGAAACCCAGATGGCTTAGAACTTGTTAGAGGGGCAGCTGGTTTACTTCTTGGGGATTCCTTTGCGTTCAGTTGTGTTCTAAAAGGGCTTCCAAGCACATACAATAAGGATCTTCAATCGGATAAAGAACTCCTGTTCAGATCCTACGATAGATTGTTGGACTGTCTTAAAGTTACAGCGGGAACTTTAAAAACAATGGAAGTAAGTTAAATAATAGATGTTCTGTATAATCCTATCCCTGAGACTCAAACAGGTCCATTGAGCTTTGACTTGTCTCGGCGCAGTGATACATTAGTACCTAGGTATGTACGTGTTTGATAATTTACCCTACCCTACCATATGTTGGTATCATTTATACCTATAAGATGTTTATTTATATCCTAACGTAAATATGTTTGATTGGACAGATACACGCTGACAGAGCTCTAAGTGCCCTTGATCCAGCAATGTTGGCGACAGACTTGGCCCATGCACTGGTGCGTCGAGGCGTACCGTTTCGTCGAGCTCACCACTTCGTCGGCACCGCCATACGCCGTGCCACCGCACTTGACCTAGATCTGAAGCACTTACCGCATCACGAATATGTAGCTATATGGTAAGACACACTCTTCCATCAAAGTTCATCCCGAAAATAATATGTTTACCTATCGGTTCAGGCAGCAGGTAACCCTATTCTGAATTGCTCATCAACTCAGAACAGGGTTACCTGATGCCGGGTTGGGCTTAAGTTTGCAATTACATTATTCTACAGTTTTACATACCTACGTGAATGATAATATTTTATTTGTTTTAAGCCCCGAATTTGGGTCAGAAGAAGAACTGAAATCCATATTCTCATGGGAAGCCAGTGTCGAGCAGTACACCAGTGAAGGAGGAACGGGGAAGTCTGCCGTCATTTATCAGATATCAACATTGGTTGCTTGGCTTCAGAGTAATCAAGGCCCTTATGGTACTAACTAATTGAAATATAAAAACTATAAATTATAACTAATCATTATATTGCCGCTGGTTTATACATCACTAGGACATCACTATTTTTGTACGAAAATAATGTATATAGGATTTTCTATTTGTGTCATATTCATATTATTTACAATTTCAATAAAAATAAAAGTGTGACGTAATTTAATGAGTTGTCAAGTAGGTACGATGACGTTGGGCGGCTCGGGAACCTGTCTCGCACAGCATTGTACCCGCCTCGGGATTCCGCCTGACCGATCGCCCTACAAGGAACATTGATGTACTCAAATAAGGGGGCAAAATATTGTTTACTTTTAAAATAAGTAAAAATATTTAAAGAAACGTTAGTGTTAAAACCCTTACCTACGTGTCTTGTAAAGTAAATAAACAAAATAGTGCATGTGCATATTGGATATTACATAGGTGTACATGCTCACATTATTTCAGTTGGACCACTAATTATGCGATTGAGTCATAAACTTCATAGTAAACCTCGGTCAGTTATAAATGAATGAAATGAAATTTATTGAGAATAACAAACGTTAGTAATCAATGTACAATCATAACTTAACATAATTAATATATTTCTATAATTATTGGTTTTTTGTTACTGATTGGACGAACATCTCCCGACAGTAGTCAGGGACGCGAAATGCTTGTTGTTTGCGGATGACCTCAAGTTACTCTTACCGATAAAAGAGGTTGAAGGCGTGGACAGAGTGGTGGAGTGGACTGGTATGAACGAACTACAGTTCAACGTCAGTAAGTGTTCTATCATAACGTTTTTATCATTGCATTAGAAATGTAAAAAAAGTTATTTTTTATAAATAAATAAATAAACATTGGTACCTACCCAAACTTGGGTCGGTGTCGGTGTGATATGGTGCCCATCGCCAGACGATTTGATTGAGGCTAGTAATATTTATTACTAATACATGTATTGCTAATACATTAATGATGTACTCATATCAATTCAATAAATACAATATTTTAAGAGATTTATTTTTCTATGATGTATAATTAAAAAAAAATAGGAATTGGAAATCATGAAATTAGAATTAAACAATAAAATTATATTAAAATTAAAATTAAGCCAAGAATTAAAATTAAACTAAAAAGCATTGATTTCTTAAAACAATAGTCATTTCAGAATAATAACATTGTAAGCAATAAATGGTAGGTATTATTTATATTAAGGCAATTAATAGATTTATGAGTGTAGATAGAGATAAAATAGATACTTAAATGAATTATCTCAGTAAGTTTGGCTCTGAGTAAAAGACTATTGGAGAGAGCCACAGTATTTTTTTCGTTAGAGATCTTCCGATTGAAGAATATATCGAATGCCCCCACAGTGTTCTCCCCCTGTAGGTACTCACATTGACCACCCACCATGGTTACATTCGCCGTCGTCAATCGGCACTACCCATTCTTTCATGGCAATCGAAGGAAAGAGATCGCGTGCAGTACAAAAAATATACCTACTGAAATGAATGGTTACTAAGTTTTAGAAGTTTTAGTAACATGTTCTTTGAATTTTCGGACTCAGTTTGCACGTTTATAGTAAAAGTTTTATTTCATGAACGTTAGCAAGAGTAAACAAGTGACAGTTCGGTAAGTAGACCTTTTGATAACTAAATGGATAGTTTGTGTATCTAAAACGTAAAGGATTTCAATAGATTATATAACTTTTAAAACTATCATGGTTTCGCACATAATTTTTACGCAAAACGGGATATTTGCCGTGATATATTAATTTTTCTGCTTCCCGATATATCGGCACAGTTGCATGCGCCATGATCACGAGATACTCAATATTGGGAAGCAGAAAAACTCATATAATATGTCATGGTAAATATCCCGTTTTGAGTGAAAATTATGTTCAATAGATTAATTAGTAGAACTTAGGTATTCTCTTCATCCCGCTTTTTATAAGCACGCGTGTTAACTACGAGAGGAGGTCCAATATTTTTCTTTTTCAATATAATACTGCCGCAGCCGCCGCCTTAACTTCTTCATCGTCTTGAAACTATTTTCCCTTAGTTTTTATTTAATATTTATAAATAAATAATAATCTCTGGGGGGCCAGGTCCGGGCTCTAGGGTCGGGGGCCCAAGTGATTCAAAGCTGCATCAGTCTAGAGCAGCCATCGCAACTTTGCTCTTGTGTACAGGAACAGACTTTTCTTTGATGGCTTTCTTTAATTGTTGAATGAAACAAAAGTTTCATCCCCACAGTAACAATCCACCACAAAATACGGTTAGATTCTTCGCTATACAGTTCCAAAAAGTGCTATGACGCTTCGATTATTTGTTGCTTGTGAAGTGGCGTGAGCATTCTTGGTACTGACTTTTGACACGACGAGCTTCAGACGAGCGTCTTCGACTATTATTTTTTCAAATTTTTGAGTGATATCCGTTTTGGTGACCTTAGTTGACCGTCCTGGGCGGAATTCGTCTTCAATCGACTCTCTGCTTCGCCTTGTAAAAATGACCATTGGTTTTAAGGGTTGTGGACTTGTGGTGACTGACGCTCACGCACAAAAAAACAAGAGACAAAAAAAAAACAAACGTGTTTCATGTTGTTGTTTAAATTAATGAAGTCCATCATTGTATTACCATGGAACTTATAATATATATATTATGTTAAACAATATTCAGCACTGTAGTGAACTCATGTTGTAACTTATACCTATTAAAATACCATTGTCATAAAATACCTAGTACAGTTCTGTTCAAGAAAATTCTGGTCCACTCTGTGGTAACCTGTAAGTAGTCGTCCATATAAATCAATGGACCCAAGTTGCTTATACTGGATATACTGGATGGATATACTGGAGTTTTAACTCTATACTAGAGTCGGTTTGCAGCGAACGCATTCTCTTTTATAGTTGGGTAAATGCAGTGAAAATATTGTTGAATGTCAATTGTATTCATATTTAGTGATATTTTCATATAGGTATGTTGAAACACATTCAACTTACAGATCCATCATGTGAAACTAAATAAACTAAAACAGGAGTTGAAAATAACAAAATAAAAGCACATGTTGATGCTTATTTATTATTACGGTTACATTACGGTTTTTATTAATTTTATTATCAAACACAGCATATGAAGAAAATTTAAATGATCCTGAAAATAGTGAGATAGTCACTAGTGAAGGTGGGGCAGTCTCATACATTTTTTTATATTTCGTCTTATAGAATTTTCTCTGGTAAGTATATCAATATCTGTATACTACTAATGTTGGTATTTTTTTCATTTAGATTTTATAAGAAGCCATGCACCTAAGGAGTTTTCTACTGCTTCTGGCTTTAACTGTAGTCACGGCGACCACGGTTCAAGATGACTCCAAGATTGGTCTACAACAAAATAATGTCCCTCAACTTATACCTTACGAGATTAGCGAAAAAGTGAGTAGGTGCCCTACTCATTACAATTCGGGTCATTTGGGTAGATAAGTATTATTCTATATAAAAAACTTTTTTTATATTAAACTATATAAAAAAAGGTTTTGAATTTTCTTAAAAAATGCGAAGAAACTTTTTCCCTAACGTATTACTTACCCCAAATGACCACGACATCCTGTAGATTCCAACCGAGCGATTATTTATTGAAATGAAAACTTCTTTTAGCGCGGTAGGCATATTATTAGATGAGGTAAAACCTCTGGATTCGCGACACCGTTACCGTCTGGGGCGAGACGCAGCCGGCTGCAGCGCTCGCCCCATTTAATTATAAACCTTAATTCACATGTTTACAGTCTAATTTTGTATGGAGAAGTTTAGTGAGTTAGGTTCTTTGATATATTATCTACATTCTGAACTAAATATATTGCATCATCTGTGTTCGTTCAGTATTTGATTGGCAGTCGCCATAATTACTGATTTTGAAGTGATTTATTACTAAACTCTAACGCGCCAAAATAAGTTTTCACTTCTGTCGGCACTCTCGGAGTGCAACCCGTTTTTTTTATTTATTTGGTATTATGGAATTCTGATACTATCATTTTTTTATTAATAGGTAGCTTTCAGTTATATAAGTATTGATGGATGAATTGGTATTACGGAGGGTTGATCTTAATTGTCAGACATGCTGTCATATGAAAATGATCCTGAGACCTCAGACATAAATATAATGACAGGGCGCCGCGCTGCGATCAACCAAAGTGAAGCCTCGACTGTGCTCCTTTGTGTATATACGCGTAAACCCAAATCCTCCTCTTAGATGTAGTTAGAGGAGGATTTGGGTTTGGGTCACGTCGTCGTTCAGTAAATTTCGTACAAACAAAACCCAAATGCGTACGAAGTCGTTTCATGTTCAAAATAGCATAAAAACTTAGGGTTCATATTTTAATGTCTTATTTAAAAGATCACGTAGTATAAAGTATGTCAGAAAAAAAGTATTACGAAATACCACGAAACAGGAGAAAAGTATAATCTTTTTTTGTACGATGTTTACTAGACGACGACATGACACATGAAGCACATGCTATTTATTAGTACAAGTATGTATGCATATATGTACTAAGAGCAAGGAGCATGGTTTGGGTGTATAAGTGTGTGTATTTATAATAAAGAAGAGCACGGTTTTGAGGCTCCACTTTGGTTGTTCGCACCACTCCGTCTTTATATTTATTTGGTCTGAAATAGAAACCGAACGAACGTAACAGTAATCTTTTAAAAAAAAGATCCAGTTACAATAAAACTAATGATTCAAAGTAGGTAGGTACGCCTATTGCTAAACGAAACTAAAACATTGATTGTAGTGCCATAATCGCTATGCAGGTCAAGGTTACCATGTTCTCGCAATATCATTTATGTATCAGGATAACAAATATCGAAAAGATCGAAACATGGATGTTGCTCACATCCCTTCATCAAATTCATCTAATCTAATCTAATAATCTTCAAATAGCTGAACAGATATTCTTGAACCATAGCTACATTACCTATGTACCTACTCTTGAAATGCAATTGTTAAAAAAATACTAACATGCCTACCTACATTACGCCACAGATCGCCTTAGGTATAAGGTATGTAAATAAAACTTAAACACATGGCCGGCAATCATTGAACTTTAAATCCTGGCCGATTTATAGTCTATATAGAACGATAGTACTAACATAGTTAACAGTTCCTCTCCCCCTTCTTTCATACTTCTTTCCTGCCCGATCAAGGCGTGTTTGTTTCCTATTTTGCTATCGACATCAAATCATTCCAAACAAACCAACCAACCAAACTAACAAGCAACAGCTGTTGTAGTTTCAAAGCTAAATGACGTTGATTTTTAAATTCTGGAAGTAATTTATATTTATCCTCTCAATTCCTGAACCTGTTATTTAATCTCGCAGTAATGTACAAGTGCTGTGTTGTGAGCTGTGCTAGTAAACGAAAGGACGTCAGTTTTTTTATGCTTCCGCAAAGAGAGATTGGACTCTTGGACTGGACTTCGATTGGAATAAAAGACTTCTAGACCTGAAGTTTTCAAGATCTTCGCAAGCAGTATGATTGTGTGTCGAAAGCATTTTTAGAAGAGATTTCTCGCTTCAACTCGAGAGCACATGCCTATCCAACGTAATCTGCTGTTACCGAAATGTCTGTCTATTGGTGTTCTTCTGCTATAATCACCAGTAAGTACTTATTGTACCTACTTATCTTACCAAAATCATTAAATAATAATTATAATAATAATAATGATAATGTAAGCAGAGCTTGTGTTATAGGAACCAAGTGACTGTTAAACTACATAATCGACTGGCCTGTCAGCTCAGTTGGTAGTAGCCTTCTGTGCTCTAAGTTGAGGGTTTGATTCCCTCCCAAGATAAACAATTGTGTGAAAAGCATAGGTGTTTGTTCTGTATCTGGGTGTTATAAAGTATCATAAATGTATGTATTTAAAAATATACTCTTATAAGTATTCTATCAGTCATCTTGTCACCATAAATAGATGATGTTGTGTGCATTGTCCAGCAATATTTTTTACTTATACCTTTATTTGTAAATACATGCATATTATACATAGAATAACCAATAGAAACAACATAGAATGTTAAACACACAACATTATTGCATGTGGTTATGTGTGCTTAAATTTCTTTTTTTTCCAGATAGTACTGTGATCATCATGTGATTACACACAATGAAACTACAACATTTGGCTCACACCTACTCCAAAGCAGATTACACCTAATTCAAATGTCAACATCAACATACCAGCTGTTCTCGGCTTGTACAGTCTGATAAGTGATGATGGTAAGAAGCCTGATGACTCTTGTCCCTTAAGAGATGGGTGGGCCATTGATATGAGATGCTACTTGTGTAGACACCCTTGCCGCATCCCATTACAGTCTGGGATTTCTCTTAGAGCTGGTGAGGACAGCTGCATGTGGGGAGGTGCTGAGGACCTGATAAGATGCAAATATGCCTTTCTTTCTTGAATTCAAGGCCGCTTCCGTGAAATAATCAAATTTTCTGGACCAGTTTGGCTATTTATAGATTGTTTTACGCAATTTAGATAGCTCAACTGTTTGACTTGTATTTTGTATTATTGTGTATTATTCTGTATATTTCTGTAAATAAATGTCTAATTGTATAATCAATGTGTTTATTATGATTATCAGGGTCTTTCCTTTGTAGATCAATAAAAAATTTTAAAATAGTAAGCAATTGTATGCAAGCAAGCAAAAAAATATACTCGGTAGAATGAATACCTTGCTGATGCTAAAAGGTTCATTCAAAATAAAAAAGTTATCTGTCATATGGGATAAGGTGAACAGGTATTGGACAGGATTTCGTCTATGGGAGTGCCCCGTCTGATGCGTTAGCATCCTATAGTTTGTGCTTAAACAAGTGTTGGAAGGTTAGGTAGGTATCTACCTACGAGAAGACTACCTACTTTAATCTTCCTACCTAGGTGAGCTAGCTGTTTAGTTTGCCTAGATAGAAGTGCATTGGGTCCAAGATTGTGCATGGGGCACAATAAATGATGAGGGCTAGGTTTGCACCTACCTATGTACCTACTCTTGAAATGCAATCGATCAAAAAAAAATTACTTAGGTACTTACCTACCTACCTACATTACACCACTGATAGATATTTTTTATTATTAGATAAATAAGCTGCAGAACGCGACAAGACAAGACAACCTTTAGCGCACGTTAACACGAGCGCAATTTTATTCGGCGCGACACCGCGCGCGAGTCGCGTAAGCGCTGCTTGCTCCTCAGAAACTTTTGAATTTACAGTTTATGTCATTCACATAAAGTACGTTGACTTTGACATTAATCAAACATATTAATATATTAATTAAACATAAACAAATAGTATTTATATTCCATCATATTTATAGCGCGGCGATGTGTCGCCACCGCCTGTATCACCACGCCAACAATTAGGTTTACCCCTAGCCTATAGATGTTTCACATCCAAACTAAATCAAAATCTGTTCATCCGTTCAGAAGTTACGATGCCACAGACGAACACACACAAACACACGCCAAAGTTATGCACCTCTCAGAAATTAAATGTATGCCATGATTTCGAATCCCAGTTATGTAGACCAAACAATGTCATCAAACACTTGACAGATCTATGTATATGTACTTAAGTACCAGTCGCGGTCGGTCGTATGGTTCAACAACAAAGTCTTCCATTGTCAAATTAATCTCTACACTCAATTTATCTTTTCATTTTCCATTGGCATTCACAAAAGGATATAATCGCCGATGAGAAAAAAATTAAGCTCACTCATTAATAATAGCTTCACGTACCTACATAAGTAAATGAGTGAAAACGATATCTTTTGTTCATACAGTAAAGTTAAACGAATTTAGTAATAATATTACAATTACAACACCACAACTAGGACTAGAACTAGACTAGGAATTAGGATGTGCCTTACGTAGCAAAGAGCCGGGCCTGTCACGTAATTATTTATTTATTTAAGGGCAGCGTCCCCACAACACTGGCGGCATTGCCATGTTAAATGGTAATAATAGGATGCCTGCTTGTGGAACGCGTTGCCTGTATACTTATAGAAGAAAGGCCAAGTCTCTCCCCATCTTCAAGAACATGGTCATGAAACATTATTTGTGATGTTATACCTATGTAATCATTTCTGTATTGTAATATTTAATATAATACCCACTTTTGTCCTATGATTTTATCTGTTTATATTTATACCTATTGTGTATGTATACATTTATTAATATCAGTATTTTAATTAATTTATATAAGGATTATGTAAGTATATAATTATTATATAAACACCACACCAACATACCCCTTCTTTGTTTATTTATAGTCCAAAGGTTGCCTTCGCAGAGATCGCTGTTGGCCGGCTAAAGACTAAAGGCCGCCTAATGTCTTGCTTATATTGCCATTTATTGTAAAATAATTGTTTTGTAAAATTGTAATAAATAATTACCTATCTATCTATCCAGTGTGCTGAGCCAGATTTTAATTATAATTTTTATTTCCAGTATATTCGGCATATGTCATCAATAATTAACGCATACAGAAGCGATATGACGGGAGGAGGCCTCATCATTGAAACTAACTCGCAAATCAACACCAAATATAAGGCTTGGAAACGCAATGCAGATCTCATCAATTCTCTCTTAGCGCTACCCAAAGGATTAAATGCTGCCGGTCGCTAGGATTTGTATTTATTTTAGCTGATTGAATGACATTTTACAAAATAAACAATTTTACAGAAATGTTATTTATATTTTCACTCTAGGTTAATCAGTTTTATTTCTATAAGGGAATAATTTATGTATAAATAAAAGTTGATTTGTTGTCAAAAACATTACACATTTTATTGTACCATAATTTATATTAAAGTTATCCTAAATTTCCCCGTAGAGGATCACCACTAAGATACATTTACGTAACTAACATAATAAAGTTTTTACACATTTAAAGATGAAGTAATTTTTTACATTTAAACATTTTCAATCTGCCATTGAAACGATACACGCGTAAGAAAAAATAACAGTAACCAAAATAAAATGTTTTTTATATTCGCTGTTTCCGTAGTAACCCAAAATATGCATTATTAGTTTGGGTTGCATATTTAGACTGTTCGTCTACTAAACTGATATAATCTAGAGGCAGAATCGGTACGACACACGGAGAAACAGATAGCTTGACAATATAGTAGTACCTACAATAATTTATTCGTAATACAAAAATAAATGATCACTTATCACATGGAATTTAAGTATCAAGTCCTATGTAGACATTAATATAAGTGATGATTTCTTAGGTAATTATTCATTGCTTAATCCTCATAAGTACTTAAGATTTAACAATTATTCATGTTAGACACGAAGTGAAGTGAATGAAAGACCACGGCATAGCTTCTTTTTTTTTTTTTATTAAAAACGGCAGTTTTTTATCGTCATAAGTGTACCATACAGTGCTAACAGCATACAGTGCTAACTGCTAACCTATGTTTTTTAAAAATATAAACTTTATCATTATAATTACGCTGCTTTAGTAGTAATAGTAACTACACACTTTTAACTCCAATCACTAACCAGCCGGGCAAACTAAAGCCGCGATATAATTTCGTCTCATCGTGTTCTTGCAGAGATAACGAGATAATGAGACGACAAAATGGTTCTCAGGTTGTTATTTGGATTTAGGTCTAGCGCGCTTTGCGTATTAATCCGCGATTCTATGAAACATGAAAAAACCGCGAAGAAAGCTACATGCTTCAGAATAGCGCAGATTAATTCGCTAGTGCGCGTTGAGCCTGATGCGTGCGGCATTCGCACATATGGGCCGCAGCAAAGGAAAGCAAAATAAGGTTTACACTAGAACTTAAGCGAGAAGCCAGGCGCGACGTTGAGTGATCGCTGATGCAGCTGAAAGCCGAGCGAGTCGTCCGAGTCGCCGCGCGAGTTCTGTGCGTAGGCGGCGCCGCCAGCCGGTGGACGCGGGCTGTGCGTTGTGCGACGGTTACCTTCAGACTTGGCGGGCCACGTCGGGAACATGGCGGGGTCTATCGCTACCGGTTGCTCCTGAAAATTTATTTTACCGGTTATTTTATTTCATTAAATATCCATTCCGGACCCAAACAATGATTTGGATAGAATGATTCTCATAAATATTCGAATGTTTTTAATAAATTGAGAACGCCGTGCGTTCTCAATTTATCTCGACTCTTATCAAAAATGCCGCCTTCAAAATTGCAAATAATTAAATATAAAAAAAAATACTGTGTACTGTAACTGTAAATAAGAAACCTCCTAATATCTATGAAAGATTCAACGTTATGCCATGATACCGTTAAGTATAATTGTTTAAAAAAAACTTGAAAAATCGATACTATATACGAATACGTATTCACGTGCAAAATTTTATTACGATAGGACTAATAGTCAGCGATCAAGAGTTCTGCCCCTACTCTTGAAATCGATTAACGATATATCGGGTCAATAATCGTGCAAAACCCTACTCTTAGCTACATCGTTTTGACTCGTTTTAAGCGATGGAATGACAGACACTACTTTTGACAATCGATGTCGTAATCCTCCACAACAGACGATTCGATAACTTGAATTTGACAACGAAATTACTGTACATTCGACATAATACAAATACAAATACAAATTCATTTATTTACCAAGATAATAAAAATACAGTGTTAACAAACTTACTGATGGTCCCCGCACTAATAATTCAACGATTTTATCGTTTCGATATGTCGAAGTCGGTTCGCAGAGTGGACACCCTGATTAGGATCAAACAAACAGATAGACGGACATGGCGAAACTATGGAACCCTAAAAGGGTGGTTGATGAGGAGAACATCGCCAGTAAACTTCTTCTTTCGTGTCCATTTTCTCTTAAAATAATAAAATTTGCCTGGACCAAAATGTAGCTACCGCTATATAGAGGCGTCCGAGTCGGAGTTGAGGTCACCTCTTGTGCAGGAGGAGGGGCAAGTAGGGGAATCAAGTAGATAAGACATAGTTTGAAAGGGAGCACCACAGTCGCACTGTACACGCGACTAGTCTAGCATTTCCCACTTACACAAACCATATCTGTATCTACCCACTTGTTCTCGCAGTCTGTTGAGGGATTTCCAGATTGCGTAAGGTTGGTCACATGGTTCCTGGTGGCAGCCAGTAATTAAACGTAGTAATTAATGCTTAACCCTCAATGCAAATAGAATGTAAAAAAATAAAGCTGCTTTAATATTGTACCTACATACAGGCAGTATTGCATTGAACATCGAATAAACGGACGTGTCTCGTGATTCTACCTTTCATTTATAAACACGCACAATACTCAGTAGAGAACACGCCATATACGGCACAGTGGTGACCCGATAGCGAATCGAACACCCCCGACTTGATTTAAAACATTTTGGCTTTGTTTGCCCTGTTGACGGGATCATAGCAAAATGTCACAAAAGGAAGTAATACCTACGACGAACAAAGAAGACGGAACAGAAGTAGCTGTAGTGACAGTATCATCAAGAATTCCAGAATTTTGGTGTGACCAGCCTCGACTGTGGTTTGTTCAGTATGAAGCAATTCTGGGACCTCAAAAATTGAGTGATGAAGCAAAGTTCAACCTAGTGGTGACGAAATTGGGTAAAGACGTAATCCAGCCAGTCAGCGATATTCTATTGAAACTACCAGAATCCAAAAAATATGACGCCCTGCGGGAACGTCTGTTGAAGGTGTACGAGGAAGCAGAAATAAGGTAATTCAAGAAACTTTTAAGTGAAATGGATCTCGGTGACCAGAAGCCATCCCAGCTGCTCCGGCGGATGAGATATCTAGCCCGCGAAAAGATACCAGATGAGCCACATCGAATCATGTGGCAAGGACAGCTGCCTTCATCAGTAAGAGCGGTATTGACGGTCAGCGAGGTGAAGGATCTGGAGAACTTAGCAGCCATCGCAGATATGGTTTCATTGTTGGTTTCATGGTTTCAATCAGATAAAGTGATTGAAACCATGAGGCCTTTGCAGTTAGCGGAAGTACAGGCAACGCCGAGCACCAGCACGGATACGGCATTCATTTTGGCTGAAATCGCGAAATTAAGCCTAAAAGTGAGAGACATGGAAAATAGTCGAAATCATTATAGAAATTTTAATCGCCATGGATTCACGTCACGATCGCGCTCTGCATCACGCGGTCGTAACTCGACCCGTCGTCGGTCACCGGAGCATCCAGATTGGCTATGTACTATCGCGTTCCTTTCTGCCTTTACACCACTAGGATGATTTTTCTGTGAAGTGACGGGTTGCCGGGGGTGGCTTGCTCGATTTCTTTTGTTTTTAAAGACCAATAGGAGCTACGTATTTCGTGGGTCTGGTCAAGTACTAAAACCTCTTTTATTTGTTTTCTTATTTTGACTGATCGAAGACATCTGGCATCATCATCAATAGGTTAACATCTGTTTAGTTTTGGCATTTTTATCAATGATTAAATAATAACGTTTAGATTAACGTTAACGTTCTTTGTATATTTGTTAACTAAAAAGGTAATTTAGGTAGGTAGGTATACATTAAAGTTAATGAGCTCTAAGTGTTCAATAAATACATTTGTGATTTAAATAAAAAAGGTAGGCAAATGATTAATTAGTTGTAGTAGTTAGTGTTCAACAGATAATTTGTATTTGTAATTTGATAGTATTTTTATGACTAATTTTAACAATATTTTATTGATGACTTTGCAATGGAAAAAGTCATTAAAAAGAACCATTACAAAAAAATATGTTGAGCAGATGTTGACTGCCCGGACTCTTTTGGTCAAACAACAAAGAAAAGAAAGACAACAAAAGAAAAGAAAGACAACAAAGAAAAGAAGGTATGGCCTGTAACCCAAAACCAACGCAAGGCAAAATAGTTTCAAACTGGAAAGGCAGAAAGGAACGTGATGGTACCTACCATTTTAGACATCGCCATAGAGCTAGAAAATGCGAAGAGCCGTGTGCCTGGAAGAAAAAAAGAGTACGGAAAACTAATGGCGGTGCAGTCGCAGGCGGAGATTTGCACCATCGCTCCAGTACAACGCCTGTGTTACGGACGATAATAGTGGATTAAAATGTTTAGTGGATACCGGTGCGAGCATTTCTGTTATACCAGTGAACAAGAATCGTTTTTATAGAAAGTGTGAGGACTATAAACTTTATGCGGCGAATGGGACTGAAATTAAAACGTATGGTGTTAAAACTCTCAATTTAAACGTCAGATTACGACGACCGTATCGTTGGTCATTCGTTTTGGCGGAGGTCAAGCAACCTATTCTCGGTGCTGACTTTCTAAGCCATCATAAACTGTTAGCAGATGTGAACAGCAGAAAACTCATCGATTCACTTACGAGTTTACATACGATTGCATCAGTGACTTTACAAGAGCAACCTACAGTCCGGACCATAGACTATCAAAGCGAATACATCGACATTTTATTGGAGTTTTCGAACGTTACAAAACCCATGTGCTTCAAAGAAACATCATCGCATTCGGTAATTCATTACATTGAGACTACGGGATCAGCTGTCTACGCGCGCCCGAGAGCCTTACCGCCTGATAAATATACTAAAGCAAGCCGAATTCCAGCGCATGCTAGATATGGGAATATGTCGTCCATCGAAGAGTAACTGGGCAAGTCCTTTACACGTAGTCATGAAATAAATGGTGAACTTAGACCCTGCGGAGACTATAGGCAACTTAACGCGCTTACAAAGCCAGATAGGTATCCTATACCGCGAATACAAGATTGTACATATCTATTACACGGTAAAACTATATTTACAAGAATCGACATGCAAAGAGCGTATCATAACATCGGAATTAATGAAACAGATATTCCGAAAACAGCAATTACTACACCTTTTGGGCTATATGAGTTTACTAAAATGACATTTGGATTAAAAAATGCAGCTCAAACATTCCAGCGATTCCTAAATAACGAAGTTTTAAGAGGTCTGAACAATATCTTCATATACATCGATGACGTCATCATAGCATCGACTAGCGCGTCAGAGCATAAACAACACGTGAGAGACGTACTGGCGCGACTCGACAAATATGGCATAACTATGTATATGTATATACATATTATTGTATATGTATTTATAATAATATGTATTTGTGCGATGTGATAAAGTTACGAGACCCTTAACTCAACCATACATGGGACCTTTCATGGTTATTGAAATGACAGATAAATATTTTAAGGTAATGCAAGCAGACTCGGAAAAAGTCGTTAGTATAGATCGATTGAAGCCAGCTTTTATGATCAAGAGTGAGGAATGCATCTCCACACCAAATAAGGAATCAGTTGATATAAACAATCAGCCTAAAGTATCGAGATATGGTCGAACGATCAACCTGTGGTTCGTTTTGCACAGTGAATAAGTGGTACCTACCTAGTTGTGGAAAGATAGGAAAGAAATTAAACTTTATATTTATTTTATTGTTTTTTTTATGAATGTTTTTTTTATAACATTTTTTTATATATATTTTTTATTTTTTTATAAGGGGGAAGTACTATGCCTACATACAGGCAGTATTGCATTTAACATCGAATAAACGGACGTGTCTCGTGATTCTACCTTTCATTTATAAACACGCACAATACTCAGTAGAGAACACGCCATATATGGCACAATATAAACGATTAAGGATACACAAGTCAGCGGCACAAGCTCGTTAGTGAGCGCAGCTAAAATGCATGCTATTTCACCTAGCTTAGTGTGAGAAAAGGATAGACGTGCACCAAGGATAGACATAAGCAGTAAGGAGATAGCGTGATTATAATTTCGAGTCATATGTTAAGATTAATCTATGATTTCTAAATAAAACTATTGCGTAAAAATAATGAATAGACCTTTAGCTCAAGGGTTCTTATGAAAAAACTACTGAATGTATTTATTAAAAAAAAGTTATTTGAGCTCTTGAATAAATAATCTATGCTTGTATAGGAATAATTTTTAGTTTGCGTACTCCGTTTGTTATTTATTCACACCTAAAGTTGCGCTAGAATTAGTGATGAAAAAGGTTTTTTTTTGAGTCTTGTATCTTTCAAACCCATATTATTTTTACAAATCTGTATTGATACAAGCATAGATTATGACAAGACAAATTTATATCACTTTTAGTTTTGGTTGTTCATCATCAGACGGTGGTGTGATCACCCTTCGGCGTTTGTATGGAAAGATAATCGACTTGTTCACTCTTAAAGAAAACTCTTCACCTGAAAAACATATTAGTTGTCCAAGATCTTAGTAGTAAAACTGACCTTAAAATAGGCATGATCTAAAGCAGCATCAGCGGTGAGTCGTTGTGCCGGATTGTAGGTGAGGAATCCATTAAGCAGTACAAGTCCAGTCTCGGAGAGCAGGTCTGAGCCGATGCGTTGCCGAAGTCCACCGGCCGGGTGGTCCGCGAATGTCATCTTCTGAACGGGAGGCAGCTCGCTGTAGCCCGGCCACACTTCCTCTGATGGCGTGCCAAGATCCTGCCAACAAAGAACATTTGTGTTTAGGACATTTAGGTACAGTAATGATCTGTACTGTCATCTGTGCCTAGATTTATTTATTTTGAAGATTTCAATTTTGTTGTTTTTATGAAAATGTTATATTTTAACTCTAAATTATTAGGCTTTCTTTTTATATTAAATGTAAATAAATAGGTACATGAATGAAATGGTAAACGTTGTGTACCACAGTTACTGCCGCCACGCACTCAGGCGTCACGAAAAATCAGCGTCGCAGTGGCCTACGCCACTGTGAAATTTTGCTGTCATTTGTACAGCAAAATTATTATTATTTAGTAACCTAAGTTTAACTTCATGTGGCGCAAAATAAACGTTTTATTATTTTTATTATTATTTAGAAACACTTGTACGAGAAGATTTAGGTAAATTTAAAGCTTACATAAAGGGTAAGTCTTGTGAAGAAAGGGTATTATAATAAAGGACTATATTTTGACTACTCTCTTACAGCTAACTGACAGATTTGCAATGTTTATCATACTTTTATTCATTTTATGTATATAGCTGATAGCTGGTTATAAAATGGATAATACAAAGCGCTAGGACAAGTTCCTTGTCAATTCTTCTCGGATTTGGGTTAGGAGAGCACCAAAATCCAACTAGTATGTAAGACGTTACAACATGATTCTTGTGAATGTATTGAATAAATGATTTTGAGTTTGACTTATAGCTTGTGATCTTCGGATGTTACAAACCTTGAAAATACGATTCAGCTGGTCAACTTCAGATTTTCCAGGGAAGAGAGGATTCATAGCGATGAACTCCGCGAATATGCAGCCAACGCTCCACATGTCGATGTGAGTAGAGTACTCCTTACAACATAAGAGCAGTTCGGGTGCACGATACCAGAGAGTAACTACGATAGGGGTGTATTGCCGAAGGGGCGACCCGTATTCACGAGCCAAACCAAAATCGCCAACCTGCAAGAAATAAAACCACTCAGAAATCGTATTAATCATGTCTCTAATAATGCATTATTGTTTGCAGATATATTACTTTATTTAGTTTACAAATGACAGTGAGATAATGAGGTTTACCTTCAACACTCCTTTGTGCGATAACAACAGGTTACTAGTTTTCAGATCTCGGTGCAATATCCAGTTGTCGTGTAGATGATGAACAGCTTTCAATAACTGGGTCATCAAGCATTTCACTTCTCCTGTAAACAACAAGTAATTATCACCTATCCTCTATCCCACGCTAGGTGACGTCGGTCGTCACAATATGGTTCTTTTTTCCTCCATTTCCCTCTATCGACCTTCATCTCATGCCTTACTCATTATCGTCGGTCACACAATCTATCCATCTTTTCTTTGGCCTACCTCTATTTTTGTATGCATCCAAATTTATATAATCCCAGGAGGTTTAATTCCACCTCAAGCCATGTCCATACTACGCAAATCTATTCCTAAAGTATGTCCATATTTTATCAAGAGTGCCTAGTACTGCCTAATATAAAAAAATAATCTTTTGGAATGTGTGGACAAATATTTAATAAAATTTCTGCAAAAATAAAGCACTTGCCAATAAGACTTTTTGTAAAAAAAACAAATTGTGGCTTTTTGACAGAACTTGTTACACAGTTAACGAATTTCTTGGAAACTAATGAATATAATTAATTAATACTAAATTGAATACTGTGTAGTTTAATTTAATATTTTTGAAAACATACAAATTTGCATGCCAATGTTCTTTAGTGAAATAGGTGAACTTACTGTATGACTCAATATTTGTTACCTACCATATTTCTTGCAAATAAATTATTTCTATTTCTATCCATACTCTTCACTTCAGGCGTCCATGTTAACATTTTTATCTCCGTCGCAAACACTATTATTAGGAAGGGTGTAAAATAATGTATCTCTACATTTTATACCTGGAAGGAATACTTGTTTCTTTCCCCGCATAGTCTCCATGAGACTTTTGAGGTCGTGCTCTACATAGTCCATTACAATGAATATCTTGTCCATGTTGGATCCGACGACGATTTCTCGCACGGTCACGATATTTGGATGCTGACCCTGTAACAATCAGAATAGGATGTGCGACACGTTAGAACATGAAATTAGTGGAGGTTTATTCCAAATCCAATCCACCTTCCTTAGGTACATCTTACCGATCGTAAAACATCTGAAAATGTATACTTCACTTCACTTCACACAACCGCCAGCAGCGGTAAGTTCTATTTATCAAAATATAAATTTTTGAATTAGGCATTCGTTTTTATGGTACCTTAATGATAGCAAAATACTTTCGGCAAGCTAAGAACCATAAAATGTCAGAAGATATATACACTAATTTTCCAAAAACAGCATGTACAACAATTAACCACAAATTATACATTTTATTACAAATCAATTTATATTGTGTTTATTAGGTACACATGAAAATAAATTAAAATGTGGGCGACAAAAAAGAGAATGTAATCATGCCGAACTTTTATAACCGAAGATTAAGCGAAAAATACAGCTTAATATTTTTATTTATGAGACAATTCAAACTAGGTCAACACCAATTGGCAATGTTTATCATATTCGTTTGTTCATAGGTCCTGTCTGCTGACAACAAAACAGTAAAATATGCATAGAAACTGAAAAGCCAGTATTTCAAAATGAAAAGTATTTGTAGGTAAAAGTACATACAACACTGTATCATGGATTAAAACAATTTAAATACTTACAATATTTTAATCTTACTTGTCAAAATAAATAACAATACAATCTCGTTTTATCACCTCCATGTGATATCTTTATTGATAATAATATAGAGTTGTTTGTTATTTATTTTTCACATGGGTTTTATTTGTTTTACGTGATGCTTTTGGATTGTGTACAATACAAAGTTACAGTGTTGAACAGTTTGTTTTGCATTAACAATGAAAAAATATAGAACTTAATTATGTAGGAAATACATAAAAAAACCCTTATCTATTTATGAACTTTAACTCAATTTCACCATTACTTAACATTATTATTACTGGTGGTGGTAATGGTGAGTAAGAGTATTCAGTATTTGAAGTGTTGAACTTTAGGATTTTTATAAGGCCATCTTTTTTAATATGCACCAACAGAAAGTTTATAAATACTCCACTTTAGCTGCCAAGATAAACCTGCCTCAGGGTTATGTAGACAAAATCCATTACACAAATACTTTTCCTCTCTCTTATAAGCATATAATTATATAGAGTGGAAAAGGTTGATTATCTTGTAATTTCAATGAATACAGATGCACACTGATTTAAAAAACACATTAGCTAATAGTGATTATAACGTTAATAATGTTACTTATTAATGACTATAAGTGGGGTATTTAAAAAGATATCATTATGATCGACAGTTCGATTTTTTATTTTTTTTGCTGTACTGTGCTTGGCTTTGAAAGTATAAGTAAGTAAATTTTTTTTATAGTATCCATATAAAAGTAATGTATCCATTCACAATAATATCCATAATAATATTGTACAGAAGTGATATGAAGAATACATTTTCAGATTATTTTACTGATCAATTTGGTAAATCTATACAATATATTTCATGATAATAAACAAAAACTAACATAAACAGTAAAATTGCTTTGATCAACTAGGCTAGAACAGCCATGTGTGTGAGCTATGCTATACTTCATTTTAATTGACAGAATTATTATATGATGGTAATGATTTATAAGGCATAATCAAACAACAAAAATCTATTAAAAAACTATGAGTAAGTACAGCATTCATTTCTTCATAATTCGTTGAAATCTTATTTCGAAACATAATGATCAAAGCAATCTTACTTTAAATTGAGTTTAAAATTATTGAAAATGACTAAACTAGCAAAAATTATTATTGTGGTTAAGCTTAAGAAATCGTGAAATACATTGTTAGAGATACATAACACAAGTGGAGAACAATAATTCAATTACGATTAATATAATAACACAGATATCTTCCGCTGCAGATATCTTCTTCGTATACCGATGGGTACTTTCCACGTCGTCCATCTGATAAGCAATGAAATGAAATACATTTCAATTTGATGTTGCAAAATATTAATTTACTCATATTTAAAGTGTACGTACGAACATCGAAAGGAGATAAAGAGAATTCTGTCATGGTAGAGAAAATTACACAAAACAAAATATTGTAGATGTGTAGGCCATTAATGTCAATTATCAGTTCGGTAAATCCGTTGTTAAAAAATATTTGTATAATGGCCTACAAATCAGTTTGGTTAATTGTACTTCTATTTCTCAGGTGAAAGATATTCATGATCTTAGATTAAGTCTTGAACTCTAAATGCTTTGTTCTAAATTAAATGTTTCTTGAAGCCTGGATTATTGCTGAAGTAAATACATAGTGAAATCAGATGTGTTTTTAAATTTAATCAAAATTTTAACAATGAGTGAGGATGAAATTAATATTTGTGTTTAAGTGGAATTGATAGAATCCACCGTTAAATTACCGTTAAATTTGGTGACTATTCGTGACCTTACGTATAATTTTAAGTCGGACTCTCAGTTAAGTCGCTTCTTAGTATACTAACATCTATATATTCGATGAAGAAAAACTATACTAAGGAGCGACTTAATTATACATTAAGCTCGCTGTGCGGCTATTGGTGTAAAACTACAAGTATGCCACAATTCAAAAAGCTTGTAAAGCTCTTTTCAGATTCGCGGTTTACGGATTTTTACACACGTTAGATCTTTTACGTTGGCTGGCGATTGGACATGAGTAAAAGAATAGTGAACACTGCTAGCTGCTGTAATAGCTGCTAGTTTTTTTTTTTTACAGATGAAATTTGAGTTTATTGTGGTTAAATAATTAAGATTAAAATCAACCTTGCCGTATAAACAGAAATCATACGCTAAAATGTATGGGAGTATAGGAAACGAATGGAACGAACGAAAATGTCTGTCTTTATGTCTGTCTGTTTGTTCCCTATTCACGGTTAAACGGCAGAACAGGTGTGATAAAATCTGGTAAAGAGATAGCTTGTATCTTGGGGAAGGACTTATACAATAATAATAATATAACATACCAGCTGCAGCCAGCTAATTTAAAGTCTAACTAATATTATAAATGTGAATGTAACTCTGTCTGTCTGTCTGTTTTTTACGTTTTTACGCCTAAACCGCTGAAACGATTTTGATGAATTTTGGTATAGAGATATATAGGACTGGAGAAGGACATAGGCTACTTTTTATGTAGGTACTACGCGTGCAAAGCTGCGGGCAGTAGCTAGTACATTATAAGTCCTTCCCCAAGATACAAGATGTAACGCGTACAAAGCCGCAACCAGCTAGTTTAAAATAAAGATATAATTGTACAGTATCAGGTAACAACGTAGCAATTTGTATAATGATTACATATGTACTATGTATACCTAGATCTAATGCATGCATCTTCTTCGTATAGTGACACTAATTATTACGAATAAGTGTGGTGAAAAGATTCAATCGCGCCTCACTTCTTTCGTGCACTTTGCATGCATTATAGCATCATATAATGAACAAAAGATGCTTACATGTTAGTTCAGGGTTGGCACTTAACGTTGGCCTATGCCAACTATTATTATTAAATGTTTGAATTATAGGAAAGTTATAAGATTCAAGTAGTTACAAACATAGACAAAAGTAATAGTAGAAAATTATTTTAGGGTTCAATTCTCAGGTTCTTAATGACCAAAATGAAAATAGAACAATATAAGTAATAGTTCTCTGCCTGCAAACTTGAGGAGTAAATGCTACGAGACGTGTCTTTACCAGTATTATTTGTGTATTTTTACCAATAAAATGTTATTCAGAACGTTTCTCTAAATACCATGACGTGGAAGATTTTGTATTTCCACGTCGTGGTATTTTTGAACACATTCCATAAAAAACACATTGTAATGAAAAAATATAGTTACGTAATATCTCAACTATTAATACTAGTGATGCAACGAATCCTACTTTGACGAATAAAAATATAAATCATTATTCGGCGAATACGAATAACTATAATAGAGAAAACTATTAAAAACACAACATGAAAACTTTATTTAACCCTGCTATTGCAAAAAAGCTTTATTAATTTAAATCCGACTGGAGTTAAAAAATATCTTTTTTTATTTTATCGATTTACATATTCACAGCTGTTGAGGCTACGCGTACACGATTTTAAAAACATTCGGCCCGTGTTTTTCAGAGTAGGTTAAAAGCTAAATATATTTTGTACTTATCTCGTCACTAAATTTGACGACAACAATTATTTGCTAAAATGCTATAATTTTCTATTAATCGTTGCACCACTTATTACTACTAGTTCTCATCATATTTTAATAAATTAAATAACAAGAGGCCTAACACGAATATTATCGTATCTCCAAGCTAACAATTTCTATGGGATTGTCAGAGTCAGTGTAATACATAAAATTAATTACCAAAATACCTTACAGTACAAATTGATATTTTTTCGACAAGATAGGATATTCATGCTTAGGTCTATGAAAATAACATTTAATAAATTATCTATGTATGTATACAACATAGCTTTTTACATTATTTTAATACTGTAACCGTAACATATTATCACGATTGTTACTGAAGACTTTTGACACATTTATTAAATAATTATATTAAAATAAAATAATAATAATTACTTACATGAGGCAAGATACAAAAGCTTTATTTTTATTACATTGCTAATTAGTTCGTCAAATTGTTACTAAATAAAGGCTGCTTTTATTCAAAAGAGAAGCACTTTTTTAAACAATATCAAAAATAACAGCAAGTAAAAATGTGAGTGGCAAATATTTATTAACAAAATAACTTTTGGATCATGCTTTTCATTGTTTATTAATTATTATGAATTATTATTACTTTAAAATACTTATTCTTATATATTTAAAGTATTAAGAATTTACCTGATAATAATGTCTCACCTGGTTTTATTATGGAACAGTATTAATCACCATCAAAGATATTCTCTATATATATCATACACTTTCGATGTTCGTACATAGATCTGAGTTAGCATTTAAAAAAATTACTTTTTCAATGAACAAACGTTCACAGATGCAGTAAAGAATATGTGGGATCATCCCCTGTAATAAATTCCTTATAAGATACTTAGGCCTGCCCGTGTATCGAAGTTGTTACCCCGTGCAATAGGGTCAAACCTCTTGGCTAAAACCCACTTGCAGTAAAGAAGTTGGGGCCTGTAGGAATAAAATACAAAGCATTAATAAAGTGAATTTAACACATGAGCCATCGAGTGCTTCACAGCTCGCGGCTCTACAAAGCTGCACATATTCAACTCTTTTGATATTTTAAAACAATACCTTCGAGAGCAGTGACGCATAATGATGGCTCAAGTGAGCTTACTTTAATAGATATAAAGAATTAGATCCTACCTTCAAAAGTGTGTTGATCTCCCTGAGTGAGGTAATGGGAAATCCCTCTTTCTCCTTCTCCATTTTAAGTCGTTTTAAAGCAACAATTTCCTCTGTGGTTTTGTCGCGAGCTCTGTAAACAACGCCGTATGTGCCTTCCTCTATTCGATTCAGACATTGAAACTCCTCAACTGATCGACATCCCTTAAAATGTTATAAATTACACATAAATAAAACATAAAACCAGTTTTTTAGAGATAAACTAAACATAATGAATGTTGGATGATTCACGCATCAACTCAGTAGTTTGTTATTTATTACAAATAAACATGTGACATGTTCCCTGTGAATAAATAAGTTATTTGCCTTTATGGGATAAAGGATAAAAGAGTTCAATCCACATTTACACATTATTGAAAAACCACAAACTTAACAATAATTTAAATGATTCGAATTACCTGTAGTGCCGGAAAATATGGAGGAAGTGCACTGATAGTCTCTTCCCTTAGTTTAGCTTCTTCATCATCAGGCTTTTCTTCTTCAAGAGTTTTACCATTTTCCCCAGGAGGTGGGGGAGAAAATGAATGTGATCTGCTTCTGCTTTTAGAACGAGAGAGTGATCTGAAATATTTGGGAAGATGGATGTTATAGTCTAGTCAACATAACTATTGTATGTTGACTATGTATATGATAAGTGCATCATACACACTACACACACTAGACACACTAGACTCAACATAAACAACACAATAATCCTCGAACTTGTTACACACCTCTAAAGATCATTAGAGGTGTGTACCAAGTTCAAGAGAGGCACGTCCAAAGTTCATATTTGGTACATGCCCATGCTTTTGCACAGTAGTTAGTGTTCCGTACATGACAAGTAGCAAGCCCATGGCCTTGTATAGGAAAAACAAACGGATTACACCCACTTTCTAATTATAGGTTCTAGAATGAACCGGTCTCCTAAAGATGTTTTCCTTGACTCTTTGAGAGCACTGGCACTGCGCAAATATTATACTATAAATTATTTTAAGATGGAAACTTTCGACCTTCGATTTCGAGCTCGATATCTTGTTCCAATGTTTGCATCATCAACAAATATTTGTTTCCAGTCTGGGTAATGCGGCATCAGTACCATGGTGCCAGTACCATACCGTAGCTTCATATTCATTATTTACTGTTGGGTTCGAAAAGCAACCAAGCGACATTTGTATAACATCGGGACCCTACTCTTTTATACACTAAAAAAGGACCGCCCGGCTTCACACGGGTGCCATTTGTAATTTTATCGTGAAACATAGTTCGGATTACAGATTTACAAAATTTAGACTGACTTAGACTGTTACCACTGTCAAAGTTTTATAATTACTGCAGTCTTCGATTCTACTCATGTTTTGATATTAATGTGAACAAAAATGGGTGAATGCGATTTAAGTATAAGTAAGAAGTATATTGACTTTTGGACTTTTTTGAGAGTAATGAGTATTAAAAAAATGTAGTACATTTTATGTACCATACTTTATGTACATTTTATGTATTTACACATAAAATGTACATAAAGTATGATACATAAAATGTACTACATTTTTTAATACTCATGTATTTACACATAAAATGTACATAAAGTATGATACATAAAATGTACTACATTTTTTAATACACATCATTACTCTCAAAAAAGTCAAAAAAAAGCAAATCACCTTCCAGATCCATGCGATGATGGTGAGCCTTCGTCTGATTTTAGTGATGGTGATTTAGACTTAGATATTTGTATAGAGCTTTCATCCATTGGTTCATTCTCAAATTCATCAGACTTCTCTCTTATTTCTTCTTTCCCTTCAGATTTTGATTCGTCACCAGTCTCTGAACCTGTGCTAGTACTTTCATCATCAGTTTCACTGTTGGTGTTTTCACCTAGAATAGAATAGAATATTTCACATAGATATAATTACGTTTTAAAAACCAAAAAGAAAATCAACTTCATTGAATTTAACCCAATAAAAGTACAACTGTATCAAAAGTCAAAAGTCAAAAGATGATTTATTCAATACAATCACAAGGATCACTTTGAAATTCACTTTGTATTGAGAACCTCCTCCTTTTTTTTTAAGTCCGTTAATACCATTGGAAAGACCAATGAAAACCATTGTAATGTGATTACTTAGATGAATTTTCACTCAAAACGGGATATTTACCATGATATATGAGTCTTTCTGTTTATCTCGTGATCATGGCGCATGCAACTGTGCCGAAATATCGAGAAGCAGAAAAACTCATATATCATGGTAAATATCCCGTTTTGAGTGAAAATTATGTGCAAAACCATGATAGTTTTAAAAGTTATACTTAGATGAAATATTTATTCCAGCTATTTTGAATTACTGAACCAAACTATTGAACCAATTTTGTTGAAATTTCTATGGGACCAGTTGGGAAGTAAGTTTATCTTTTCACATGAAAAATATGTATTTAAATCGGTTCATAAATGACTGAGATACGAGGTTATAAACATATAAGAAATGAACCATCTTTTTTTCGAAGATGGCTAAAAATTCAATCAATGTTTCAGAAGTGGCTATAAATTTTATAAATAATAATAAATTAACTTTTTAACAATTACCATCTTCAGGCTCAGAATGAGGAGACACACTCTTCAACTCTATATCACTAGTATCTGACACTGTGACAACTGAATTGAAAGCAGGAGAGTCACTTAATTTAGTTTTTTTGGTCAAAGAATCATCTGGCGAAGGCGAACGTTTCTTGCCTCGACGCCTGCGCTCTTCGCGTCGAGCCTCAAGTTCGTTACGAGACTCGTATTTCCTTTTCTCCATTTCACGATCTAAATAAAAAAAACAATTTTAAGTCAGAAAAGGTATGTTAAAAGCATAATAATAAGGTAACAGTAATGCCTGACATTTCACACAGCAACATCTGGCCCCAAAGTAAGCAGAGCTTGCATTATGGGAACCACGTGACTGATATACTACTTATATACTGTTTTTACACCCAGACCTGAGACAAATATTTGCAGAACATACAAACTTTTATCCCGCGGCGGGAATCGTACCCGCAACCTTCTGCGTCTTAGAAGTAAGAAGATCTATGATTTTATTGCCACTTTGAACATAAGCCATTTTAAAATATTTGTTCATACCTGCTTCAAGCAATCTTTTTCTTCTCTCCTGTTGATTTTTATCAAGTGCAGAGTATCGGTCTGATTTATTATCTTTGTCAGATACATCAGAATTTTTTGATGTGTCTTGCAGTTCTTTTGAAATTCGTTTACTTAGTAATCTAGACCTTAAATCTTCCAGTTCCTTATCACCAGAGGTTTTATCTCTATTTTCTTTTTCATTATTTTGATTGCTGTGGCTTTCTTCTGATAACAATCGTAATCTGGACTCAATTCTTTCATTGCCTTGGCGTTTACGATCCCCATCTGCAAATTTATATTGGCGTTCACGGTTCAAGTATGTCTCTCTCTGAACATCTTTTTCTTTGTACACTTCTCTTGACCTAGGTAGCTCTCTAAATGAAGCAGTTGCATTATCACGATTATACATTTCTCTTTCTCTATAATGCTCTCTTTCTCTATAGGGATCTTTTTCTCTGTAAACTTCTTTTTCCTTGTAGGCTTCTTTTTCTCTAACATCTCGTTCACGGTAGATCTCTTTTTCTCTGATATCTTTTTCCCTATAAGGTTCTTTATTTTCCCTATACAACTCTTTGTCCCTGTAAGCTTCTTTTTCTCTATATGGTTCCTTATCTCGGTACACTTCTTTTTCTCTGTAAACATCTTTCTCTCTAAAGGGGTCCTTCTCTCTATAGTGTTCCTTTTCTCTGTACATGTCTTTCTCACGATATGCTTCCTTTTCTCTAAAGGCTTCTTTATTATCTCTATAAAACTGCTTTTCTCTATAGTATTCTTTGGGCATTTCTTCACGATCATTTTTAGTCATATCTCGTTTAGCTTTATCAGACTTATCCCGGTCCCTAAAAAGATACATTGTGGATTAGTTATAAATTCTATGTAATGATCAAAAATGATACTAATGAACAAATAGACAAATTATTTGTAGACCACCTATCACAATAAATTCTATAACAAACAAATCAATGATGTTAATGAAAGATTTAGTTTCGAAGTTGTCAGTACAAACAATATTATAACAATACAATGTACCTAAATATTATAGAATTACCTGTAAAGATGCTTTTTCTCCTTTCTGGCAGTTTCTTTATATCTGTCTTTGACAGACCTTTTGTGACCTCTTTTATCACGATGCGAGGGCCTTATTACAGCTTGTGGTGGTTTAATAACCAATGAGTCAGCATTGTCTCGATCTTCATCAGATAAACTAAAAATACAAGTCCATATATATATAGAATTCGAAGATTGACATCTATTGGTCTGATACTATATTATCAAAGATCAACATTTTGCCCCTAATTCACATCTTTGAAAGTTTAATATGTATCATTGATTATGAATCAGTCATTTCAGTCAGCCAACCTGCTTGTTCCTACTCCTACTCAGAATTCAGATTAAACTGGTACAAGCGCTACGACTATTATTTGCTTCGTTTTCCCGAATTGAGCACACCACACCAAAAGGTAACAATGAATAAAGAAGCTTACCAAGGTAAACAATGTTATACACGGTTGTTATACTAAATTACCAAGTTCCTTGCATAATACATACCTGAAATCCATTTCGTCTTGCACAGGGCTACGCGCTAATTCTCCATCCTCGCTTTGATCATCTTCGTAATTACTCATAATACAGCACGAAAGGTTAAGTTAAAACTAAATTTCAAAGTAAAAGAATTTACACTACAATGGCCGAACATCTATCTTAGCTCTATAAAAAAAGTAATAATTTTTACAAATTATTATGTACGATGTATATTTTTCTACACAAAATTTGTAGCAATAGCAAACAAGGAACGAAATCAAGCAAGAAAGAAATTCAACATCACGCATGACGCCATTTTGTTTTTTACTTTTTTTGCATTGTTTGATTGAGTGTTTGGTCTGCACTCTGCTTGCTTGACATGTATGCAGTGCTGCCAACTCAGAGACATAGTTTCGAGTTAAGTACATCATTCATTCAAGTATGCAAATAAAACAATAATAATATCTTTATTTCAGACAGCTATAACCATACACACAATATTAAAATAACCCAACTAAAATTACAATACTTACAAAATATACATAAAATTTACTTGAAAAGAGCAAAAGAGAAAAACATAAGAACAACCCGCGACACAAGGTTTTATAACTATTATTTTACTAAATAATTTGAAATAATTAAGTAGTTTATCAGTTTTGACCTAATGTAAAAGTAGGTATAGGACTATCAAACTAATTTGTTATGACATTCAGTGACTACATCTCACTCTGCTCATTAGTCCTGCTATTCTCTTTCTGTTCTGGCGTCCGCAAACATTCCAGAGGCACTGCAGTAACGAGGTAAACCCAAAAGCATTCTGAAGATGTTATTATATAGAACACGTAGGGGCTCATAGATATTTGTGTATACCTAACCCATAAGCTGCTTCTATCAAAGCTTTGAAAAATGCTTTGAAAACCGATATTTTAACAGGGATCGAGCAAACCTACGAGTCATCATTATATTACTTACCTCTAACCACTAGCACCCTTCGGTCATCTTTGAGATCAGCAGTAAGTATATGCCCAAGGTACTTGAATTGCCTAACAATATTTATGTTAGTTCCGTAAAGCCTAACAGGTTGCACATTGTTAGGTGGCTTGTAGCTTCCTGTAAAAACTACAATCTCGCTTAAAACCATGCTTTTCAGCATTGTATTGACATAAACTCAAGAGGTGTCTTGGCCTTCGATTATGGAGTCGTATGATATACTCTGGGACAAGTTGAGCGACGCGGGGCTTCCGCCCGAGCTGGTATGGCTGTTCAGGTATTGGTACCTGTAGGGACACATAATGTAATATGATACGGATTGTAAGACGCTGTCCTTCCCGCGCCCCTCGGGGAGAACAGTCAGTCGCGTGCAATGATCGTTGATTAGCCAACGTGACGAATGTAATATCATTCAATAAAAGCAATTTATATTCGTGCCTGGACTTTGTGTTATAATTTATATTTCCTCCAAGAATTACAGTGAAGTAAGGTAAATGTATAGGTTTATAGAAAGAGACATTACTATTTATAATAAAAATACATTTACTGTACCTAAACCAGCGAAACCGAGTGAGGTGGGCAGGAGAGCTCGAAAGCTTCTTACTATATGTGAGTCATATGGTGCGTCTCATGGACTTACATACAATGTGAGAAAGTCAGAGTTCATGGTATTCAAGGCCGGCACCAAGAGTCCGATTTATGTTCCATCGGTAATAGTAAATGGCGTGCCTCTCAGTAGAGTGTATAACTTTAAATACCTAGGACACTAACCTGTTGACTGAAGACCTAAAGGACGACGATGAAATGGAGAGGGAACGCAGAGTACCTACTGTCAGTCAGGGCAAATATGCGGGCCCGCAAATTCGCACGATGTATAGGGGTCGGTATCGCGTTTCGTTCAGATTTTCGATTTCAGTGATATTTATTTTTTTCGCCTTTTTTTAAACTTTTATATAGGCTCATATAGGTCTAGGTACGTATGCATAATAGTAATCTATCAAAGGCACCTTTGTAAGTCATAAACTTTTTTACTAAAGCGATGGATAGTAATGAACGTGTGGAAGGTAATGAAAATCGACTGGAGGGTAATGAACTATGCTAGGAGCGAAATGATATTTGCCTGGAAAGTAATGAAAAAGTATGGAAGGCGATGAAATTTTTAAAAATAGTGTATATGACAGACTAATAATAATTATATGAAGTAAAAGTGGTTTAATAGTTTAAAATAATTAATCATCAATCAGTCTTTTAATCATTTAAAAAAATATATTAAGTATGTTACCATAATAGCTTATAGCACGACAAGGTTAATTTTATATTAAAAAAAATTAATTCTTACATCTGATAAAATTTAATGCTTATAAAAATAAAAGGGTTATAAAATTCTGCAAAAAAGTTGAATAATATTAATTAACAAATTATTAAAAACATTTCATGAAAAGAAAACAATCAAATTCTAAAACAAAAAATCATAAACTTAAATAAGTAAAAAAAACAATTAAGGCAACAAAAAATGTGTTTTAATATTTTATCTATTATTTTCTCTACGTAATAAACGAAATGGGTTCTCACTTTGTCTGTATTATATTTCACGTTAATGACAAAATGAGAAACTGGGTGTTATATACCCAGTCATCTAAATTGTATTTAAGTCCATAGCGTCAGCAGCATCCACGGCCATGATGTTTTCTTTATTGGTATCATTGTCAGTCTAATGGACTTTTTTGGCTGACATCCTTTTTTTAATCAAGTTTTTTTATTATTTCTTGTTCCGCTCCGTCTATGTCATTTCATTGTATAGGTATATGTTGACTCAAGAAACTATTCAATGTCTTGTTGATGTTCCGTCTTTTGTGTATGATCAGCTTGTGATGACCCTTGGGCTTTTGGTAAATAACTTTGGTAATCAAATTTCATGTGTAGCATTCCCATGTGCGTTTGGTGTTCTCATGGCAGGAAGCTATTTAAGCAGCTAAAACAGCTGAGGCTTCTGAGAGCTACACTGTATAGTAATTCAGACGACCATATGACTTGTTGGACTTTAATAGTACCCCTGAAGCTTGAAACGTGAGCTGGTTTTTTTTTACGGTTTATATCTTCCTCTGAAATAACAATAACATCGATACTCTGAAGTCACGAATCAAGATCTACAAAATCTTCGAAAGAGCCGACGTCGCCGCCGAATTTGATGTGGATCTTAAAACTGCCCTAACACCATCCGGTCGGTGCTCCATTACCGGCTTTTTGGTAATTCCAAGTCACAGTGATGACTGTTCATATTTTTTTATGATCATATTAAACCTTGTTCGGGATGTTTATAATAAATGACCACAGTGTGCAGAGACACTTGACCCCTGCTGCCTCCATAGTGGAAAGATTGTACTTCTACTTGGAATTTGAGACAATAATTCACACTAAAGTCAACATGTATCAGAACTTCTGTGTCTTTCAAATTCTTCTTCAGTGTTTTGATCGCACAGTACTGCATGACAATATTACGCACATGTTTGAAGAAAAGTTTCATGATATTGTCCAACAAGTTGATGATATTTCGAGGTTTGTCTTATTTTTCTTTTAGTTTTCATTCCTTGTTCTCCATTTCTCCATTGATATATCTGGTAATATTTGAAAACAAGTCATTCCTCTCCAAACGCGTTCATTACCATCCAGAATAATTTTTGAAAAAATGAAAGGTGATGAATTGGAGAGGAAAGACTATTTGACATTTAATCCTCCATTATTCAATTTACGCGTGTACCAAAACTGTGTGAAATATAACCTAGAACAGTTCTATGCTAAAGATCAAAATTAGATGTTTAGGAAACCACCAAAAAAATTACTTACCTTGAAAATAACTGGAAGACAATGATGGTGAATCAATGACAAAGTGCTCCCGACGACACGAGTTCGTAAATATTTTTTACGTGGAGACACAGTCTTGACTGTACTAAGGTGTGCTGATGACTGGTTCGTTGCGGGATGCGCGGGATGGTAACCTAGCCACTGTAAAGGGCCGGACTCGAAAAAAATGTTCATGACCGACAGTGCGGATGGAAATGAAGTTTTTTGCTTGACAAAATTAAAACTTCGATTATCGCGATATTGCAACCCCTTTCTAATCGAAACAGCCTCATTCAAATATTCTTTGATTGTTTCTTTATCCGAAAAGAAGAATTTGTTTGGCGTTTTGTAAAAATAAAGTAGAATAAAAAATCATCAAAGTTGCTGATGGGTCGTTTGGACAGGGAGCGGAATGAAATTTTAACATGTTGTCTTAGCTACAACCACGTAGCTCTTTGGTGCTTGGTGACATTAAAGCTTGATTAGACTCTAAAATTTCCATAATCACAGATCTTAAATAAACTTTAGAGACATACAAGTTATGGCCTTGGAAAGGTAATCTGAACGAAACGTGATAACGACCCATAGTTGCGGTGAAGGTCACCTTATTCAGAGCATACTGTACTTCATATTACTCAGCGAGTCTGTGGGTCAACTATACCCAAAAGGCATACAATGATTTGGTAACTATACCCAAAAGGCTTACAATGATTTTGGCGGGTCCAATAGAACAACGCGTTTAGGTTGCTGTTGTGACTGCCGCGATTCTGCAGTGCCACAACCATGTTCGCCCAGGCGCGCACTGACAGCTTCGAGGCCATCTGGCAAAAAAAGTCAGCCTCACTGCTAAGCAGAACCCGAGGGAGCAGCAACAGCATCCTAACCGCGGTAGCCAAAAAAATTGATTGTCCTATTATGTATAAATTGGTCCAAAGGACAAAATCTATAATTAATTTTAAGTACTAACCCTTAGATAAAAGCTGACTAACAGCTAACACTATGACTATGAAATTGCCTGAATCAATAAATTGAATTATTATATTAATAGTAAATTTTCCTATGGATACGGAAACGATCCGCTCAATATTTCTAGATGACGAATGCTACGAGTACCAACGGATGCTTTTATAATCGAATTTCAGAGGATGATTTAAAATGATCGTGATGACGTAAGTGAGCCAAGGCCTAGGATATTATGATAATACGAAAGTTTAAGGCTGGTTTTAGTCTTACGCCGACGGCACGCGCACCGTCAGCGCTGATGGCCGAGATATATGAACTTCTAGGAAGCGTTTTCGATTGACACGTAGCTATCAGCGCGCACGGTGGTCAGCGCTGATAGCTACGCGGCCGTACGCGCCGCGCGTCGGCCCCGCGTAGCTGTCGGCGCTGACGATCGCGCGAGCGCCTCTGCTTTTAGTGAGCGTTCTAGTGTCGAGCGGAGTGGACGTCGTCAGCGCGTACAGTCATGGCGAATCGCGAAGTGGATACAGGTCGAGTTATCGATGAGGTACGCCAGAGGAAGATATTGTGGGATGCATCCGACCCACTCTACAAAAATAAAGATGCTAGAAACAAAGCCTGGGAGGATATTGTCGACACATTGTTCGAAAATATTTCAGGAGAAGAAAAACAACAACTTGGTTTGTTTACTTTCTTATTTTATTATCTGAATACCTACACAATAGTACAAATCCTTTTCAAGTTAAAATATACACGAATCTTGCCAGGGCACGCTTCCAATAGGGCTCACAAAATACTCAGAAAAATGTTCTCGCAAAGCGTGTCCAGACCTGTTTGTAGGTACAGTTGGCAAGTCTACCATACCCTCAATTGTAAGTGTGTCTTCACATCACATATAAGATATAAGCCCTAGCGGATCGAATAACGACATCACGACGCTCAACGCTTCTTTCTTAGTTGACTACCATCGAGTATTGTGGTGAGTGTTCTGACCTGGTTTATTTGAAATCCCAAATTGTCATTCTCTGTGTCCCACAGGAGGCCGAGCGCTTTCTCCATCTCGCTCCCCCGATGGCGACTGTAGGCTTCTCGGCTTGGGCGGTGAGCGCGCTGACGGTCCTCTCGTCATTCGAAGCCCAGCTCCGCAGCTCGAAGCAGGCCTGGCGGTGCACGAAGTCCACCTCTATGTTGATTCTTTCAGCTGCTTCTATAGATGAAAAACTATTTAAATAATCGTCCATGTAATGGTTCTTCTCGATATCTGCTGCAGCGTCAGGATACTCCTCTGCGTAGTCTTGTGCATTTCTGTTTTTTATGAATAGAGCAGTGCATGGAGAAGAAGCGGCTCAGAATATGACCGATGTCATTCTGTACTCTGCGGGGGCTGCTTCTCCTCTTTGATCGCCTCTCCAGAGAAACCTCTGGGCGTCTCTATCGCCGGGTTCTATTCTGATCTGCATGAACATTTCTTTCAAATCTGCTGATACTGCGTAAGGATGCTGGCGGAACCTCATGATCACTCCTGGTAGCGACTGGAGGAGGTCTGGTCCGGTCAACAGCATGTCGTTCAGACTTTTACCAGCTGATTTTGCCGCGGCGTCATGAACCAGTCTTATTTTCGTCTTCTTGGGGTTTTCCACGGCGAAATGTGGTAGGTACCACGTTTTCTCTTCCGTGGGTGGTGCCTTCGCTCGCTCCGCGTATTTTGCCGCGAGTAGGTTTTCAATGCGTTCGACATACTAAGCTTTCAAAGCGTCGTCTCGGTCGAGTCTCCGTTCTAGGTTGTATAGTCGTTTCAGCGCGTCGTTATAGTTATTGTGTAGAACTACTTTGTCGTCGTGCAACAGGAGACCGGTTTGGAACCGCCCATCCGGTAGTCGTACGCTTTTCTCTTCTAGAACACGTAAGGCTCTCTGCTCAGGGTCGCTTACCGGTTTTTTATCCTGAATGCCTAGAGACTCTAGCTTGAAAAAATTCTTCATCATCTCGTTCATGTCGTCGGCTTGCCGTGTCGATGATACGTATCCACAGAAAGCTCCTTCAGATCTGCTTTCGGTGTCACGGCAGCCGTGCAGCACCCATCCTAGCTGCGTGAGTGAGGGGTTGATCTGCCCGTCCTTTCCTTACCTCTTTTGACACTATGAGGTCCCAGTTGTTCTGTCCTAATATGACTTTCGGGAGGCGTGGTCGTACACGAGGTCATCTTCAATCGCATGTAGATGATCGCAGTCCTGGAGTGTGTTAGTGTGGAGTGTTTCTCTCGGAACGGCTTGCGTGATAAAGTCAAGCTTTTTGACCGTCTGGACGTCACGTAGGATGTGCTCGCTCGAACCTTTCCTTCCTTGTATTTTTACATTGACCCTCTTACTGTTATCGTGTCTGGTTTCGCCTGGTTCGCGTCTCTGATCCACAGCGTGTCTGTCGGCCCGTCAGCACCCAATAGTTCTGCGATCGATTCTTCAACGAAGGTGCAAGTACAGCCGTCGTCTAGAAAGGCGTACGGACTTACTTCAGCGTTTGGACCAGTGAGTGCGATCAGTGCTATTTTGAGGTAGGCGTGGCGTTGACCTCTGCGCCTCGGTTGCTCCTCTGGCTCCGTGGCGCACGCCGCGACCTTCGCTTGACGTATCGCCGGTTCAGTCTGCCTTTCACTATGAAGTAATCGATTATGGTTCTTGCCGCAGCCCTCTCTATCGCAGGGCTTCGCTTTGCATTTGAAACGACGGTGACACTCACGCAGGCACAGAAAACAGACTATGTTTTCGTGCCAAGTCCCACCTGGTGGAGACGTCGGCTTTCATAAATTCAGAACAATCAATAAACTTGTGTACCTTTTTGCATAGCGGACATCTATCATTACTTGTGGAGTCGGATGCGGCGTAGGCCCTCTCGACTCCCCCTTTCCGGTTGCCCCGATGACCTCCAGGACCCTCTTCGGATGTCACCTCGGGCATGGCGTATGCTCCGCACTTGTCAGCCTCTTCGTTTAAGAAGATAGCTAGCCTTTTGAGTTCGGGCGTATCTTCCTTTTTTATAGCAGCGTAATCGTACCATTTGCTGCGCAAAATCGGTGTGAGTTTTTCTAACACACTTCTAACCATTTCTGGGCTGTGTAAGTAGGCCTCACGCCCTAGTGTTTCCACGGTGGCCACAGCGTTGGCCACCTTCCCGGCGAATATACATAGGTCGCGTGCGTTGTCACTAACCTTATTGAGGTGACGCAGCTTTTCCATCTCGACTAGTATTATTGCCTCTGGCCGTCCGAACCGTCTCTCTAGGGCTTCCATCACTGCCGCTGGTTCGGGTGCGCTGACTAGGAGGCTGCTGACGGCCTCGTGCGCAGCGCCTTTTAAACTTCTCCGTATGCGTGCCACGTTTTCCACTTTAGAAAATGATGATTCACTCTCTCTATAGGCTGCCCTGTAAGTCAACCAACCACTAACCTGTCCACTAAGCACTGGTAGGTCCTGTAGGTACTTAGGGGGGGTCCTTCCTAGTTGCGATCTGCGACAGCGCCGTCGTCAACGCCTGCAAGTCGAAGACGTACCTTTGCGCGGCGGGCGGTTCGGTCGCCCGACCGGATCTCGTCTCGCCCCGGTCCTTCCGCGCTTCCCGGTCCTCCGTGGGAGGCGCCTCTTGAAGGGTACCCTTGCTGGTAACAGGGTGCAACGGCTCCATGTCCGGCCGTTGCTGCAGCCACTTTGTGATCCGTACGGAAGCAAGTTCGTCTTGCTCCGCGTCGTCTTCCTCGGATTCCTCTTCTGCTCTTCTCAAGCTCGCAGAGGCGAGCTTCGTAGCAGCTTCAGCGGCAGCCGCTCGCGCTTGCGCTTCAGCAGCGCGTAGCTCCGCTAATTTTTCTTGTGCCGCCAGCACGGTCCTCCTCTCAGACTTTCTGGAACGCGCCCGGGTGGGCAAAGCCTGGCCTTCGTTCGTGACCTCAGTTCCAGTAGTGGCGGTGGTTTCCGTTGTGGTGGCAGTGGTCCCGGTTCCCTCTGTGACTGTATCCGTAGCGCTGGTACCGAATAATTCAGCGCCCGATGTTGATGGCGTCTCGTCCCTGCCCTGCTTGCTCCTGGTGACCGGCATCCTTGCTGCGGGTTTTCAATCTTCGTCTCAGCTGGTCAGGGATCCGGCTTGCGAAGGATCAAATGTTCGGGTTGTGGTGGTTGATCGCTAACCAAAGGCGAAGCTTGAAGGGTGGTAGGTAGTGGACTGTATGGCTTGATTCCGCTGAAGTAGGTAGGCAGGTAGGTAGGCCGGCAGGTAGGTAGGTAGGTAGGTAGAATAAAACTCCAGTATGCAGGGTAATGCACGGGGCGAGGCGGCGAGTTGGCGGTGGGGCAGCGTTACGACTTGTTTTTTGTTGAAATGCACGAAGGGAACTGATTTTTACTCGGTCTCGCCGAACGAAATATATATACAATTTTTGGGCCTCCCCGCCATCGCGTCGTCGTCCAAGCGCCTTTATTAAAAGAACCAATACTTGCTATTTTCTGTCTCTGTTACCCGCTCGATATGTCTCTGTCTATTCGAGCGGCCCAATTAGAATTTAGGTAACTAAGATATAGATATTATTCCGGCCAATGGTTATCTAGAGCCGTGTCTTTGCGCACGGCTCAAGGTCATCTTACACGTGCCAGAGGCTCGGAGACAGGTACCTACATGTTGTACCTACTCATGTTATGTCTACCTAGATGCTACCTAAATCGTTTACTATTTATTCTTTATTTTTCTTCTTCTTCTTTCGTGTCGTTGTAACAACCTATTTGACCAGTAGGTAGCCACATCCAATGCATTATCCGAGCAGGACATTAGATCACCCATAGTGCATGAGTTGGGGCAAGATGGACGCACAAGTACGTGTGACATAGACTGCACCTGGGCACCACAATGACACCGAGTATCGTTTTTGCTAATCATTTGCTACTCCTACTACGCCCTACCTGAACTCGCAATCTGTTGAGGCACTTCCACACTGGCCACGGGAGTTCAAGCTTCTCACGGAAGCTTCTCTTCAGGAGTAATGTAATCCCTAGTGTTTGGAAGACCATAAAACAAGTCGGTGATCACTTGCGTTCCCGGAGAGAGATGAAATTGTTTTGAGGAAACTCTTTCGACTTTTCAGACGCCTTCTTGGTGGGACAACATTATATAGCGGGTGCCTGTGGTCGTTTTCTTGTTTCGCTTTCTCCAAGGAGCATGCAACAGCGCGTCGGATGCCAGGGGGGGCTATACCAGCAAGCGGGTAAAGTTTGTTCAGTGGTGTTGGTTTTAGGCATTAAGGGCAACGTCTACTACTTTAGCATGTATTGAGCGATTCCACACTGGGCATGCGTACTCCCCAGTAGAGAAACAGAGGGCAAGACCGGAGCTACGGAGGACTGATGGAGAGGCTCCCCAAGATGTGGAGGTTAGCTTGTAGAGAAGGCTATTTCGGGAGTCAACTTCCGCTTTAGTTTTTTGACAGTGGACTCATAAATCCAGCGTTCTATCCAGAGTAACTCCAAGGTAAACTGGATTACTGCAGTGCTCAATATCAGTGTCACACCACCTTAGGTTAAGACGGCGTTCTGATTCCCGGTTCCTCAAATGGAATATTGAAGAGTTTGTCTTAGAGGGATTAGGCCTTAATGCATTCGCATCATAGTAAGCACCTAGGTCTACTAGGGCTTGGGTTAGGTGTTCTTCAGCTTCCTCAAATCCCAAAGTCTGAGCAGCCAGCACCAGATCATCCGCATATAAGAACCTCTGAGTGTGGGGGGTAGAAGGCTGATCATTCGTATAAATGTTGAAGAGTGTGGGTGCTAGCACACTACCTTGTGATAATCCATTTTTTTGGCATCTCCATCGACTTTTGTCGGTATGGATATGTACTTGAAAACGCCGATTGTGCAAGATTTGCCCCAGCACTCGGACGAATTTGCAATCCAAATTAGATAAATTGTAGTTTAAATACGGTAAGTGAAACAAGTGCGGAAATTATGTCTAACGAACCAGACCACATCTTTAGGCTCTACGCATGGTCCCAGAATGTGATGGGAACCCAAATATTTTGACAAGGTTTATTAGAATCTGCGATCAGCTTGTAACGCAATATATAAAAACTGAGACAGGATATGAGTTAAATAATTTGTGTCTTTTAAATGGTATATTAAATAAAGTGACTGGTCCTGCGGCAAGGACAATAAACGCGAATGGCATACCAGACACCTAGGGGTTCGAAACGCTTTAGTAATTAATTTTGCCGATCAGAGAGACGAGACCGCTCTCTATAATGACTTATCTCTAGTTTCCCAAGGCAACGATTCCCCACAGGAATTTTATGACAAATGCCAAAACCTTTTTAGTACAATTATGACGTACGTTACCCTGCACGAGTGTCTGCCTACCACCGTTGAGGCAAAGCGCGACTTGTATCGCAAATTAACTATGCAGTCGTACGTACGCGGGTTGAAAGAACCTCTCGGGTCTCGTATACGGTGTATGGGACCGCCGACTATCGAAAAGGCTTTGGAATTTGTTCAGGAAGAACTTAATGTCATGTACCTACAGCATAGAAATGAAGCTATTCCGGAGCGGCGTAACCCAGCTACGTAATGGCAGTCATCATCAAAGGTACCGTCCCTAGTTCCTAATTATTCTATAGCGAAGGGATTTAATTCTGGTGCTCCAAATTGGCAGAGACCAATGCCAATGCCGATGCCCACGCAGACGCATCTTCCTCAGCAGCAGCCTTGGCGTCCTGCTTTTCAATTTCGCCAATCCCCACAGCGAATGCCTATGCAACCATCGCGTACGCAACAAATGTTCCGGGCACCCCCACCAAATTATAACGCCCAGAACGGAGGTTTTAGATTTCCCCCTAGGAATGTACCCCCACAGAGCCAGGGACCGACACCAATGAGCGGGGTTAGTCATTTTGTGTCCAAGGCCCTTCCTCCTACTATTCAGGGCCACGATTGGCGAAAGTTTGGCAAACATCCTCCAACAAACTATTTTAAATCTAGGGAGATGAATTTTAATGCGGTAGGCGATTACGACAGTTACTATGACTATTACGGCGATCTAACTGAATACCCAATTACTGACATTGACAATTACTATGACTACCAAATTGTTCCTGAGTACTACTAAGATCCCCAGAACGACCCCCAGCATCAGGATGATGTACCATCGAGCTCAAATGCAATTGACCTCGCGCAACCGTCTATTAGCCATAAAGAGCAGGATTTTACCAAGGGCCGTTCCAACAACGAACCAAAATAGAGTTAAATTTACAGTCTAAGAAAGAATTATGTTATATACAGACATCTCATCCGCCACTTAAATTACTTGTAGACACCGGGGCAAATCAATCATTCATAAGTCCCGAGGCGGTTGACGAATTCTTTCCACATATTGCAAAAGATTTTGATCCTTTTGAGGTCACTAATTCACGGTTAACGAGTATCCATGACCATTCGATCACAATACCTCAGTTTATGGAATTTAGCGAGCTAACTAACATTAAACTATTCGTTTATAAATTCCACAATCACTTCGATGGTTTAATATGTCTCGATTTATTAGAGAACTGTAAAAAAGATTTGAAGAATAACACTTTGTTAACCGAGCAGGCTATTATACCATTATCTCGTTACCAATGTAGAAAAACTAACTAATGGGAAATTATTCCTGCCCATACGTCAATGTTAGTTAATATTCCAATCGAATATCCTGACGGTGACGTATTTGTGACTGAACAACTGATGTGTAATTGTATCATTCATGACTGTGTTACCACTGTGACTGACAAAACCGGAATTGTAGAGTTAGAGAACATGACAGACAAAGACATAGTTATCTCGTTTGACCAACCAACGCGAGTAGATGTCTGTAATATCGAGTGCGCACGCACTGAACAAGACCCGTGTCGAGTTAAAAGTGTTTTATCTAGCAGCTTCGAATGAATAATTTAAATATTGAAGAGAAAGCTAATTTAGAGACATTGTGCGCGCGTTATGCTGACGTATTTTACATCAAAGGAGAAGCTTTGACTTTTACGAACAAAATTAAGCACAGTATTAGGACAACAGACGAACTACCTGTCTATACGAAAAGTTATAGATATCCTTTCATACATCGACAAGAAGTTAGGGAACAGATTACGAAAATGTTACAACAAGGTATTATACAACCATCGGATTCGGCATGGAGCTCACCTATCTGGGTAGTTCCAAAGAAATCAGATGCCTCCGGCAAACAAAAATGGAGATTAGTACTTTTCGCAAACTGAATGATAAGACCATAGACGATAAATATCCGATCCCCAACATCACAGACGTTTTAGATAAACTTGGTAGATGCCAGTATTTCACTACCTTAGATTTGGCATCAGCTTTCTATCAGGTAGAAATGAACTCTGACGATACACCAAAGACAGCCTTTAACGTAGAGCATGGCCATTTCGAATATCTTCGCATGCCCATGGGGCTCAAGAACTCACCATCAACCTTCCAGAGGGTTATGGATAACGTTCTGAGAGGACTGCAAAACGAGATCTGCCTCGTTTATCTCGACGATATAGTCGTTTTTAGTACATCTTTGCAAGAACACATGATTAATCTCGAAAAAGTGTTCAATAGACTGAGAGAGTCCAACTTTAAAATTCAAATGGACAAATCCGAATTTTTACAGTTGGAGACTGCTTATCTTGGTCATATCATCAGTAGGGAAGGTATCAAACCTAACCCAGACAAAATTGCGGCTATTGAAAAATATCCATAACCAAAAACTACCAAAGAAATAAAGCAATTTTTAGGACTTCTAGGATATTATAGGAAGTTTATACCCGATTTTGCCAAAACGACTAAGCCTATGACTAAATGTCTTAAGAAATCTAACAAGATTACTTTAGACTCTGACTATGTTAACTGTTTCGAGAAATGTAAGAAGCTATTGACTAACGACCAAATACTTCAATACCCTGACTTTAACAAAAACTTTATCCTGACGACAGACGCCTCAAACGTAGCCTTAGGAGCCGTGCTATCTCAAGGACCAATTGGATCTGACAAGCCGATCTGTTATGCATCTAGGACATTAAACGAGAGCGAACTTAATTATTCCACAATAGAAAAGGAACTTTTAGCTATAGTGTGGGCCACTAAGTACTTCAGACCATATCTATACGGTCGCAAATTTTTGATCCTCACTGATCACAGACCTTTGCAGTGGGCCATGAACATCAAAGAACCCAATTCTAAACTAACTAGATGGAGACTAAAATTAAGTGAATATGATTATGAAATAAAGCATAAACCAGGCAAGGTTAATACTAATGCAGACGCTTTACCTCGTGTAGAGATTAATAATGAAGAAGTAGAATCATTCCTCTCGGAAATCGACTCGTTAGTGGTTCAACATGCTCAATCACAACAATCAGGGTCTTCAACAGCTACCGCACATACAAGCGTTGAAAATCCAATACTTGAGATTCCGATAACCGATGAACCTTTAAATAAGTTCCACAGACAGATTTGTTTCACCATTGTAGGCGATATTAAACGACGTACGACAGCGACAAAACCATTCGACACACACACTCGTACCTTCATACAAATTTCAGAATCATCTTTAGAGCAAGATGTAATTAACGCCATAAAAGAGTATGTTAACCCAAAGGTTAAAACTGCTTTTAAGATCACCCTAACTCTAGGAATGTCTGCGATCCTTCCGATCATTCAAAAGCATTTTAAGAGCTCTTCTATGAACCTGGTCTTAGCAATGACTGATTTAGAAGACGTAAAGGAATACCTGAGACAACAGGAGGTTATAAAGCATTATCATGAAGGTAAAACGAACCACAGGGGCATAAGTGATTTAGCTTTATCGCGGCGCTACTATTGGCCGAAGATGAAGGACGAAATAACTAAATACATTAACGAATGAACGCAACGAAACGATGCTGAACGCATGTGGCCAGACTAAATACGACAGGAACCCGATCAGACCACAGTTTAATATTGTACCACCAGCCACAAGGCTCTTTGAGATAGTTCACATGGACCTGTTTACGGCACAATGTGAAAAGTACTTGACTTTTGTAGACTCCTTCTCGAAGTATGGACAAGCGTATCACTTACGAAATGGTACAGCAGTCAGCATTCTGCAGGGACTACTGACTTACTGCACGCGCCATGGACTCCCCTTGACTATAGTGACTGACAATGGAACTGAGTTTACAAATCAACTGTTCGAGGAATTCATACGACTTCATAAAATAAATCACCATAGGACCCTCGCTAACTCACCTAACGATAACGGTATTATAGAGAGATTTCATTCAACCTTATTAGAGCATTTGCGCATATTAAAGATTAAACAAAAAGGCGAACCAACAGTTAACCAAATGCCTTACGCGATACTGGCTTATAATAGCTCAGTTCACAGCTTTACTAAGTGTAGACCTCATGATATCGTTAGAGGACATTTTGATCCTAGAGATCCTTTAGATGTCGATCTCACTCAACATCTGATGCAACAATATATTATAACGCATCGAGATCAGATGAAGACAGTTTATGAATTAATTAACCAAGTCACTACAATAGACCGGACAAACATAATGGATAGTACGAATAAGAATCGTGAGCCGGAAGTAAAGCATGAACCATATCAGCAGGTATTTGTTAAAAACCCTTTTGCTGCAAGGCAAAAGTTAGCACCAACATGTACCCAGGACACTGTCCTTGCTGATCTTCCGATCTATATCTACACTACGTCTAAAAAGAAAGGACCCATTGCCAAAAACTGTCTTAAGCGGTTACCTAAGAATAATAAATTATTGCAGGATTCCACTAATACTCATACTCCTAATGACGCTGGCACTGGAGATAAGACTTGAAAGTCTTGATAATGGACCCGGACTCCTACCTTTCAACCTTGGGCAAGCCAAACTGATCACTCAATATCATTCATTTAAACAGTACATAGAACTAACGGACTTAGAAAACCAACTTGACTCCATTCATGACCAACTAGACTATTTTTAAACTAAATTGGACAATCAAACTCTTGCTTTATACGAACTACAAATTGACTATCTCATTAAAAAGTTATCTAAAATAGATTTTCAGATAAAAAGTTTAGAGCCAAACTACCGTATTAAAAGAGGTTTAATTGATGGTCTAGGGTCTATAATCAAAAGCGTTACTGGTAACCTAGACCATTCCGATGCTGAACGCTATAATACTGCTATTAGAATCTTAGAAAGTAATGAACATAAGATGTTGTCTGTTGTTGAGTTCAATGCCCATATTAGCATGAATAAAGAGTGGATGTCGCAAAATACGATATTAATAGCGAATATTGCAGAAAACCAGGAGAAGATAAATAATACGTTAGAATTAATCTTAGATAGTAAAGCTTACGCCGAGAGTAGTCTTCTTAAATACGCAAAGTTTGCGTAGCTTCTTGCTATCATCAGTGAAAACACAGATGATTTATCTTTAGAATTAACTAGGATAGAAAACATTTTAGCTTTTGTACGTGCATCGAGCACTCAGATTCAGATTCAGATTTTTTATTAATAACATAAAAGTTACGTGTCCATTCTCATTTATATTAATTAGAGTTACTAAATAAATATATAAAGAGTCAATTATACTAATATTGAATTAGATAGGTACATTAAAAATAGATTGTAAAAGTATTCACATTGAAAAAATAATAAATAAAATAATGTATTAAACATTTTTAAATGTTATAATGTCATGTCGTAAAGAAACATTTATCGAAAAACTCGTCAACCCTATAAAAGTTTTGCTCGATAAGCCAGTTTTTTTAACTTGTTTTTAAAGGATTGCGATGATAGCGCAGCTGTAATATATTCCGGTAGACGGTTGTAGATAGCAGGCCCCATTGCGTGAACCATTTTTTTGGATTTTACTAACCGCCACTTTTCCACTCGCAGTTTTTGGGCGTGTCGAGTTGGGTATTTATGATAATCGCCGAGTCTTGCGAATTCGTCCAAGTGGAGGCGAGCATACATCGCTGCGTTAAAGATGACGAGGGCGGGTATAGTTAATATTTTTAGTTTCTTGAAGAGGGGGCGAGCAGAGGTGTCCCAGGATACCTTCATAATAGCGCGGACGGCCCTCTTTTGCATTCTGAACGCTCGCTCCCAGTCAGCAGCTCCACCCCACAACTCCACGCCGTATTTAAGGAGCGAGTGAACGGATGCAAAGTAGCAACTTCTGGTCATCCCCTCTTCAAGAGTCGCCGATAGACGCCATAAAGCGAAGCAGGCCTTGCCTACTCTCTTACAGAGTCCATCAATATGCAGATCCCACTTCAGACCCTCATCTAAGATAAATCCCAAGAAAGAAGCGTGCTTGACCTGAGTGATTACGGTGCCCCCGAGTGATACATTTAGGCCTCTATAGGTACGGCCTGCAAGGTTGAAGTGCACAAAATTTGTTTTATTCGCGTTTAAAAGAAACCCATTATCGAGGAACCACGCGTGCAGCTTCTCAGCTACCATGTTCAACCTCCTCTCCAAGACGTCCACGGTAGGCGCCGTGACGACAGCAGCAACATCGTCTGCATACATAAGTGCATGCGCGTCACCTACACAGTCAGGCAGGTCACTGAGGAGAAGGGAGAACATAATATTGGACATTGATGATCCTTGAGCCACACCTATCGACGTTTTGAGAGACTTCGACTTGATGCTTCCTCCTTCTGTCACGATCTGCCACCTATTTTTCATAAAATCGCTCAAGAGAGCTAGAGCGGGACCATCTATACCGTAGTGTGCTAACTTGGTGGTAAGCACACCATGATCTGCGACATCGAAAGCCTTCGAAAGATCGCACAGTATGACTGCCACATGCAGTCGCTTCTCGCGAGCCCGCAGCACACGACTCACCAGCTCTTGGGCTATGTCCGTCGTGGATCTTCCCGTCCTATATGCTCATCATAGTATGTTAGGAATAGATAACTTAGGAAATATGATAAATAAGCTTAGGACTATCTATAGTTATAAGGAAATAATAGATGACGACCTACGAGAATACTATACTATAATAAAACCAGGTTCTTATTTTTGTAACAAAAGAATAGTAATAATATTTAAATTCCCGATAGTCTCTCCAAACGATTTCAATTTATTTAAACTCTCTATCGTTCCTAACCAACATAATCTGACCTTTATTCCACCATATCCTTTCATGGCAACCGACGGGAAAGCTTTCATGTACATGGAGACAGAATGCCCGAAGTTCAATCATCATCATCTCTGCGGAGCTAACATCAATCATCAAGCTCACGACTATCCAGATTGCATCCAGAATCTTGTCATCAACCAATCTTTAGACAAATCATGCCAGCCAACAAAGGTCACTCTCACAAAGGAAGCTATGGAGCAGTTAGATGACCAACACTACACACTAATCTTTCCAAGCCCTACAAAAGCAGAAGTACACTGCGGAATCCAAGAATATATAACCTTATCAGGAAGTTACCTTGCTACTATACCTCAAAAATGTTCTCTACGAACGGAAGAATTCACTATAGTGAACATCAATGATCAAGTCAAAGGACAGCCGCTAAAGATCACTGAAATTCCTGCAAACTACAGCACAGAAGACAATGTCAGCATCCCTCATCTTAAACTCAGCTCTATCAATCTAAAAGGACTACATCATACGGAAGATAAGATATTATTGCAGCATCCAGTCCAACTGAAATCCATAGATGGAACATTATATCATAGGTACAACGTTACCTTTCTACGCGTTTCTATTCGGTGCAGCCGCACTTACCATCGTTATAATCGTGAGGCGATACATGAGACGTACTAAACTAACTATTGAAGCAAATTCATCAAGCGAGAAAGAAGAAAATAAGAAGGAACACCCTTATGCCATTCCTGAGGGTCCCCGGGATCGGAGATACAACACAGCATCATTTTCGCTCAACGTTCTCAAATAGCTGCTGCTCTGAGGGTGGAGATGTTACATACTAACTATGTACCTAATCTGCCGACTGGCACTGCAGCGTTGCATTAAGTATATTGTTCGATCGGTACAGTACGAACGCCGATTCAGCATTACCATCTTTACCTAGAATTGCGGAGCCTCGGAAACAATGGCAGGTGTCGTCATTCTACACTCGGTACTTGCATCGACCGAACGTAGCTTCGTAGGTACATAAGATTTTAGACTTAGAATATTTTACCTAATTTTGTATCTCTTTAAAATAAATTATTTTAAAAGTCTTTTGGTTTTTTTTAAAACTATCGGTTGTGGCTTACGTAATTAGCTTATTAGGAAGCTTTCCTACCTAGTAGCTATTTTTCCTACCTTTTAAACTTAATAATATAACTGAATCTAGTGATTTACACAGGTCTAAACTTAAACATCAATATTATTTAAACCATTCCGTCTCTAGGTTTGGTCGTGCACAAATTATTTACGGTTTTATTAGTAATTTTGGTGTTTTTAGCTAAATAGAACTAGATTTATTGACTGGGGCGTGAATAATTGGAATAAAAGCTTTGTGTTTCTTTGTGATTCGAGCAAGAATAATACGTAGTTTATTGATATGAAAGGCACCATTTTATATAAAATGAAAAATGACGAACGACAAGATTATATAACTTTGTACGTATGTACAGACTAAATAATTTAAACACTTGACACTGCCAAAATTGTCAATAACAGAAACTATAGGATGCTAATGCATGTCATTATTAGTTATGACCAGTCTTGCCAGAAGGTTACTTTTGTAACCTTTTAGGTGATTTTTAACTCTGTCAGGTTACTTCTAGGTTACTCGACTCAAAAGGTTACTTATAGGTGATTTTTAGAATTTGTTGTTTTTTTTCCTAAACGAAACCAACATGAAAAGAAACGCTCTTTTATATTTTATTAAGCAAAATTAAGCAAATTTAGTTTGAAACATAGTAAGTGTGACTACTAAAAAACACGTCTTTCTCTCTCATTATATACCAAACCTCAGATGACCAAAGCTTCTCGCTCACTCGCACGATCAATCGGAACTGTCTTGTTCGAGTTCGTTTGCTTGTCGCCTCTGATGGCATTATTGTTTGTCGTGAAGTTTTACCTTTAAATCACATATTTCGCTAGAGTGTCGCTTAAGTATGTTTTGTCCTTGTCATTCTAATGTCAAGAAATGGAGATGGCAACAAATTTAGACAATTCATAAGCTCGTGTGTGTTTAGAATTATAACATATATTAAAACATTCTACGAGTGTTTAGAAGTGAAGTAAGTAGCTGAATACAACATTAAAATAAAAAAACTACCTTTTATACCTAATTACTAAAATAATTACGTTTTTAAAACTAAAAACAAAACCAACTTCATTGAATTAAATTTGAACCCATAAAAATACCACCGAATTGAGAATCTCAATAATAAAGCAAAATATCGAAATTCGTTTACTTGGATGATATATTTTTTCCATCTATTTTGATTTAAAAACCAAACTACTGAACTGATTTTCATGTGACCAATCGGAAAGTAGGTAGGTATACCCTATAGGTACGTTATTTTTTTTTTTTTTTTTTTTTTTCGATTCATAAATGACGGAGCTATGAGGTATATAAAATTTACAACCGAATTGAGAACCTCCTCTTTTTTTGTAGAAAAATATGAAAGGTTACATTTCGGACTGAAAGGTTACTTTTAGATCTAGTTTAGGTAACTTTTGACAAAGACCGGCTGGCAACACTGGTTATGACACATGCCATTCACGGAGAAGAAGAAAAAGTATTTTTCTGATTTTGTGTTTGTGTTTTTATATTTCTACTGAGTTTTGTCTGTATTTATAATTAGTTATAATAATGCGATCGTGAGATCGTTTTCTTTTCTAACACGCTGCTGTGCACTAGTCTTTAAATTCTACAATTACAAATCATTATTGTAGATAAAAAATAAACTAATCTATTGTCTAACAATACGTATTAAAGGTACAAGTTGTAATGATAACTTGGGTTGGAGATCATGGTAAGAAATTCCATACTGGTTGTTACATTGCAATGTATAAGGTATGAAGAACCTATCATCTTTCTTTAGTCATGCCTACTTTCATGATAAAGTGCTGCAGTATCATTAACCTTGATAGAATAGAATAACTATTCAAAGTTGTCTAAGAATTTAGACCAGACTGAGGGAGTAAACATAATTATTAATTATTAAATATTGAATATAGCTGGATAATCCATACAGCATGATCTATCCAGAAGCTAGCATATCTTGTAACCAGAAACCAGATGACTGATATTATAATAATTAGTTAAATACATACTTAACAATACTGTATAACATCTGACACAGAATAAACATTTATGTTATATCACACATATTTGCCCTGAGGGGAATCAAACTTTCAGCGCCAAAGGCTGAGTTACTACCAATTAAACTGTTTACATTATCTTTTCACAAGGCTATAAAATATAATAAAATGAGTTTTCTAATTTCTATTCTAGAATAGCAAAATTTACAACACCATAACAAATGCAATAGATAGTAAAGAAGAATTGAAGAAACGGACAGAAAATGGCAAATTAATACTAAAGGATCTTCTCAACTGCGTACAAAACTGTCAAAACCGTTTTGGAGGAAAAACTGAACTGGCCACTGAAGATGATATAAGGTATGTACAGCCATACCTTAGGGCCACAGTTAGTTCAGACTTTTGATTGGCCAACAGTTAAATCAATTGTTTAAATAACCAAACAAATAAACTGTTGGTATAGCTGCATATAGCTCATACATATCAATAATTATAAATAGTTATTTGTCATAAAGAAAGTTATATTTAATTAAAATATATTATTATTTTATGATTATAATTACGAATTATTGGTTTATTTTATAGAATTGCCCAATTGTGTGAAAAATGGGAAAAAGTTCTTAGTCATGGAATCAGATCAAATTTATCAAGTTCTTCAATTCAAAGCCTGGTAACTGCTGGAATCAACTTTACTTTCAATATAATAAATGTTGGTATGTATAATATTTATAACATATCTAATAGGTACATTGATAATAGACCTTTACTTACCGTTGCCATTGCCGTTCTTGTCATACAGGACCATATGGACTATACCCTATAGTATAGGGTATAGGGCCTATACCCTATAATATAACCTATGAAGTTTTTGTTATAAGACTATATAACAAAAACTTCATAGGTTGTATGTCAAGACTATAGAGATTACTCATTCATAATATGTATTTATTTAATCCTGAAGCTCCTAGCCAGACATCAAAATTTCAAAATGACAGCAGGCGCCTTAGACATGATGGCGGCGAATATACGGCATTGTAGAAAATATGTAAATATAAATAAATAGTCCCGGACATTTCACACAGCATCATCTGGCCCCAAAGTAAGCAGAGCTTGTGTTATGGGTACCACGTGACTGATATACTACTTATATACTTTTTTTTGAATACATACGTATTATACATAGAAACACCCAGACCCGAGACAAATACTTGCAGATCATACAAACCCGCGGCGGGAATCGAACCCGCAACCTTCTGCGTCTCAGTTGGACCTAAGCCCACTGCGCTACAGAAGTTGTCAATAACTCTACAACCAAACCATATTTTATCATTCTGTAAACAACAATGTACTAATTGATATATTACCTATCTATCAGGCATCAAAATAAAATGTTTAGTCAAATAATATATTCATATTACAAGTTTAGTAATAAATCACTTCAAAATCAGTAACATGGTAACAAAGTTTTTCGGTTATAAAGTTATATTGTGATTATAAATTTTCAGGAAACTCATTGTGGAGTTATACATGTTTGCATCTAACAAAACACGAAAAGGAAAGATTTAAAATTCTCTCAAACATTAACACTCCAGTTGGTTACTTCAGAGCATTTCTTAGAGCAGCTTTTAATGAAAGATCTTTGGACAGGTAAATGGAAAATGCATTAACATATACTTTTACTGGTTACTGGTGTGTGTACACATTATGAGGTAGAATTTCAGATATTAACACTGAATTGTACAAGCTCTGCTTACTTTGGGGCTACATGATGCAGTGTGAAATGTCTGGCATTACATATTATTATTATTAAAACACCAGTTACATCATTACAGTGGTTATTTGCATTCAGACAGCCACATTATATAGTAGAAATTCAGATATTACTAACATAATACACATAACAAAAGCAAATGACTGTTCTCAAATTAAAATGATAGTATGCTATGCATACTATCATTGTTAAAAGCAATATTTTCTCAGCCTTATCTGTACATATGCCCTGATTGACTGTACAACTCAGTTGAATAAATAAATAATCACGGACATTTCACACAGCATCATCTGGCCCCAAAGTGAGCAGAGCTTGTATTATGGGAAAACAAATGAGTGATAAAATACTTTTTAAATACATGCAAGATACTTTATAACACCCAGTCAGAAAAAACAACTATGTTCATAACAAATCTTGGTCCTGGATAGGAATCAACCCCTTTTTGATCAGAACCAGATGGTCTGTGAATACTAAAAATAAAAACCAGCATTTATTTATCAGTTACTAGCTGCTTCTCTTGGCTTCGCACACGAGGTACTTACATAATAAGTAGACTAATGTCCATCTTAAGGCGTGGCACATAGCAATTTAACTTTTGTATGGAAAAAATAGTCATTTTGCGGCGGCTAATAGTCTATTTAGTGGCTATCTGCTCGTTAATTGAAGGCATACTAAAAGGCGGAAAGTAAGCTAATTAAAACATTACTAGTTAAACTTTTTTCAGAACTCCTTATTTGAATGTTTTCGAATAAAAAAACGCAATTTGAGCAGCGTGAATACGCGTCAAAATCAGTTGATCAGAGAATCGCCTTAATGTACAATTTCCTTACCAGATTTCATCAAGATTCGTTTAGCCGAAAAGGTCAAACAGACAGACTAATTTTATATTATCTTATCTATTAATTTATTTAAAATTTTGATTGTCAGGTATCTCCAAAGTTGGGTAGCCCATGGTCTCCTTTTAGAATATTACGATGAAGGCGCCCTAGTCAGAGATGCAGAATCTTGTAGCCTTCTATCCAACATGGCATCAGGTAATACAAGTTACAGGTTTTAAAACAAAACATACATTGTGTACTCGATACTGTAATAATAATAATGAATGGTTTAAGGTTTATCATCTATTTTGTTCGCATTATCAATCGACAGACCAGAGTTAAACGAACAACAGCAAACAAACCATGTGTACAAAGCTGAACATGTTATACCTCTACCGACACCAGTGAAATCCTCAGCAAATCTGAAACGTAAACCTTTGCGCCAAGTTATATCTTTTGATAAAAGTGAACAAAGAAATATTTTGATTAACAAGCAATCCCCAGAAGTGATGAATCAAGTGGATGACTCGATGTGGAAAAGCGCACCTCCTACGTGCCTCAACTCCCCAGATCCAAAGTTAACCCCTCAAATAGCTTCAGCCAGTGAACCAACCAGTTCAGAATACAAAGGCTTCAGGCATTTCTTCCCTGATAGTGTAAAAAGCATTGATAGCCCATCTCAAATTCTGACAAAGCTATCCGAACGCGCTAAAGAAATATTTTCGTCTTCCAATAGCATAGACGTGAACATGATCAAAGATGATATATCAGAGCTGAGTATTAATAATTTAAAGATATCGGAGAGTGACAGTGAGGATATCGCTGGTAGTATTGATGGGAGCAACTCGTGTTTGGAGTTGTGTTTCACTGAAGACGAGAGTGTACCGGATGAAAAGAGTCTCAATTCCGTTCTTGAAATTAAGGAAAAGGAATATATCAATTTACAACTTAGGTGCAGTCAAATAGAAATAGCATGTAAGGATAAAATACAGAAGTTAGAAAATGTTGTATTGGATTTGAGCAAGTAAGTGGTTGCGGTAACAATATCAAAACTCTTGCATGCTAAAGACAATATTCAATTATAAAAAAGTAATAATAATATCGCATTTCGCACAGCGTCATCTAGCTCAAAAGTAAACAGAGCTTGTGTTATTAACTGATATAACTGATATATTATACTTTTTTAGTAAATACATACATATTATACTATACAGAAACACCCGACCGTCCCGCGGCGGGAATCGAACCCGTAATCTTCTGCGTCTCAGCCGGACCTTGGCCTACTGGTCCACAAAGGTGCCTAACATTTCACACAGCGTCATCTAGCTCCAAAGTAAACAGAGCATGTGTTATGCTTATGACATGACTAATATACTACTTAATATACTTTTTTTTTGTAAATAAGTTAGTAAGTATAAGTAAGTATTTTTATTTCTGTTTGTACAACTGTTACACTGTTACTAAAATGTTACAATTTTTACAAATGAGATACAAAACAGGTAAACAAGTAGGTATTATATACATAATGATTAATGCTATTGTGTAGAACTTATATAATTAGATATAATTACTTATTAAAACAATATTAAAGTGCCCTAGCTCCCACAATACATATATGTTATACAGAAAAACACGCAGAAATACTTGCGGATCATACAAACATTTGTCCTGCGTCGGGATCGAAACCGCAACCTTCTGCGTCCCAGGCAGGCCCACTGAGCCACAGAGGTCGTCAAAATTGTTTTTTATTTTTCAGAGAAAACGATAGATTAAAAGAGCAGTTACGGCATTACATGTCGGCCGTGGAAATGGGTAAAGCTTTAAGAAATAATAATACAGACACCGAAAATAATGAGGAAGTTAGCCAATATGAAAGGAAATTGGTTCAGGTGAGTTGTCTATTACGTATTACTTACCTATCTACCAAAAAACAACAGGCGTATCTCATAGGTCCTGAGACTTGACCTGAGACTACACTTGTTAGCGTAAGCCTTTCTCAGCATGAGTAATAACAATAATGCTGAATCTTATAGCTGGTTTATCGACACCTCAATTTCCTTCTAGATATAGTTAAAGGTTGTCTGGAAGATATCCCCATATGCGATAAGACCGCCATTTGCAGGACATACACTGTAGCCGTAGCATTAACTTTGTATGTATCTTAAATGTTATTTTCTCAATAAACTTCATTATTATATTATTATTATTAATAATGCAGGACATTTCACACATCATCTAGCCCCAACGGAAGAAAAGCTAGTGTTAACCATATGACCGATATACTATTTATATACTTTTTTAAATACATAGAAAACACCCAGTTCCTAGACACATATTTGCAGATCATACAAACATAAATTCGCCACAGAGGTTGTCAAACATTAATTTATTTTGATTTTATCAAGATCTGTTCGGTGCAGTGTAAAGGTAACATACAGACAAGAGGCACTATCGCATTTATAATATTTAAATAAATAATGCCGGAAATTTCACACAGTATCATCTGGCCCCAATGTTAGCAGAGCTTGTGTTATGGGTACCACATGACTGATATACTATTTATACACTTTTTGAAGTGAAAACTTTAGCGCGGTACGCATATTTTTACATGAGGTAACCTCTACTGAGGTTATATCTATCTGAGTAAACCTCTGGATTCGCGACACCGTTACCGTCTGGAGCGAGACGCAGCCGGCTGCCGCGCTTGCCCCATTTGATTATAAACCTTAATTCACATGTTTACAGTCTACTTTTGTAAGGAGGAGTTTACTGAGTTAGGTTCTTTGATATAAAGGGTCTTCCAATAGGCACGTCCGAACTTTGACAGTTGGTAGCGGCCATCTTGTTGAAGCTACATCTGTCAAATTGGTTGTAATTTATTCATTCTGTTTTGCCAAATCATCATGGATAGCTATAGCATTCAACAACACGTGCAAATGATAAAATTGTTTTATCAAAATGAGTGTTCTGTTCGGGCAACGCACCGCGCGCTTCGCCCATTTTACGGTCGCCATAATCGTCCTACCGAGAGGACTATTCGTCGTGTGGTGGATAAATTTGAGTCCACTGGTTCGGTAAATGATCGACCAACACCCGTACGTCAACGAAACGCAAGGTCTGCCGAAAACATCGCCGCTGTCCGTGGGAGTGTGCAGGAGAATCCGAGGCAGTCGATTTCGCGTCGCTCACAAGAACTCGGCCTTTCACAAACCACAACTTGGCGAATTTTGCGTCGTGACTTGGGCCTGCACCCGTATAAAATTCAACTCACCCAGGAATTGAAGGTAAACGACCATAGACAACGACGTGTGTTCGCTGAATGGGCACTGGAGCAGTTAGCAACTGACCGTAATTTTCACAGAAAAATTATCTTCAGCGATGAGGCCCATTTCTGGATGAATGGGTACGTAAACAAACAAAATTGTCGAATTTGGGACGATACCAATCCACATGAGATCCAAGAGCGTCCAATGCATCCCGAAAAAGTTACAGTTTGGTGTGGATTTTGGGCTGTCGGCGTCATCGGGCCATATTTCTTTGAGAACAACATTGGCCAGGCCATCACTGTCAATGGCGAGCGCTATAGGTCGATGATTACCAACTTTTTTTGGCATGAACTGGATCATCTGAACACCAACGACATGTGGTTTCAACCAGACGGCTCTACGTGCCACACAGCTCATGCCACATTGAATATTCTGCATGAAAGATTTGAGGGCATGGTCATCTCACGTGGAGCTGATGTGAACTGGCCACCGAGATCTTGTGACTTAACCCCGCTAGACTTTTTCTTGTGGGGTTTTCTTAAGTCGCAGGTCTATGTGAATAAACCACAAATCACAGCAGCCCTCAAAGCCAACATAACCTATGCCATAAGTCAAATTCAGCCTGATTTATGCGCAAAAGTCATGGAAAATTGGATATCTCGCATGCGCTCCACCCAGAGAAGCCGTGGCGGACATTTGAATGATGTCATATTCCACACATAATGGCATCATTACATCTTTCAAATAAATAAATAATTTCGATAATATATCACACACACTTTGTTTTATTTAAATTTAAAGATAGGACACGCTTAATGAAAGACCCTATATTATCTACATTTGAACAAAAAATATTGCATCATCTGTGTTCGTTCAGTATATGATTGGCAGTCGCCATAATTACTGATTTTGAAGTGATTTATTACTAAACTCTGACGCGCCAAAATAAGTTTTCACTTCTGTCGGCACTCCCGGAGAGCAACCCGATTTTTTTATTTTTTAAATACAAAGAAAAACACCTAGACTCGAGACAAACACTTGCAAATTTAAACGTTTGTCGAACGGCGGAAATCGAAACCGTAACCTTCTGCGTCTCAGGCTTGCCTTGGCCAACTGCGCCACGAAGGTCGTCAAATATTTGTATGGATGGAACGTACCTACCTTTTATAGGTTTTATAGGCAAGTTTAAAAACCATGGAGTGCCGGATTATTGGAATGTTTGGATACTTACTGGATTGTATAAAAAAAATCATAATAAATAAAAAAAAGAAAATGTTTATGTGACATACACCAAAAGAGACAAAAAGTACATAAATGCAAAAACGAATGAAAAAACCGCGCAAAAAAAACAAATGAAATCTAAAATCGAGTAGTTAGACAATCTACAATTCCATCACAATACCATCTACTTTATCTAAAGCATTTCATGAAGAGAATACGTAACATGTAATTTGTATTCATGTACTACACTTTTATACCAGTCACATATCTTACAATTAACTAATTGGTCTTAAAATTATCCTTAATTGAGGTTTATTTTTTCCGGACGCCGGAATGCTCGGCGCATTGCAGTTCCGTATTAGTACTGTATTTTTATCAATTTTGCAGGTGGCAGAAATGCATGCAGAACTTATGGAATTCAACCAGCATTTACAGAAGAAACTACAAGAAATAGAAAGCGCATCCACGATAGAAGTGTTAGAATATCCCGAGTCGAATGTCAAGGCTTATATCCCTTGCGCTTTACTTGTTGGAAAGAAAACTCGTTCTTACCATGTTTATCAGGTATATATTAATAATAACCATTACTTCGTAGTAATCAACTGAGTATTTGGTACATGCTCACTTTTATAGTAGTTCCGTAATGTTCCGTACGTTCTTCTTTTCCACTCTCTTCTGTAAACCGTAATTTCAGTATTCGATCCTTTCTTACATTCCACGCCATCTCTCACACAATCCATCCATTCATCTTTTGTATCCATCTTACCTTATATCCCTACACATTCATTGAACGAGCGAAGCGAGTGTCTCCGTTTCAGCTTAGGCGAAAACGCTTTCGTATGTGCGGCGTCTGTCCGGATGTTCTTCTCTACAGGTCACATTTCTCAACCGATTCTCGTTAAATTTTGTGACCGGGCTCTATATCGATTCAGTTTTTGGAATTTTATCAAAATGGCGGAGATATGGGCGTTGAAAACGTAAAAAAAAGTTATATTTCAGTCATTTCGAAAAATGTTCGCGAGGTCTACAGCTCATAGAACCACTAGTTATAATCATTCTTCTGGTCACATGACATTCCCTACTCATGCCATTCCCATACCACGTTAACAGCTTCATAATTATTATATGCATAAGGTCGCGGGTTCGATTCCCGCCGAGAGACAAATGTTTGTATGATTTGCAAGTATTTGCGATTTCCTTTCCTTCTTTCCAGTCGTCCATGTCTAAATCCACTGTAGTCCAATCCTTAAGATGAGCTTCTAACTAGTCTATTCACCTTCCCCGCGGTCTGACGCAAAGTCACCCGTTAAGGAAAGTCCACTCTGTAGTGGATTTAGCCTAACCCATCCGACATGCGGCAAATGTAGCCTGCCCAGTCCCACTTCATAATAATATCAAACATATTCTGTTGTAGATATTCCTCAAGATCGCCGCCGAAGAATGGAACGTGTATCACAGATACGCCAAGTTTCATGAACTTCACACGCAGCTCAAAAAATGCCATCCTGATATTGCCACATACAAGTTTCCACCTAAGAAAACATTACGAAAACGAGTAAGTAAACCGTAAAATCTAACAAATACGAAAAGTGTACAAACAGTGATACAAGCAGACAGACATGTGTTGTGTGGCATGCCTTTATTAATGTATGAGTATTATGTGTATATGTAATGTTCTTTATATAACATATATGTATTTACAAAATATTGGACACGTGGTTCGCATAACACATGCTCTGCTTACTTTGGGGATAAATTATGCCGTGTGCAATGTCCAGCATTTTTTAATGTTATAATGATAATGAAATAACAACTAACAACTAGATCGTGTTATCGGTCGTCAATCAGCATGGGATATTAGTAGTTTTCAAGACGCTTATGGGTAATTCTACGATAAGAGGTAACTTGTGCGGCAATCAGTTCAAAATATAAATTTTATTCTATTTGTTGTTATTTTTTGCAATGAAACACATCACCTATATGTTCTTTATAATTAAATAACGTCCCGATTAAATGCCTAATTAAAGTATATTTTTCTGAAATTCCTTATAAAGTCTAAAAAAAGTCTCTACCCTGGCCTGTCCCCCTGTCGGTTTCAGTTTAATTTGCAAACGATACATACCTTCTTTGTATCAGTTATTAAACTATAGAATGTTAAACACAAATTTCAATAAATATATTTAAGTATTGTTAAGGACAAATAGAGCAATATCAATTATTTGCAATATTTTTTTAAACTTAAGTTTTGTCCCACTGTTTTTGGGTATCTACCCTGGCAAATTTCATTTCGCGACTACAAACACAAATATAAAACGGCCATGTTCCAAATAGCGCTCAACGACACCTATCGACGTGAAGTTAGCAATGCAAAACAATCGTAAAATTACCCTTATATATCGCTGGTCTACCGTGACGTCCGCGTTAGTATGAGTATGCCTAATACGACCGTGATTTTTAAATTAAATGCGCATCATCGGCGTTCATTTTCAGAGATTCTGAACTCTTCGACAATTTGTTGTTGTATGGTGGAGAATGATTATTAGGATAGCGGCCTCGCTTTTCGCATTTTTTCTTATCTATTTATTTATTTAGCTAAAATCCAAATCAAGTTTTTAATAAAGTGCGCGATAGTATGTGCACTCTTTCATGTGCTCATGGATTGAACTTCTGTACTAAGCAAACGAAGTTAAAAATATATAATATCTCAATAAATATACGTCCAGTATATCTCCTAAATAGTGATTGAGTTTAAAGCGGCCTTGGATTTTTTTTATGTGTATGTTATATCTAAAAAATCTCATTCAAAACCAATGTAAAATTTATACCAAATTTTTAAAATTTACATATAATTATATAAAACCTTTGTTCAGAAGAAATTTATTTTAATAGATTTTTTAATAATAATTTGTAAAACTTTAAATAAATGTTATTGCACTAAGTGCTATATAATGCGATGCGTTGGCCGCTTTCACCACACTGGTTCCAAAAACCTAGTGCCATGATTTGTAGAAGATCACAAAAAAATACTTTTTGATGTAAAATACAATTACCTTGCTTCTTGACAAATTTCATGATTCTAGGTCAACGGAAGTACCCCATAGGTTTTGATTTACTGACAAGTGTCTAAATGTGTAATACAGCCATATATGGCTGTATTTATACCGTATTTTTTGATTTTGTGGACTTCGAAGTTGGATTTTTTTGGAAAAAAACTCCAAGTGACCCTAGTATTTGATATTCATTTTAACTAGATACCTCCACGCGTTCCTGAAAAAAAGAACTATGACAAAAGACGTACAATGAAGTTATCCTATAGGGTTTCATTTTTCCTTTTGAGGTACGAAACTCTTAATATATAAATCTAATTCAAGGACGCCCATCTGGTAGAACAACGTCGGTTGGCTCTACAAGCTTACCTTCGCCACATTCTACTGATCTTGCCCGAACTCAGGGAGTGCACAACTCGCGCGCAACTCATCACTTTGCTGCCTTTCTTTGGGTAAGTTTAGCTTGAAGCAAAAAAAATATAATTAACATTAATAATGATTATTAATGAGTTAATCAATCTATTTAAAGAATTTAAGAAAGGTACTGAGATAGACAATGTTGTTGTTGTTTCCAATGTTCACAGGGCGAACTCGTAATTACTACTCTAGACGTACTATTTAATTTTATACAATTAGGTTAAAATTCGCCGTTGTGGTTCCGGCATAGAATAGGACCCCTCCATCTCCTCCCGTGGATGTCGTAAAGAGCGACTAAGGGAAACTACACCGGGGGATTGGGCAGCAGCACCCCACGAGCACTTCATACTAAATCTGCGGTCACCAATCCGCCTGCCAAGCGTGGTGACTATGGCAAAACACCCCAAAATGATGGACACAAGCAGAAGACGGCCCCCAGTTCCCGGAAGTTCCGCTATTCCTGGCATAGGTGGCGGCCACGGTAACGGCTGAACAGGGGGTGCGAAGAATCTCCGGCAGAGGTCCAGCTACCAATCCCAACGACCCCTGGCCCTGGCAACATACAACGCACGCACACTGAGGACCGACGAGAAGTTGATAGAGCTGGAAGAAGTAGTAAATAAGTTGCACTGGGATATTATAGGGTTACCAGAAGTCCGAAGAGAGGGAGAGGACACGATAATCCTAAATTCCGGCAACTTATTCTACTACCGGGAGGGCGATCAACTTTCTCAGCACGGTGTCGGATTTCTCGTCCACAAATCCCTCGTTAACAACATAGTAAAAATCGAAAGCGTGTCGAGTAGGGTGGTATACCTTATACTCAGAATAACCAAACGGTATTCGCTTAAGGTCATACAGGTATACGCACCTCACTCGAAACGTCCAGACGATGAATTGGAGGCTATGTATGATGACATTTCAAATGCCATGCAAGCCTCGAAAACACACTTTACGGTTGTGATGGGGGACTTCAACGCGCGGCTAGGTGTGAGGAATGGCGATGAACTGAGAGTGGGGCAATTTGGATTTGGACAGCGGAACCAACGGGGTCAGCGATTGGCCGACTTCCTGGAAAATGAGGGACTCTTTATGATGAACTCCTTTTTCTAGAAGCGGTCGTCTATGAAATGGACGTGGCTTCACCCCGGTGGACACAAACGCGAGATAGATTTCATCATGACTACAAAAAAGCAAATATTTAATTATGTCTCAGTCATCAACAGGGTCAAAACCCGGCAGTGATCACCGAATGGTTAGAGGCTCATTAAATCTTAACGTAAAGCTAGAAAGGTCCCGTCTGATGAAATCTACTCTTCGCCCAAGTCCTGCCCAAATCCAAAACCCCGAGAGCTTTCAGTTGGAACTCCAAAATCGCTTCCAATGCTTCGCCGAATGCGGATCCGTGGACGAAATAAATGACGGTCTGGTGGAAATTGTCCATGCCGTTGGGTCAAAGTTCTGTAAACCCACCAAAGGTAGAACCCAAAAACTCTCTGAGCACGATCTTAAACTCATGGCAGAACGTAGCGAAATGAAACTGCAGTCTTCAGTGGACATGTCGAAATACAGCTCGCAATAAACAGATCTCTAAGTCTATGCGACGCGATTTGCGTCTCTTTAATACGCGTTGTATTAAGAACGCAATAGAGCGGAACCAAGGTTCCAAAGTGTTCGCGAGAGATCTGTCTATTTCGCATAGTCTGTTGACGAAGCTGAAGACCGACAGCGGCAGTGTCGTTTCCTCGAAGCCAGAAGTTTTACAAGAGCTCGAGAAGTTCTATGGACAACTATACACCTCATCGCAAAGTCCTACTACAAGCACGACTAGCGATGCAAGAGCCCGCCTAACCCGACACTACACTGAAGACATTCCGGACGTCAGCCTATACGAGATTCGAACGGCTCTCAAGCAGCTTAAGAACAACAAGGCACCGGGGAAAGACGGAATAACGACAGAGCTTCTGAGAGCGGGTGGAACACCGGTACTTAAGGTCCTCCAGAAGCTGTTCAACTCCATCATCCTCGAAGGAATTACGCCAGAGGCGTGGAACAGGAGCGTGGTGGTACTGTTCTTTAAGAAAGGGGATAACACCCTCTTAAAGAATTACAGGCCCATCTCGCTGTTGAGTCATGTCTATAAGCTGTTTTCGAGAGTAGTTACTAATCGTCTCGCTCGTAGGTTTGACGACTTCCAGCCTCCCGAACAAGCCGGGTTCTGAAAAGGCTTTAATACCATAGACCACATCCATACGCTCCTGCAGGTTATACAGAAGACCGAAGAGTATAACCGGCCACTTTGTTTAGCGTTTGTGGACTATGAGAAAGCCTTTGATTCTGTCGAAACCTGGGCAGTGTTGCGGTCACTCCAGCGGTGCCAAATCGACTATCGGTATATCGAAGTGTTGAAATGTCTGTACAGTAACGCCACCATGTCTATCCGACTCCAGGACCAGAGCATTAATCCAATCCCATTGCATAAAGGGGTGAGACAGGGAGATGTTATTTCTCCGAAACTGTTCACCTCTGCATTGGAGGACATTTTCAAGCTCTTGTGCTGGCATAGACATGGTATCAACATCAATGGCGAACACATCACTCACCTTCGATTTGCCGACGATATAGCAGCGACATATAGCGATATGGCAGAATCTCTGGACCTCGTGTCCCAACAGGTGGGTCTTAAAATGAACATGAGCAAAACAAAAATCATGCCAAATGCTCATGTTGCACCAGTACCGGTACATATTGGGAGCGATATAATCGAAGTTGTAGACCATTATGTCTATTTGGGTCAGACGATTCAACTAGGCAAATCCAACTTCGACAAAGAGGTCAGCCGACGAATCCAACTCGGATGGGCAGCGTTCGGGAAATTACGGCACATCTTCTCTTCACAGATACCGCAGAGCCTCAAGACGAAAGTCTATAATCAGTGCGTGTTGCCAGTGATGACATATGAAACTGAGACTTGGTCGCTAACTATTGGCCTCATACACAAGCTCAAAGTCGCGCAACGTGCTATGGAGAGAGCTATGTTGGGTGTTACACTACGTGATAAAATCCGCAACGAGGAAATCCGTAGAAGAACCAAAGTCGTCAAACCAAAAGTTGAAGTGGCAATGGGCAGGCTATATAGCTCGCAGAACTGATAACCGTTGGGGAATAAAAGTTCTCGAATGGTGACCAAGGACAGGAAAACGAAGCGTAGGACGACCCCCCACCCGATGGACTGACGACATTGTAAAGATCGCAGAAAGTCGGTGGATGGAGAGGGCTCAAAATCGTTCTTCCTGGAAATCTATTGGGGAGGCCTATGTTCAGCAGTGCACTTTATAAAGGCTGTTATGATGATGATGATGATGAAGTTAAAATAGTAATTCGTGTTATCTAAGATTGATTTAACCTGTATACAGGTTTTATTACAAAACCTATCTCAGGCATCAGTCTCTCGTAAAACAGGTGATAGTAAATGGCTTTATTATTGTAGCATTAACTGTTGTGCACCTTTTTTTTGAGAGAAAATAAACTTTATATTATTTTTATTGTTTGTGCCTTGTTTAACTTTTTATTGTTTTTAATTTGATTATGATTTTGTTTTAACTGTTAGTATTATGACATTTATTTGTATAATTAGGACTAACGTATGAAGTCTAACCTGTAATAATAGTTGGAAGTGGAATCAACAAATATATTTAAAAAAAGTTAATAACCTTAAGGCTGATTTATCAATAGTCAGAATCATTTATACTAGCCCTCCCCGGCTTCGCACGGGTGAATACACCTTAACCTTCCTCATCAGTCACTGAAATAAATTAAGTTCACTATTGGTGAAAACAAGTATTAAAATCCGTTGGTTTTTGATTTTATTGCGTTCTGACAGACAGACAAGGGACTTTGACTTCTTATATGTGTCTAGTGAAGTATAAACTTGAATAAAAACACAGGAATATTATCCGTTTTGAGTGAAAGTTATGTTCAAAACCATAAAAGTGATTTACACAACATTCCCTTTTCCAGAACTTCATCTACAACTACAGAGAACGGCGTGTCTCACTCACTTAGCAGACAGCAGTCGATGGATTCTATATCTACATACAATGCACTATAGTCGTATAAGGGGCGTCCCTTATACGATGTGAACAATGTGAGCTCAACAGATGTTCAGGCCATCTTCTGAAGAGAAAACAAAATTGCCTTTAGCCTACTCACTAAATTATAAGGGGCCTTCCCGTAAATTGTAAACCAAACCAAATAAGTTATTAGTTAAGCCTATGAAGTTGCCGTTCTATAGTACTAACCATTGAAATTTACCAGTGACCATTTGAAATTGATTTTTTCTATGGTTGTCTAAGAATATAATTCATTTATATTCTAAATAGATTTTAGAATATAATTCATTTAACATTCACATTAAAATAATTCTTATAAATGAATTATATTCTAAATAGATTTTAGAATATAATTCATTTAACATTCACATTGATTCCCATATAATCTATTTTTAAATTCCGTCATTTAATTTTGTTTATTAAAATAAGAGTTCCGACGTGGTAACCGTGCGGCGCAAACGGCACACAACATCAACGTCGTATACGGAGCGAACACTTCAAACGAACGCGACCGTGCGTTCGTTTGTTATGTTCGCTCCGTTATTGGTTTGAACGCTTCGGTACTGGAAATGTTGATCTGAAAAAAGAACCCCATGGTCACTTGAAAACCGAAACTACGGTCGACATACGGTGGTCAACTGTGGTTGATTTGATTTAAAAAAGCGGTAATTTCATAAATAATAACCTAATATAATGTCACCTAAATTTTAGGTTAGTTTTTGTAGTGCTAGATTGGCTAGAAAGCAAGTAGAATATAACTAAATGGATAAAATTACGTTACATGTACCAATGCTTTTAAATCATGATAGTACATTATGATAGAAGTGTGCTATGTTGGTCATCATTACACTCAAGGCGGTATTGTTTGAAATGGGAGCAGAGTGTGTAATGATCAATGCACACGCTTTAGAGCCACGAGCAAATGTGTTGAAAATTTAGATTACTAAGGACCACGGTACCGAATACAACGAATGTGATTCTAAAATATTTTATGATATTCCACTACAATATCCGCATTTTACTTTACTTTTAAGTCCAGGCGGTATAATGAATCAGTTTAACTTACGTTCTCATTTGATTAAGTATATATAGAATCAATGGACATGACATGCGCTCGTCTCGAAAAGAGGATATTTTACTCTGAAAACAAAAGCCTTACCTAGTACAAAAGTAACTCATTTTTACATGTAGGTATGGGTAGAATAATCTTCTTTCAGGCGTCTATACTAATTCCGGGACACCATGTATACAAAACCTATAGCTTTTACAAAGATTTGTTGCTTTATAATGTGAAATGTGAAATGTCTGGCATTATTTATTAAACCCTGCATCATACGTAAAGCAATTTTTGAAATATTTTCATAGTATGTACAAACAATACTAGATAAGCAATTTATAGAAGACCAATTTAAATGTTAAACAAATAGGGAATATTTAGTTGATGTTTCTTTACACTTTAAAGTAGTACTTGCATAATGTCACACACACACATCAATGGATGTTACTTTTCTTGAAAAGGTACTGTAATAGGTTTTGAATCACATCCGCCAGATTCCTCATTCGTCAGATCATTTATTTCTTCTGCATTCGTCAGATTTTTTCAACCTCTGACGAAACGATATTATTTAAGATTCTTCATTCGACAGATTTCGCGTTTGTCATAAAGATATTAATCAGATCGAAACCAGTTGGTTAGGTTATGTTAGGCGAGCGTGCCGCGGCAGCGGCCGCCGAAGCGCCAGAAGAACATAGTTTGTCTGTCTAGATACATAACTCTGAGGAATGTGTCTTCATTCGTCATCAATGACCAAACTGAACTAAAATTAAAATATTTTTGATTTATGCCGAATGTGGAATCTGGCGGATATGTCCTAAATATGTGATAGCACTTATTAAAATACACATAATAATTACATACCTAGGGTAGCTCCATAGAAATATAAGTATATAAGTATCATTTTAATGGTCAGTTGTTATCATAGTGATGATGAGTTTGTTTATTACAAAAATATTATTAGAATCTTAGTGTGTAATACCAAAATGTGATAATATTATTTATTATTTGAACATGAAATTCCAGCAGTGGAAGCATTTAATTACATATAAATCTATCACAAATGATTGTATTATTTAGGCGTTTCATTTTCTTAATTATAGCTAAAGTATTGCCTTCTTGCGCTACCAACCAGAATAACTATGTACCTATTTGCTTATCGTATTTCCGACTAGCCTTTCGGCTCAGTTGGTAGTAGTTCTGCCTTCTGCGCTGTGGATTGTGAGTTTGATTCCCATACCAAACATCTTCATATATGATCTTGATGATAATGAAGTCTGTTCTGTGCCTGAGAGTGAGTGTTATAAAGTATCATGAGTATGTATTTAAAAAAACCCAAGTATTATTTTATTGAAGTGTCAGTGTGTATGTGTATTGATATTTTATTGACTAAGATATTCGTATTTCGAAATGTAGTTTTTGAAATTCATTGTTTGTATATAATTAGAGGTAGGTACTTGGTATATTTACATGTTTCATTGTTTTTTTTGATGTTGAATATTTAAAAAAAATTCTTCCCACTGCTGGGCAAAAGTATAATTTGTTACTAAATACCAAATAAACTGTTATTTGTATGCAACGAATCTAACCTTGATTTAATGTTGTAAGAGTAATCACAGAGTAACCAAAGCCGAATTGTTCTCATTACCCATCCCTTCCCTTAGCTTTACTAGCCCACGGCAGGCGCGTGGCGTATTCTGAACTTTAGGTATCAAGTTACAAGTACATTTGGCGCATCCATTTTTCTGGAATTATGGAATTCTGATACTAATGGTTTTCAGTTACTATTGATGAATTGGTATTACGGAAGGTTGATGTTGAATGTCATACATGCTGACGTACGAATTGAAACCTCAGACGAAATAAATATAAAGACTAATAATATAAAGGTTCAAAACCGTGCTTCCTTGTGTAAATACCCGCTCCCACTCCTTGCTTATGTGTGATCATAAGCAAGGAGCACGATTTCGGTGTACTAAGGTACATGTCACGGCGATTTCAATAAACTTTGTTGTCAAAAACCTTTTCGCTTCAAGTCAAGTGCGTTCGATAATGTTATACAAAATAACCTTACGGAATATGTTAATGTTTTCTAGCGACGATATGACAGAAAACTTAATAGTAGGTACAAGTTGTTTGCACATATGTACTAAGAACAAGGAGCAGAGATTGGATCGATGTGTATGCGTGGGTGCGTGTATTTACACAGAGGAGCATAGTTTTGAGACTTCACTTTGGTTATTCACGACCCTCTGTCTATAGGTACTATATATATTTATTTGGTCTGAGATAGGAACCGAACGTACGTAACAGTAATCCATCTTGTCAAAACTGGTTGCAATTACAATCAATCTAATGATTGAAGTTATGCCGATTGCTGATCGAAACTAACAGACGTTGATTGTGTCAAGTTCCATAACCACCATGCTGGTCAAATTCGTAAAGAAATCTATCTCTCTCTGAACGAATGCCTCTCTTTTCTAACGCGTAACTACATTTAACAATTAGAAGCACTATGATATAATATTAGGCAGTAACGCGTCGTGGCATCTGTCTATTTATATAAATGTTTTCGTGGAGACCGCATTCTGTAATCTGTTTTCGGCTACGGTCCAATCGAAGAGAATACAAAAGTTACACTAGAATTAAGGTGATTCGCTTTGTTATCAGGGGGCTTGGATGTTTAGCTCTAATATGACTACATAATGAATATCGTATCATCCTAGTAAAAGTAAGATTACCATAAATGCAGTCTACACACCAAAGCCACTGACCGGGGTTGTCTTAACTATGTTAAGATAATATTCGAAGGCTGGTTGTTTTCAGTTGCATATCAGTGGTGCACTAAAAATCTGTGCAAAATGGAATCCCTGCGATAGATTAAGGATACTTAGTTTTTATGCTAGCACGAGTATCTAAATCTGTGGTGCTTATCTATCTACTTAAAAGCTTTTTGATAACTTTGTTTGTTCACAGGACTTTATTAAAATGTATTTATCTTATATTCTTACCCTCTTAAACTGCTAGCGTTTTTTGATGCTTATATTCAATCTTACGTACCAGCTGCCGCGGTTTTGCACGCGTGATACCTTCCTAAACAGACAGGCAAACATTCGAATTTATTAGTATAGATTATCGATATTTATAGAATCTGGTAGAAAAATGATCCGTAGTTAGAGAGTCGCACACTCCCAGCTTACAAACATCTTAATTGTGTAATTGTGATATTGCGGGTGATTTGCACTGGTAATTAAATAAAAATACGCTAATAGCAAATTAAATTCATAATTTTATTTTTATAATAAATAAAAATCGAGAAACTTCTTTTTGAGAATTTTCTGTAAGTATAAATACATCATACAAAAGATGTCAATACAAACTAAATCACTTGGTGCAAAGGCAAGCCTGCCGGTTTGGGGTTCGCCCGAGCACGCGTCCGCTTGGGTTTGGCTAGGGCGCCGGGCACGTGTTTGTGGCTCGGAGCTCACTATGCAACAAACAGGCTAGTGGAAACCGAGGATAGCCTCTTTTTAACACTACCTACACTTTAACAAAACAACTAAGTAGACTTAAAGTTAACAAAGATACAATGTGTGCCGTCCTTGTGGAATGCATCTTTGCGGACATCTCTTTAGAAGGAAAAGTATAATGTATTTGATCATGATTTTAAAACAAGGTATAAAGAGGTATGTAAAAAAAGCGTATAACACTTCAAAAGTGAACAAAAACAAGCTAATTTAGTTATAAATGAAATACAATAAATAAAATCGAAGTGTCTAACTAAAGTGCGAAATAATTTACTAAAAACTTTACATCTAACTAAACGATACAGATAAATGTATTGCAACATGTATGTAGAAAGAGCTTTGGAACCATTAAGTAATTCGGGGCTTCAATAAAGATTATACGGGTAATTTCGAAAAATAAAATAAATGTTTTGATTTATCTTTGGTTTTGTGGACTTGTCATGAAGTAGATGATAGTTCCACAACTTAGCAGTCAGGGCACGCTGTGCTATGCGGCGACGCAATTTGCAAGTCGCTCTAGCTCGCATGCCTCGGCCTGCATTCCGCAGTGATTACTTCATAAACAACTTACATAAGTTACAGATCTACTACGAAGCTTGGTACATTTTAAAAGCAAATAGATAATATGAACCTAAAACATTTAGAAGCCCAAGTTTATCAAAGTGTACTTACTAATCTGGCATTAGGATAATTAGATTTTTGTATATCTATTAAATTTACTCTTTAAAGTAAGCCACTGCCGTCTTTATTAACTATATTAAATAGAGCCGATATTGTAACTTAGTGACTAAAGTTACTACTGAGACGAAGTACTACAAACGCGATAAAAAATTAAAACATTTTAGCTAAAGAACAATCACAGCTTCAAAGCAAACGTGAAGGTGACGCGCATTAATAGGGCTAAGCGAAGGTGTTAGGAATGATAACCAACCATAAACATAATGTTAAATTCATATTTTTAAATGTACCTACGTTATGTATTTTTTGTATGAATTCAAAATTAAATAGATAATAAACCAGAGTAAAATCAATTTTCTAATGATTAGTTGAAAGAGATTTTCACATTTCAATGTCGAATATAAAAATCGCCCACTAAACGTGTCGTGAATTCGTCTGGCGCAAGCCGTGCCTAGAGGCAAAAAACTTGCTATTGGCAGCAAGTCGCCCAGGCACACACGCGTAGCAAACCAATCTAACTCACCAAACTGGGGTGGCCGGAGGTCAAATTATATTTCGCTGTCTACATTTCAGGTGCTATTGTTATCATTCCTATCACCACGTGAATGTTTGTTTTTGTTTTATTATCGAAATAAATGCTCGTTAGCCGGCATATCAACGCTTATCACATATAAAAATATATATATTAAATAAGCTTAAACTACACTACACTAAAGAAGATGCACACCGTTATGCATTTGCCACCACACGAAAATATACTATAACGCGACCGTAAAATACTATTTTTTTGTATTTTTTGAGGTTTTATTTGTGCGGCAGCATATGCAAGTCTGCAAATAACTCACAGCAAATTCTTAAAGGTAATGACATTATTGCATCTTTGAAAGCCTTTGCTTGTTACTCCTTAGGAATGAAATGGAGGCGTAAGTACTTGGCCTCACGCGCGTATTGGTAACTGGCTCGGTATTTCTTTGTACTGAATAATCTCCACAATATACCTCATTTCTCCATATTCATTCCCGTGATAGTTACAAATCGAAAAATCATAAAACATTTAATTTAGAACAAAATGCATGTGGTAAAGAGTTTATATAATACTTTAGTCATTTCATAAAAATATGTATCTGATTATTTTTAAAAAAGCGACATTACTTTTAACTGTTCAAAGTCAGCGCACATAAATAATACTACTTCACGGGAATCTGTCGATATCCAACAATGAAATTACATGATACTTGGCCTAATTAATTAGCGATAAGCTATTTCACTGTTCTTAACTCATGTGCACTTAGTTTTATAAAGTAAGATAGCTCGAAAGATTAAGCCTAGTATAATCTACGATATTTTCATTTTTTTGTTGCTGCTTATATTAGGCTTTTCTTAAACACACAGATATAATGGGTATAATTTTCAAAGAATGATTTCGCCGCCCGTGTTAGGTACATCTATGAAATTTCATTTAATTCTCTATGGGAATCTCTTCAACTTTCATCTGAAAAAGAAAGAAATTTCTGTCACAGTTCTGTTAACCTGTTATTATTTACTACAGTTTTATGATTATTTATAGATTATGGTCATACCTCGTGCGCCTACGATGATAGACTTCCGCTTTATATCTTGGGCAGGCGCAGGTCGCACCACGCCGGGTGCTCCGGACCCAACAAGGTGACCACCACCAGCCCTAATCGGTTTAGCTGAAATAATTGTGAATAAATTTAAATGTTATTAAGAATTAGCTTACTACCCATATTAGGTATCTATTCATACTAAATGCGCAGTTGCAGTCAATTTTTTCTAACAATGTTTTTTACATTCATATGCAAAAAAATTTTGCTCACCAATTTGTGCCTGTGGGCCTCGTCGAGCTAGATTCTTTGCGCGCACCGCTTCCTTAATTCTGTCAACCTCGAATTGATATCTCTTGCGATCACGCATAGCGCCATCCTTTGCTTCCTGCAATAACAATATTCAGTCAGTGATTACCTACTTTCAAAGCGATTTGGGTTCGCTGGTAGAGAATGCCGTAGATATTAAGTTTTTTGACACAATCTGTATTTTATTAAGAGGCATGATTAAAACCTCATGCATGAATAATGATGGATAATCTAGAACATTAAGTTATGTTAGGTTACTTTTAGTTGAACCGATAGGATACTTAAAAATTACGCTGTCTAAATGTAAAGCAAACCTGCAAAATTTGAGAAACATATTGATAGCTTGGGATTCATTAGTTTGTTTAGTTTGTGTGTATAGTTTGTCTTTACCTTGAGGGCAGTCTCGAGTGCTTTGACGCGCTCCATGGTGGCTCGCAGACGTTTCTCGAGCTTCGGCACTTCGCAGCGAAGGTCAGCGTTGTCGCGGACCAGCTGTTTGTGAACCTTCGTCAACTGTTCGAGATTGTTCTCCAAGAACGAGATCTTCTGTTTCTGGGCGAGAGAACCGCCCTCCTCTTCGGCGCCTTCTTCAGAGTTGTTCGATTTCTTTATTCTTGCCTATCAAATTACATTTTGTTAATGAATATCACAAAACAGATTCAGAATTCGTAAGAGTCGTATTATAATAACCTGCAAGTCTTGCACAAAGAGTTTGCGTAAATTGTGCAAAGTCTGAAGCTCCTTGGCGACTGTGTCTTCCAAGCCCTTGAGATCAGCGCGAGCCTGTTCACGCCGTTCCACGCTTTGACTGCAAAAAACATACAAATTAGTACATTAAATAACATCGGCCAACGAATGAGAGGTGACTTTACAGGATTACCTGTTAACACAGGAGATCTATCTATCGCCCAGCACGCACCCATCCATATACATCGCCGCTCCACGAATTTTGGCCGAATTGTATCAGGTAATGCCAACCCCCGGCAAAATGAATATGAATGGGATACGTGCGGAATAAAATGACAACTCAAAATTAAAAAGCGGAAGGCATTACAAGACCTCGCACTACAACTACTTTGTACTTACATCAAACATGAGATACTTATACGAGAACAACATACAAAGTTTTATCACTTCGTTTTAGAGCAATTTAATCTAGAGGAGTTGAGAAGGAAATTGAAAATAAGGGCAAGTTTTATTTCTTAGATTAAATTGTGAAAACGAAGATAGGCCGTTAAAATAACAGTTTCGTGCAAATATTTTTTATACAATATTTGTATAATTAGCTCAAAAGATTTCGAGGCGACCTCACTCTTCGGCATATCGAGTGCATTTAGACTAAAGGAAGTGGCGTGGACACTAGGAATAGAAATGGCGAATAAATGCAATTTTTGAATAGTGGGAATGAATGATGTTACTAATATGCAAATGCAGACGTATAAACTATATATTGGTAATAAATGCAAATATTGGAATGCAACCGAATGAAAGTTTGATTTGATCCCTTATACAAATTTCGCTAGTTATAAGTAGTATTTCATTTGATCACGAAATGGTTCCATTACACCTATTTTATTAGTATCTAAAAACACTTAATTATTAATAATACTACACTATCATTCCGATATATTACTTTTTGATTTCCCCTAACCCGAGCAACTAATTAAGTACACTGAAATATACCCAACAAACTAGTTTTAAATCTATTTAGTATAAAAAAATATTTTGATAAAAATATTTCCAACAACTCTCTATACATTTAAACTTATTTACAGCCGTATTTATGTACAGATTAGATTCAACAAATGTACACACAGTAAAGCATTCATTTCAGTTTAACGCTTTAACTTTGTGCCAGCTTTAAAATAGCCATGTTTGGTTTTATAAATAATAAGAACATATTTATTTATATAAAAGTAGAACTGGGTAACAAGAACATTGAACCCAATAAACTAGTTTTCTTACGTAATAGTCGTCTTTACAACTAAATAACAAGGCAGTGTAAGGATAAACACAACTCTAAATGCACCGCGAAATTTCCATTCTAAATATAACAGTGTTCAAACACGCAAAACGACCGTTTTTACAATCAACGTCAATTCGACGTAATATTATTTGTAACAGATAAAAAGATCTGAAACAATCACTGTTTTACCTAATCTATCAATGGTAATATTATCTAAGAACGTAACAACATGCAATGATTGGCGAAACTACTATACTATTATAGAAGTTTATGTTTTGCCAGGCAACATGTTGATTATAGCTACACCTAACTGCAATAAATGCTGTATCGACTAGAATCAAGATCAATCAAAGCGTAAGCATACAAAATGAATAAACCAAAAAGCTCAATAAAATAAACGAAATTATACCACTGGCTTACATTGCTTTGTCGAAAATGGTTTTGTACTAAATATTATTGCTAATTGAAAGCAATATAAACCAGTCGTAAGAACGAAGGGCGATATGTTTTCATAACGAAAATAAATCATGGATATCTCCACACCTTCATTTCGAGAATTATGTTTAACTTTTTAATAAATTGAAAAGGCACTGCAACCAATATTGTCAGAGTGTAAGAGATCCATGTAATATCACAGCAAAAAACAGTCAAAGCTAAACTAATACGACTATTTGTGGGTAACGATGTGTGATTAGGATCATCGTAACCGAAATAAGTAAATGTAACTGGAGGGGATGGATGTTGCAGGAGTGGCGAGAGGAAGAGGATTTAGGGATTGCCGAGAGCGACTTTTCCTCTATGGCCGTGGTCTTTTCGAAGCCGAATCCATATCCAAAGCCAAGTTTGCTTTTGGGGGATATGATGTATTCTTTAAAGTCATCGTCTTTCAGCATCGTTTGCTGATTGGCGGATTCTTTCTCGGCCTTGTCTAGGTTACGGCGGGGCGAGTGAGACACTAACATGAGCTCCTTCAGTTTGGCAGATTTGTCTGCTTCCTCGCGCTTCAGTTTCTCGTAGTCGTCTTGGAGCTGTTGGCGCGCCAATGTCAGCTCCTGGTATGTACTGTACACAAAAAAAGTGTGTTAACATAATTTTATGGTTGACTATCTTCTGCATGTGGCTTTGTACATGTGGTACCTACATAAAAAGATGCCTACGTCCTTCTTTTAGATGCCATATACCTCCTAATTTCATCAAGGTCCATTTAGTTGTGAAAACGTAACAAACCACAGAAAGACAGACACATTTAAATTTATAATATTAGTATGGAAGTGTGGATTATTCCGAGATATTCACCACCATAAACTACACGAAAACCATATCACTGATGTCAATGTTGCCAATATTTGGCAACAAATAAGACATTGCTTTTGATAAACTTATAATATATAATGAATTACTACATGTGTCTTTTTTAAATAGGTTAAACACAAATATTTTGGCACTAGTTAGAAATAGGTCACGTACTTATTTTCGTACAAGAAACTAACGAACTTGCGTCCGTTGAACTAAGAAGCGTTAAAATCATCAATACCAATAGTGTTTGTTGATTCCACAGACTCTTCATAATATCCTAGGAAGTTTTCTGTAATAACAGTTATAACCAAATATAATTTAGTAGGAAAAAAGACAATAACAAACTAGAACTACTATAAACTACTACCTGTAGTTTATGGTCATAACCCGGCTAAAGGTAAAGGTTTTTTTTTTATAAATCTTTCTCACTTTATTTGACAGAACTTACTGAACCCTCATCATGACATCAAACCCTAAATACACTTCAGAAAGTACGTATAGTGAATCTTTATATTATATCTAATCTATGTAATATGTTTTTGAATTTTGAATACAAACATACATTGGTCACCCTATTCTACTAATAGTAATATTATATCTATGGAAAATTGTGTGGATTTTGAGATGTATATATGTTATTCAATTACGAAATATTTGCTGAACCGATTTGAATTTAATGATTGTATGGTATAGGTATACATAGGCTAGTTTTTATCTATGTACCACGCGGGCAAAGCCACGAGCAGAAGCTAGTGCTTGAATAAATAATAATACTAAAAAAAAAAATAGTAATATCGGAAATTTCACACAGCATCATCTCACCCCAAAGTAAGACACCAAAAAAACATCTAAATTCATCACACAAATATGTTGTTTCTGAATAGGGTCGAACCCACCTACAGTGTAGAAGGCAGAGTTAATACCAACTGAGCTGTAATGCCAGTCGAACAGTGTGTTGCAGTGTGAACTGTGAGGTAGAATAACTAAAGGATGAACTGTGTGTTGAAGTGTGAACTGTGAGGTTGAATAAATAAAGGATGAACTGTGTGTTGAAGTGTGAACTGTGGGGTTGAATAAATAAAGGATGAACTGTGTGTTGAAGTGTGAACTGTGAGGTTGAATAAATAAAGGTCCTTTATCAAATATTGTATTGTTATGTATAAGTGTGACATGTGTATGGTACATACTATTAAAGGTTGAACTGTTTGTTGAAGCTATAAATAAATAAGTGTGATGTGTGCATAGTACATACTCCTTGAGTTCCTGGTGCTGCCTCTGTAGTGCTGCCAGCTCGTCCCGAAGTGCAGAGAGCTGGGTGGCGTGCGCAGAGCGGAGCTGTTCGAGCTGTGCTTCCAGCGCACCGCGCACCTGTGTGTCGGCGCGCTGTTCCGCCGCCGCCTGTTGAACGCGCTCCGCTGCCTGCATACAACAATACACGCTATTACCCATCTGATCAGTGTGATAAGAATGCGTTGTGAAGCGAAAGATGTCGCGATGGAAAACGAGAAAGATATGTAAAGTTTTGGGCGCGAAATGGATGGATGAAAGAAGATTGACGAACAGTTGCATAAGCAGAGTGTGAATGTGGAAACTGGAATGGGACGGACAGCAAGTGGTTGTAGTTTAACCTACCCTGTAAACGGGTCAGCAATTCATAGTAAAGAATAGAGCGATTCCTATTAGTTTTTTAGCTAGTTGAAATAAAAAAAGAGTTAAGTATCCTACAGATTCCAGGTGATGCTACAGCATCGGGTCAAAGTTACCATGTTGCTGCAAAATTATTGATGTTAACAGGCGACCAAATTTTAAATTGATTGACTTGTGGAATTTGCTCACATCTCTTTTTAGAAAAGAGCTGATGATCTTCAAACGGCTGAACAGATTTTTTTAATCATAGCTAAGAGATCCGGTTATATTTCAAACAAAAAAACGAAATCAAAATAGGTTCATTTGTTTAGGAGCTACAATGCCACAGATAGACCTATAGATAGATAGATACATACTATAAACTTATAAAACCCCTCTTTTTCGTCGGGGGTTAAAAAATAGGTTAAATGAAATACACAGAATAGAAGTCTTCGAAGTAATTAATGGATTACCTACAGCCAACATGTAAAGGATAACCTACCTGTAAACGAGCACACTCCTCGCGCAGTGCGTCTGCTCCCTCCTCCAATTGTCGTTTCTTGTTCTCGGCTTCGCGCATCGACTCTGCGAGCGAAGCGCACCGCGCCTCGTGCTGAGAAATCAGCAGTCGGCATTCGCCGAGCGACCGTTCGTATTCTTCAATCTGAAAGTACAATATTGTTCAGCAACATTATGGTAAGTCGTAGACCACACGCTTGCCAAGAAACACTATAGTAATACAATGCTTATAATAGTAATAAACAAAAGTGTCTTAATTAGCTCACACACAGCTGGACATCCGTCGAGTTCAACACATGTCTTCCAATAGTCGCTAGTGTATTGTTCTAAGAGTGTTCAATAATTTTAACGTTATGATTTGTCCAAACGCCTTTTGGCTCAGTTAGGATTTAGACTTAAGATGAAAAGTACTGTTTTGTTCAGGATTCCTTACCTTTTGATTGGCATCAATATTAGCAGACTCCAGCGAATGACAACGCTGTACAATGTTCTTGACTTCACTCTTCATCTTGCTAATGTGTAGGCGCGCCACAGTGAATTCTTCTTCCAGCTTGCCTACAGTGTCCACATTGAGTTTAAAGTCCAGCTCTGTGCCACCAACAGCGGCGCCAATCTCAGCCAAATCACGTAACAAGTTGGTAAGTAATTCGGCGATGCGTTTACGTTGGTGTGCGGAGAGGTCACGAAGCTGTTGTAACTCGACTGTGGCGGTCGTCAATGAGCTCTGTATTGAAAATAAGTTTTAGATTTATACAACCAATAGCAAGAAATGAATAGACAACTAAAAGCAATATAAATGTATTTTTATCAATTGGCTTACTAAACTTTGTCAGTATATATAAATGGTCAATTCTTGACGGCATAATTAAAGAGCTTATCAATTGTACTGTGAAAAGAAAATGGTGCACCACCCCACCCCGCCCACGACATTATAAAAGCTTGGCATTGGAAAGTTTACACCAAAGGTCTAACTTTAAAATCAAATACTGTGTTGAACCCATTGCTAAAACAACAAATAAATTATGCTCATGTCTGTTCCCAATGTCTTCTCATAGTTAGAAACTGCTATATCCAGACTGCTGGCTGAATATATCTTGGTATTATATTTTAAATCATACCTGCTTAGTCTGCAATTCCTCAGACAGCTGATCGCATTCCCGGCTTTTGCTGTCGACTTCCTGAGACTTCTGGTCGTAGTTGACGGCGAGCTCCTCCAAGGCTTGGAGCACTTCTTTGACCTCCTCCTTAGCGGCTTCGTTCTCTTGCTGGATGCGGTTCATGTCACCCTGCAGGCTTTCGTAGTCGCGCCTACAATGTACAGATGAGTTATGTATTGATAACGATAGATCTATGACATTGTAGCGATCGCGTAAGTCTGTGGATGGTCGAGGTTAAAGAAAGTTTGCCATAGCATTCTTTGGGTAAACCTATGTCTGTAGACGCTATTTTAAAGTATATATTTACAGAAACAAAGTTAAAATAAAACAAGTTATAGTAGAAGACAATAAAAATAGAATTATTATGATGCAATGCTAATATTCATCACTGATTGTGATAGGAATGGGTTTATAGATTTGTAGATACAGCTACTCTTAATCAAAAACTTATTGATATAAATCAGACTCAGCAGATTCTGCTTTATGTAAGTAGATAATAGAAACTCGATTATGTATAGTAGGTATACGTCTACGTTACAGAAATATACCGATTTATTCTTTTAACGAATGTGATTCTGATAATATGTTCGTTTGCCGATTCACAGATTATCTCTTCGTCGACCCTGAAAAGGATCTTATGACCAATGGCAAAAATATAGCTGAAGAGAAATTAATAAAAGAATACGTCTCCAAAGACAGACCCCACTGATTCAATTTAGACCTTACCTTGTGCATGCAATAAGTTCTTCCTGTTCCATCATCTGCTCCTTGAGTTTCTCGACGAGCTGAGAGTGTTGATTGATTTCTTCGTCCTTGTCGTCCAACTGCTGATAGAGAGCTTCGAGCTTGCCTTGCATGGCTGCATCTTCCACTGCACTCGATACCGCCACGGGAACTGGAGGCTAGAGAGGGCACGACTCATTAGCACATTCGTGAGACAGTTCAGTTCAAAGGGAAGTATACTGCTTTGAAATGGTTTTAGGCCAGAAATTATCATCATCATTCAGCAGAATTGCACCCACAGCTGGGTATAAGGCTCCTCTTTATTACGCCACTATTTCCGGTTCCAAGCAAATCTCATTCAGTGGTTCCCGACTACACTGACAATGTCATTTGACCAAAAAGTGATAAACAAATATTAGAAGTTATGTTTAATAATTTGTACCATACCATTTATTCAAACCATTCAAAGCACTGCAATAAACATGAATGATAAAATCAATTTTACTTTTAATAATATGACTTACCGCCGCGGGAGGCTTCTCCTCAATGAACGAAGTGATAGGAGTGACTGCCTCGATCTCTTGTAGGTTCACTTGTTCTTCGATACGAACGGTCTCGCCGGAACGCCAGCGGTTGAGCTCGCTCTCCAGTTTCTCAACCTACAACAAAAACAAACTATATCTACAAGCTTCTGCTCACGCATGATACCTATATAAAATGTTGCCTATATCTTTCCACAAAATTCCTGTGATCTTGCCAAATTTCATCAAATTCCGTTCAGCCGTAAAAATGTAACAACAGAGACAGAAAGATTTTCCCATTTTTATTAGTAGTATGTTAAGTGTAGTAGTATTAAATTTTTACTTAAAACGGGATATTTATCACGTTATGCGAGTTTTTCTGCTACACAATATTTCTGCACAGTTGCCGGTGTTCAAAACCATGATAGTTTTATAAGTTATAGTATGGATTTATTTGATTTAACCCAGTTAACAAAGTGAATATGTTACAACTGCGAAAATTGAACTGTGAATCATGCTAAATATGAATAACTGCAGAAGAGCGCTGTACAAGTAATTGTTAAGAGTACCTCAGCAGAGACGTCAGCACGATCTCTCTTTATCTCCCTTAAAATTATGACAGTCCCTTGCCTGGTGATCTACCAAGCAGCTGTATATGCTCACACATCGATGAATTCGCAAAGCTGGGAAACGGGCTCATGTACCACACTAGAAATGCGCATATGCTGAGCGCGATCCCGCGTCGCCTCACTAAAACTTTTAAGCTGTACACAATGTCGCTGGTAGTGTATAATCGCCTTCCTACGATTGTGGTAGAGACAGTCAGTCATTGCAATCTTTTAAAATAAGGTTAAAGAAATGGCTAATCGAGAAATCCTTCTATAGAATTGATGAATTAATATAATATAATACAATGAATTTATTTATCAATTTGTATCTACATCCATAAGTAGATTTTAGAAAATTAATAACCTGCAATTTTTTCTGCAAATATCAATAAAAATTACTTAATAGTTTATCTCGTGATCATGGCGCATGCAACTCTGCCGAAATATCGGAACGCAACAAAAACTCATATTATGGTAAATATCCCGTTTTGAGTGAAAATTATGTTCATAACCATGATAGTTTTAGACGTTATATGTAATAGTAATCAAATAGCAGTTTCAAAATGTATTTGAAAGTCTTCTTCTTTTGTTTCACTTGTTATTTCGAAACAGTGTTGTAAAAGGATTAAAGTGCGTCTCAAAAGTACCTTTCGTGCACTTGGCACATGTCTTTCAATTTTCTAGGCTCTACGACATGCCGGTTTCCGAACAATGTATTTCTTCACCGTTTCAGAGTACTGGTATAGTGCATATATTTTTCGATCAGAAAAATCCATTGATACAAGACTGGATCGTGAACCCACGAACATAGGATCGAAAGACGGAGCCACAACCACTAGACCACTAGTGCTCTCTTTTTAAAGTCATAAAATCTAATTTTAAACTTCGAAGAACAAAGGCATGTATTGTGTTCTGCTAATCTTTTTGCAGTCACGTCGTAGAATCGCAATTCCCATTTGTCGAGACTATTTTAGTTTGATTACTATTTTAGTATGGTTCGCTTCGAGAGCGACAACAAAATGGTTGATTTAGAAATACGCAATTTACATTCATCATTTGAAAACTTTTGTCCAGATGTCTACTTTAATAGCACGCGTGTAGCGTGTAGTGTGAAATATAATCAGTAACTCGTATTTCAAGGATATTTTGGACTAGATAAAAACTGAAAATTTGAGGATTACGTAACAATATAGCAATTAGAAATTACCTTGCCCTTGAGCCTCGCAACTTTTTCTTTTTCTCTCTCATAGCGGCGCTTCCATTCTTCAGCAGTGAGCTCTTCATTGACACATACAACGTTCTTAACAGTTTTCGCTCTGTAATAAAACAATGCACGCGTAACGGCAGTTTCTAGTATTACGAGGGAAATGATAAATTAATGGCCGCATACAACACTAACCTTTTGCCGAAGTCCAGTGTACTCTTCGTTTCGCTTTCGTTGAAGGAAGCTGGTGAACAGCAAATAACGATAGTAGTCCTGGCGTTACCACCAAGTGACTCTTGTAAGATACGGGTCAGTTTTGAGTCCCTGTAAGGGATGTGTGATTTGTTTCCATCTGCTAACGCCGAGATGACGTTACCCAGAGCGGATAGAGATTTGTTGATGTTTTTAGCTTCATCGAGCACTGTACCTTCAGCACCAGTTTTCGACACCTGTTCAAGATAAAATGTCAAAAATTAATAAATAAAAGTAGGGTAAAAACATACAAGTCCGTTAGAAGATATGTGTAAGGTAACCTTTTCAGAACCAGCCAAGTCCACAAGATATAGTTTTCCGGATAGTTTCTTCTGATTTTCTAAGTTTTCCTGCTTCACGTTTATAAGGAAGACTGAGTGAGATCTAGATGAGTGTTCATTCATGTCTATAAAGAAAAAACACATTAAAAATGTGGCAATTTATGAAAAACTAAAGTTTGGGGATTTGAGGCATATATTTACTTGTGACTGCAATGTGACGATTTGATTTTCCTTCCTCTATAACCTCAAACACTTCTTCTGGACTTGACACAAAACGTTCAGTAGCACCTTTGACAAACGGAACCCTATTTTTGTCCTCATGTACACTCAGGTTCACTTTGGAAACTAAAAAAAACACAAAATATTAGATATATCATGTTTTATATAATTTGTTCATTTTAAATTACATGTAAGTGGTATGGTGAACTTAGATTAGATCTAATTAATTACCATCTAGTAAATCCCGGATTTTGTCCATATAGATTTCAAAGTATGACACCTTTATGTGGAATTCAAGGTTCTCTTCCATTGCGTAGATGTGATTGAATATATCATTTACTATCCGAGGTATAATACCCTGTTTCCCTGGGTCTCCTACAACAAAGAAAAATTATAAAGGAGTGTACAAATATTTGTAAGAAATAGATAAATTTTACATGCATAATGCCGGATACAAACCTATGACACCTTCCATGGTATGTGTTTTTCCAGAGCTGGTCTGACCATATGCGAATATAGTGCCATTGTACCCAGCAAGTACATCTGACACAATACTCTTTGCTGCTTCATTGTAGACCTTTTCTTGTGTTGCATTTGGTTTGAATACTTTGTCGAACAAGTATACTTTACCCTGTTAATTAATTTAAATTGATGATTAAATAAATAGATTATGCCGGACATTTCACACAGCATCATTTGGCCTCAAAGCACAGTTTGCATTATACCCATAATACCACATGACTGATATGTTACTTATATACTTTTATTTGTAAATACATACATATTATACATAGAAACACCCAGACCCGAAACAAATACTTGCAGATCATACAAACATTTGTCCCGCAGCGGGAATCTAACCTGCAACCTTCTGCGTCTCAGCCGGACCTTAGCCCATGGGCCACAGAGATCGTCAATATATGTATATATTTCATCTGAATCTCGGAAACGGCTCCCAACGATTTTCATGAAATTTAGTATGCAGTCAGTTTCAAGGGCGGTAAATTGATCTAGCTAGGTTTTATCCGTGTACTAGGTATAATAGCGCCATCCTTTTTTGTAAGATTGTGATATATAGTGACAGGGTACATTTTAAGCAGTGTTTAGGCAGTGTTCAAGTTGAGAGCTGTGAGAGTTGTTTATGATGGTATAAAAGTCATAAAGTAGTACCTGCATAACATTGTATTGTATAACTGTATTGTTGCGAGATAATCCAATAGTATTTTTTATGTTAGATTAATAATTAAAATTTACGATATCATCTGATTTTATCTAATTTCAACATTCATCAATTGCATATTAGTGTACAAAAGAAAATTTATATGTAACCTGGGCTAAGTTTTGAGAACTTTCTTGTTAATTTGTTCCTTCCCCATTTGACCCAGGATATTTTTAGATTTACATAGAATTCAACTGTAAAGTATACTTACATTAGTATTGTAATTTTTCAATTTCGATATTTTTTTTTTGTTAACTTATGTACCTATTTATATTTTTATTAAGGATGTTGGCAGTTAGCGTACAGCAATGTGAACTGAATAAAAAATATATAAATATAAAGGTATTTGAAATAGTATTACTATTATAAATATGAGACATTTGTTTAATTTGTTATTTTTCTTAATACTTAATGAGTTCAATTGAACTTTTACTGAACTTGATGTAATATTTTTTACATCAGTTATTCGATGACAGTTAATTTACACCCAATAAGCTAACTAAATTATTGATGATTTTAGCACTTTTTCTCAGCAGGTCAATGACACTAACAAAAGTTTCTCCCCTGGTTACTATTCTTTAAATAAAATATGGGTGTCAATTATTGGTATAAATATTTTCTTATTTCTTTTTTTCCTCAGTGCTCTTTTTTCTACAATCTGAGAGTGCTGGCTATGTAAACATGACTTATTTACCTACCATATGGGTTTCATTAAAAATAATTTGGAAAACTATAGACTGTACTGTACGTACAAGCTAGCAGGTAGTAAAGTGCAACATGTTTTGTACTTGTGCCATGATAATATATGCATTCTTATATAATGTAACGTAAACAAATTCACAGTAAGGTAAAATTATTCAAAGGAATCTTAGGTCAAGGTCGAGATGGTTTTTGTATTGATTTTTGTATAACAAAGAGATGTTTGATTTGCATTAGGTATTCTTGTATTCTTGAAATTTGCGCGTTCATAATCATAACCATCGAAGCGGAATAGAAAAGAAAGGCCATCGTAGCAGGTGAACAACTTGCGATGTATTAGTCATCGTGATCTAATTTAGGGCGATGTTAGGGGGAAAGCTGTAGGGGGTACCTACATAAATAAATTTTACACTTACCCCTATCGAAATGCAGTTGTCATCAGGTCCTGAAGGGAATTTCACAATAAATTTAGATCCAGCCTTTTCCTCAGAGTCATTCAGTGGCCGAAATCGGCATACTACTCTGATGCTGTCTTCAGCAGCAATCTCACGATCAGCTGCCATATTTTTCAAAAATAAAATAGCTTACACTAATCACTGTCTAGGCAATAAAAATAATATAATTAGGGAACATAAAAACCGTGCATGAAGAACTACAAAGTTAAAATTTTGTCACTGAAAAATCTTCATGACAGCGGTATCAAAATGTCGGCCATATTCTTTTCTTTCTTTTCTTGAATGAATGAAATGAAGTGAATGAAGTTAGAACATTTGAAATGAACGATGAATGGCACTCATTGGTTGGCTGCAAAAGTCTGATTGCCAACGAAACAAAAAAATCGATTTTCAATCTTACTCTACAAGATACTCAAATACTCATGCTCTATGGATGAAAGCTGGCTATTCATTAACATGGTGCCGATGATATTGGCCTTCTAGAAAACATGGTAAAGGCAGGCCGGGCCGGGCGCACTTTCTTCTTTGGTTGCGAAACGGGCCAACCTTGGCGGGCAAATTCCTGGAGAAGTGCCGCGTCAGACGAGATAGTTACGCGACGGAAATGTACTATGTACTATACTATCGTAGACAGAAAAACCAATAGACAGATGGTGATCGTGCCGCGTGTGAGATGATAGAACGATAGGTGGGTGGTGTTGCCACATTAAAACGTTTACCCTAGTCCTAAGTTAATCCTAGATTTATTCGAGACGTTGTGTTGTAGTAGGAATCTCTAGAGCTTGTCTCTCAATCACAAAACTCTTATAACAGAAACTTTTATAACAGATGTGTGATATAGAAAAAATATAACAACATTTGTGTACAACAACAACATTACAGAAATAATAAAACCATAGAGATAAGACAAAGTGAAAGTCAAGAGATACTTTATTCAATACAATCACAAGGATCACTTTGAAACGTCTTACATACTATGTGAATTTAGGTGCCAATTCATAACCCAAGCCCGAGAAGAGAAACTCGTCCTGGTCCTAGCGCATTTTTGCATGATCCATCTTATACCTACCTTAACTACGAAATACTAATACAAGAGGGTTTATACTTTTCAAATGTGTCGGTTAACTGTCTGAGGGCAGAGCGACATGAGGCCATGCGTTCTTATCAATAATATAGTCATTTATATTATAATAAGCTTTCTTCAAAAGACTATCTTTTATGTAAGCTTTAAATTTATTAATAGGTAGTTTAGTTGCATTTTCAGAAATCTTAATATAGAAGTGCACCGTTTTTTCCATAAAGGACTTATTTACGTTTTTTTTGCCTTTTCGGCAATGATCAGTATCTACCTACCTACAGAATAAAAACTCATAAATCAAATATTTACTAACAACCAGTGGAACAGCATTAGGATACAGAATGGTTAATTTATTATTTTTAAACAAAAGATATTTTTCTCAAAATGGGTGCTACAGATCTTCGAAGAGTTTTTGGGTATACAATTTTTTCGGCCTATGGCTTCAACCCACTGCAAACGTCCATTATCGTTTGATGGAAAACTGTAACAAATTAATAGCGAGATGTTTTTTTTTTACAATTTAAGAATTATTTTAATCTATTTATTTATACAGGCTGGTATGTTTATTCTCGCTGACAGGACATTATTTCACATTAAATTGACTTCAAAATTCATGAAAGGTCTATTTATTAATAGGTAGTTTAGTTGCATTTTCAGAAATCTTAATATAGAAGTGCACCGTTTTTTCCATAAAGGACTTATTTACGTTTTTTTTTGCCTTTTCGGCAATGATCAGTATCTACCTACCTACAGAATAAAAACTCATAAATCAAATATTTACTAACAACCAATGGAACAGCATTAGGATACAGAATGGTTAATTTATTATTTTTAAACAAAAGATATTTTTCTCAAAATGGGTGCTACAGATCTTCGAAGAGTTTTTGGGTATCCAATTTTTTCGGCCTATGGCTTCAACCCACTGCAAACGTCCATTATCGTTTGATGGAAAACTGTAACAAATTAATAGCGAGATGTTTTTTTTTTACAATTTAAGAATTATTTTAATCTATTTATTTATACAGGCTGGTATGTTTATTCTCGCTGACAGGACATTATTTCACATTAAATTGACTTCAAAATTCATGAAAGGTCTCCTCAGACCCATTTTAAGCAGTTCTTAAAGTTAAGGTGGCTGCCCTTGCTATCATGAACTACCTTGCCTCCATATATTCATCAATACAACATCGAACGATACTTATGTTAAATTGAATAATTAATATTCATACGAAATGTAAGACATATTTTTATGTAAAATGTATGTAGTCTGGGGAACGTTAAGGTCGAATGCAGGCAACACCAAAATAAATAAATTATTTGTTATGATTTATGAATTATGCTGCAAACAAAGTTCAGTTCGAAATACTGTTATCTATTGTGTATACTAATAAAAAAAACAGGTTGAAAGCTACTACTCAAAAACACTTGTACTTGCGAATGAAAAGACAAATTGGGGAGTTTCCGTTCACAATCACTTTTACATCTTAAAACGCTATATCGAACCATTATCTTTACAAAATCCGGTAAAGGAATTTGTTATTTGCGATTCGCAAGTAATTCAGCGTGTTCACAATTTAATTTTAACTGTTTTTTTCCGGTTATTTCACACAAAGCGAGCACAAAGCATCCAAACAATTAAAGCAAAGCTAAGCAACGTTTGACAGTTTGGCAAACTGTCAAACGTTGCTTAGCACAGTAAAGTGCTGATCTAGTAGGTGAGGTGCTAAGCAATTAAACGAGCTGCATTTCACTTTGTTGCGTCGTAGGAGACGGTATTTATATAAATGTTTTTGTGGAGTTCACCTTATTCTACCACAGAATTATATGTTATAATTATTCTGTGGTAGAGGGCTCACCTGGGAGTAGGCACCAGAAAAATCTCATACGTGATTATGTTCTATACATTTTGATAAACACGGGCTTTACTTACGTATTATTTTGTCGATGGAGGCACCGACACTGTTTCGATTCATCTAGAGAATCTTCATCAGGGTGAGTTTGATCCGAGGTCCACTTGTTACCGCTCGAGTTCACGGTTACCGTAAACCGTAAACTGTAAACCGTAGCTTAGCCTGCATCCATCCATATTAACTCAAACTGGTTTGAACCCGTTTCCACCAGTGTTAACCTAAGCAATTAGAATCAAACGATCCTATTGGTAAGTTTGACAAACATACTTAAAAATCCTTAGCTTACTCCTAGAACTTCTCTGGTCAAAAGGCAGCCGGTCAGGTTCGGTTGATCAATCGCTCGTTCATCCGTCCATCGTCCGTCAGTCCGTCAGCTAACCAATCAGCAGGTGTATTTATGGCATGGCTGGTGCTTGGTTAGACTGTCATTCATGTCAGTGTCAAGTCAAGGCAAGTCAAAGTCAAGTCAAAGTGAGTCGGTTCGGTTCAGTCAGTTAGTCCAGTCAATTGTATTTATTACAATATTTTAATTTCTATTTACTCTTTTGTACGCACTGTTGGTGTGCTAGTTTTATGTTTCTATTGTGAATGATGTAATGTTTTCAAGATAAAAACACATCAAATAAGACTGGTGAGTATCCATGTTAGATTAATAGTCTGATTTCCTAATTTTGCCAGAACCTCCAATCAGCCTGGTCGACCCACGGGCGCGACCTAATTTCTTTGTACTTCGCATACCTACCTATCAACCTATACACTCCTCCAGTTTAGTTATTCTAAAATACGAATTCCTACTCCAAGAAAAAAGTACGTTCTATACCATTTCACTTTCAAAACATTCGGGAGTTTTGGAAACACAGGTTTTTACTCACATACTATTTTGTCGATGTCGATGAATAGTACGTGAGTAAAAACCCGTTTTTCTCAAAATTATTCATTCCATTCCATTTGTCTCTTTCTAGTACTTTCCCACATAAGTATGTTCTTACTACTGCGCCTGTTAGATACTGTTGTTTATTTAGGTTGACTGGGTAAACAACTGTGTCTTACATTCACACTTAATTATAGCTTAGCTCATAATTTTTTTTTTCAAATATTGTTTTTTGATGGCATGTTCTTTGATAATGGCATGTGACATACTAATGTAAATTTTGCTAGTATCAAGTTTTTATATTGCTTATATTCATTTTGTTTGATAATAAAGTCTTAGTTGATGGTCATTTGTCAATTCAAAACATCATCGCGGAATGGCCGTCCAGAACTTTCTCGGGATTCCTTGTTGTTCAAATCACATTGCACCATTGCATAATACACATATAATTCAATTGTCCATACTTGTCCTATGTAGTCACAATTTATTCATTAAAATTCCCCTAAGATTACTGAATAAAACATGCAATAAAACAAGTAAACAATATTAAAAATGCTATTTTACTTCATGAGATGACAAACAAAGAATTGATGTCAAGTTCTTGTGTCTGGTAATGGACCAGCTTGTTCTTAATGTTGTTGTTTTAAACATTGACTTTATTATTGGTTCACAATTTTTGAGGAAGGTCTGTGTTCATTTTGAAACCAATATTTTAATAAAATGTTATGTTTATAGACTAGGCTAGTTTAACATATTTCACTCTAAGACAAGCATAGGCAGGCCATTGCAAATACAAATACAGCTATGGCCGATAAGGATCCAATCTGTGATTGAATTATGCGGATAGTTGCAGTTTATCAATTCCAGATCTGTTAAAATAGAATTTAAATTCACAATCCAGGCTAATCACTACAAACGCCACTAACAGACATAAGCTCTTATTTAAATTCTTAGCAGTTATGCCATTCAGAAATTTTTTCAGGACCACTAAAAGTTATATTATAACTTTATGAAATATTCCATCTTAAAAAAAAGGCCATAGTTATTTATTGGATTACAGATCATTCTTGGTACAATAAAATTTCTCAACTTAAATAAAAACTAGGATCATGAAATTAAATAAAGAATATACAATAAATATGTTAAATTAAATTAAAATCAAAAACAATAAAAGCATTCTTAATTAGTAATTACAAAACATTATTATAAATATTTACGGTATTTATCGCGTTTATTTACCTATTTTTCCCGACGTTTCGACAGGTTTACACTCTGTCGTGGTCACGGAATGACTCTGTCAGTCATCCCGAGTCATTTCGTGACCACGACAGAGTGTAAACCTGTCGAAACATCGGGAAAAATAGGTAAATAAACGCGATAAATCCGATTCATCCCGTGACCACGACAGAGTGTAAACCTGTCGAAACGTCGGGAAAAATAGGTAAATAAACGCGATAAATACCTGTAAATATTTATAATAATGTGTTCTGATCACGTAAGTTTAAAAAAAAACTTTAATTACAAAACTACTAATTATTAAAATCTCAAATTCATCTGGTGCGATTTCAATGAGCCACAGTTTGAGTTTATTTTTGAGGTCCCCTTGTTTTACCTGTGGGCCTCCCCAAGTATTATATATTTCTGGGCTTTAGCTATTTTATTTCTGGCATATATACCGATGTCTGATAATAATATCATCACAGGCTCGGTCTGGTATCTTGATTAGTTCAGCGATTTAAAGTAAGGCCTCACAGATGTCTCTCGTGGCACTTGCATCATTGCTCCCACTCCCTCCCTCTTTTGCATCGCAAAAACGCGATCCGAATCGGCGGCGCGACCGAAGCATTTTTTTTTATTTAATACAATCACAAAGACCACTTTGAGTTAGATGCCGTATTGTAGCAGTGAATGTACTGACGCAAAGTAGCAACTCCTGACTTTATATGATGGCAGGATCGCAGGATCCTACTCGATATTGTTCTTAGATTTCAGGGTCTTCCCCTCTCCGTATAGGTATGTGATCATCGGGATATTGAGTTTCAATATTTCTAACCAATTTCAATATGGAAGTCATCTCGAGGCAAAGGCATCTTTTTTTTGTGTAAATTCACAAAAATTTGCAAACATGTTGAACGGTTGCAAATCATACATAAACAGCACGCTAGCTTTATCTCTTGTTTATAATAACAAAGTAGAATTATTAACGGTAGAAGATGGTAAGCGTTGTTAGACTTAGTAATTATCTACCTAATTTCTGTTTGTTTATTTACGAGTAGGTACTCGTACCTATATATAACCTACTCATAATAAACAAACCGAATATATTCACACTCGGTTACCTACTATTCCCAGTCTTGTGTAAAAAGGGCGAGTGCTGGCAACGCCAAAGCGAGCGGGTGCGGTCGTTGACCCGAGCAGTCCACCCCCAGACCGTTATCTTCAGTAAATGGTAACCTGGTCGAGACTGCACATAAAGCCGGATTTATGGCGGTACTCCCCGTTAAGTCTCTAATAGGATCGATTCTCGCTAACAAGCTCTGCGCTCCATAAAGGAAAACATGCCTTCCGTTTATCGAAGATTTGTATCATAAATGCGAGAGACAAATAAATGGGTTCTTTATATTCAAGGCCAAGGTATTTGAAACAAATATCAAAACTATACAAGAAAATACCCGTAAGTATTTATAATAATGTGTTCTGATCGCGTAAGTTTAAAAAACTTTATACAAGAAAATACCGACAATTGTTTCTTTTATAAAAATGATGAGGCTGTAGGTAGATAGAGTTTCCAGGGTGCAAGGATGTGTAAGGCATATAAGGCTCAATATTGATTTATTATATTTGCACGCATGTGCATATTATAATCTGAAATTTAAATTCAAAGCGCATCTTCATTCGCGTGAAATAATCAGATAAGTTAGGTTTGGCTGCATCATAATCGTTTGACATTGATGAACGTCGCCGTCGTTAATATTGTAAGGTTACCAAGTCAATGGAATGTTAGCTCAAACTACCTATTGAAAACTTTTTGAGCATTTGAATCACCACTCTGTTGTTGGTAACTAATGACGTAATTTGTGCGACCTACAGACACCGGTTTATATTAACTCGATTGAGGTCGCTTCATTCAATACAACACCTTCGCAGTTCTGAGAAAAAATATCAATATATTAAATAACATGACATAAAAATTCTACAGGAGCTCAGAAGCTTTACTTATAAGCGATACAGCAGCTTTATTTTTCTAAGCATAATACTATTAGTTTCTAGATATTATTTTATTATTAGACATCTATACCCATCTATGACACTCGACCGTTCTTTTGCGACTACTCAAACAAAACACTTGAAATATTTCAATATTTTGCCCGACACTTTTTTTTTGTGAGTTGTTGGTAAACTCCTCTATGGCAATGTTAAGTAGGCATATTTATTGATCTTATTTATCACTTAAACGCCAAGATTAGGGTGGTTCTTAAGTAAGTAGACAAAAAAACAAAAATCTACGATATACCTCAGAATCTACGAGTGCCATTACATTGTTGCTCAGTGGTGTTTGTTGTGTCTAACGAAGAAGTTATTAACCTTGCCTTTAATTTATTGATTAAATTAGTGTTTGCATAAACAATCTGGTTCTCGACGTCACATGGAATCCGCGACAAGAGCCATTGTTTTGCTTCAGCAGGGAAATTCGCAAAGATCGGTAGCTTCAAGCATAGGTGTGACTAGACGAGTTATTCGAAATGTGTGGGAACGCTATCAAGAAACAGGTAGTGTGAGTAGGAGGCGCGGTTCAGGAAGAACCCGAGCCACAACCTCCCAAGAAGACCGATACATGCGACTCTCTGCACGTCGCGAGCGCGCATATTGAGAAACCGCTTACGTGAATCCACTGGAACGCGAGTGAGTGACCAAACTGTTCGGAACAGGCTCCATGAAGACCAACAACGTTCCAGAATGCCAGTTGTTCGGCTCAAATTGACCCGAGCCCACCGTGCAGCGCGATTAAGGTTTGCACGTGATCACCTCGAATGAACCATGGATAATTGGAGGGCAGTGCTCTTTACAGATGAAAATAAAATAAAGTTTTTTAATGATGACAGACGCGTACGAGTTTGGTGACGACCTGGAGAACGTTTTACAGAACCATGTATTCATGAAACTGACCGCTTTGGTGGACCCAGTATTATGGTATGGGGTGGGATAAGCATAATGGGCAAAACCGAGCTAGTGATTTTGGACGAGGGCAATGTAACGGCCGCCAGCTATGTTCAGCATGTCATCCGACCTCATGTGTTCCCATATTCACAGCGAGTAGGCCCTAACTTTATTCTGATGCAAGATAACGCTCGCCCTCATACTACCAGAGTGACCCAAAGTGCAATCTCCGAAGCTGGTATCGCAGTTCTACCCTGGCCTGCCATGAGTCCGGACCTGAACCCGATCGAACATATCTGGAATCAGTTGAAAAGAAGCCTTAAAGACAACCACGCTGAAATTCATAGCCGACAGGAGTTGATAACTGCTTAAAAAGTGTGTTGGGAGCAAATTACAGATGAAACGTCATCCACCTCATAGAGTGTTCCAAACTGACTCAGAGAGTGTATGCCATAGTAGGGGAGGACCTACGCGTTACTCAACATAAGGCATTAAAGCAACCCTACGAAACTGTTTAAAAAAATGTGCTCGTGTCTTCAACGCATTGTTTTGGAAAACCGTGTAATTTTTGGTTATTGCGTAAAAACGCGCATTTCTTGACTTTTTTGGCAAAAATAAGGTACCTACTGTAATGTTTTTTTTAATGATCCTGAATGTGTTAACCTACTCCTAAAATTAAACTTGAAATATATATATTTTTTTAATCGCATGCAACTGTGCCGAAATATCGAGAAGCAGAAAAACTCATATATCATGGTAAATATCCCGTTTTGAGTGAAAATTATTGAAATAAATTGTACGTATGTTTTATTATTTTAATTCAAATAATATTTTATTGGGTGGGCCCTATTTTGTTTTCAGTAGTTATATTATAGGTAATAGTGCCGAGAAGTGTCGGGATGGAGTCTCCAGCTTATCCGAAACTTTAATATACTTTGACTGACTAGAGTCAACGTCGATCTACATTAAGAAGGTAGGCCGTGACCGATGACTCATGACATCAAGAGTTACGATCTCAACTATCATATTTATAATCACTGATGGTTGGGCGACCGCTAGTGATAATAAATATGATAGTAGAGATCTGGTCGAAATTCCATAATTAAGTAATATCTAATGTATTTTTTATGCATAATTTAAAAAAAAATGCATTCTGCTCTCTTGTATATAAACTATAAATGTGCGAAATTTCATACTCCTCCGTCTTCGCAATTTTCGTAAAAAGGGATACAAAGTTTTTGCTTCACGTATTAATGTATAGATTATCCACAGCCCATCATTCACCCACTGCTGGGTATAGGCCTCGCTTTGTATGTGCCATTCCTTCTGATCTTATGTCAGCCTCATCCAGGTTCGGCCCGTGATATTTGCGATATCGTCTGCACACCTATGCAAACATTACACGTCTGCTATTGAGTTGAGAGTTTGATCGTTTCTATACCTGGTTCTTCAGTTAGAGCTTTACTCCTTATGTTGTCACCTCGCCAAGCCTTCCTCAACTATAAAGGAATTGAAATAGGTCAAGGAAAATATTCTCATTTCGCTTTACATGATCCATTGACCTAGTTACGGAGTCCAGTAAAATGCACGTAGAACTAGATACTTAAAGTTCACTGTCGATTAGTAAGTTCTCTTGAAACTTGTTACGATTGAATATTGAATTGAGTATTGGTTCGTAGAAGGAACGATGACGTAAAGGACGGCTGACGACGCTGCGCTCTGTATGTATCACCGCTTACGAAGTTATTTTCTGTACGATTAGTCACTCGTGTATCCGGCGCGCGCAGGTCGTGTTCATAACACACCTTGAAAATATCGTGCGTTTTTATTCCAAACTATTTAAACTATTAACATCATTACATTACACATTTCGATAGCGATAAGTTATATTTTCTTCGTCTTATCACTCCTTATGTCAATAAGACTGTGTTTGTCTGCCCTCGTAGAGCGCACATAGATCTTGGGACATACAGCGGCCTGTGTATTTGTGTTATTATATTTTGAATATGGTGATGATTTAAAACCGGGAGAATTAAATCCAGTAGTGTAAATACAAAGGATGCAAATTGTGCGAAATGTGAGTCAACTTGTGTTCTACCATTCCCGATAAGAGACCAATGACCAAGTACTACCATACATAAGACTAAAGTGTGTTTCTTGAAATCTTGGATATAAGCACTGACAACAAATTTGTTATATTTTAGTCAATCAGATACGTTTTGTGTACAACGCTGCACCTACTTGCATTGTAATTTGTATGAAATAGTTTTGTTAATTTTTTTTTAATAATTTTGATTGTAAGATTTAAAATCTAAACACATCAATGACCTATTCTACTGACTCAGTGGGATTTGTGTCATGATTTTCTTACAACTAGTTGCGCGCACCGGCGCGGCGCCGTCTCATTTCGATGTAGGTGCGTAGGAGTTGGCCCTTTCCCATTCACCGCCCACTGGTCACCATCTGGTTCATAAAAAAAAATATTTGTCAAATCTAGCCTCAACAGAAAAAGCACGATGACACAACCGGGTATATTCATTCTCTAGCTGCTGCCCGTGGCTTTGTCCACGGGGTAGATAAAAAGTTGCCTATATGTTAATCCAGGTGTAGACCACATTACATCCAAATACTTAATTGAGTAACAAATAAATGTCAAAGCATTCACACAAACTTTCACATTTACGAGTATATTATTAGGAATAAGTATATTACTTGGAATACATAATAATAACAGTAATGGTACTTACATTCGCGCTTATATGCATACCTTAGAATAAATTACTGTTATTGTAGGTACCTATTATAACATTTCAGCAGCATTGTTACCATCATGCCTATTTTAGTTGATGTTTTTAATGTAACCGGTATTTTCGATTAAACAACATTATGTATGTAATCCGAGTTACCTCACGAGTTTTAAATTATAAAAAGTTATTACCTACTTCGGTATGTATTTTAATGTATTTAATGTATATTATTGTGTCCAAAGCTTACGTCTCCTAGAACCTTGACACCGAAACGACCCATCTGACCCTATTCGAAACATTTTCCTACAACAATGTGTTTGCATAGTTATGTTTGTTTCTTTTATGTTATGGAACGTCTGCATTTACTGCAAAGTAGATATGAATTGTTTAGCTATTGATTAAAACACGCTCCTTCCTGTACAATAATTAAATTACGATGTCGAAATCACTCGGATCACTCGTTCATATAAAGAAACAATACGTAAATATTGACTATACGCGTTGTATGAAAATTCTGGAAAGTATAGCTTTATCTAAGTACTTCGTTTTCCATTGTTGTAGAGTTGATCTGACCTAAACCAACGCTACCAAAAATGCACAAACCACGATCGAGTTTACTACGACTATGCCTGTGGGCGAGCCTGTTTGCCTACTGCTGGGCGCAGAGAGCCGAGCAATTGCTCGCTCAGAACCCTTGCTCGAGCAAAACCACGTGCAGTGACTGCATACGAACGGCCAGCTGTGCCTGGTGCTTCGCTTCCGACTTCAACGGGCCAAGATGCTTCAACCCCGCAATGGAAGGCGGCACCGGAGGATGCGATGAAGCTTTTATTTTCAACCCGGACAACCAAAAATCTATTGACCCTGCATACAACATGGAGTTGAGCAGAGGTATCAAACTAACTACTTCCTAAAGTTTTCACAGCATTTTTACTCAAAATAATTACTAAATCTCCAGTGTTATTTTAGCAAAGGGTCGTATGGCTATGAGTTCGTCAGGATCAATGTCTCACGAAGAATCAAGCAGCGTATCTGGAAGCTCAGGGTTCGGGGCATCTGGCAGCGCCTCTGCGGCTGGTGCGTCGGGTGAAAGCTTGGTCCAAATGAAACCACAGAGAGTCAAGCTTGCTTTGCGGCAAAGTAAGTTTGTATATTAGTAATGTCCTTAGTATCAACGAAGGTTATTCCGTTTAATGAAATACTTCTTAATAAAAACCACTTTTAATGATCAAGGTTTCGCCAAATATACGCCACAAAGCGAAGCACCACGTTCAACCAACCCTCTTGGATAGTTTATCGATGTGGCACTCCCATGTAAGGCTTTTATCAATAAGAAAACCCAAGAATGTGATCTTTTCGACGTGACAGATTTGATCCACTCACAGGCCCACCATCTGTCATCTGTCTGTAAAAGCGACTCGCAAGATTAAAATGAATGAAATTCGTTTGGGTTTACATTGAACATCAGTCCGTTCTCGCGGAACCACTTCTGCAGACTCCGGGCCACCTCGCTCGTAGAATTTTATATAAGTGCCACGCATGCGAATCCACGGGCTGCTAGGGCAGCTAGTAATATATACATTTAGATTGGAACCGCTTCCATTTTATAAGTAAATATTTTGTACTTTTTTGTTTACAGATCAAGTGCAAAAACTTTCTTTCGCGTACTCTCGCGCCCAAGACTACCCGGTAGATTTGTACTATCTCATGGACTTGAGCAGATCTATGAAGAACGACAAAGAGAAGCTCAGTACTCTTGGAAGCTTGCTGTCTGCTACCATGAGAAACATGACTTCGAAGTTTAAAATCGGTTTCGGGTCTTTTGTGGACAAACTCGTTATGCCATACGTCTCTACTGTTCCTAAAAAGTAAGCTGAAATAAAAGTTAAGCCTAAATACCTAAATAGGCCTAAATTTTTCAGCATTAAAGCTGTTTTTTAACATTCTTAATATTTCAGCTTGATCTCACCTTGTGATGGATGCGCTGCGCCATATGGATTCAAAAATCAAATGTCTCTCAGCAATGATACAGATTATTTTGACGTGAGTAAACTACGACCTCCTCTGTCGCGCAGTGGGAGAAGGCCCGCCTGAGACCACCGGATGTTTCTTTATAGGAAACTAGCTTGTGCCCGCGGCTTCGCACCCATAGTACATACATATAAAGTAGCCTATGTCCGTTCCTAAGATACAATCTATATCCATACCAAATTTGATTGATACAAAAAAAAAGTTCTGTTGATCATTATCATTATGGTGATTATGGAACTTTTGGCACAACCAATGTCTATCAGTTTCGATTAGCAATTGGCATAATTTCAATCATTAGTTTGATTGTAATTAGACCCAGTTTTGACAATATGGATTACTATTACGTACGTTCGGACCAAATAAACATTTAGACTCGATGGGCGTGAATAACCTAAGTGAAGCCTCAAAACCATGTTCCTGTGTGTAAATACACGCTCCCACGTACACAAATCCAACCAAACTGTACTCCTTCCTCTTAGTATATCCATAAATACTTGTACTATTAAGTATTCTCTCATGTCGTCACATGTAAAAAGTGTCACAGAATTTATTTATTGTGGTTGATCGCGGTGCTCTGTCTTAATATTTATTAAGTCTGATGTGGATTCATAAGACCGACCAATCATCAACCTTCCATAATACCAATTCATCAATAGTAACTGAAAGCGATTAGTATCAAAGTTTTGATAGTATCAGAATTCCATAATCGCCCCGCCCGCCGATCGCTACCAAACTTCACAGGATTACCCGCTAGGCCTAAAATAACATTCATATATATATATACAAACATCGCCTTTTATTATATAGATAGACACATTAGTGAGTCTATCTGCATGTCATTTTTACAGAAAGCAGTATCGATGGCCGATGTGTCGGGTAATCTCGACGCGCCCGAGGGAGGTTTCGACGCCATCATGCAAGCGGTTGTGTGCAAACGAGAAATTGGTTGGCGCGACCAAGCTCGTCGTCTTCTCGTCTTCTCAACAGACGCTGGCTTTCATTACGCCGGCGATGGCAAGGTATATATTTATTCTTCTTATGGTCTCACTAGTTATTTCGAACCAGTGTGGTGAAAGGATTGAAATGCGCTTCAGAATCTCCTTCGGTGCACTCGACTTTTTTGGGTCTTCAATGCCGGTTTATTGTTCCACGATGATTTTCTTCATTTTTATAAAATCCGGATTCGAACCCAAGACCTTAGCTTCTGGGCCACTATTACTAGATCACTTCACAGTGATATACTTATGCCTACTAATATTATAAATGTAATATATGTGTATTATAAAAGTAACTCCATCTGTATGTCTGTCTGTCTGTCTGTCTGTTTGTAACGTTGTCATGCCTAATCCGCTGAACCGATTTCGATTATTTTTTGTATAGAGATAGATGGGACCTTGGAGAAGGACATATGCTACATTTTATGTAGGTACCATGCATGCGAAGCCGCGGGCAGCAGCTAGTAGGTTTAATAAAAACAACTCATTATGTATCGGATCTTTTAAAATTAATGATCTATTTGAGCGTATCTTAACAATAAAATATGATGATTAACCACAATCACTGTCAGGGAATGTTGAGTCATAATAGTTTAGAACTAGTTGCTATTAAATAATGAGCAATCGTGCAACCTTGCTTAAAACAATGATATTTTTTAAATATCCATACTTCGATAATAATAAGTCGAATGTATCACGCTCTCAAAACTTTCGTGAGTTGTACTTTACATTTTGATAAACACGGGCTTTACTCACGTATTATTTTGTCGATGGAAGCGCCGACAATGTTGTTTCATCAGGGTGTGTTCTGTGTTCTGCCACAGCGGCAAAGAGTGGACCGCGGGTCAAACTCACCCTGATGAAGATTCTCTAGATGAATCAAAACGGTGCCTTCATCGAAAAAATAATACGTGAGTAAAGACCGTGTTTATCAAAATGTATCTCGGGTCTGTCTATTTGTTTGTTTGATACGTTTTCACGACTAAATATGACGGATCTTCATTAAATTTGGTGAGGAAAAAATAGATAGTAGGTATATTGGGAAAGGAATACGGATACTTTTTTAGGTACCTCGCGTCTGAAGTCACAGACAGAAGCTATTGTGTGACGACCTCTGTAGCACTGTAGGCTAAGGCCCGGCTGAGACGCAGAAGGTTGCGGGTTCGATTCCCGCCGCGAGACAAATGTTTGTATGATCTGCAAGTATTTGTCTCGGGTCTGGATGTTTCTATGTTTATATTATCTTTTTTTACTTACATACTCGTATTATAACGAGTTTGTATGTAAATAAGTACATAAGTAGTTAATAAGTCATGTGGTACCCATAACACAAGCTCTGCTTACTTTGGGGCCAGATGATGCTGTGTGAAATGTCCGGCATTATTTATTTATTTTATTTTGTTTAGTAAAGTGTATTTATTAATTATTTATTTACAGCTCGGTGGTATTGTTCAACCCAACGATGGTCAATGTCACATGGAAAATAACGCATACACACACTCTACTCTCCAGGACTACCCTAGTATCTCCCAAATTAATTTGAAGGTTAGTAAAGTGATTAAATATAGCGAAAACTGAACCCGCATTCACTACCATAACACGGTACCACCTGTTAGTTTTTAGATATTTACTTCTACCTACTACGAGTATTTCTAATGTTAATAGGCCTTCTGTGGGCTTAATACGAGAGTAGTGTCCATGTCTGGGGACTGTTAATAGGCAGCCCAAAAGCATCCGTCATTACAAATACCATTTTTTTACCAAGAAAATACAGTGTTTACAAAAAATACTGATGGTCCTCGCACTAGAGCAAACCTGTATTGCCAAACACATAAAATAAACGATTTCCACAAATTACATAAAAACAAGAAGCGGATATTACGTAAACAAGGCAAAATACAGACAAACCAAGAAAAATCAATATTGTTAAAGAGTGCATAAAACATTATCTAGCCTCAGGCCAGTAAAAATTTTATTAGATTGCCCAACATGAATGCTTGAACATGATTGCATGATTGCTTTTGAAAAGCCAGGTCTGGCCAAGCCTGGTAGCTTATGCCTTACGAGGCACGGAATCTTTCATATGATGCAACTGCGATTACCCATCTAGATCGCATTGCAGAGGATTGTTTACCTTTGTTGATCTGTCCGGAACGAGTTAGTCAAGCTATGGTACAAATGATATGATATGCTATAAAATATGTTCAATTACAATTTTATTGTCAGTTCTTATTATAGGGGTGGCATGTTTTGGCATGTTGTTTTTAGAGCCGTTTTTATGTTATAATTCATGTTGATTTCGGTAAGACAGTTTCCTCATGTCTTGCAGATAGAAGTCTAAGGGGGCCCTATGTTTTACCATTGAATAATAAGAGTTTGGGGTACCGTTGAATGCACAATGAAAAGGAAAATTCAGCCATCTGAATCTAGAACCTCTTTTTCTGAAGTCATCGGTCGGTTAGTGAAAAAGAAGTTAAAAATTGCCTTACATAATGTATATTTCGATTTTAGGTGAAGAAACACGCAATCAATGTGATATTCGCGGTAACTGGTGAACAAATCAGCGTGTATGAACAACTGAGCAAGCATATCGAGGGCTCCAGCAGCGGTGTACTGAGCAACGACTCCGATAACGTAGTGGATCTAGTGCGGGAACAGTATAATGTAAGTAAAATGATACACAACGTTTTTTTTTCAATTTATAAACATTCCTTAGTTGTGCATTTTGAGAGACACGCACTTTACTCACGTATTATTTTAGCGATGGAGGCATTAGTGCGAATCACGAGCGCGAGCGGAGCGCGGATCAAACTCACCTTGATGCAGATTCTCTAGTTAAATCGAAAATGTTTAGGGACCTCTGTAGTGAACTTAGACTATTTATTTATTTACATAAACATAAATAACTATTATATATCGTACATACTATTATTGCCTATTGCCCGCTCGCTGTGATAGTATGGAAACAAGAAATCCAAACTAGATGAAACTAAGAAACTATGAAACTAGAAGTGCCGGCTCAGCTATACGGCAGTTGTCCGTGCTCTTGTGGTCCGCTCATACCTGCCGCGGTCTATTTTCCTTGACAATTTAATGTTGATATCCACTTCTGCTTGTGCCTATTGAACAGTATTTCTTATCTATCTCTCAGCCTTTTCCGCCTTCTATATTTTATGTGGTGTTTGTAGTGTAATAAACAATCTTGTGTGTTCTGTGTACTGGACTTACTTATTATCCACCCTACCTAGCCAGGTGACATACACTCTAGGAATTCACCTACCATAACACCATACCTCCTTCAACAAAATAATACTTAAGTAAATGCCCGTGTTTCTCAAAATGCATTCTTAATGTTGTTAAAACCTCAATTCTATAATCACATATAAACTAGTCTAGCGTTAAAGTACGGTTTGTTCTTGTCATTTAGAATGAATAGAGATGGGAACAGATTTAAACAACACGTAGTGGCTATTTTGTTATTATAGGATAGTCCAAAATGCCATTATTAACCTTACTGCTCTGCAATATAATGGAGCAAAATATAAAAACAGCACTAACATTTTAATTAAATATCTTTGTAATATTGACCCTGATTCTACTGTTTCGCCGGATTAACGAAAATTTCGTAAAATGTTTGCACCAAAGTTCAAATTTGAGTAACAGTTTTAAGTGGCAGTTTTGTAATATCTTAAAGTTTGCATTTTGTTCCATTATTTAATTCATATGTTGACTGACCTGTCAGCTCAGTTGGTAGCAGCTCTGCCTTCTGCGCTGTAGGTTGAGGATTCGATACCCTCCCAGGACAAACATTTGTGTGATTAACATAGGTCTGTTCTGTGCCTGGGTGTTATAAATATGTTCATATATAAAAATATATAAAATAAAATACAAAAGTATTTTACCAGTCATCTGGTCACGATAATACAAGCTTTGCTTAGTTTGGGGCTGGATGGTGTTGTGTGCATTGTCCACTAATATTTATTATTTTATAGGTATTACTAGGATTTTCCGCAGTTATTATCAACCAACATAAAACAACATAACATAAATAAACTCTCAGCTAAAACTAATCAATTACACATCAATTAGTACATTTAAGAAGTGTCATTTAGTATGAATACTCCGATTCAGACTTTGATGCAAACGAAATAAGATCGTAATTGATATTAACACAACACTTTATTAGTGTTTATGCATCCCACTCCCATCAAACACGTATTGTAAACATTTCTTACTAAAAATGATGCGTTTACAGAAAATTACGTCAACCGTGGAAATGAAAGACTCATCGAGCGACGCTGTGCAAATAGTGTATTACTCATCGTGTCTCGGAGGCAAGGAGCTCATTCAAACAAACAAATGCGAAGGTCTCAAGGTAAATACAATAGAGCGTGTATGAAAAATTGCATGTTTACATTTAGTACTCGTGCTTTACTTATACATGTGCAGTCTTACGTCTCTCAACTTCTGTCAAAAGTTAATAGTTTAAAAATATTGCCATCCCTTTTTGTAAGATAGTGTCAAATAGTGACAGGGCGAAACTTAAGCAGGCACTGTTTAGGCAGTGTTTAAGTTTATAGGCGTTTAAGCCCGTCGAAGTTTGTCAAACAATTTAGTGCCTGGCCTGTCAGCTAAGTTGGTAGTAGCTTTACTTTCTGCGTTGTAGGTGGAGGGTTCGTTTCCCTCCCAGGATCAACACTTGTGTGGTGGACAGGTAAACGCCTGTGTTTTTAAACACCTGTGTTCTGTGTCTGAGTGTTATCAGTAATCGGGTCACCTTAATACAAGCTATGATGCTATGGGACTGGATGGTGTTGTGTGCATTGTCTACCAATTTTTATTTATTTATGTGATCTGATATGTTAAGATGGTTTGAGCATGTAGAGAAGGTGGATGAATAAATATTAACGAAACAGATGCATATGGCGAGTGTGAATGAGAATACTGGATAGGGAAGATCTTGACGTACTTAAACTAAATTGGGGGTGGGTCATAAAGGGCTGGTCATGAGTTGGTCAGATTGTAACACTGTCTGTTTTCGAATGGCCTAAATACGAGGCCCAAAACTATGATAGTTAGCGTTAGATTTTAAAAGTTAGACCCCTAGTATTTTGTTTACTTTATTTGGCCTTATATAAACACTTGTGCATGTAATGGGACCGGCGGTATATAACCGTCTTCCTGACACCATCACAAATGCTCCGTCAACGCAATCCTTCAAATTCAAAAAAAAATGGCTCATTGATCAATCGCGTTATAGGGTTGATGAGTTTTTCACTTAGACATCACATTATTATCTGACTACTATTATACAGACGACCTCTGTGGGGCAGTGGGCTTAGGTCCGGTTAAGACGCAAAAGGTTGCGGGTTCGATGCCCGCCGCGGGACAAATTTTTGTGTGATCTGCAAATATTTGTCTCGGGTCTGGGTGTTTCTATGTATAATATGTATGTAAATACAAAAAAAATACTTTGGGTCCAGATGATGCTGTGTGAAATGTCCGGTATTATATATTGACATATTATTATTAATAATGACATCATTATGTTGTACCAATTGAATCAATCGATTATTAAAATGTATTATTTACTCTTAATTAATATACATACATTTTTTATATTGTCAATTTGAACGATGTATGTTTAAATGCTTGGTGTATTTACTAACCTATATATTATTGTGAAGAAACTGACATGTAACCTTATTACGTTACCGATAAATAACTTGAATTTGAAATTGAACTTGAACACTTTATTCCTTCACAAAAGAACTGGTACATTTTAAAATTACCTTTCTAGGTCGGAGATGTAGTAGAGTTCACAACTGAAATAACACTGAAAGAGTGCCCCAAAGATCGAAACAAGTGGAAACAATCCTTCGACATCTCTCCCGTTGGTATCTCTGACAGTTTGACCGTGGAAGTTGAGATGGTTTGTGACTGTCCGTGCGAACAACCAGGCCATCACGTAAGTAGTGTATACTGTAGTATATGGAAAAATGTACTTGACAATCAGTTTTAACTAGTTACATCAGCACGAGAATAATATAAGGCAGATTACAGTTTAATATCTTGTGGTCCATAGACCAGCTTCTTAGAGTTTTATCAAATAGAATGGCTTAGTAGTGTCAAGCAAGGTAAGCTCGCAGAAGTCTAGCTACAGTAGCTACAGTATTACGGTTTTAATTAGACGTCAATAAGGGGGCATAATTACGTGAGGCGTTTAGGGCGAGAGAGGGTCGAGCCGAACCTCACCTAATTTCACGTGGAGAAGATTGCCAAATATCACGTAATTTTTTTTCCGCAACGAATAGAGTAAATTTGCTAGAAAACTGGGTTAAATTAAGTTAAAAAAAATCTCTACTAAAATATGACTAAATACATACATAATAATTATGCACAGATAGAAGAATTGATTAACTATTCATTAATTCATTTATTTGGAAAGAAATCATTCATTTAATAAATTATGAATAACTGATAATGAATATATATATAAAAAAATCTAATTTAATTTAAATTTATATAAATCTAATGTAATCAAGCACAGATTAACTTATTTATATTAAAAATATGCATTTTTGTAAAATCTCACGTGAGATTTGGGGTGGGGGTAAGGAGTCTCAAAATGTCATGACTTCTCACCAGGTGTTGAAAAATCGCCAAAATTGCCTCACGTAACGAATGGATGCCCCCTAACAAACGTTAGGGGGCATCCATTCATTACGTATTCGGAAACAATATCGTGTTTCCGAATTGTATGATTATGCAACTAATGTCCGATCTACTTGCGTCAAGTAAAAGACGAACGTTGCCGAGGCGTCTAATTAAAACCGCAGTACTGTACCTTTCCGTTTGTCACTAGGTCCCAGTTTTAGGGTTCCGAAGTCCCTAAAAGTTTTTAAATTCTTTTGATTTGTAAACCAAAAAATCATGGACGCTCCATACTCAATTATTTTATATTGCTAACTGGATGCTGTTGAACCGACCACTACTAATACTTAACATTACAGAGTTCGTGTAAATTTCCACACGTGCGTGATCACTTTTAAAATTAACAAGGTTGCATTCTTTCAGGCTTTCAGCGATAGTCCGCTCGTGTGTAGCGGTGAAGGCGTGTCTGCGTGTGGAGTGTGCGTTTGCAACCCTGGCCGCTTCGGGAAGAGTTGTGAGTGTTCTGCTCACGGTGGCGTGTCAGTTGAACAGGAACGAGGATGTCGCCCCACTAACGCCAGCTCCGGCCCGCTCTGCTCTAACCGGGGGACTTGCATCTGCGGAGTCTGCGAGTGCAATAAAATGGATGATTCTACAAAGGTAATCTATTGTAGCTTAGGAACTCTAGGAACGTAACCGCGATTTTGCTCTGTATAACAAGAACACACGGATTAATTTACTTTGCAAGTATTTTTACTCTTTATTTGTAGAGGACACAGACTATATGTTAGTATCTATATGTTAGCTGACTAGTCGTTCCTAGCAGACCATTTAAGTAAGGCAATATTATTGTACAGTGAGCAATCTGTGCATTTGTATCCTTTCACAACACTAGTTCGAAATAACTAGTGCCACTCTATTATAATATAATAGAATAGGTTTATTTGACACGACAAAAAAAGTTACAGAGAGAGAGAAACAAACGAAAGACATGATCAGAGTAGGCAGGCCAAATTGTACATATTTGTTTGTGTACAGTTTGTTTTCGCTTGTGGTGCTTAACATGTCATTCTCAGCTATAACTCCTATTGGAGACAGCGCTGGTTTTCAGACTGGGCCTTACAGGCTGTCATCACGGGCCACCATTTATACATTATTATTATTATTACATTTATACATAAATATACAAAAACACTGAAAGTTCCTAGTTACAATAAGTAATTAGTGGAGATACTTCTTGGTAGAATACTAACTAAGTACAAGCTCGCAATAATACCTAGTTTTGGCAAACTCTTTAATTTTTCCCGAGTTATTACGGGTTTTATTTGTAATTCTGATGATTTTATTTAAAATAAAGCTAGAGTTATTGACTCGGGTGTAAATAATTGGAATAAAAGTTTTGTATTTCTTTGTGATTCGAGCAAAAATAATCCGTCTAATTATTTTATATAAACAACACCGCTTTATATAAAATAAAAAACAATGAACGAGAAGATACGACTTTGTGATATTATACCATAAAAAAAAAACACTTGACACTGGCAAAATTGGCATTATTATGATACTTGCCATTAACAAAGAAGAAAACATGCAAAAGCAAAGACTTATAGAATACATTACTTACAGACAAAACATACATATAAAATTTCAAAAATATTGATATATTTAATATTTGGTATAACAGTTGATATCGGGTCCGTTCTGTGAGTGCGACAACTTCACGTGCGATATGAACAAGGGTTTGCTGTGCTCGGGGCCGGAGCACGGCGAATGTGTGTGCGGGAAATGCAGCTGTGCCTCGGGATACACGGGAGCCGCCTGCCAGTGTCTCCGAGACCAGGCGCCTTGCCAATCGCCAGGTATATATTCATTGATATATAGATTATTACTTTATTATAATAATTGAGAACATACAAATTTATGCTACGAATGTGTCCTACAAACGGCGGTCTAATCGCATGTGGCGATATCTTCCCGACAACCTTTAACTATACTAAACTTATTCTAAAAGGAAATTTAATGTCGATAAACCAACTACAAGGTTCAGCGTGTTGGGAATTGTTGAACATGTTACCTATGTCGACCCAACTGAGCGTAGGGTAAGGGCAGGGAAATTACGATGTTCATGATTATAAAGCATATTTATGTCAAAGCTTATAGACTAGCGGATAGTTTTTGTACAAAAAATATATATGTTTGTATGCTCTGCAAATACTTATCTCAGGACAAGGTATTTTTTTATGTATAATATGTATAAATTTAAAAAAAAAGTATCAGACATGTGGTACCTATAACACAAGGTACCACGCTCTGCTTACTTTGGGGCTAGATGATGCTGTGTGAAATGTCCAGCATTATTATTTATTGATTTAGTCGCAGAAAGGGTTATGTTTGACGTTTGTTATTTGTTTCAGAAAACGGTCAGATCTGCAGCGGCAACGGTAACTGCGTGTGCGGTCAGTGCGTATGCAAAGTAGACGACGATAGACACTACTCCGGGAAATATTGCGAAAAATGCCCCGTATGTACCCTTTTAAGCTGTCTATAGTTATTTATTCGTATATTTATTTATATATTTACGCACACACATCATACATGTAATGTAAATATTATAAAACTTTTTGTTGACAAAACGATACTTTTCTGATATGCATGCCAAGTGTGTTGTTCAAAGGGAGTAAGTCAAGTCAATGTCAAAAGATACTTTATTCAATACAATAAACAAGGATCAAGACGTTTCAAACGTCTTACATACTAGGTGAATTTAAGTGCCAATTCATTTCATTTCATTTATTTGCTAATGTACATTCAGCTTAGGTGAAAAACAATGCTGTGAGTAGGTATTATATACATTGTACCCTGTGAGGGCGTTGCACAATAAGTATACTTAATATAGATATAATAGATTCTTAATTAGATAAGTTACGAAATACGTCAAAACTGAATAATTTACATAAAAGTTAATAATAGTTAAAATAAGTGTAGGTATATCTGTTAAAATGTCAATATTCTTAGATTGTTTTATGTACATACTATATAATGTCAATTTATAATAAAATGTCAACGTTACACAAATTTATATTCCCTACCTAAATTCTTAATAACTTAATTTCCTACTGGTAAAAAATAAAAACATAAAAAATAAATTCATCCTAACCTAAGCCCGAGAATAACTGGTAAGAAACTCGTATTATTTGTGAATCTTTTATTTTTATTGTAAGGTGAGTTTTGTTACTCAGTGACTATGTCACGTCCGTTAAGGCTAAACACATATCCTACTACTAAAATAATATTGCTACTTTCCTATTTACCTAATAATACACTCAAGAGTTCTTACATCTAAATACTTATACCTACCGTTTATTGTTAACGACACCCCCAATCAAAACCCGGTGCGGTGCGGTAGGGGTGCGGTTGCCAAAAAGGATTTGTCGACGAGCCCACTAATGAATATTGTTGTTGCCCTGATATATACTCGTATACCAAACGTATACCAATTCGTATATAAGGGAACTTGGAAACATGAAACATAATTTTTAGTTAACTTGAACGATGCTCAATATTTTTTATTATTTCGAACATAATCTGTCTTCTCTTTAATATCGGTACGTTGTCAAGTTTGTTGGGTCATAAATTTACAGAATTTACGATTTGCTTCTTTGTAGGCTTGCATCATTAGCCGTTTCAAGAGTTTGTGTACTGTCATTGTCTTTTTCACATTTATTATTGTCAGTTTGAATACCAACTTATTTCCTTATTTGAACCGTTTGTGATGTTGAGAGGTTAACATCAAGAGAACAAAAATTTATTAAAATTTTTGTAACAATATAATCTGAGTATCTTGAGTATCTTGGCTCGATATAATATTATTAAATGATATGTTATGCCAACAACAACAAAAACATCCCAACAACATACGGTGGACAAATACAAATGTTATTTGTCAACGACAATACAAAACACTGTGCTAGTCATACCACGCGGAAATATAGTTTTAAGCTAGCATACTGGCTTTCTCTGATAGCGTGCAGGACAAATATCAATACAAGTACCTACCCTATGTACCACCACACATGTATGTGTATCATATCATCATATAATCTTTGCAGACTTGCCCTGGCCGCTGCGGTGAATTCAAGGATTGTGTTTTATGCGAAGTGCACCGCCGTGGTCCCTCATATAATCCGGATACACATAGCTGTGGCGACTGTTCGTTGAAACCTATTGTTGAAGAAGGCAAAATTGAAGGTGAATAATCAAATAACAATAGATGACTTAATAACTCATTATTGTGAGTTATCAAAGGAATACTAAGAATATAAGTATAGGCATAGATTCAAATCTTTTTATATAAATAGTCATGATGTTTTTCCGGGATAAACTCCGTAACTACCTAACCATTTTTTATGATATTTGGCTTACTGTGTGTAATATGATCAAACTTAAAAGATAGTTTCTATCTTTATAATTGACATTCATATTTTTTATTTCAAATTAACGGCCTTACACGTCTCTCGAACTTCTGTGTGCAAATAGTCACAGGTCGAAACATAAGCAGTGTTTGGGCATTGTTCAAGTTGAGAGCCGTTTAGCCGTAAGGCCGTTAATGATTTCCTCACAAAAAGTTCCGTACGCTTTTAACTGATGGCAGCATAAGTTAACTTCAACAGCACTGAGTTACAGAAACGCGTGGCCGGGTCAACAGTTGACCCGATCTATGATTTATATGCTAATAGTTACTATTAGCATATAAATCATAGACCTACGGTGTTCCACTCCTGCTTTTATATTGTTGCAGCTAACGAATCTCGAAACGAGCACTTGTGCAGTTTCTACGACGAAGAAGACTGTCTCTACGTTTACGTTTACTCGTACAATGACGCTCCGCATTTAGTGATCAGGGCGCAGAAGGAACGTGAATGCCCGAAGAAGGTATGCTTTACTTTTTCTTGGCTTTAGAGTTTTTAGAAAAATAACATCAATCTAATACAAATATATTTTTACAGGTGCCGATTCTTGGAATAGTGCTAGGAGTGATAGCTGCTATTGTCCTCGTCGGGTTAGCGCTTCTTATGTTATGGAAAATGGCTACTACCATACACGATCGACGCGAATTCGCGCGCTTTGAGAAGGAACGCATGATGGCCAAGTGGGATACAGTAAGTTCTCTTCTTTACAAAATATAAATCAAAGTAGCTTTCTGCGTCTGTCTGTATATCCTTTAACTCCTTCTAAACCACGCACCGGATTTTTATTCGGTTTTCAACATCGGTTAGTCATGGTTATACCTTTGCGAAACCGGGGTGGGTCGCTAGTATAATATATTTTTTATGTTAAAGCTATCGACGTTTTCAGAAATCGACCTAGTATGAATCTTTCTGATTACCTATCGGAATGCCTCGAGGATTAATTTTATTGTTTGGATGTTTTAAATTCGTAATTTAAATCATGTTTTTACTTGGATTTTGTTTGACAAAATTTCGTAATGAGATATACTGTCTGAAACAGATAAGCTATTTTTTTTGTTTGTACATACATCAAAAGTAGCTTATCTGTCCCCACGCGTGGAATGCTATGGGCAGTAGCTAGTAAGTCAATTAGGGCGTAAAGTATTATATTTTCACATAATAATAATATAGAAATGATTGTGGACAATCAAACCTTTTGGTTAGAAAATGTTGAGCAAGCTATCTTTATCCGAAAAGTATACTAGCAACCTTCTCCGAAATTAAAGCGTGTTTAGTTCCATTTGTACGAAGTACTAAACGAAGGTTAATCCCTTCACCAAACCTGCTATTTAATATTTGATAAAGGACGATCCTTAAGAATTGTGTTATTCCTAAAGTTAGTAAATTTTGCTTCGGTTTATATAGGCAACATTTGTAATTCTAATCGGAGGTTGTAATCTTGTTAAATTGAGTTGATTGAATTCCGGTCTTTATTTTGGTTATTTATTGTATTTTTTTTGTGTTTCAGGGCGAGAATCCTATATACAAGCAAGCAACGTCTACCTTCAAAAACCCAACGTATGCTGGAAAATAATCTATTATTAATATAATATTATTGTAGCGTCAGAATTGTATCGTGAAAGTAGTCATTGAAATATCGCGATAGTCGTTTTTGTATCGCATTTATCTATTTGAATAGTCAGTATTTGAACAAAACTAATGATTTTTAGAATTTTTATTGTGAGTCTTAAAAGCTTTCATGGTGATACCTGTAGAAAGTTGCCTTATAATGTGCCTTTATATCAAATATACTCTTGACTACTTCCAACAACAAAATTTAAAAATAATGTACTATGTACTTAGATCTAGTGGCCTACATTTATCAAAAAAGCTATTAATTAAGCACAATGCCGACAACGATGTGTAACTCCGTGCGATGCTATGATTTACGAATATTACAAATATTAGCCACTTCTATGGATAAATACAGAAGATGTAATAAATATTACATCAGATTGTGTACTTTTATTAGTAATTTTGTATTTTCGTTATTTTTATGAATAATTCAAAAGTTCTTATCTATCCACTATTTATAACAGTGTCGTACGGAATCGTAGTGGTAACACTAAGATCAAATTTAGCTTTCACTATATTTTATTAGTCAAAAGGTCTGTTTTAATCTCAGATTGTGTCCAGTACGCTCTTTGTACTTATGTGTGTGTGTGTAATTGTGTATCATGTACTTATTGTTGTGTAGCGAATATCGAATGCTGTGTGATCTAAGTTATAATGCTCTCCTGCATTATATTAATGGCTTGTAATTGATTTAGATATGCGAGACATTTAAACTTGAACACATTATGTTCGTTGTAGTTATAGAAATTTCTAGAAACATCTCGTTTTTTTTAATATTTACTAATGTGACTTATGAACTGAAAAATGAAGTTAATCTCTTAAATTATGTTATGGAATATAAGTGAATGTGTGAAGTTTATAATTAAGTTTGTTTCTAATAACATTGCTTCATTTTTATATACTGCCAAAGTAATGTGTGCTTTACTCAACATTATTTAAATACATTCTAAAATATACAGCAGCTTGAAACGTAAATCATATTTTATTGTTCTTTATAAACAATAGTTCAATTTCACGTTTGTGTAGAATGGAGAAGTTTACACATTTGTGTTTATATAAAATATGAAATTAAAATCTTCCCTTTTAACTTGTGCCTTGATATATTAAAGTGTAAGTAAGTGCCATTCATAACTTGATAAAAATATAATAAGGATAATTTTTTAACTTAGTCATATCAATTACTATACACATTTTATATTTTATTTTATTTAAAAGTAATTTCTTACATTATTTATTAATTAAATCAAAATAGTTTATTATTTAACGTCTAATATTTTAGAGTTTTTTTTGTAAATACCTACATAATTAGTTTTGCCATAGATATACCAGATTTTATAAAAGCAGTTGTGGCTTTTAGTTGCTAATAAATATTAACAGAAAATGTTGTATCATTTTAGTTAAATAGATCCGCGAACTCTACTAAGTATTTACCATTAATAATATAATTACAGAAATGTAAAGAATAATATAAAATACATGTGAAACAGTTGAGCTATCTAAGGACCGGTTAAAACGATCTATAGATAGCTAAACTGATCCAGATCACTGCCAAAGGGCAGCGTTCCCAAGATACTGGCGGCATTGCCAAGTTGAATGGCAATGCTAATACGCTGAGCCAGATAGGAGCCAGCTCTTGGGTCACGCAATGTATCTACCAGACGCCCTGAATTAATGTTGAAAATACGGTGGGCTCCTGTTCCCCACGGGCCCAGGGGAAGTTCCCGAAAGATGGGATGCGGCCAGGGTGTCGACGCAAGTAGCATCCCACACCAATGGCCTACCCATCATAGCATTTACTATGTATGTACTACCTAGCACGTACCTTTAGTGCACGAAAGAAGCCTCCGAGACTCCTTGATTCTCTAGGTACTTCCTCGTGCTCCTACTAAATACTCCTACTGGTAGGAGCACCGGGACACCCATGTCCTGATGCTCCAACTGCAAAAGATCGGTTTGGATCTGATGAGCATTTTTATTACTAACCACTTGGTTAGGTTATGTTAGAGTATAGAAAACAACGCGCAAAGCGAGCGAGCGAGCGAAGCGAGCGTTCCGCGGTAGCGGCCGCCGAAGTGCCAGAAGAATAATACAAGATCACGGTAGGAGCATAAGGACATATTAGTCCTCGTGCTCCTACCAGTAGGAGAACCGAGTAGGAGCAAGAGGAAACGGTCGATTCTTTCACCACACTGGTTCGAAAAAACGACACACGATATGAATGAATGAAGCAGGTAGACTCTTTATTTCACGAAGTCTTGTGCGGTGATGTCATTGATAAAGGTTTGAAATCAAATAAATCTTAGTAGTTCCAATCTAACTAATAATATTATTATAAATACGCGCCCGAGGGGCGCGGGGAGGACAGCGTCTTACATTCCGTATCGTATTACATTATATTGTGTCCCTACACGAAAGTAACTCTGTCTGTCTGTTTGTTATGTTTTCACGCCTAAATCGCTGAATTGATTTTGATGAATTTTGGTATAGAATTTAGATATATGGGACTTTGGAGAAGGACACAGGCTACTTTTTATGTAGGTACGTCTTACAGACGCGGTGAATTTAAGTGCCAATTCCTCCTAACCCAAGTCCGAGAAGAACTGACAAGAAACTTGACTGTCTGAGAGCGGAGCAACATGACGCCATGCATTCTTATCAATAATATTTATAAGTTCATCCGTTCTACAAATAGTCGCCGTAGCAGTAAAAACTTTTTGAACTCAAACAAAAGTTTAAACAACGCAATTTCTTCTGCATTGCGCCATCTAGCGAGTTTACGTATGTATACGGTCTACGTCTATACAATTTTATTAAATATAATAACAAGTTATATATCGTTGAAAAGGCTGAAAAAAAACCTACCAAAGTGCATATTTAGTTTATCTATTTTCCTGAAAGCCTAAAAATTTTCAGTTGTAACACTGTTTCAGATTTGGCAAATTTGTGTGAAAAAATTACAGATTTAACTTGTATCAATGTTTATTTTCATGAGAAATAAGTAGTTTCTGGCTCATCACTTCAGTAAAATATCTTTATTCTGTTCTAAACTTACGAAAAAAATCACTATAGAATAACTTTTTCGACAATCAGACCATACAAAACTTATTATTTTATTTTATATTATTTTATTTTATTTTATAATTTTTGGAGAACTTACAGCTAGGTACATTAATAATAATTACAAATAATACATGTTTATAAAACATGTATGCAGAAGGCCAATTATAAGTTATTAACCGTTCTAAACATTACAATTTATCATTTATCACTAATCAGTACCATTTTTAGACATTAGGGACATTAGACATATAACATTAAGGTTCTTCTAGTAACGTCTTCCTAAATTAATCAACCACCTTGGTGGCGTACAGAAGCACCTGTTGAGTGTTATTAATTTTATTTATAATTGCTTAAAATCTCTAATTGTTACATAAGAACCAAATCACTTTTAAAACTGATAATTACAGACACATTTGGATTATGTAAGTGTAAAAATCTCGTTACAATTGGTTATAAAACGGTACGTAGAAATGTGGAACATGATTACTTTATACCAAACTCATTAAATCAGCTTTATTTCTTTTGCTTTTAGGCACCTGAATATTATAGGCAGGTTTTAGTACGGGCAGAACTTCAGTTTGTTTGCGCGAGATTTTAGCTTAATTTCATGCTACCCATACTCAAACGCAGTTCTGCATATAGTTTTTTTAAGGATGTAAAGTTAGTGAATTAAAGCTCATTTACAGAGTAGGGAGATCCGGTTTTCTAAGCAGTTCTTATTATTTGCTCATGCTGGGAAGGCACGTAAATCGGGCAGGACTTCAGGCTTCGGTTTATGCTTTTTTTTTATACCAGAGTGAACTGTATCGCCTTCATTATGCGTGTGTCCAGTCACTAAAAAATTGTGAATTATCAAATTTAGTTTAGCGTATTTGAGTACGCAATACACATACAAAGCCATTATGAACTTGTTTTTATGTTGTCCTTCACAACTACCAATTGCAGCAGAACCGCGATTACCAGCTCCCTCGGGCCAGAAGTAACTTCTGTTTTTTATTGTGGAAAGATCAGACACTTTTAAGTTAAAGCTGTTCGGACACGTTTCTTTTTTGAACTAGTAGAACAGCTGGAAGTTCATACACATCAACTATATGTATAGGGTCTTTCATTAAGCGTGTCCTATCTTTAAATTTAAATAAAACAAAGTGTGTGTGATATATTATCGAAATTATTTATTTATTTGAAAGATGTAGTGATGCCATTTATGTGTGGAATTTGACATCATTCAAATGTCCGCCACGGCTTCTCTGGGTGGAGCGCATGCGAGATATCCAATTTTCCATGACTTTTGCGCATAAATCAGGCTGAATTTGACTTATGGCATAGGTTATGTTGGCTTTGAGGGCCGCTGTGATTTGTGGTTTATTCACATAGACCTGCGACTTATGAAAACCCCACAAGAAAAAGTCTAGCGGGGTTAAGTCACAAGATCTCGGTGGCCAGTTCACATCAGCTCCACGTGAGATGACCATGCGTACCATGCGTACGTACCCATTCATCCAGAAATGGGCCTCATCGCTGAAGATAATTTTTCTGTGAAAATTACGGTCAGTTGCTATCTGCTCCAGTGCCCATTCAGCGAACACACGTCGTTGTCTATGGTCGTTTACCTTCAATTCCTGGGTGAGTTGAATTTTATACGGGTGCAGGCCCAAGTCACGACGCAAAATTCACCAAGTTGTGGTCTGTGAAAGGCCGAGTTCTTGTGAGCGACGCGAAATCGACTGCCTCGGATTCTCCTGCACACTCTCACGGACAGCGGCGATGTTTGCGAACAGAACACTCATTTTGATAAAACAATTTTATCATTTGCACGTGTTGTTGTGTTGTTGAATGCTATAGCTATCCATGATGATTTGGCAAAACAGAATGAATAAATTACAACCAATTTGACAGATGTAGCTTCAACAAGATGGCCGCTACCAACTGTCAAAGTTCGGACGTGCCTATTGGAAGACCCTTTATATCGGAAACGTTGTCTTGGTCGTTTTGTTTTTCTTGGCGTGATAATTGCTTTTCTTTTAGGTGTTTATCATCATTTTCTTAAAGATATTCTTTGTCCTCTGTATTTTCATAGGTAACACAGCTCGCAAGATTTATTGTTTTACGATTAACTGCGGTAGATTTTTATTATACGTTAATGCTAAACGCAATATTACGTCATTTCGCTTCATCTTTACCCTAGATAGCTGCATAAAAATTATAAATACATAATATCTTTTTATACTTAACAAAAAAAAAGACATACATAAACCTTGTTATAAATTAAAATACTATGTATTTCAATATTTTTAGGCAATATTTTTTTATCAAATAGTGTTATAATTTGAAAAATAACACTTTATTTTAACTAAACGATTCTAAAACATTGATACATTTTAAAATAAAACACTTTATTATAACACTTCCAATATTTTCTCAGAATACTTTTAACACTATACCGTAATAATTTAACTTGTTGCTTTTTATTCGAAAAAAATATCTATGAAAATATAATATTCCTGTCAATATCACCGGTACGTTTTGGTTTGTAACACTATTTTGTGTAAGCAAATGCACGATCACCTTGCACAATACAAAATGTTACACTAATTGAGAACAATGAGAAGCAAAAATGTCTTAATGGTGTAGCGTTACAACTCCATCTAGCGCAGATTTTTTAGAGTTAAAGTTACAACAATTTTTGAAAAGAAAGACAATTAAATTACAAGCATTTCTGTATAATTAACTCAAAATTCAACATTTTCAAGTTGTAACCCTATTTTATCGGAGGTGCGAAAAGACGCTTAACTAGATTCAAACCCTAGAACTTCCAGGCTGGAAGGTTTAGTTTCTTGTAAAATCTAACAACGAAGTATAGAGTGCACCAAATTAAATAAAAAACGAGGCAATCCCAACAGATTATTACAATGTAGGAGCTTATGCATTACTGCAATTGGTTCACAAATTAAAGAAACCGACATCAAAAATTGATTCTGTAGACGAGACATTGTGTAACTTCAAGTCACAATAAGACGATTTAAGGGAGAGTCATGAGAAGCAAGAAAAAATATTGGATTATATAGAGAAAGAAGTACTTAATCTGGTTCTCTTCGGAATACCTGAGCAAGAAAAGTCCTATTTTGATTTGGAAGAAGTATACTGTACCTATACCTATACATTCAAATATGTATTTTGCTCGTAGTAAGTATATATAATACTTACTACAAACAATATGTAAGTATTATATAATACTACGAACAATAAGCAATGAAATTAAAGTAGAACGCAGCAAAAGCGAAATACAACAAGTCAGATGTATCGGGTGGAAAAGCGATAATAAGCCGAGGCCCATTATTCTTCTAGTCCTAGCGCTTTTTTACATGATCCATTTTATAACTTCCTGAACTACGAAAAACGAAAACAAGAGATTTTATATATACTACTAAAAGATAATGATTTTGAAAAATAAAAACAATTTAATAGGCAAAGGGTTTTTGCATAAAAGGGTACCTACCCCTTGAAAGTTTTGCAGGATAGAAAAGATTTACAGGAACAACTGAAGGCAGAAACTAATAAAAGGCATTACAGCCTATATAAAATATTACAAACTCATTAGGTATTCAAAATTCAAAATAACTTTATTCATTACAATCACAAGGACCACTTTGAATCGTCTTCTTACATGCTAGTGAATCTAGGTGCCGATTCCTCCTAACGCCAGTTCAAGAAGAATCCGGCAAGAAACTTGTCTGGTCTTAACACTTTTTTGTATGATCCTTGACAATTTTGTTACGGATGCCGAGTCGAGTTGGAGCAGATTCATCCCAAGCTTTTTTGTCCTCTAAATAATCAGATATTTTATAATATTCTTTAATAGACAGTTTATGTTTAATTACGTTTTTAAATTTGCCAATCGACAAATCTAACACGTCGCTTGGGACCTTGTTATAGAAGCGTACACATTGCCCTATAAAAGACTTATTAACTTTAGCGAGCCTAACAGTGGGAACAGCGAGTTTATCTTTATTTCTAGTGGTAATACTATGATTATCGCAATTTTTTTTGAATAAATTAACATTTTTGTGCACATACATTAAATTTTCGTATATATACTGGCAAGGCACTGTCATAATATTAATTTCTTTAAACTTATTTTTAAGTGATTCTCTGGGGCCCATGTTATAAATTGCACGAACAGCCCTCTTCTGCAACTCAAATATGGTGTTAATATCAGCAGCACTCCCCCACAACAGAATGCCATAAGACATAATGCTATGAAAGTAGCTGAAGTAAACGAGTCTAGCGGTATCTACGTCGGTAAAATGACGGATCTTTTTAACAGCGTATGCCGCAGAGCTGAGTCTCTTCGACAATTTATCTATGTGCGGGCCCCATTGCAGCTTATTATCTAAAGTAATGCCTAAGATCACTGTGGTGTCGACGAGATCTATCTTTTCGTTTTTAATTTTTACATTAGCATTCACCTGTTTAACGTTGGGCAGTATAAAACGAATACATTTCGTTTTTTTCTCGTTAAGTAATAAGTTGTTTACATTAAACCATGTTACAAATTTAGAGATCGCATTGTTTACATCGTCAAGATTAGTAAGCCGTCGCTTTAATTTAAATAAAAGTGACGTGTCATCAGCAAACAGTACAATCTCGTGATCATCCTTTACAAGTTTAGGTAGATCATTTATATAAATTAAAAACAAGAATGGCCCGAGTATTGATCCTTGTGGTACACCCATTTTTACCATTGACCCCGGAGAACGCTTTCCATTTACATCTACTCGTTGTGTTCGGTCAGTTGAGTAGGATGTGAGAAGCTTAAGTGAAACTCCCTTAACACCATAGTGGTGTAGTTTGCTGATTAGAGTTTCATGGTGAACGCAATCAAAAGCTTTCGACAGATCACAAAAAATACCTAAGGCATCGCGTGATTCCTCCCAGATATCAAAAATATGTGATATTAACTCAACACCGGCATCAGTCGTTGAGCGTCCCTTTGTAAATCCGAATTGTTTACTGTCTAGCAAATTGTTAGTATTAAAATGCCGTTGTAATTGGCTTAGTATAAGTTTTTCAAATATTTTACTAAATATAGGAAGTACTGATATAGGCCTAAAGTTACTAGGATCGGAATGACTACCTGATTTGCATAGAGGTAGATTGCATATGATCTTGCTATGTTTCATCAAATCAGGAAATACTCCACTGTCAATACATTGATTAAATATGAAAGCTAGATCTGGTGCAATAATGTCAATTAGTGGTTTTATAACACTGACAGAAATGCCCCAGAGATCAGTGGTCTTTTTTACATTAATCATTTTGAATGCCTTGATAATATCGTTTTTGTCCACATGTTCAAAGTAAAATTGTGTGACACATTCAGGTAAACTATCTTTTAACAATGATACTGCTATTACATGAGAATAGTTTAAAGACTTTCTAGTGGAGACTGGAATATCAGTAAAAAAAGTTTCAAATGCCTTTGCTACATCTATATCTTGCTTAATTATATTATTGTTAATATTTAAATTATTACACTATTATGAGTTTTGGATTATGCGGTCTCACTATTAATTATTTTCCAAGCTGCTTTTATTTTATCTTAACTGTTTCTAATTTTTGAGCTTAAATACTGAGATTTAGCAAAGCGACAAACATTCTTAAAGATTCTTGAGTAATTTTTTACTTTTTCTTTATAGAAAATAGAAGAATAGAAGTATAGAAAACAATGACACCTACATACAACTAAAAATAAAAAAACAAAACAAAAACATGCTCTACCCCGAGAAATAAGCTCAATTACGAGCAACAACAATGTAGATAACAGTTAAAGAACAATAAAGAAAAATATAACAGAAACAGAAATATCACTCAGTATTTCCAAAATAGATATATACCGCCTCAAAACGACCACAAAGACAGCGGAGACCATTATAGTAATTAGTGCCGCCACCTCCAAAATTTAAATTAGACAAACAAACATGCAAAATGAAAGCCACCCCTCCCAATATGATGGCTGTTACCACGGGAACAGTAAACCGAAACCCTGCAACCCTACTGAAAAAACTGGGAATTACACTACACTAAATATTTGCACATTTAATGTACGGTCTCTAGTCCATGATACCCGAAATATAAAACTTGAATGTAATCTGAAGATGTTTAATTGGGACATTATTGGTCTAGCTGAAACCAAAATAGAAGGAATAGAAATTGTCGAAACAAAAGAGTACATCCCTATGTAGGTGCTATGGTGAAAGGAGCGGCAGTAACGAAGTAGGCTTCATCGTTAACAAAAAACTGAAGAGTATCTCTTTTTAGAACAAAGCGTCTCCTTCGAAGACCCCACGTCGCGGGAAGTAGGAAAGCTTGGAATAAATACTGGTCGCTTTCCATCCCATCCCAAAATCCCCATGAAACTTAAATAAAAGCAACGGACACTAATAGTCTTACCGACTCTACTTTACGAGTGCAAACCTGGGCACTAAATAAAAATTATTATTCATAAAATCTATGTTTTCCAAAGGTTATCAGAGAGGATCATGTTGGGATTAAGGCTTATAGGCCTATATTATTATATAGGAGAAAATCTGACGCCGCAGAATTGGCATGTAGGTAAACTAAAATGGAGATAGGCTGGGCATGTAACGCGCATAATAAATGTAAGATGGAGTGAAATGTTCAGCACTGGTTCCCCAGGAATGCAATACGCCCGCGAGGAAGACCAAAACGTCGATGGCGTGACGACATTTCGGGTGTAGGCGGTGCTACTTGGACACGTCTAGCTCAGCAGAGAATCGACTGGAAAGGGTTGGAGGAGGCCTTTACCAAAAATAGGCAGCCCCATAATAAAGAATGAATACAAATAAACTAATATTCAAATAAAATAACTAATAAATTGATACTTGACAATAAATTGATGAAGTAAAAATGTGTGTTAAAGTAAAAAAAAATGTTTTAAATAGACATTATATTTAAGTAATTTAATTTAGACAATAGTATGTCTGTAGACAGAATTTACCAACATTTTGCGTTACAAAATATTCTGTTGTGTCGAATGTTCGTAGTTATCGAAGAAAGCATCAAACACGACTATAATAGGGCTCTATTCATTTCCGGATTGAGGCAACAATTACAGCGGCGTTTGGCCTCGGGGGTGCTCAAATCCGGGCGCTTTGCAAACGATTTGATTACACGCCAATTACCTGTTCAGCTAAAATAACAGACAGACGAATGGATCATCGATTTTGTTCTGACTTAATGTTGTGACTTTTGATAATTGTTAAATGTTTAAATCACCTGGTAAAGACCATATTAATCGCTCATTAAAACATTTATAATATTAAAACATTATTAAATGGTTAGATAACCGTTTTTCCTCAACTTGATACGGAACACTAAAATGTAAGTATTTCTGTGTAAGTTGAGCTCTACAATAGAAAATAGGTCCTTTGTAGAGTTTCGTAAATGCATGAAAGTATATTTTTCCTGAGAAATTTATTGCTACAACTGTTAAGGTATGAGGGTAGATTCTTCAGCATTTACCCTAAATGCTTCCGTAGGCTTACTGCCTATCGATCTCTGCCACAAAACAAGTACCTAGGTGCCTAGTTTGTATCGGGTTACAATAGATTTATACAAAACATTATTTATAAATTACCGTAGATACAATACAATACAATACAATAGATTTATACATTACCGTAGTTACAATGTTAAAAACATATTTACAGAAATATAGGTAATTAATAAAATTGGACCTACAATATAATAAGCAGATTTAAAACACATGAAACAGTTGAGCTGTCGATGTAGGTAGGTATATAAAAGAAAAACTGTCCTATTAGATACCTACCTAATAAAATGAAATCGTGTAAATGATCCTACACTACGCAGCTATACAGCTTATTGCCACTATTACGGAATATGTTACAGAACATCGTACGTGTAGAATGGTTCAAGTAGGTAACTGCAACCTACGGGTTCTCGGTCCGCCCTGGATATTAATTTGCTTCGTAGGAAGTGATACAATGGGTATTAGGTATAGGAACGACGCGTAGGTATTGCAATTGCATGCTTGCGATAATGGAGCAAGGATATTCTTTAAGCCTAGAGATGGGAAAATCTAGTCTAAGAATACGTACTACGATCACCATTTATTGAGTTTTAAGATTCGATAATCGAGATCAACTTTATGTTTGAAGTAACTACGAATATTTGAGCCTTTTGGAGCTGAGACCCTGGGCCCGTGGGGAACAGGAGCCCACCGCGTTTTCAAAATTATTTCACGGCGTCTGGTAGATACGTTGCATGACCCAAGAGCTGGATCCTATCTGGCTCAGCGTATTAGCATTGCCATTCAACGTGGTAATGCCGCCAGTATCTTGGGAACGATGCCCTCTGGCAGTGATCTGGATCAGTTGAGCTATCTATAGCTCGTTTTAAATGGTCCTTAGATAGCCCAACTGTTTCACGTGTATTTTATATTATTGTATATTTTTTTGTACATTCCTACATTAATAAATTATATTCATTTTTACTACGAATGAGATAGATAACTAATATCGTTTAAACTGCTTAACGCCTGTCAGCTCAGTTGGTAGATACGTTTTAATTAAAATTCCAAAAGTCGGGTGAATTTACTTGTATGTTTTGTAGTAGTACTAGAGAAACAAAGGTGTGTCATTTGTACTACCAGTTGTACTTCTTAGTAGTACTACTGACACGGAGGCTAGCTTTCTGCTCTGTAGGTTGAGGGTTCGATTCTTCCTAGTATAAACATTTGTGTGATCATAAGTGTTTGTTGTGCTGTGGCCGGATGATATAAGCTATCATAAGTATGTATTTAAAAATATATAAGTATTCTATCAGTCAACTGGTCACCATAATACAAGCTATGCTTAGTTTGGGGTTAGATGGTGTTTATTACACCAATATTTATTTATTTATAAAGCAAAGAATAAATATTAGTCCCTACCTACTTACGTTTAGGTACCTACTTAGTAAGTGCACATTTATTTTTATACTTTACCATTAATCTCAGCAAACTGAAATAATTATAGTTTACTGCATGCGATTATGTCGTAAGTTTGTACGTACAGCCGGTATAAGCGTGCATGCATTTACTATTAAATGTACTTAAACGTTCTGATAGCAATAAAGCCTTCAATCATCGTCCTATCATGCATATTTATCTATTACTAGCTGGAACGCCCGTGACTTTGTCCGCTCGTTTGGGTCTATAATATTATAGTTAGACATATGCACTCGCGGACTTTTTTTGTGGGTAATAATGAGCACTATAAACATGTAGTACATTATTTTATGTATCATTTATAGGTTTGGCAGTGCATGCCAAATAATGTCTATTTTATAAACTACTACTGCAATATTATTGCAATTTTTCTAGAGATTTTTAATTAATAAAAAATCTCATGTTACTCTTTGATAATGTAGCTTTCTATAGGTTTTTTTTTTTTAAAATGCTTAGTTGTTGTTGAGTTTATACAATACAGTCAAACATACAAACAATATCTTCTGTCTGTAATATCATAAGAGTAGTTGACTAGTTGTCCGTGTCCCACACGCGACATCGTTCAAGCGTTTTAAAAAGTTAAAATATAACGATAAAACACAGCTTACAAGACAAGGATACTCTTACTGTCGTTCAGTTTATATAAATTCGATTAATTAGTTCCAAAGAACTCCACCCCACATCCAAACTCCACCCCACATCCAAACTCAACATCACAAACAAAACTACAAACTTTGCCTTTCTATATTACTAGAAAGTATTGATTATTTTACCTCGAAATATTGGAATGAAATTCAATTTCCGCGAAATTTGATAAAATAGATTCACCTTGTCAGTTCGACAGCTTACACCTAACAAGCTCGTCGATTTCATAATATTTAGGTTAGGGTTGGGGGCTGGCAAATTTAGGCAAATTTTCCTTGCGAATGTTAGCGTAAGTTGTTCCCATGTTCCCATATTGTTCAACAACCGTTAGTAGCATCCATCAGTTAACTTCTCCATGAAAAAAAAACCGGTTTGTTCTGATAGAAAAAATCTTATACGATCCGTTCTTTTTGAATCGTCTTCTTATCATGCTAGTGAATCTAGGTGCCTGTTCCTTCTAACCCCAGTTCAAGAAGAATCCGCCAAAAAACTCGTCTGGTCTTAACACTTTTTTGTATGATCGTTGCCAATTTTGTTACGGATGCCGAGTCGAGTTAGAGCAGATTCATCCCAAGCTTTTTTGTCATCTAAATAATCAGATATTTTATAATATGCTTTAATAGACAGATTCTGTTTAATTACGTTTTTAAATTTGCCAATTGACAAATCTAACACGTCGCTTGGAACCTTGTTATAGAAGCGTACACTTTGCCCTATAAAATACTTATTAACTTTAGCGAGCCTAACTATGGGAGCATTTCGAGAATAAGCTAACTAACTGTTTCGTAACTGTTTGGAATGGCAAATTCGTGCTTTTACATTTTATGCGCTGTCATTGGCGTTACGGTTAAGACCTTCGATCAACAAAAGCTTGATCGCTTGAGGCGACAGTGATTAGGTGTTGTTTATTCACGCTCATCCACACTCATCGTATTGTTTCCCTATATTCCCCCTTCCCACGCCCTCCCGCCTCGTCTGTAGCGGAGCAAAGCTTTCTTCCACTTGTAAGTGGAAACCTCGATACAATTAAATTGTATTTTGGAAGTATCCAATTAGTTGGCGGCGGTATTCGAAAATTCCGTACGTACATAAATGCGTCACTGAGATTACATAGCAGCTTTTACGTATATAGGAAGGTCGGTAGGTACTAATATTATTGCGTAGGTATATACATATATATAAAACAAAAAAATATATATCTGAAGACACTTACCTACGAGTAGCACATGTAACACAAAAAGGCAAAAGTTATAAATTTATATAAATTGATAATACTGACTAGTGGTCTAGTTTTAATCCAATTCCACATCATTCGTTAGCAAGCTACAAGATTTCTGTATTTTTAAACTTTCTCGATCAGAATTAATATGGTTTTAGTGGTAAATCAATTATACAATAAAACGGTAATAAGTAATGCGATAAATACCCGTTAATTACTAAAGGTATATCCTATAAAATCACACTAGCATAGCCATCTCTATTGTTTGACATTAGCATGACAGAGACCGAGCATACTTAAGCACTAGGATTGAGGATAAAACAAACAAGAATTTGTTTATTTTTATTTTTGTATGGAGCTTTCAAGATTGTTTTCGTGGTTATATTAAAAAGGAATAAAAAGTTATTGGCACCTAAATTCAAATACCTTTCAAAGTGATCCTTGTGATTGTATTAAATAAAATATCTTTTGACTTTGACTTGAATTTGTTCACAAATACAGCTGTTACGCATTATCAGTAAAGCCGTGATAATTTTACATCTATTTGCATCATATAAATCTAGTACTATTTTGAAGCCGTGAACTCGAGCGGTGACGAGCAGATCGCGGATCAAACTCACCCTTATGATGATGAATCTTGTGTTTGTGCCTCCATTCACAAAATAATACGTGAATGAAACCGTGTTTTTCAAAATGTTGACTTATAGTCTTTGACTTTGAATAAATAAACTACTCAACATATACCCATTAACATGCCACAATGTAAAAAAACCGGCCAAGTGCGAGTCGGACTCACCCATCACGACAATCGAGTCATATAATGTAACAAACAATTTACAGTTTTCGCAATTTTTCCTTTATCTGTGCTATAAGACGTTGCTTCGTACCAAATTTCAAGATTCTGAGTTCACAGGAAGTACCCTGTAGGTTTTGATTCCCTTGCGAGTTGCGAGTTGAATATATGCGACTTAAATTGCTGTTTCTCTTGATTGCGTTGACATAGAAGTTTGATTTTGTTACAGCCTAAAGGTATTATAAACCTGAGTATTATATATGCATTTCAATTTAATACCTCTACGCGTTCATAAGAAAAGGGGTAGTAAGTTTAAAATTATTAAAAATAGATGTAACTAAAAATGTACGGTTATCGCAATTTATCCTTTATTTGTGCTATAAGACGTTGCTTCGTACCAAATTTCAAGATTCTGAGTTCACGGGAAGTACCCTGTAGGTTTTGATTCCCTAGTGAGTGTCGAAAATTTGCGGCATAAACGGCTGTATCTTTTGATTGCGTTGGTTTAAAAGTTTGTTTTTTTCACAGCTTTAAGAGACAGTAGACCTGAGTATTTGATATAAATTTCAGCTTGATACCTCCACGCGTTCCTGAGAAAAAGTGTCTTGACAGACAGACGGTCGGACGGTCGGACAACAAAGTGATCCTATAAGGGTTCCGTTTTTTCCTTTCGAGGTACGGAACCCTAAAAATAACTAAAACTTGGTTATATATATATACATAGGTAAGAGACCTACAATGAAGCCGAACACACACACACACATATGGGTTACCGCTGCGATAACATGGAACCTACATGCACCCACCCTTTCATACATTTTGCAGTAAGGTAGGTACCTAGTTTTAATTTAAAATGTATTTACCTGTTTAGTAAAAAAGTAGTGTGTGAAAATAAGGATATTTTCACACACTACTTTTTTACTTTAGTTTACCTAATTTATTGTTGCTTATTTTTGAATTATCTGACCTCTTGTCCTTAGGTCGGGCATTGAAAACTGCGTCACAGTGTTATAATTTTTCATTTTTCAGTGTCCACTTTTGTATTATGTACCTACTAGCTGTCCCGTTCGCGACTTCGTCCGTGCGTTTTAAATATATTATCTACAACATTGAATACAACACTTGACTTGACTTTACTTCTATATGAAACAATCACACCCACCCGCCCATTATAAAATTCCATACAAACATTCACCCCCCATTTTACTCCTTTATGAGGGTTATTTTGAAAAATCCATTAAATCCATTAAACACGTGTCCATTTATTTTGCATTTTAAGTAATCTAAACTAATTTTCTAAGAAATTACACCACCCATTAAGAAGTTCCCATAAAAACTTTGACACCTTATTTTACCCCTTTGTAAGAGTTGCATTGAAAAATCCTAAAACACGTGTCTATTTATTTTGCATTTTAATTATTCAAATCAAGTTTCAAGCAAATCGTACCACACGTTAAAAACTTTTCATACAATAGTTTTCATCCCTTTTCACCCTCTTAGGGGTTGTATTTCAAAGAATCCCGCCTTAGTGGGTGGCTTTGCTATAAAAGGAAGCTACCTTCCAAATTTCAGCTTTCTTTTTGCAGCGGTTTCGGCTCGGCTATGATGAATCAGTCAGTGAGGTTAGTCTCTTTTATTATAGGTATAGATTTTAATTTACATTACGTTCAATAACGTATTACGTTCAATAATAAATTTATTATAATTATAGTCTGGTAGCAAATGCTATGATTAGAAGCGGACAGACGGACATGGCGAAACTACAAGGGTTCTTCGTGGACTACGGAACCAAAACTGTGTAGCAGTGTTAGCGCCCTGTTTGTAAGTATCCGCATAACTAATTCACATGTTTCTACGTAAATATAATATTTACTAAGCTCGGCTTAATAATTAGGGTTCTATATTACACCCATATATGTTACAGCCACCCACTACACCATTGCTACTTACATAATATCTAAGTACATCTTAACTGGGATTCAAAGAGATTATATATGAGTTTATGCCGTGCTAGATTTGATAAGCACAGTCAAGTCAAAAGATGATTTATTCAATACAATCACAAGGATCACTTTGAAACGTCTTACATACTAGGTGAATTTAGGTGCCAATTCATCCTAACCCAAGCTCGAGAAGAATTGGCAAGAAACTCGTCTTGGTCCTAGCGCTTTTTTATAATGATCGATCTTATAACTACCTTAACTACGAAATACTAATACAAGAGAGTTTATACATTTCAAGTGTATCGGTTAACTGTCTGACGGCAGAGCGACATGAGGCCATACATTCTTATCAAAAATATAGTCATCTATGTTATAATAAGCTTTCTTCAAAAGACTACCTTTAAGTATGCTTTAAATTTCTTAATAGGTAGTTTAGTAGCATTTTCAGGAAGCTTATTATAGAAGCGCACCGTGTTCCCCATAAATGACTTATTAACTTTTTCTAGTCGAAGTAGTAGTGTAATTTATGTTTATTCCTAGTGTTGATTGTATGAAGGTCACTATTTTGCTGAATCCCATCTCTATTTTTATGTGTATATAACAAATTTTCATATATATATTGTGAAGCTATTGTGAGAATATTAATTTCTTTGAATATTTCTCTCAAAGATTCTCGTGATTTCATTTTTTAAATGGCACGTATTGCCCTTTTTTGAATTACAAATATTTTACCAATATCAGCTGCTTTCCCCAGAGAATGATGCCGTATGACATAACACTATGGAAGTAACAGTAAGCCACCGTATCGCACGAACTGCATATGTAGCGGAACTAAGCCTACCAACAAGTGTTTCAATTTGTGGTCCCTACTGTAGTTTTGCATCAATATTAAGACCTAGGAAGATTGTGGAATTTACAAGATTCATTGCCTCTCCATTTATTTCAATGTTGGACGGGCTATGAATAACATTTGGCAAAGTGAATTTGATACATTTAGTTTTATTTGAATTAAGTAAAAGATTATTTACAGTGAACCAGTTAAGAACTAAAGATAAGGATTCATTTACGTCATCGCAAATACTGGATTTACCTCTATCGACTTTAAAAATTAAAGACGTATCTTCTGCAAATAAAACTATATCACAAATATTTTTAAAAAAAAAGGTAAATCGTTAACGTATACTAGGAATAAACAAGGGCCTAGTATCGATCCCTGAGGTACCCCTATATCAATAATTGATCCCAAAGACCTCTCACAGCCCACGTCTACTTTCTGGACTCTATTGGATAGATAAGACTGTATGAGGTCAATCGCCCGGTTTTTAATGCCATAATATTTTAACTTTGTGATTAGGGTTGCATGACTCACACAGTCAAAGGCCTTATCCCAGAATACCCCAACTGCATCCTGTGACTTCTCCCTGGCCTCAAATATATGCTTTAAGAGCGCTATACCTGCATCAGCTGTTGATCGACCTTTAGTAAATCCGTATTGATTCCTATGTAGCAGGCCGTTAACGTTAAAGTGGTATAATAACTGATTAAGAATTATTTTTTTAAAGATTTTACTTAAAGCAGGTAATATCGATATCGGTCTATAATTAGCGAGATCACTTTCACATCACTTTCACATTAAGAGATATGGATGGAATGTACTTGTGCTCGTACATACGCTGAATTATTACAATGCTACGAGATTACATCTTACTTCCAATTCAATTTAGAAATATCCATCCATAATGTTCCTACCTATTAATGCTGTGACCGAAATTAGACACTGAGATTGTATGATATACTCGTATAAATATAAATAAATTAATACATAAAGCAAAAACTTTGGACCCCTTTTTACGAAAATTGCGCGGACGGAGGAGTATGAAATTTTGCACTCTTAAAGTTTATATAGAGAAGAAGTGAAGAATGTGAAGAATTTTTTTTAAATTATGCATAAAAAATACATTATTTATGAATTAATTATGGTCGAATTTCGACCAGTGGGCGACCACTAGTATAAATAAATATGCACTTAGCATTATACGTAAACGGATTGGAAACACGTAGTCTCTTCATACCCCGCGTCGGGAAACAACCGTGATTTTAAGTATTTAAGTACTAGCTGTTGTTCGCGACTTCGTCCGCATTTTTTTGAAAGTAATTGTAGCTGAAATCCTTCCCCAGGATGCAATTAATCTCGTGGCCAATTTTTATTAACATTTATTCAATCATCTGACCACCCATCACATCACCCGTTAAAAAGTTCCCATACAAACTTTGACACCCCATTTTACCCCTTTGTTAAGGTTATTTTGAAAAATCCTGAAACATGTATCCATTTATTTAGTATTTTATTTATTCATATCAAGTTTCAAGCAAATCGCACCACGCGTTAAAAAGTTTCATACATTCGTTTTCACCCCTTTTCACGCTCTTAGAGGTTGAATTTAAAAAAATCCCGCCTTAATGGGTAGTTTTGCTGTAAAAGGCAGCAACCTTCCAAATTTCAGCTTTTTAGCTTCAGCGGTTTCGGCTCGGCGATGATGAATGATGATTTCAAGAGCAGGCTCCCATGAGTAAACATTGAAGTTGGTCCATAAATTGTCATTTTTTTTTGTGTATCTCTATCGCAGTATTTTACACTGGGAATTCTTTTAATATGTTATAATCATAAATGATCTACACTTTCAGCACTTAAATAAAATTGTTTATAGTAACCGACACATGCGATATACAAAAGGCTCCGCAGGTGGCTCGGCGATTAATCACGGCAAGGAATTGTCGGGAGCTGAAGCGGGCGGTATCGCCGGGCGGGCGAAGCGGCGGGCGCGGTAGTGCCGCCGCGTCGCCGAGCTGGTCGCACGCCCCGCCCGCCTCCACAGCCTCCTTGGCCTCCCGCGACCTCCCGAAACCGACAACAAGGGACAACCGGATCACAACAAACCAAACTTTCTACCACTACAAAAGGTGAGTACCTTAACATGTCTGTGTATAATATAATCGTCTGGACCATCACGCTGAGTCGGCGGTTACCTTTGAACTTCGACGCAAAAACTTTAGTTAAGTTGCTACTTGGGAGTTGTGAAGTACCTAAGTAGCCGCAAAATGATTGACATTAAATTGTACTTTCAGTTACTCTTCTTAACATCTAGTTCTTCTTTTCTACCTAGAAACTGTCGCAAATCGTACGTAAATTTATTGAAAAATAAACTTTATCAGATGTTCAACCTGTTGTGTTTTAGGTAAAGGTGTGGTATTTTCATACAGGTAGGTATCTAGTTAATCCGCTTGGGACTTGTTTAGTAAGAAACCTATTTTATTTCATAAAAAGATTCGATATAGGTACGTGGTACCTACGTACACAAAGGAAAAAGCTCTCACTAACCGGTACCTAAAATTGAATCGATCATTCTCGTTTGTCCCATTTCCAGTACAATTGATAACTGGGACAAGTAAGGCTGATAAAATCTAATTTGTTCCATTACTAAATAAAGATGGTCTTGCTTGTTTAAGCGCAAGTACCAAGTGTTATCAATTTATCATAACATACCATATACATTTGTATGTATTCTCGCGTCTACTTCCAATGCACATAAACTTAAGACAACAATGCAACAAACTATATATTATTTTACTAAATTCTGGTAATTGTAACATCAATAATATAACTAACGTAATCCCGCGCTGAAAGCGGAAGCCTAAATAAATATCAGTTAGCAAAAACCCGCCTATTTCCAAAAGCGTGTTTTCAACAGGTTCATGAAGCTGAAGAATTGATAAGCTCCAGCCGTCCGTTGTCGTCGAGGCTCTTGTGTTGATTATATTCTGTACGGAAGATAACAAACATCAAAGAAAATCTTTCTAAAGATAATGCATTAGTTGAATTAAAAAATATTACAAAACGAAATATGAAAGTCTACACTGCAACTTTTGTTTTTTTATTGCTTTCAGTTGGTTATTTAATCCTACAAATATTATAAAATCTGTAGGTACTTAGGTAGGTATCTATTTATTTGGATATTTGGATTTTTATGTTTGTTGTAGTTTAATAACACCGTAACAGCTGAACGGATTTGAATGAACCGTCGCGTCGTATAGATGTAACCTGTGACCTGGAATATAATATAGGCTACTTTTTAACCGACTTCAAAAAAGGAGGAGGATCTCAATTCGGTTGTATTTTTGCTACCATATAACTCCGTCATTTATGAATCGATTTGAAAAAATCTTTTGTTTTATATACTTTCCGATTGGTCCCATAGGATTCTCATCAAAATCGATCCGGTAGGTTGGTTTTTAGATCAGAATACTTAGCTGGAAAAAATATATCATCCAAGTAAACGATTTTCGTATTTTTTTTTCCTGTGACTTACTAGTGTGTTTACGACTTTCGAAAAACGATGAATTATTACTAAAAAGCGTAAAATAAAATCATTTTTAACCGACTTCAAAAAAGGAGGAGGTTCTCAATTCGGTTGTTTCCTTTTTTATATTCAATGAAATCGGTTTTCTTTTTACTTATTGAAACGTATTTATTATTTAGGTACCTACAATGCATACGAAGCTGTGGGCAGGAGCTAGTAAATAATAGATGTAAGGGTAGGCTGCATTATCCTCTCTATGTATTCTATTTCTATCTAACCGCCGGCCGTAATCTTCTGGTAAGATTTTATCGTTGGAGCGGGAACAATCTTATTACCGGGGTACCCTTACAAATGATAATGCCTTTATGAAATAGTAATGCTGCTTTTAACTTATTAAGTTTATGGTAATTATAAACAATAAATACTAATTATTATATCATTAGAGTTGCATAATACAATCTCACTCAGGTGTCTTGTTTTGTCTGTCACCTAGAGCTAAACTAAACGAACTACTCGTATCGTAGCTAGAGAGAGGAGCTTGCCATTTAGAGATATGCATTTAATATTTGGCCTGTCAGTTTACAGTCAGCTGGTAGTAGCTCTGCCTTCGCCGCTGGTTGGGCTGGTTGCGCAGGTTAAGAGTTCAATTCACTTCCAGAATAAACATATTTGTGATTAAGATAGGTATTTGTTCTGTGGCTGGGTGTTGTAAAGTAGCATAAGTATGTGTTTAAAAATATAATACCTGGATGACCGAGCTTTGCTCGGTATAAAACATGGATATAACGACGTTTTCTAAAAATGAAACCTAGCTAGATCGATTAATCGCCCCGAACTAAATTTCATTAAAATCGTTAGAGCCATTTCCGAGATTCAGATTATACCTATATATGTATACATGTATACAAGAATTGCTCGTTTAAAGGTATTAGTATTCTATCAGTCTATTGTCCGCATGCCGGACGAAATGTGCTGTGGGCCAAAGTTACCACTGAGTACCACGGAGCCCTGAGATAGTGAGACATCGCGATAGACCACGCAAGCGATGGCGCGACGAACTGGACACCTTTAGCGACGGTGGCAGACAATGCCGTTGGACCGAAATAAATGCAAAACACGAGAGGAGGCTTTTGCCCAGCAGTGGGCTACGGGCCTTAAAAAAGCAACAACATTCTATCAGTAATCAGATCTCCATAATACAAGCTATGCTTAGTTTGGGACTAGATTGCGTTTCGTGGATTATCCAAAAACATTTATTATTATTATTATTTCGATATTAAGGGAAGTAATTAAGTAATGGGCTTTATTTGGAATATTAGAAAAAAAACCTCGAGGGACGGTTCATGAAAGCTCAAAGCCCAAGCATAAATTAACGTTAATAAGCTATCTGGTTGGTTGAAATTGGTTCCAATATTGGAAACAAGATGGAAAAATACAATTAAGTTAATTTGGTCACTGGTTTCAATTTCAAACAGCTTCATAGTTTTACTTCTCCTTAGTTACAATTTGGCTTAAATGGACTTATTTATATGTGTGACTTAGTGATGTACCTACCTATATACGTGGTGTACTTATACATATTCTGACGATTTCAACTCTTCCAACGTTTTGAATCGTTATATCTTAGAAATGTTAGTGGCTCTTAGAAATAAAAGTATTATGTATTTTTTTATAGATATTTATCTTATCTACAATTTTGTCTGAGCTAATTTTATGATAAATTTTACCGTTTTGATAAAAATCGCGAAAAACCCGTTTTTGTGACCTTTGACCCCGAGTAATTTTTTTTCCAGGTATCGGATCGATGAGGATTTTTTAGATTTCATTTATGATGGTGTTTTGAACAATCCTACCAACTTTGAGCTGGGTGCGAATTTTTGTACCCTCGGATGTCTAAATTGACCGGACTATTACAATTTCTGCCTTGTTTTCATTCTATGTTTTATTGAAGTTGTATTGCTTGTGTACTTTAAGATTAACCAAATTGTTTTATCGTCAATTAAATTTATTAAATTTTGCTCTATTTCACCTGTATTGAAATCAGTGATTAGCTTAAATTCAGGATAGTTGTGCAAGTGGGGCTTACTCGTACTAGTCAACGGAGCTTAAATTAAATTCAGTTTCCACCATAGCGAATTCATGTCTAATTAACTACCCACTAATGATGTTGTAACTATTGTATTAGATACGCTTACAAGCGCTTTGATGGTTCTTAAAATGAGGTCAGCCTTGCCTGGGGCAGCCCTCGTATTTTCTGTAAACTTTTAGTTTCGGTTTTGCAAGTCATTTGTACACTGACTAGTAGGAACATTTGCAGTTCGCATTCGGCATTTGACGACCTCTGCTCTGTGGCGCAACCGGCCAAGATCCTCAAATCTTTGTTACCATGTTACTGAACACTTTATATTGATGCCTGATAGATAGGTAATATATCAATTAGTATATTGTTGTTTTTGTTGTCATGCGGTACCCATAACACAAGCTCTGCTTACTTTGGGGCCACATGATGCTGTGTGAAAGGTCCGGCATTATTTACTATTATTATTATTAAGCAGCTAAATTTAAAATTATATTTTTTCAAAACTCAAAACTTATATTTTAATCTACTTTTTATCCTTCAATGGAAACTTATAATTGTTCATCAGCATACAAGGTATATGCACATTGCATGTACCTTGTTATATCTAGTTTTATAACCCTAGCTGTAAGTTAGGTAATTTATGTAAAATAAATTTCAATTATAAATTGTGTTCCCTCATAAAAATGGTAGGTATCAGCCTGCATGGCGGTGATGCATATCGACGCGAGATACTACCCACCCTCACCCTCCGTCTCTCTGCCGGCCCGGCGACCTCGAGCCTCAGTGCATCCCGGATATCTGGGAAAGGGTTTTGACTGGCCTGTCAGCTTAGTTGGTAGATAGATAAACACTTTATTGTACACAAGAAAACACACAAACAAATAATGTTTAGCAATACAGTTCTACAATCTGCTTATCGCTAAAAGCGATCTCTTCCAGGCAACATTTGGATGGACAGGATAGACAAAAAACAAAAACTGCGATGTACAAAAAAATGTGCAATACTAGATATACTTAATAATCTAATACATAAAAATACATTAAAAAAAATATTATAACAATGCCTATAATTAAACCTACGAAACAAAAAGCTAGTAGTAGCTCTGTCTTCTGCACTGTAGGTTGAGGGTTCCATTCCCTCCCAGGATAAACATTTGTGTGATGACTTTAGGTGTTTGTTCTGTGTTATAAAGTATCATAAGTATGCATTTAAAAATATATAAGTATTCTATCAATCATCTGGTTACCAATGGTCACCGAAAAGTATTTTATCGTAATCAACAACTACGACAAACTAGACCGGCGCAGCGCGAAGGAGCACCTTCCAACTTTTTCTTTATTATGCAAAGAAGTTTCACCTCTAGCGACGTCCTTTATCATCCGGTTAACTGTTAAAGTTACTAGTAGGTATCTAGAAAAATAAGTACTTACACTTTAATTAATCAAAGTCGAATTTGCTCTCGTGATTACTAAATTAGAGATTGTATAAGTACGTTTTTAAAACTAAAAAGAAAACCGACTTCATTGAATGAAAGCCCATAGAAATACAACCGAATGAAAACCACTTTCATTTTTTGAAGTCTGTTAAAAAAGTTTTTATTTTACGATTTTTTGTACTCTATCATTTTTTAAAATTCGTAAACGCCACTGGAAAAGTAAACAAAATACCAAATTACCTACTCGGATGGCATATTTTTATAGCTATTTTGATTTAAAAACTAAATTACTGAACCGATTTTGATGAAATTTACATGGAACCAACCGGAAATATACCCTTTCACATAAAAAAAGTTTTTTTGTGAAATGGCGGTTCATAAATGGCGACATTTTGTTTATAAAAATAAGAATGTGAATGTGTGAAACAGAGGATAGAGTGTTTTCCTTCCGTGTTCTACTCCCGAGGGAAACTAAAAGAACTGTACTTATTACATATGTCCGCTGGTAGAACGTTATTACTTTTTCGGTTGATTTTAGTTAAAAGAAACGGATAAAAGTAGGTTAGATACTGTTGTATCTAACCTACATCTCTCTCTCTTTGAAGCGGATACGAATCGAGTTCGATATCGCTGTATATATTGTCAGTATATACAGCGATATATACAGCGATATAGGGTACCTGTTCGTACCAGATTACATAAGTAGGTACTCTACGTAGCGGCGAACTTTCCGTACTATTTATGTAATTGCGAATTAATTAGTGTAGCTTTAAGCAAGCTTTTTTATTTAAAAATAACGGCAGCAACGAGCTGCCTCGTCACTACATAGTATAAAACAAAGTCGCTTCCCGCTGTCTGTCTGTCCCTATGTATGCTTAGATCTTTAAAACTACGCAATGGATTTTGATGTGGTTTTAATAGATAGATTCAAGATGACGGTTTATATGTATGTATAATATAGTAGAGAAAAACTAATAATTTTAGAGGTTAGGGTATCTTGATTCAACGTATTAGAACTACTGAGCTACAGCAACGCGTGGTAGGGTCAGCTAGTCGTTTATAAAACGGAATTACCCTATAAAATATTTAAAGTCATATTCGATCATATTTGGCCATGAACAAGCAGGATTTAAATGATTAGAATTGCAAATAATTCTTTAATATAGACCCTATGCCATGGTATTGAACTGTAATTAAGTTAGTAAGAGAAAATCTAATTATTTTAGGAATAATTACCGAAATGTACAGAATTATATACAATAATATAATATATAATAAAATACACGTGAAACAGTTGAGCTATCTAAGGACTGTTTAAAACGATCTGTAGATAGTTCAACTGATCCAGATCACTGCCTGAGGGCAGCGTTCCCAAGATACTGGCGGCATTGCCACGTTGAATGGAAATGCTAATATGCTGAGCCAGATAGGAGCCAGCTCTTGGGTCACGCAACGTATCTACCAGACGCCGTATAATTTTAAAATAATATTAAACAGTTGATTGGTAAGTATTTATTTTTGATCAATGTCTACCATATTCTTTATTCTGTTACATAGTGACAGCATAATGACGACCTCTGTGGCGCAGTGGGCTTAGGTCCGGCTGAGACGCAAAAGGTTGCGGGTTCGATTCCCGCCGCGGGACAAATGTTTGTATGATCTTGCAGATCATACACCCAGAGCCGAGGCTCTGGGTGTTTCTATGTATAATATGTATGTATATACAAAATTTACAACAAAAAAAGTATATAAGTATTATATCAGTCATGTGGTACCTACCCATAACACAAGCTCTGCTTATTTTGGGGCCAGATGATGCTGTGTAAAATGTCCGGTATTATTATTATTATTATATATAAGTATGAGTAGATTAACACTTATAGGAAAAACTCATTGATGTAAGTTTTCAGTGGAGAAAAATAAACTAGTTCATTTGTGGAGACGCTTTACCTACCTACAAGTCAGTTGCGCCACGACTGAAAATGAAAATATCCTCATATGTATCTGTATGTAATGTGTTAAAAGTCTACCCATAAGTACCTGCCTACTATTGAGCGAGCCCGGGCAGTACACGGACTGAGAGGTTCGCTAAAAGCACGCTACAATGCTTGCTGGAATAGTCGAGCGAACCCATCAACAAAGAAAATGCTTGATCACATTTGAACTCTGCTGTCTGGACATAAGGTCGAAAGTAACGACACTTATTTAGTCGACTATAGCTATTACCGAATGACTATGCTTTTCTTTTACAATAACCATTTGATGCCAGCTACGAAAAGTTTAAACGAAAACGAATCCAGAGGGCCTGTCTACGATACAAAATGCAAATAAAGAAAACGCAAGTCGTCGTTTATAAAATAAATGAATAAAATTCGCGACGTCATTGAAGCAACAACTCTTTTATTTTGTTAATTTATAGGTTTAGTCAGATCAGATGCAAAACGTACTTACGTAATTAATTGATGAAATATAAACAAAAGATTTAACAAAAACACTATCGGCTCAGAATAGTACGTAAAATAAATAATGACGGTATTTGTTTGCCTTTGTCCGTGTCAGCTCTACTTTCCTACTTATACACGTTTTTTCTTTATGTTCATGTACTCGTTGGTTATTTCAGTTTTGTAAAAAGGAGCTGGTAATAGTGCAGTAACAGAAGATATAAATCTCTTTGCAAAAAGTACCGCGGCGTATTCCGCTGCATGCACAAAGAAGTGTGCCGAAATGCCACGAGGCCGTATGAACGCGATTGCACCCTAACATGATTATATCTACTCACTGCAAATGAAGTTGATTATATAACCTATTGATGAAAATTACATTGTCAAGATATTAGTGTTGGCTGATTACGGGGTTTTTGTAACTCAATCAAGGTGAGTCGATCTTCGATCGATTGCATTCGATGTGCTCGCTCAAAATCAGCTAATTATCTATACTAGTGGTAGCCTACTGGTCGAAATTCGACCATAATTAGTTATTGTACCTAAATGTATTTTTTATTCATAATATAAAAAAAATATTTGTATTCTGCACTCCGTCTCTATATAAACTATCCTCCTCCTCCTTGTGTCGTGTTCCTCATTGCTGAGGGTCGTGACCTCCGCGAATGATTCCTTGGACGATCGTTTTCCAGTTTCTTCGGTCTTCGGCAGTGTGTAGACTTTCGTGGACGTTCTTGTTGGTGTTGTCCTGGATCTGGTCAGTCCACCGCATCGGAATCCTCCCCCTTGGTCGTCTTTTCTGTCACCAGGAGCTTTTCTAGGCTGCCGTTCTTCCTTCTGGCCATGTGCCCGAAGAAGTCGAAGATCCTTCGGTGGCAGATCGTTGATAGCCTTAAGGTGATTCTCACTTCACGCAGAATAGACACATTTGTGCGGTGCGCTGTCCAGGGTACTCTTAGCATTCTCCTCCAGCACCACATTTCGAACGCGTCGATGCGTGTACGATTAGCATTTTTGAGGGTCCACGTTTCAGCGCCATAAAAACTATAATTAAGTGAAATTTCATACTCCTCCGTCCGCGCAATTTTTGTAAACAGGGGTATAAAGTTTTTGCTTCACGTGTAAATATATAGATATTCCCAGAATTGCACAGATAACTTAAATATATACTATTCAGTATAGTATTATGTTATCTGTGGCTATTCTATAGTATTTTATAACCGTTACATGACATGGCCGTTTAAATCGATCTACAGCTCAACTGATCTGACAAATTGTAACAAAAAAACGTAATAGCCATCACAAAAGAAATTGTGTGCTTGACAAGATTTCATAGTTTTTTTTTGGTATTTTTGAAGTGATAACTTCTTATGGGAGGGTAAACCGCTTCGTTACGTAACGCGTTACGGCGCCAGTCTGGCTTCCCTTTCTCTCACACATACGGCAGCAGTAGGCAGGCTCCTCCTCTCTAACCCACAGCGCTAGTTAGATTAGTTTATGATAAGTATCACTTCTGTCGGGCATCCCGAGACGCACACGTTTTTTTTTAATTCAGTGTCAGTCAAAACATAGCATAATTCATATATAAGTCATAACATAACATAACAATTCCTATTGAATTGTGTCAGGAACGCATGGAATCCATAAAGGTACCTATTAAAGCTTTCGGAACGGTCAGCATATACAGAAAGGTTATAGACCTGTATGTAGTTCATCCTATTCACGTGAGATAGATAGCTCACAATGTCGCCTTTGAGCTGCAACAGCAGTGTTTAGTCGCGTCAAAATAGCCATATTTTCACTTGACCGAGTTAGATACCTTTCATGTAAAATTGAAAAGGTATTTAGGTGCTTAGTTAAAAGCATTCTGTGAGTAGGTACAACTAGTAGTATCATCATCATCATTGGCCTTTGTTCATCTGTTGAAGATGGTTTAGGCGGCGTCAGTGAAGTTACAGAGCAGTTAATTGTAATTGAAAACTTTCGTTCATGGATCCACTCCAGCAAGCTGAGGTGGGTGAAGTTTCCGCTCCACTGACATCACGCTGCCTGGGATTCTGTTTGATAGCGCGGGCCTTCCCAGGTACTCACACTAACCTCTCGACCTTGCCGACAGGACCCGCAGGAAAGACGAATCAGTACATGCGGTGTCGGTTCTGTTGCAGGTGCATAACGGCTAGCACCGAGCCGGGCTTGATTCAAAGTTTTCTCTATTGCCAGCTCTTCTGTTAGTCTGTTTCTGTTGTACTAGTTGTATAACTCAGTGAATATTTAGTTAATTTCTAGAGATATAAATTTATTTTATCTTTTAAGGCTTAAAGCAAACGAAAGCCTTGGTTTATTACAAAAAGTAGAGCGTATTCTCAAGTTGTTTTATCAATGTTGATAAGATAAGTACCTAATGGATTTTTTATTAGATAGGTTCTTTCTAACTAATCTAAAGCCGATCCGATTATTTTTTCCTTCTAAGCAAAATGTGACACATAGACGGTAATACCGAATATTAATAGGTTATACATACTAATATTTGGTTTTAAAATACCACTAAGCACTAGCAAATTGCTTTGACTTTATTAGCATTTTAAATTACGTTTTAAGAACTAAAAAGAAAACCAACTTCATAGAATGAAATTTGGGGCCATAAAAATACAACCGACTTGAAAAATTCCTGCTTTTTTTAAAGTCGATTAAAAAGTTTTTATTTTACGCTTTTCAGTACATTATAATTTTTCAAAATTCGTAAACACCACTGGAAAGACACAGGAAAGCAAAATACTAAATTTTGTTTACTTGGATGACATATTTTTTCCAGATAAGTATTTTGATTTAACGACCAAACTACAGAACCGATTTTGATGAAATTTCTATGGAAACAATCGGAAAGTATATCCTTTCACATAAAAAAAATATTTTTTTTTAAATCGGTTCAAGGACCCATGAGCTGGCTCCTATCTGGCTCAGCGTATTAGCATTGCCATTCAACGTGGTAATGCCGCCAGTATCTTGGGCACGCTGCCCTCTGTCAGTGATCTGGATCAGTTAAGCTATCTATAGATCGTTTTAAACGGTCCTTAGATAGCTCAACTGTTTCACGTGTATTTAATATTATTGTATATTATTTTGTACATATCTGTAAATATTTCTGTAAATAAACTATGTTTCAATCGGTTCATAAATGACGGAGTTATTACATACATAAAAAAAAAACAATTGAGAACCTTCTCCTTTTTTTAAGTCGGTCAAAATAAATTGGCCAAGGGCGTGTCTAACCACGCACAGTGAATGCTTCTGAATTCAGTACCGTTTGGAATGAAATCAATGTAACACCATCTACATAGTTAGCATACTACGAGAATTTAGTATGTACCTTTCATAATGTTTTTAATGATTATAAATCCTGATAATTCTATCAGTATTTAAATATATATAAGTTAAAGGGAATACTTATAGATATATTTAAATACATACATAAGATACTTTATAACATGCAGACACAGAACAATCGCCTATGTTCATCACACAAATGTTTATCCTGGGAGGGAATCGTACCCCTCAACCCACAGTGCAGTAATATACAACAACTACAGTCCATTGAAAATAAACCCCTTACAGACTATCCTACATACGAACTACACAAAAAGTTAGGGTAGTTTCTTCTACAACGGGGCTGTTACACATAACCTAGTAAAGCCCTGTTAATATTCCTTTTAACTCCATCATAAATGTGCTGCTATTATGCAAACTTTTCAGGCATCCTCAAACAGCGGTAGCCAATAGGGATGGGACACTGGCATTTATTAAAAATGACAGCTTGGAGCTTAATATTTATGAAACGAATATCTGTATCAAAAAACTAGGGTAGGAAAATAAAAAATAATAATCACATTTAATGGATGAAGTTTTAGGATATACTCGTATGTAAATTATTTAAAAATGTAAAAAGAGCATACGAAAATAATTTATGCGAAAGTCACCCTGTAATGAAAGTAACGCTAAAAATATGTTATTAAAAACATTTTATGACTTTGTTTCTAGGGTCACTAATAATAATAATTCCGGACATAACACACAGCATCACCTGGCTACAAGGTAAGCAGAGCTTGTGTTATGGGTACCACATGACTGATATACTTCTTAAATACTTAAAAAAAAAAACATAATATAGATGGACAAATATTTAGTACTATTCCGCCAATCTATTCCCAAAGAGTTACCTCCAAAAGAAGTTCGACGCGTGTTTCGCCTCTCTTTTGGAGGTAACTCTTTGTTCTTTGTTCAATCTATTTATTTTTTGTAATGGATTTCCGCAAAGTCACGCCTGAATCAATTATCTATTTTTTTTTTTAAACATATTATATTTACATAGAAACACCTAAACCCGAGACAAATACTTGCAGATCATACAAACATTTGTTTCGCAGCGGGAATCGCCCACTGCACGACACAGGTCGTCCATGTACTAATACTAATATGTATTACCGTGCAAAATTTAATCACGATAAGACTAATCTGCGAGAAAAAGCTCTAATTATGGGCGGACAGACAGACAGATAGACAGACAAACAGATGGTTAAATTTTAAGGGATTCTTGTGGTCTTCAAAACCCTACAAAAAATCTAATTTTTTTCGCTAACATTGGATGGAATGTACCATCAATCATTAAGTCCTCTTCTGTTGATACTTGGGACATTTTATGGTGCTTACAAGCTGAGTGCCGCAGTATAGCTACTAATAAATGTTAGAGGAACTTAACTTGATTGCTTTCAGTAATCAATTGACATTAAGAGACATTATTGAACAACGATTTAGTTAATATACTTACTTACTCCAAAGTCGGTTAATTAATAAAGCTTATCGCATTATTTTAAGCTCTGGCACCTTGCATCCAATGCCTATGCACTACCGGTGACACAGCAAATGCTTATAATTAATTTAATCTAGCACTTTGTCTTGTGAGTCACTCGTGGAAACTAAGCTTTAGATTAGAAGGTCAGTCCGCACAATCAGGTAACCTAACCTAAATACTTACAACAGTTTGCTAGCAATTATATGAATAATGCAACGACAATTTATGTTAAAAGGAGTACAAAGATACTACCTAGTACTCGTAGATGGGTAGCTTGGCACGTGATGAAATAATTAACTTCGCTCCCGGGAAAAATTTGAAACAAACAAACACTTAGCTACCAGACGATGGCGGTCACCAGGATCCCCTAACCCGATCCCCCAGGAGATCCCAGTCATCGGTTCACCAGAATCTCCTTGAAATAAAATTTATAAAAATTTTATCACAAAAGATTTTCACACTGAATCGACAGACGAACTATATTCTTCTGGCGCTTAAGCGTCCGCTGCCGCGGCACGCTCGCTTTGCTCGCTCGCCTTGCGCGTTGTTTTCTAAACTCTAACATAACCTAACTGGTTTCGATCTGAATAATTTATTTATAAAGAAACGCAATTGGAATTATTAAACAATGACATACGAGTAGGTCATTTCTTAGAAATTGTAAAATATTTTTTTTTTAAAACAGTGTGATAACATGTTTAAACTTAATTTTAGTTCAAGGGGATTCTGGTGAACTGATGAGTTCACTGGGATCCCCTGGGGGATCGGGTTAGGGGATCCTGGTGGCCGACCCTCTACCAGACACTCTTTCGAAGCTTTCCCACAACAAAAAGTTTTTATTAGTTTCAGCGGCATCGGGAATGATCCCTTTTCTGTCAGTTTCGAAAACAGTAAGTTTGTAATCACATTCGCGTAGTTCACCAACAAACTGCAGTGAAATACCAAGTAAGGGTAGGTTAAATTTCAAAACAAGGTACTTACGTACATTAGGTCGGGTCGCCTAAAGCAACCTTATCTCTGGGCTGTGCAATGTGCATGCCTGCTTTTCGTAAAGCCAAGCAAGAGTTTGATTCAAACTTGCTAGTTGCTTACAATGTTATGTGATAGAAATACCCGTTAGATACTTACGTTAGCTAATAGATCTCCTAAAACTTACAGTTTGTAGGTAGTAGATCTGTTGTTTCAGAAAACTACAAATTCTTTACCTTAACTACTTACAATTACTATGATTACTATGCTTCGGTTTTCTCAAATGTTGGGATTTTTAGAGACGTGAGAAAATTTGCATGCTCTTTGTAGATGTACGATGTAGGTAGATCTGAAATTGAGATTGAGTTTTTGGAAACCATGTGTTCAAATATCTGGCGTTCTCGACAGTACTCGTAGGTAAAGCGTCTGAGAAGTTTTGCGTAGGTAGTAGGCGTAGGTTGTCTTACAGACGCAGTGGGTGAAGGCTCGTCTGAGATGCCGAAGGCAATCTTCAAACACCCAGTAAATTGTATGATCTGCAAATAGACAAATATTTGCAGATCATACAAACATTTGTCACGCGGCGGAAATCGAACCCACAACCTTCTGCGTCTCAGGCGGACCTTCACCCACTGCGCCACAGAAGTCAACAATATGTATATATTTACCAAAAAAAAAGAGTATATTATAAGAGTATATTAGTCATAACCCAAGCTTTGGGGCTAGTGATTCTGTGTGAAATGTCCAGCATTATTTATTTGTTTTGTAAGGGAACATATATCCAACCTACTAAAAGCTCTGTAAGCTGTAGACATCGCGGTCATTTTTCGAAATGACTGATATAAAACCTTTTTTACGTTTTAATCCCCATTATATCCGCCATTTCAAAAATTTCCAAAAACTGAATCGACAAAAAAAAACTATATTGTTCACAAAATTTCACGAGAATCGGTTGAGAAATGCGACCTGTAGAGGAGAACATTCGGACAGACGCCGGCCGGCCGGACAGACAGACATACGAAAGCATTTTTGCCTAAGCTGCAACGCAGACACCTTCTACGCGCTTCGCGCTCGTTCAGTCAATAACTAAAATAGTAAAAATAGTAAACATAGTAAAAGTTGAAGATAGCTTCATTGTTTCATGACACAAAGTTTAATTCATTAATTTCGCAAGTCGATAAAGTGTTTCAGAATAGTTACTTTACAAAGCATGGCGCTTGAATTAAAAACAATTAAAAACAGTGGGTACTAACAACGTGCTTAATAACGCGTCATATTATTAATCGAAATCAAGCTTCCGCAACATTTCTGTGATGGTTTCAATCATGATTCAAATATCACGAGGATACCTACTTCAAAGGATTATTCAAGTATCCATCGATGATTGATAAGTCCCTGAGGTTTGCTTTAGGTACAACAGTTGCTATCGACATTGCTATTGAGATCCATTCAGACCCTTGTACAACTTGGATATCATGTAGGTATGAGCAGGTACAATAGACGATGTTTAGTGTATAAAGATAAGTTCTACGAAAATATTTATATATTTATTTTAAAAAATTGGTGAAAACCTATTGGTAAAAAACCAATAGATGTAGTATACTTATTGGTATATATAAATTAGTTTTTGAACAAAATTTTCACTGAAAACGGGATATTTACCATGACTAGTGGTTGCCCACTGGTCGAAATTCGACCATAATTAATTAATAATTCATGTATTTTTGTGTGTAATTTAAAAAAATTAGCATTGCATGCACTCCTTCTCTATATAAACTATAATTGTGAAATTTTATACTCCCCCGTCCGCGGAATTTTCGTAAAAAGGGGTACAAAGTTTTTGCTACACGAATTCATATAATTATAATATGTATGTTTTCTGCTACCCGATATTTCGGCTCAATTACATGCCATGATCACGAGAATATCCCGGGACATATAAAACAGAAAAACTCGTTTAAAACCTATAGATTATATATATATTAACTAACTATATTAACTAAGTAAAGCGCCCAAAAGGCTGGCAACGTTACCTCGTTGAATAGCCATACTAATCCTTTATCCGAGGTAAGCACCAGCCCTTTTATCATTTAACACATCTCTAATAGTTTATATCTGACGTTATATAGACGACCCCTGTGGCGCAGTGGGCTAAGGTCCGGCGGAGACGTTAAAAGATGCGGGTTTGATTCCCGCCGCGAAACGAAAGTATGTATGAACTGCAAAAAAAAAAAAGTATATAAGTAGTATATCAGTCATTGATTGCTGTGTGAAATAGCCGGGATTATTCATTAATAATAAATAAATAATCCTGGGATTATTCATTAATAATAAATAAATAATCCCGGGATTATTTATTAATAATAAATAAATAATCCCGGGATGATTCATTAATAATAAATAAATAATCCCGGCTAATAATCGGATAAATAATCTTTATAATAAACTAGTTGCTGCCCGCGGCTTCGCACGCGTCGTACCTACATAAAAAGTAGCCTTCATAAATGTCCTTCTCCAAGGTCCCATCTATCACTATACCAAAATTCATGAAAATCGGTTCAGCGGTTTAGGCGTGAAAACGTGACAGACAGACAGACAAACAGAGTTACTTTCAAATTTATAATATTAGTAATATAGTTTCATAAATATTTACAGAAATATACAAAATAATATACAATAATGTAAAATACCCGTGAAACAGTTGGGCTATCTAAGGACTGTTTAAAACGATCTATAGATAGCTCAACTGATCCAGATCACTGCCAGAGGGCAGCGTTCCCAAGATACTGGCGGCATTACCACGTTGAATGGCAAGCTTCATTAACTAACTTCCATTTTTTTAAAATTAACACAAACCGCACAAAACCCTGCGCCACAGACCTCCGGGTGAAGTTTAACCAACCACTTGCTCGTTCACGTCGCTTCTTTTGCAAGTTATATTTTTGTCTCCATAACTTATTCATTGTCTACGGAATTGTATTCCGTACAGTTTTCCTTTGAAATTCATCACGAGGGTACCTCACTACCTCTATCTACCTCTCTACCTTCTCTGGTAGGGTACTGGTTTTTGTAATTTTTTGCAGATTTTGCACATTAATTAATGGCTACGCTTTACTACGTTGTACTGCTTGGTTTATCTTTATCGCCTGGATACTTGAAGTTATCTAATTGTTGTTCTTGCTTCGTTGAATTTCTTGTCGGATTCTTCTTGAACTGGGGTTAGGTGGAACCGATACCTAGATTTACCTTCTTTATAAGAAGATGATTAAAATGGTCCTTATTGTGAATTTAAAAAACGAAAAAAACCGACTTCATTTATATTAATATACGAAATTTCGTTTACTTGGATGATATATTTTTTCCAGTTATTTTAATTTAAAAAAATTACTGAACCTTTCATGGAATTTCTATGGGATCAAAAGAATATACTCCTTTCACATAAAATAAGAATTTTTCAAATCGGGTCATAAATGGCGGAATTACAAAATAAATAAATAATAAAATATAATAAAATAAAAGCCGCACATTTCACACAGCATCATCTGGCCCCAAAGTAAGCAGAGCATATACCATATGACTGACATACTACTTTCATACTTGTTTATACAAATACATACACATTATACATGAAACACGTAGACTCAGACAAATACTTGCAGATCATACAAACATTTGTCTCGCGGAATCAAACCCGCAACCTTCTGCGGTAACAAACATAATGAAAAAAACAACCGAATTCAGAATCTCCTTCTTCTTTTAATGTAGGTTATAATACATTTCCTATTTCTTTGAAAATACTTTTCTTTCTTTCCTTGAAAAAACTTTTCTTTCTTTCTTTCTTCGTGCTCTCAAACGTGATGGAAAACATCGCGAGGAAACCAGGATGTCGTGAACCTAAAATCGCTAGAAGACATGTGCCAAGTGCACGCAAGAAGTATCTAAAGCGCACTTAAATCCTTCCATGTACTAGTTTGAAAGAATTAAACCGAAGTAAAATATGACACGTACCTAAGTAGTATTTTGCTTTATCACTGAATTACTCGTAAATAATGTAAGGATCATTCGAAAACCAGTTGTTTTATCGAGCGAGCGAAGTGAGCTATCTGTATTTTACAAGTAAATTTTATAAAACAATAATTTTAAACGAGACGCCCAAGTTAGCAAGTGCAGTTCGTATGATAGCAACCTAGATTAAATTTTAATCATCTTTATATAAGTAGGTACTTACCTCACAGCAAAGGCACACAAGAGATCTAAGAAAAGCCGATATGTTTCAGTGGTTGTCGTCGCGGTTTCCGGTCAAAACCGAACCACGTAGAAAGGGTTTTGCACCTGCGGTTTGAACTCCTAAGCATCAACAAGTTTTCAAAGGTTTCGTAGTTCTACGGTAATACGTAGGTAGGCGGTAGGTCCTATCCTACGTTACTTTATCTCGGGCAACAAGATTTATTAATTTTAATTTGATAAGGGACGGCTTTTGTGTTTACGGTTGCCTGAAAGGTTGGCTGATTTTGCATTAACTTGTTAATATATTTATGACTGATGGGAAATGTTTCCATTTAGATCAAGTTTGCAAACAATTATTTCTTCTTTTTCAGTTCAGTTTATTCCTCTAATGAAAACTTGAAACCGTAACACGATATCGTTGAGATTTTTGTTGTCAATGGCTCTTATTAAAGGACTGGTCGGGTTGCTAATTTGGTTGTAGCCATTATTGAAATACCAAAGCTCACAACATACATTCAATCATCATCAACCAATCAATGAACCAAGCCCGATTGCAGCTACAGCTGAGTACTGTAGCGTAGCTACTGCATATACTGCTGGCCGGGAGCCGGTCTAAATCCTCTCCATCAAAATTAGTTGACTACCACATCTCACCATCATTTCCTTCGTATCCCTATAAGAATATTGATTAATTAAACAGATGAAAGTAAATGAAAGTAAGGATATAATATTACGCTACTCTTACCGGTCTCATCCAGTGGGATCCGACTAAGCTGACGATGTGTTTTGATCATAAGGCGGTCTGCCAGTTGGTAGTTAAGCGTCCCTACTTGCCAAATAACCCACCTACTCTCGCTTCAATATTGCGATCTGCGTACACCGTACATCCATGACGATGGTGCGACGTCGAATTTCGACATTATCATAATAAAATGCAGTTATGAACCCCTAGGTAGTTTGATTTTTCAATGATATGTATGTAGTTAGTTAGATTCAAGGCTGGCGGCACCACATCGGCCTTGAGACGACGTACTCGTATAAACGGAACTAGGCGGAACAAAGCGTGTAGCGTGCAGATATGTAACAGTGATTTCGATTGCTATTTGAATCGTTTTTGCACTAGTTAGAAGTAGATTTGTATTTCATTAAACAAAGTAGTAGGTATTTAAAGTATCTTACGTATTATCACAACACATCTATTTGCGTGGTTATATTGTTTGTAAAAAATGCTACAACACGTTAACTATAATCGTAGAAACACGACGCTATCACATTACCTACGTTAGTTTGTAAAATGTGGTAATTTTCTGAAGATTCTAAATCTAGAAAATTTAATTTAGCATCAAGAAAGGAAAAACAATAAATGCGCTATCAAACTAGAGTATTATAACAACTATGGAACAATGTGCTCAAGTATAAAACAAAGATGCGTCGAGAAGAAGTTAACAGTGGGATTCCGTATACTCCTTAATCTAGTACAAATTATAAAACAACTTAACAAGAAGTTTTCAAGGAGCTAAGGCTTATTTATTTCATAAAACACCAAAATAATTGGATTAACTCAAGACACCGTACTAATGAAATTGAAGGAAATATCGTAGGGATTAAAATAAAAATGTCCTTCGTCAACATTCCGGGGAAGTGGGGCCTACCACGGCCGGTGTGGACCATCAATCTTATAATGGCTGCCGATTTTATTGTTGTGAATTTCGTTAAACATTTTCTCATCATCAACGTTAACAATAAAAGAAAATACAATTTTTCTCAAGCACGCAATACGAGGAAATCATTAAAAGATCTTTACAAAGTTTTATTATTATTTTCGAATTTGGTGGAATATTCATAAAGGCAGTTTATTGATGGTGAATCAAAGCGGTGGGTGGTGGATGGGTTCGAAATAGGCGATGAGGTATTCATTGTACCTCGCTCCACTCAATTGAACCAGCTCACCATTAATCATCCCGACGCCATTGTAAACGATATTAACTGTTCATTTCACATTTTCCGTTAAGAAATTTATTGTTATTAGCTGTTTATACAGTGACAAGGAATGGGAAACATAGAACTTAGAACCTTCAAGAACTCCGCTTTTACTTTTGCGCATTTGAAGGCTGTTTTTGTCCTAATGGAAGAGTCCAGTCTCCTAAACTTTTCTCACGCTTATTTTTAAATTTATTAGAAAGTTCATTTATACAATACAACAACTACAACACAAGGATCTCTTTGAATCATCTAACATACTAGGTAAATTATCATTTGTGAATTTTACCTAACTAACCTCTTTGATATCGTGATTAGGTAAATCCATGGAGTTATTTCCAAAAGAGCACCAAGAAAATATGCAGGAAACTATTCCCTGCATTGATTCAGTTTTATGAGCAATTTAAAATATTCATTTGAGCACCAACTTTAATGGAGTAATGAGTGTAAAGTTATATGAAACGTCTTTCTGATTTTAGTCTCGTATTACCGTGATTTATATTTAGCATGTTTGTTTACAAACTACTTCGCTTGTTGGCGAAACTGGAATGATTAAAGTTTCTGTCTTGATCAAACAACGTTTGTAAGTACTCGTACTAGGAATGTTTCGTTTGTTCTCATATGCCTGGTTCCTACGATTATTATTATGCTAGCATTATTATTAATAGCATCAGTCACTTATTTTATGGTATAACATTTCGTGTGGTAAGACACGTTTTCTTTAGCAATTACCTAACTTAGCAACGTAAGGTTATCATGAAGTGCAAATTACTTGCAATTAAGTTGTATTAGCTTTTTTTGGAAAACGAATTTCCATAGTATGCTATAACAACTAATTGCTGATATTCATGTAAGTAATAGGTGTTTAAATGCATTATCGGGTCAAGGGTACTATTTAAACCGATACTATGGAATTAATGGCCAAAGTCTAGGCAGGATTAGGTAATAGTGCAAAGCACGCGAGCTCTATTTGCTTTTAACTACGAGCTACGAAATATGACACGATCGTAGCACTCGTAGAGCGCATAGCTACCCTTCGTAGCATAGTGCTACGAATTGTAGTCAGAACCCCAACAATACTAATTGAAGTATTATAACAAGTATGTAGTGTGTACTGAAACAGAATAGTTTCAAATCTTGTTTTACTTGTAAGATACAGAAATTAATTACTGAAATGTTCAGAATAATATACAATAATCTAAAATGTGTTAATGAGTCGAAAATGTGTTGAGCTATCTAAGGACCGTTTAAAACGATCTATGATATATCAACTGATCCAAGACACTGGCGGCATGGCCACGTTGAATAGCAATGCTAATACGCTGGGCAAGAGAGCATCCAGCTCTTGGGTCACGCAATGTTTCTAACAGACACTGTGAAATAATTTTGACATCGCGATGTATTCCAGTTCCCCACGGGCCCAATAGATCCAAATATGTAGGCCCTATGGAGACCAACATATTTGCGCCTTTTGAGGTCCTCGGCACAATCAGCCGCCGCACCAGCGCTAACTGAAGTCCCCGACAGATAGGATGTCGCCACGGTGTTGACTCAAGTAGCATCCCACATCAATGGCCTACCCATCTCCCAAGGGACAAGAGTCATAAGTTAATAATGATGCATAAGTAGTTAGGTATACGTTATTAAACACATTCTTTGCTTTAAGCTGTAAGTATCTCAATATTTTTAAGATCTCTACAAAGAAAGCACATTTTCTAATAAAAGACAAAGTTTTTTAATAAAATAAGAGTTGGGCTTGGTTTTGCGAATTATAAAGCATACTTTTTTATGCCGAGAATGTTTACGTGAATAAACGAGTAGTAGAATAAGATAAGCCTTCAATCTTATACCTTTAAACGAGCAAATCTTGTATATTTGCAACGATTTTCATGAAATTTAGTATGCAGGGGGTTTGGGGGCCATAAATCGATCTAGCTAGGTTATTAGAAAACGCCGTTTTATCCGTGTTTTATACCGAACAAAGCTCGGTCATCTAGTTAATAGTACTTAGAGAAACCGCCATGGTAGATATTTACGTAGTAGGCCGTTAGGTGGTTGTGCCATCACTTGATCACGTAATTTTCTTATCACAAATCTAAACCATTCACCCTGCTTTAACGTTTTTAGTTAGTAACCTTTGATTTGTTTCAGAACCTTTGTTTCAACTTTTCACTTGTGAAAATTTGTTATGTTTAGTATAACTTCGATAAGTATCAAAATAATTCATCTGATCATTAGGAATAAATATAAATACCTGGATGACCGAGCTTTGCTCGATATAAAACACGAATAACACGACCTTTTCTAAAAATGAAACCTAGCTAGATCGATTTCTCGCCCTGCTGCATACTAAATAAAATTCCATGAAAATCGTTTTAGCGGTTTCCGAGATTCAGAATATATACAAGAATTGCTTGTAAATATTCTGAATGTTTATCTAAATATTTAAAGGTATTAGATATATATATAAATTTAGAGATTATGTATGTATTATAAAATAATTGTAAAATAGCTGTGCTATCTAAGGGCCTCAACTGATCCAAATCACTGCTAGAGGGTAGCCACCCCAAGACACTGGCGGTGTTGCCACGTTGAATAGCAATGCTAAAACGCTGAACAAGATCGGAGCGAGATCTTGAGTCACGCGTTTGTTTTACCAGGTGCCGTGAAATTATTTTGAAAACGCTATAGGCTCATGTTTCCCACGGGCTAAAAGTCTTGACTCCATTCTTAAATTTATATTCTTTGACGGCCTCTGTGGCGCAGTGGGCTTAGGTCCGGCTGAGACGCAAAAGGTTGCGGGTTCGATTCCCGCCGCGGGACAAATATTTGTATGATCTGCAAGTATTTGTCTCGGGTCTGGGTGTTTCTATGTATAATATGTATGTATTTACAAAAAAAAAATAGTATATAAGTAGTAGGTATATCAGTCATTCATGTGGTACCCATAACACAAGCTCTGCTTACTTTGGGGCCAGATGATGCTGTGTGAAATGTCCGGTATTATTATTATTATTATTAAATATCGAGACCGGTATATTTGCGGTCCCCTTTGAGGTCCCCGACACAATTAGCCGCAGCACTAACTGAAGTCCCCCAAAGATGGGATGCGGCCAGGGTGTCGACGCAAATAGCATCCTAGACTAGTGGCCTACCTATCTCGCAAGGAACAAGTATCATACCATCGAGGCATGATGATGATTACATTCATCACGTATCAGTTCGTAACAGCAGGTACGTTGGGAAGTGACAGACGAATGCCATCATTAAAACTCGCGTGGCGCGAAATTTAAGCGGCGGTCTTAGAACGTGATAACGTAGAGATCAAGGTCGACAAATTGCAATTCGAAATGTTGAAGGATCTATGGTGCCAATGTTAGATGATGGTAGTGCTTGTAACTAATGTGCTGATTCTTATTTCGAAACGGCTGGAAATATAATAGATTCGAATAGAAATATCAAGCAAATATGAATTAGTAGTTACCTACTTGTAATGGAATAGATTAGGATAATGGTTTATTTGACACACAACACAAACAGACAGAGAGAACCTTGTCTTCTTACAGACAGAGAGAAACAAACAAGTAAATGATTAGAGTATGTAGACCAAATTGTACATGTTTGGAGTTTATATTTTTAGTCTCAGCTTTAATGCCACTCTTATGGGAGACAGCGCTGGTTTTCATACTGGGCCTTACAGAGTGACATTAGGTATATATATACAAAAATACTGAGTTCCTAGTAACAAACATTAAATAATTGAGATACTTATTTGTATAGTACGAACTAAATACAAGCACAAAATAATACAATGAAAATATTTTAAGGGGACAAATTTGATAAATGTATTGATATAATTTGACTGTTTAGAATACGTACACACTACATACGATCATTAATTTAATAAACATACTTAGGTACATATTATCTTAATAGCTGTATGCATTTCTAAAAGTTTATCAAGGAATATAGACAAAATGAGCAGCACAAGAGAGAACGCTACCCTACCATGCATGTACTGTGAGAGGAGTTTGAGAGTAACCGAAGAATAAGCCCTCACGCAGAAATAAGTGGTTTCGAACTCTTTATTTTAATTACTGTACTGTAAATAATTGGTGCATTTCTTTAAATAAATGTAATGAATATTATCTTTGTAAGATAAAACCTGACTTAAAAATGTACTGGCTTCTCAGCTCATTTGGTAGTTGCTCTGCCTTCTACGGTGTATGATTGAGGGTTTGATTGTCTCACAGTACTTGCAAACATTTGATTGATATAGATGCAACATCCTTACTAATCCTTACTAATATTATAAACGCGAATGTTTGTATGTATGTTTGTTACTCTTTCACGCAAAAACTACTGAATGGATTTTAATGAAACTTTAGAATAATATAGCTTATACATCAGAATAACACATAGGCTATAATTTATAAAGATATTGTGTGAATTGTCCAAAATATAACGAAAAGTGTCAAGTAATTAGGAAAAAATCTGCCATCTGCGAGCTATTCTGGCGTGTTCTGCTAAAACCGTTAGATTTACACAAAATACTAATCCTGCGCAGACGAAGTCGCGGGCACCAGCTAGTATAACATATGTTTGTTCTGTTTCTAAATGTTATAAAAGTATCATACGTATGTATTTAAAAATATGTAAGTATTCTATCAGCCAACTGGTCATTATATTACAAGCTATGCTTAGTTTGGAGCTAGATGGTGTTGTGTGCATTGTCCACCAATATTTATTTATAAAAATATTCTATCAGTCATCTGGTTCCCATCTATGCTTAGTTTAGAGATACACATATTGTTGTCTTAATTGCCAAGTAATATTTCCTTTGAAAACATATGTACCTAACCCAGATTTGGATTTTAAATTATTTACTGATATTGTTTTAAAAATTATTCAGTACAAGAAATCAGTTGTTATTTAAAATGGTCATCTGAACATATATTTTTATTTGAATACAGTATTCATATATTTTTATTTGAATACAGTATTCAAATAAAAATATATGTTCAGATGACCATTTTAAATAACAACTGATTTCTTGTACTGAATAATTTTTAAAACAATATCAGTAAATAATTTAAAATCCAAATCTGGGTTAGGTACATATGTTTTCAAAGAGAAAATGTGAGAGCTTATCAGAAAGTCGGTCTTCGTAAAATGTGTTAAAAGCCGACATGTTTTGAGCGCGACTTTGTCAAGCAGAGCATGATGTGATGCTAATTAGCCGCTGGCACACATTTGCAACGCAATAACATCACACTACATTATGGGCTTACCTATCTACTTATAAGGAGCGATGAAAATTGCCAACACTTTCAATATTATTTCAATATAATAACATTGAAATACAAAAGTAAAGTGGGTACGTGTTTACTACTGGTAGGGACAGTGCATGCACAGAATCGATATGAGAGGAAACTGGAAAGTCGAGCTTGTCTTTTTGTATTCCAACTGAAAAGAGAAGTTCGACTTTCAATTTTAAATTGATATAATAAAATCATATTTTTAGAAATATGATTTTATTATATCAATTTAAAATTGAAAGTCGACAAAACAAAACTTATTAAATAAGCAAAATAAACTTATTAAGCGGTTTCGAACTTTATACTAGTACTAGATACTAGTTGTAATGTTAAATTTATTTCTATTTATAGTGGTAACTTTATTTTAAAATAAAAACTTGATTTTAAATTTCATACTTGTGATTTTTTCCTATAATGGGAATATTTCGATTCTTCTCGGAATTGTACCGAGCAAAGCTCGGTCATCCAGGTACTTTATCATGATACTTATGAGTTTTTTTATTTCCCGATATTTCGGCACAGTTGCATGCGCTATGATCACGGTAGAAACTTTGCACGCATAGCGCATGAAAGAAGCCTCTTAGGAACATTTTAATCCTTTTATGACACTGGTTCGAAATAACTAGTGACACGATAATAATAAGACGGGAGAAAGTGTTAGTTATATAATTTAAAATATTATGATTGTAGTGAATGTTACGAATAACCATGATAGTTTAAAAGTTAGTTCATATTCGTGATACCGTATGTCGATACAGCAAAAATATGAGTATCTTACAGAAGACCTCTAGAAGCAACGAGGTTTTAAGGGTAACAAAATCAATTATATTCTATCCTTCTACTGAGTAAACTAAGTAGGGCATCTGTTTTCAGAACTGTAACAATCTGTTTACACTAGAAGTTTGATGGTTATGGAAATTTAAGCAAAATAAACTGAAGTTCGAGAACATTCGTGAATTGTTGTTCAAACTTTGTCTAACTTGAATGATTGCAGCAACAAACACGTTTTTCTTGAAGCTGCTGAGACTGCTGCTCATAGTCCTAGAAACTTGTCGAGGGTAATTAAATGAAATGAAACGAAATGAAATTATGTATTCGCGTAAAATGTACACACAGGCTGCCGGCGGCGCTGGATGCGTCGAACTGATGACAGGGCGCAATGGCGCTCATTAGGGGAGGCCTATGTCCAGCTGTGGATTGCTATAGTCTGATGATGATGATGATGTACACAGTGAACTTAAATAGTTAATTAGACCCTCACATTTAGTTTGGAAACCCAGCATGCAATATTATTATGTGTTAAGTACATGCAATATTTTTGCATGCTGGGTTTCCAATCTAAATGTGAGGGTCTAATTAACTATTTAAGTTCTTTCTGGTCTCTCTTTTTATATAAGTCTATAAATATTTATGTAAATTTAATAAACCGTACAATAACTTCATTTCAATTAAATAAAATAAAAAAATACCAAAGCATTTTAAATAAATAAATAATGCCGGACATTTAACACAGCGTCATCTGGCCCCAAAGTAAGCAGAGCTTGTGTTATGGGATGGGTACCATATGACTGATATACTACTAACGTATTTTTTTTTTTGTAATTACATACATATTATACATAGAAACACCCAGACCCGAGACAAATACTTGCAGATCACACAAACATTTCTCGTCTCGTGGCGGGAATCGAACCCGCAACCTTCTGTGTCTTAGCCGGACCTTAGCCCACTGCGCCACAGAGGTTGTCAAAAATTTTAAAAATATTTTTTTTTGTCAATTTGTCAATCAATCAGCCAATTTTTGTTTTAAATTTATTATAATGGTAACTTTTTTAGTGATCTAGCTATTTTTATAACTTAGAACATAACGGTGGTAAGGAATGAGTGCAGTGTCTGTATTAACAAAAAAATAGGGTCAAGTACGTATATTAGTAATATCTTTTAGATTTGTCAAATATACTGATAAATTAATATTACACTAATATATATAATATATATATATTAGACGACCTCTGTAGCGCAGTGGACTAAGGTCGACTAAGGGTTCGATTCCCGCCGCGAGACAAATGCTTGTATGATCAGCAAGTATTTGTCTCTGGTCTGGGTATTTCTGTATAATATGTATGTATTTACAAAAAAAAGTATGTAAGTAGTATATCAGTCATTTGGTACCCTTAACACAGGCTCTGCTTACTTTGGGATGATGCTGTGTGAAATGTCCGGGATTATTTATTTATTATTTATTTATATATATGCGAAAGTTTGTGTATGAACCTGGAATAACATACAGGCTACGTATGTAGGTCCAACGAGAGCAAAGCCGCGGGTAGCAGCGAGTTATTACATACCACCTACCTTCCACCTAACCTACGTACATAAATTCATTGACATTCATGCATACTTACTTATACAGGATCTGAGTTTAATATATAACCTTGTTATAATCAGATTATAGGGAGCTATAAGTTTAGTTGCATTAAGAAATACGAAACTTCTTTAATTTCCTTTGTTGAATGAATGCTTTGTTGTGTTAAGTACTTTGCGAAACTTCACTCCAAAGCAATCGGAGAAGTCCTAAATATGAAAGCTTTCCGTATATAAGTACCTACCTACACAAATAGGTACATACCTCTGTCGGAACAGATTGGAGCCTTGTGTTGTAAAGAGTTGTATGACGGTACAAAGAGCTCTTTTAGAAACATAATTAGGGTGGTACTTTTTGACGACCTCTGTGGCGCAGTGGACCAAGGTCCGGCTGAGACGCAGAAGGTTGCGGGTTTGATTCCCGTCGCGGAACAAATGTTTATACGATCTGCAAGTATTTGTCTCGGTTCTGGGTATTTCTATGTATAATATGTATGTATTTAAAAAAAAATGTAGGTATGTAGTGGTACCCATAACACAAGGTCTGCTTACTTTGGGGCCAGATGATGCTGTGTGAAATGTCTGGCATTATTATTATTATTACTTTATAGAACGAAGAAGTTTTAGATCTATGATGGATTAGGTACTATCTATCTAATCTATCTATCTATTTAACTTTATCAGTCATCTATGCTTAGATTGGGGCTAGATGATGTTAAGGGGATTATCCATTAACATTTTTTTTTAGAATAGAATAATCTAGAATTCACATTTTTAACAAAGTATCATAAATATTAAGATAAATATCGTTAAAAATATTTAATAAAATATCTAGATAATAAAGATAAACATCTCCAACAAAAAACTTTCTACAAATAATAAATAGTAATAAATAATACCAAGTTTTCATAGCAAAGTAGTAGATATAAACTTATATTTATTTAAACACATATTTACATAATTAAATAATCCTGGACATTTCACACAGCATCATCTAGCACCAAAGTAAGCAGAGCTTGTGTTATGGTACCACATGACTGATATACTACTTTTTTTGTAAATAATACATATTATACATAGAAACACCGACACCCGAGACCAATACTTGCAGATTATACAAACATTTGCCTTGCGGCGGAAATCGAACCCGCAAACTTCTGCGTCTCAGCTAGACCTTAGCCCACTGTCATATGACAACCTTTGTGGCGCAGGGTATCATATGATACCTATAATACCTTATAACACACAGATAGACCAAACATCTATGTTCACTACACAAATGTTTGTCCTGGGGGGGAATCGAACCTATAACACATAATGCTGAGCTGAGAGGCCAGTTGAAAACATACAAACTTTGTATGTTTGGTTATAGCTCAAACACGCCGTAACCTGGTTTTTATGTAGACAGCAAGCGTAAAAGCCGCAGGTAGGAACTAGTCATAAAATACATGAATTAGTAATGTCAGTTGTAATGCTGAATACACACTCCGCCAAATTGAAAAAAATACCACCAAAAATCCAACGGGTAGCTCTTCGATGACCCCCTCGACTATCTATCAAGTTGCCCTATCTCTAGTTTGCAGCCAAAGTCGTCAATCTACTTTACACCACGATGGATGGGCTCTTAACTTGTGGGACTATCGCTATATTCTTGCAAAATAGACGTAAATAACAATAAGAAGTTTCAAAGAAAACGAACAGTGTGCAGTGTCTCTTCTAAAAGTACCATAAAGTTGCGAAAGTTGCATGCTTTTGAATTTTTAATGTTTGTCACTTTCTAATGTTGATCACAGAACACAGAAACTGATCTACGAGCCTCTACGAACGTCTACGAGTCTCGTAGCAGTTCTTATACTTGTAGCAAACAAATAATTTATATACAAAGCCAGTGTTATCTTTTGACAGAGCTATACTAGAAGTAGTAGTACTAAGTAGTTTATTTTTATTTACAGGAATTAATAACAATATACAATATGAAATACACGTGAAACAGAGCTATCTAAGGACCGTTTTAAACGGTCGTTAAATATCTACATACGAGTACCTTCAAACGAGTCACAAACAATAAATTATTATGATTATAGAGTCAACTCTGGCGATGGGGAATTAATAGACCACTAGTATGTGAAGTATTAACCTTTAATAGTGACGTTGCCTTCTGACCTATGTTCGTGTATTAGAATCTGAGCGGCTAATATTCTTTTTTCAAACGTTTTGATATAGACTCAATATATTTTTATTCAACAAGCTTTCAAGTAGGTACAAAACATTTATAGTTGTTGCATACTCAATTATTTAAAACTACGATTTCTATTTTGTACTAGCCGTACAAATTAATTTATAAATGTAATTACATATAGTTTAAAAATAGGGTTCATGTTCACTGACCACAGGTAAGGTAAATGGCTCGTTCAATAGCTATACTAATCCTTTGTGCGAGGTAAGCACCCTATCATCATTGGTCTCACCCACCAATCTCTTGGATAACTCTCTGAGTAGAAGCCACGCCTCAGGTCCCCACGGGCCTAAAGTTTCAATCTCAAAAATTTGAGATCTTCTGCCGCAGCAGCAGCGGCATCGTCTTAGGCGTAGACGCCACGTATAATCGTTTATAGGATACGTCCAAACAAGTCGCATCCCACATCAGAGGCTTACCACGACTCCAGGGAATTAATGAAATACCGTCAGGCCTCTTACAATCCTCACGTGCTATGCCGTTCGGCTCTAAGATGGACAACACGTTAACGGTGGTGAGTACACTACAGATGACGTTATTAAGACTGGCGTGGCGAGATGACGACATGCGCTGCGGCGGCAGGACAGTCTGTGGTGTCCTTATCTGTCAACCATGACGTCGCAATATCACTCGTGATATCAATAGTGACTCGAGGCATATCGATAGTGACTCCTTGCTACACGGAGTAGTAACCACAGAAAAAGTATTATTATCCATTAACGACACGAAAGAAGAACAAGATTATCCATTAGCGTGCCTTTGCTTGCTGAAGGCAGAGCATGAAGCCAATAACCAGATTCCCGAGCTCCAGAGCTAATGAGGCGACCTCGTTCCGCTTGTGAAGGAACTGAAGCGTGTGAATTGTCAATCAATATTATAATTTATTAAATATATTATTTATTTTATCATATGTTTGGATCCGGAATATTTAAGTTTAGAATTCTTCTATTCATTGATGAAGTTTATTTCAGCTCGCCTAGGTACCTACACGTCATCCTCACTATGTACTTATTATTATACCTGTGCTAATTATTATGTAATCTGTGCCTGTAATATTAAAAAACATACGTAGTGTGAAAATTAAGTGTAATAAAAGAGAAAGGGTTTAATAAAATAATTAAAAAACTGTTTTATTTATATTAGTCTGAAATGACTGAGATGAGATTGAATTTGTTAGTAGAGTGGTATCGAGATTGGGAAGATATAAATACATGTATTTGGGTAAGTCAAATATTATAATATTAGCGAAATTCAGTAGTACGCATTCCAATTTTATTTTATTCTTCATTTCAATACTAAACCTACCTACTATTCTGTAATTGTACCTAATTAGAAATACTTTTATTGTGTACATGTCTAAAAGTATAATATATCGGCTACTACTAATACTTTATATGAGTGGCCAATTCAAATAACAAAATTAATATGCCGCCCAAAAGAATTGAACAATTTAAACTACTCCTGAAAAATCATTCGGTTTTTGCTCGATAAATTATCGTTATTGATTATTTCGTTATTATCATCAAAGAAGGAGTATTTGAGAATTTTCAAATACGGCAGGCAATTCGTTAGAAATGTGTTCCAAATTTAAAATAAATAGGTCAAGTGCGAAAGTCGCGCCGGTATCTACTTACCTACTACCTACTTCATAGGTACCTACTTATTTTTTTCAGCATCATGGTTCATTTACTATCGGTTACTAATACTAGTCTAAATAAAACGTGAAAACTACGAAAATACCAAACAATGTTTTTAAGTTTTTCAATCTAAAAATATATGTTTACTAGTAGCTTAAATCCTTTCCCACGATGCTTTTTATCTCCTTGTCAAATTGTATTGATATGTTTCAAACCAATCACACCCACCACCCATTAAAAAGTTTTTCCCTATTTTAATTCTTTACGAGGTTTATTTTGTAAAATCCTGAAACACGTGTCCATTTATTTTGCATTTTAAGTACCTATCCAAACCAAGTTTCTAAGAAATCACACCACCAGTTACAAAGTTCCCATACAAACTTTGACACCTCATTTTACCCCTTTGTTAGGCTTATTTCCTGTATAGACGTATCCATTTCTTTGGCATTTTATTTATTCATATAAAGTTTCAAGAAAATCGCACTACGCGTTAAAATGTGTCATACATTCGTTTTCACCTCTTTTTACCCTCTAATTCAACCCGAATTTCAAAAAATCCCGCCTTAGTGGGTGGTTTTGCTGTAAAAGGAAGCTACTTTAAAAATTTCAGCTTCTAGCTTCAGCGGCTTAGGCTAATTAAGTGATACTAGCGAACTGCTCCGTCTTCGTATGAGTTAATATCATCATACGAATGTAATCTTTCTACCAGTGTATTGTTTGACTAATTTGAACTAAAATTGCTTATTGTGATTTAACTATAATAGTTTTAGTAGATAACGGATATTTATTACGTTTAACCTTTTAGTTTAACTACACAAGCAATATTAATTCTGATCGCGAAAGTTTAAATAATAAATAATAAATAAATAAATAATCCCGGACATTTTACACAGCATCATCTGGCCCCAAAGTAAGCAGAGCTTGTGTTATGGGTACCACATGACTGATATACTACTTATATACTTTTTATTGTAAATACATACATATTATACATAGAAACACCCAGACCCCAGAAAAATACTTGCAGATCGTACAAACATTTGTCCCGCGGCGGGAATCGAACCCGCAACCTTCTGCGTCTCAGCCGGGTCTTATCCCACTGCGCCAGTGGTCGTCAATAAAAAATAAAACTATAGCTAGACATGTAGCCTCGAGAACTTTTTGCGGGTAATGGTGAAAACTATATCAATAGTTTTCGGAGCGCACACTATGATATATGACTTTTTTTTTGGCTATGTTTCTCGCTGATAATGAATGTCTCTATACCATAAGAATTTTTAAAATGTTTTTGAGTTTTAACATACAAAAAATAAAGTGTTTTGCTCTTAAGAATATTAGCGTAATGTAAGAAAAAGTTACGGTTTTCAGACTATTTCCTTTACTTAAGCTGTGAGACCTTGGTCCTTTCCAAATTTAATGGTTATGCGTCATAACATAAGTGGCCGTATTTATGCCGTTTTTTATGATTGCGTTGAATTAGAAGCTTTTTTTTTAACAATCTAAATTTCGCTTACATGTATGACACATATTTCCAGCAATTTTGATTTAGTAACCAAACTACAGAACCGAATTTGAAGAAATTTCTATAGGACCAATCGGAAAGTACGAACTTTAACATAAAAAAAAATTAAATCGATTCATATATGACGGAGTTTAATTAAGGTAATAAATATTTTAAAAAATACAACCGAATTGAGAACCTCCCTCTTTTTTGAAATCGGTTAAAAATGGCTGTTGATATACAATTAAACAGATAGAAAGACAAAGAAGTGATCCTTTAACGGATCCTATTTTCCTTTTGAGGTACGAAACCATAATTGGAACTGTTTGAGTATCGGACTTTTGGAAGCTTGTTTTCAGCTTCTAAAAGTCAGATACTCAAGTCTTTATAATAGAGATATATCTTATAAACACACACTAGCTATTGAATTATTTAAATCAGTTGCCATCTTTATTCTTTGACATTAGAAGGACAACAATAGACGTACTTAAGATCCACACTATCTAGTTATGGCACCTAAATTCACCTAGTATGTAAGACGTTTCTAAGTGATCCTTGTGATTGTATTGAATAAAGTATCTTTTAACTTTGACTTTGACTTGACTGGTCTAGTACTGGTTCTACAGTAAAAATGCCACATTCATTCGCCTAACCAGAATGATAAATAAATAATGCCGGACATTTCACATAGCTTAATCTGGCCCCAAAGTAAGCAGCGCTTGTGTTATGTGTACCACATGACTGATATACTAGATATATACTTTTTTATTTGTAAATACGTACATATTAAACATAGATATACCTAGATCCGAGACAAATACTTGCAGATCATACAAAAATTTGTCACGAAGCGGGAATCGAACCCGCAACCTTTTGCGTCTCAGCAGGCCCTTGGCCCACTGCGCCAAAGAGGTCTTCTAGCTAAATCTAGCTAGATGGTTTATAAAGTTAAAAAGTATGTAAGTACCTATCTATAGGGTTTCCGTAAATATACCCCGCGCTATGCGAAGTAACAAACTTGGCCACCTTAGTCACACCCGCACATAACCGGGCAAATCGGAGAGGTCGGTTGTATGTAATGGGTTCATCGGTATACAACAGGCTCCCCGTCGCGATTGCAAAAGATGCAATTTCTACAACGATATTTAAGATTACATTACGTAAATAGCTCCTAGAAAAGACTTTCTACTCAGTTAAAGAGTTTTACGAGATGCCAATTATTTGAGAATATTCAATAATGTCATTGTTATAATTTTAAAGATATATAATAGGTAATAATAATTTAAATTATATGATTTAAGTAACTAATTTTACTGTAACTTGGCGTTATTAATAAAATATGATATAGGATATGATATGATATTTGTATTTGTTGGAAGACATACATAAATTCCAAATTTAGAAACGTAACTATGACGACTACAAGCTGTTGACTAATTTCGTACGCTTGTTAATGATCACAGTAGCCGAGCAGTTAATAACGCTGAATACTTAGCCTCTAGTTCAAACCCCACGTCGTCAATCTTTTTGCGCATTATTACATAATTAGTTTTATTTAAAATTTTATATTACCAGAGTGTTGACGTCAACTATTTTTATGAATTTCAACGTTGTTCCTACCGGGTGTCCCACGATAAATTACTGATATTGATAATTATTAGCGATCTCTGTGGCGCAGTTGGCGAAAACCCGCCTTAGATGCAGCAAGTTGCCGGATTGATTCCCGCTGCAGGACCAATGTTTGAATCATACCTGATCTGCAAATATGTGTGTCGCGTCCAGGTGTTTTATATGGAAGTAGTATATCAGTCATGTGGTTCCCACACAATTTGCTATCTTTTGGGCTAGACTAGAAATGTCCATCATTGTTTATTTATTGATAAATCGGCTCTAACATTAAATAGCCATGGAATAATGGTATTATTGTAAAGACTACAATAATAATAGGTACCTACCTAATTAATAACTTTGTAAGTATTTACATACACAATGTAAATAAGTAGGTACTACGTACAACATTGTTGATTTTCATAACAAAAACAAACATGGTTCATCTGTATTCATCGGGCTCGGTAGACAAAAACTGAATCTGAGGTTTCAGATCTTTCAGCAACTTAAATCTTTGAGGATGTATGAAGGGACTAGTCAGGGGCACGACCAAACATTATATTTGGCACGTCCCACGCTTTTACAGTCGTTATTATTCCGTACGTGAAAGGTTACAAGCCCATCGCCACTTTGCCGAAGGAAAAATCCATTGGTGCACAACAAGGATCGAACCCACGACCTTATGAACGGAAGGCAAGGGTCCTACTACAACTACACGATCATGATTTTTAATTCTATTATACTTAACCAGCTGCTGCCCGCGGCTTCGCACGCGTGGTACCTACATAAAAAGTAGCCTACGTCCGTCTCCAAGGTCCCATGTATCTCTATACCAAAATTCATCAAAATCAGTTCAGCGGTTTAGGCGTAACAGACAGACAGACAGTTACTTTCTCATTTATAATATTAGTAGGGATTATCTGCTGCCTGCGATTTCGCACGAATGGTATCTGCATAAAAAGTAGTATATGTCCTTGCCAAAAATAATAATAATGATAATCATTTAGTCTTATAATAAAACAAACAGGTTAAAACTAACTAACATTCTAAGGAACTTAAGTAGATAGGTGTGTATTACTAACAATAGAAAATAAAAACTAAAACGAAACAAATTTGAAATGGTACCAATAATGTACAATCATGTAGAAGATACTCTATCTGCTTACAAAAAATCATCAGGATCCGTTTAGCCTTGTACAGGTATGATACAGACAGATCTTTCGAATTTATAGATTAGTATGGTATGGAGTACTATTGGTGCGGAAACCGGTATCTCGTAGAACCTAAAAAGTTCGAAGACATGTGCCAAGCGCACGAAAGGAGCCTCTGAGGCGCACTTTACCTAACCAGTGTGATCGTTTCATCACACTGGTTCTCAATTACTAGTAACATGGTAAGAAAAGGAAGATTAGTATGGAGTGTGGATATAGAATATGGAATATAAATAAATAAATAAATAAATAATGCCGGAGATTTCACACAGCATCATCTGGTCCCAAAGTAAGCAGAACTTGTGTCATGGGTACCACATGACTGATATACTACTTATATACTTTTTTCTTGTAAATACATACATATTATACATAGAAACCTCCAGACCCGAGACAAATAGTTGCAGATCATACAAACATTTGTCCCACGGCGGGAATCGAACCCTCAACCTTCTGCGCCTCAGGCATGCTTTCGCCCACTGCGCCACAGAGGTCGTCAGGTGGTTATGAAGTCTACATGGAGGGCAATTCGTAGCCGTAGACTTCGTAGCACAAACTCGATTCAGTCAATCATGGTCTACTCTACGCCTACGATAACTTTTAAAATAACATTTTGTAGGTTTGTTGATAGTGTGGCATATAGTTTAGTGATAGAATAGGTATTGTCGTAGCCGTTGGTAATACCTACCTACTTACATCTCAACGTGTACCTACATGGTATTTGTAAATTGTTTGCACTTGCGTTTGCATTTTATCATTAGATTTATTTATATATACGTCTTAAAAACTAAAAGAAAAACGACTTCATTAAATGAAATTTGAGCCCGTAAAGCCCATAAGTCGGTTAAAAATAGGCCTTTATGTACTAGGTACTAGGTATAGATACATAGTTACAGTTTCATAGTAACATATGCTAGAAAAATTAACTATATGTTGGTACCGTGTTGGAAGTAGGTAGGTAGTACCTACTTCCATATCTACTCTATATTAATATTATAAATTAAAAAGTGTCTGTATGTCTGGTTACATGTTACGTGACGAGTTAAATTCCTTACCTACTTAGCTGAAAGATTGTAATGATTATGGGGAATATGTCATGATTATGATAATCTTGGAAAGGTCATAATTATGCTGTATATTTTTATGTAGGTACCACGCGTGCTAAGCTGCAGGTGGAAGCTAGTAAGTGGCAGGTACTATAAAACATATGCCTCCATGCATATGTACAGTGGCTAATTCCGCACGATATGTCATTTAATGACGAAATTAGACGACTTTCAACGATAGTAATGTGAATAAAATATCGAGGTTTCGAAAACATTGTGTATTTACATGAAGAGTCTGAATTCATACGTACTTAGTTCAGCAACCGCCATACAGATGGCGTTACTTATACAGAACTATTTTTTTAAGACTCCTGTTTTGGTTCCCACGCTTCCGTTGGGGACAGCTGCAAATTTATCTCGATGCATCCACATCACAGAAAACTTAATTATACTCGTAGCGGAGATGCACATGCCTCGTGCCACAGAACAGATAGGTAGTACTTAATAATTTTGTTGTTAGGTAAACCAATGTAGAGCCAGTAGGTAAACATAGTGCATTACCTACACGAGCCGAGACAGAATGGGATGCAAGTGGGATGTAGTCTAGAAATGGTAGGTAGATAGTAGTAGATAGTGACTAACTACCACCTCACTCACAATACCCTAGATTATACTTGTATTGTATGGGTATAGGTACCCATATTATAGGATATTGTCTGGTATGGTGTTATGGATGAATGAAAAATCAAAGAAAACCTTCACCCATACATACCTACACAAAGCTCACCCGGGCACGATTTCATTGATTCATCCGAATCCACCTCGGTATACCGACGGAGACAAAAGAGGGATAAGCCAATTTGTCTCTGTCTCTCCATTCAACGAGTCTAACAATACAAATGCATGCAATGCTATTGGTTGATTCAAAATGTGTACCCCTGTATCATAGTGTAGGTTTTATATTATACTAGCGACAAGCCCCGGCTTCGCACGGGTGCAATGCTGATACTAACTATACTACAGAATGGTTATCCCTAAGAGATAACCATATAAAATCACGGACTTTTTTGTAGACCTTTTGAGGGTGTACAATACTGTAGTACATTATTTTGATCTATCTCGTAGGGTTCAGACAGCGTTTGTAAGCGCAAAAATATGTGTTTATTTACGACACCACATTGGGAACCTCTAAAATTGTCAGTGTTTATCTACTATATTATGCATGTTTAATACATATAAACCTTTCTCTTGAATCACTCTATCTATTAAAAAAAACCGCATCAAAATCCGTTGCGTAGCTTTGAAGATCTAAGCATACATAGGAACAGACAGACAGCGGGAAACGACTTTGTTTTATACTATGTAATGATTTACACTTTACAGTACAGTATGTAATGTATGTACACTTGTTTAAGGTTACTAGTAGTTGTATGGCTGGTGTATTGTAATATTAAGTAATGTAAGTGTAGGTAATGTAAGTTCTAACAATTGTATGCTTCAAGAAGCTATAAATAATATTACCTAGATGGTGATTTTATTTTTACTTTCCTGCCAATATTCCCGTAAACCAAACTGATCATAGTTAATAAAAATTTGTTAAACACAGAGTCATAGACATCGGTTTACGATTGTAACAAGACTCATTATTTTCCCTGGGAAACGCAGAAAATAATAAATTCCGGATATATTTTTTCAATTTCGCGCCAAGCTATAACAATCTGCCTTCAGTAAGCTTGACTCCGGTCTGGCATACACGCATCTCGCTCGCTTTATACACCGAAATGGCGGCGTAGTCTTTCGATCTCTATCAAACTTTATAAATACGAGCGAGATGCAGCTACAATCCTAATAGTATTGTGACTGGCCGGCCACGCGAGCGAATCCATGTTCGTCAACTCGTTCGTATTATATCGTTCATTCATTCGTTGTTGCATTGCATCGACTGCGACATCAAATCAACAGTGTTGACAACTTGGGGATTTTTCCTTAAATTTAGGGAGTAGAAGATTTAAAATAAATTTCCAGGGCATGTTAGATTTTTATTAAGGGCTTTAAATAAAGCATGCAATTGCAGAAATGGAATATGGTATGAAATAAAATGAAATAAAATGAAATGAAATAAATTTATTTTGACACACACACACTGATAAAAGTTACGATAATATAGTAGGTACACAGATCCAACCAATACTAACTAACTAACTAATACTAAACCTACGTGTACCCACCTTGTTCCAAACCTAGTCTGCGTTTGTCAAGAAAGCACAGTCTCAGCTTTATGCTATTTCACACAGTGCGAAATAGCGCTGGTTTTCAGACTGCGCCGAACAAGGAGGGTGACATCATGCCGTGACAAAACGAACAATTTTAAAATTAGAACAGGAGTAAACAAAAAAAAAATAAGAAAACTTAAAATATTACTTAGTTAAAAGGATAACAATACATATATAAATAGCAAAATACATTTATTTACACAACTAAAATAATTAACTAAAATGACTGGGAACAAACTGGACTACATAAAATTAAAATTGTTTTGGTGAAATGAGGTGAAAGAGGTGAGAAACGAAAAGTGAAATGCAATACAAGGTAATCGATAGTAGAATGAACGCTTCCCCATCAAAATGGACGTGCCGGGAACTTTTGGTAAGTTGGCTATTCGTAAGTAGGTATTTGGTACCTAGCTATGATTTCTGCGAAGAGATAAGAAGTTTCTTAAGGGTTAATTTAAAAGTATTCACTGTTTTAAGGGCACGAATTGGTGGGGGCAAATCATTCCAACACTTCGTATGTCGTAACACACCAAATATGTTTGTTGGTATATAAATGTTAAACTATGATTATAATATTTTATAAATCTTACTTATATTATAAATATCTTAATTAGGTTAGTTAGGTTAGTATCGTAAGATATTATATTGAAATTCCAAAACGCAATAATAGCGCGTTATATTTTTCCTATGGCGTCATCTAGTAGAATTTGAGGCCAAATAACTATTATATGTAATATATAATATTCACTAAAAATTAGGTGAGATTGTATTGAATTCTCACGCGTCATAGTGCTACACGTTTTCACACTGTTTAAAGGTAGCACCCGTTAAATTTCAATCCAGGGGTATATTTTGCTGTGTGTTATCCATTATGGCAGTCAGAACTTTGATTCATAAGATATTGACAAATTGGATAGTCTCAAAAGTCGCGCATTTCAAATGATCAGACTGGTTTTTTTGTTTCTTTAAATTTAATGGTGCTTACATACCATATTTTTGGTGTTGGTGTGTTACAGGAGCTTAATAATTTAAAAACGATGTATTAGATAGTAACTTTGACGTTTTTGGGCTTACAGAAAGTTTTTTTTCCTGGGGAAAAATGTTGATAGGGGCTGGCAACACTGTAAATCAACCGTTTTCCATCCAGCCAGAGTGGTACAGACTACAGACAGCGCGTTCCTTCGCGTCGCGCTATACTCGTCTCGCATAACCTAAAAAGTTAAACAACCCTGTTATTTTTAGTACATTCTTTTGTTAACATTTTATACTCATGGTTACCTCGAATTTATAAGTTAGTGCTGTGAATATTTAGTTACGCCCGGTAAAACAGGGCGTACGTTGTGTGTATTTTTGTGCAAAGAAAAGTAAATACAAACGGCAAGCTGTGGGGCTCGGGGGCCTTTTTTTTGCCGCCGCAGGGGATGTACTATCCTGTAAGTATCCACGCTCATTCTTTCTCCATCGAACGCTTTTGCAGATCACAGGATCACTGTAAAACAATGTAGGACAACCTGCCCAGATTTCATCTTTGAATCATGGCATTTTATAATTGTATGGACAGATGCATGCAAACAAACATTCTTTACTCAAATTCACGTAACGCTGCTTCTATTTATTAAACTGGATATTTCTGACTTTATATTAGTTGTATTTTTAGGACGAGTGTAAACAACATTGTAGATCAGCAAAACGCTCAATTATTCCCATTTCTCGCATTATTGTCTTGGCGTAAACAAATTAGTAATCAATTTATTTTTAGATAAATACGTGCATAAATTACTTCGTAGCTAGGAACAATGAACTTTGACGATAGATTGAACTGGAGTTGAGTAGTTAATCTCGTGTCATCCTTTGTTGTGACATTTAATGATTTTTAATTGCTTATGTACTATTGTGAAAGACAATGCCAGCCAAGCCACCATCAACAATTCGATTTTAAATACTCACTAGCTCCCAGCCAGCTCCAAGCCTAGACTAACCTAAAGATCAATTGGTCAAATGCTATATAAAAAATAAATAATAAATTGATCTCACACCTAGCTTGACTATCTCTTGACCATGTTAACTAATTATGATCAAGCAACTTAAGTTGGATAAATCAAATTTAATTGTGTAAACTCTTCTAGCTTTGTAGGTCTGTTTATTTATCTATAATATGCTTGTCCAACGATAATAATTTTGATAATACTTTCATTTAATATTTAATTTAATACTTTTATTTTGCTTATTTAATAATACTTTTATTTTTTTTACTTGTTAGAGAGGGTGAAATCAAAACTGGTGTAAGTAATCAAGTGTAAAAAATGTAAAAAAATCGAGTTAGAACCTCTATTTCAATCGGATTAAACTTAGATAAAACAGATCAGGTCCGTACCTATATAAAATAAAATAAAATGATGTAAGTAAGTAATGTAAAAAACGATTTACCTATTTATTAACACTTCAAAGCAATGTGGACATCAGGTAGACCTGTCCCCCATGCTAGGACTAATAAAGCCTATATAGTGGGACCCACAGAAAACAAATCATAGATAAATAAAATAAATAATCCCGGACATTTCACACAACATCATCTGGCCCCAAAGTAAGCAGAGCTTGTGTTATGGGTACTTACCACATGACTGATATACTACTTATATACTTTTTTTTTTGTAAATACATACATATTATACATAGAAACACCCAGCCCTGAGACAAATACTTGCAGATCATACAAACATTTGTCCTGCGGCAGGAATCGAACCTGCAACTTTCTGCGTTACAGCCAGACCTAAGCCCACTGCACTACAGAGGTCATACAGCACTGATAATACTAAATTAATAAAATAACTGGCCGGAATACCTGCTACTTCATCTTCATGTTGTCATACAGAAACTACTATTCTAAAGAACCCTAAACACAATATTTCTATGGTTACTTTCCAAAAAGTTATGTTCACCATCACTCCATACCCTGAAATATTAGGCCTTTCATCAAACCTGGTGCAAAAAGAAGAGATCCTGGTACCCTGGTTACCTTAAATGGTTTTCAAAAAAAACAAGTGTTATCCCTAATACATTGCTTATTAAAGCATAATTAAAAAATATATAGTTACCTATAGTTATGTATAGTCCTTAATCATTTGCATTGTAAGTATGCTAGCAAATCGGACCATGCATTAAAAAAAATCCTATACAAATTATAACACCTCCAACATATTTCATTGTGAACGTTCCACAAATGCGATTTGTCATACAAAAGTTTTCAAAATTCAACCCGGGGGGGGGGTTGAATTTTGAAAAACCACCACGCTAACTAATTATATGTGATTGTAAGTTAGAGGGTATGTCTCTAGTCTCTACGACCAGCGGTTTATTCAAATATTTGTTGTCTATTTCATCTTTATACCCTCTACCTGATTCATACTAACAATCCTAAAACCTGATAATATTTGATTTACATTATTAGTAGGTACCATCCTTTTTTGCTGAGCCATCTTGCTAATATGGGCGTTATCTGCTGCTTCAAGTTTTGACATAGGTTGTTACTTGCTTACTCTTTGCAATTTTTAATTATAACGTTTAGAACCCCCGCTTTGAATATTAGATCCGAAATGTCGGGCGTCAGAAGGGAAGATTACTGAAACCCGTTCGTGGCTCAAGGTGAACGTGAAAGCCGACCAGAGATGGTAATAAGGACAAATTATTAGCATTCCGGCCCTTTGTTCACGTTGCGAGTTCATGGGTGTTTAACTTCACGACTTTGGTCGGTTGGTTCTGCTAGCAAGGGGCCGACTACCTGCAGCCACCGTACAACCCGGTGCGAAGTGGTAAAGTTAGAGCAATACTTTTTTTTTGCGACATGTCTGGTCTGGCGAAATCTGAACTGAACAATGCCCGTTCCATAATTAATGCAGTACGAATTTATCCCTATTTTTCTTTATCGTGCAGAAATATTTTGTTGTTGTTCAAGCCGGTAGATATTATTCAAACTTAGACCAATTCAATTATTGCGCGGCTGATGATCAAACTTAAACAGGGAAAAGTGAAAGACGATCAAAAGAAGCTTACATCAAATATTGTCAACCGCCTGCGTCGTACCTTTTATTACTATTTCCTATAAAAACAAAACCAATCTCAAATCAATCTGAAAGCTGAAAATTTGCTCCATATTTTTGCGAGTTTACTCAAGTAAATAGGTAAGTACATTAGCTCGCGACCACGGTTGTTGCAACATAACCGAAGCGTTGGGAATAAATTAAAGTAAATACCCGTTAACAACAAAAACAATATGAATTACCTATGATCGCTAAAGTTTAAAAAATACTTTTATACAGAAATATGTAAGAGGCATAATTACCTACCTAGTTATAAATGTTATAATACAACACAATGGTATGGTACTTGAAAAGGTGAAATTACTCTGGCTACATCTGCGAGGACTTACTTAATCATTCAGTTTAAAAGAAACCGAGAACTTAGCGTCAAGATCCGATTATCGCTCCCCTTGCTAGTAAACAGCTTAGCCAGTTGTTACGTTGTTAATAACAGTATTCCACTCGCCCCTATAATATTTTAAATTTGTCACTGACGCGCTCCGTATTTTAAACGCATTACAAAGAAACTACAGGACTACAACATACGTAACAGATTTAATTATAATTTCCAATTCATTGTGATTTGGGTTATCCATAATTTCTCATCATATTGGTATTTTGGTTCAATGAGGTCTTTTGTATTTCTTTAACAGCCTAAAAGCCAAAGAATACTCTGAACTATGGAAGAAACCAGTTACTAAATGAATGTAGTAGCATGTTGTTGTACTTATTGCTTGTGTGCAGTATTATGAGACTGTAAAGCGAAAAGCCGGAGTCGCTCTAGGCCCGCTGGCACTCATTTGTTTCGCGATTGCGCCACGTGTTGACGGACACTAATCAACAACCAGGCCCCAGGCATGCTTGCTTGCAAGTTGGTATGCTAAAATGTTCTTGTTGACAAAGCTTCCGCAGCAAATATCTATGATAGTTTAGTTTCAATCTGAACTTGTTCGGCTTTCAGTTTAAATTGTCTCTCTCAATTAAAACTCTTAGAGCTGTCTGGTTTGACTACTTATTAGGCATTTATTACACACTTAGTCTAATGACCGCGTAACATTTAATCTATTCCGTCTAGTATCTATTCTTATTTCGTATAAGTATAAAATTTGCCTAGCAGTGGCTGGGAGACCTTCGTACCGTCCTTATCCTTCGAGATCTCCCACCGTCCTCTCTCAAAATAATAATTGTAAATAATGAATGATGACATTGACAGACTCCTTCAAGAATGTGTAAAAGGCGCATTAAGTACGACGCAGTTATACGAAACCGAAGATTATGACCGACGACGTATGTTTTATGACCATTAATATAGAATTTAACTGTTATTGTTTTGAGCCCCATGTCCCTTTGTAGCTCGATACCTACTAAACTATGTACCTACTATTCATCGTGTCCGTTAACGACCTTCGAAGTTGTTGTGATGGCATCTGCAACCTCGTATTTCCGTTCGCAATAGGCTTTCTTGACTTGTGGCTTCTCAGAGTTTTTTTGCACCCTCTATGATACCTTCCTAGCGGTTTTCTGCGGTTTAAGCAAATGTAGTCATTATTTAGTCTTAATTCACTATTCATATTTTACTTTGAGTGAGTATGTTTTGCAATGTATCGGAATTTGCGATGTCGTATCGCATAATATTCAGATATATTTTGGAAAAATTGGCGATTTTCCAACAAAATAGATATCAATTTAAATGGCGTCGTTGGGTATCACACGAGTGTCGGCGACTTGAGTGCTATTATACATGATTTACATTTCCCACTGTCCGCTTAATGGAGATTTTGGGACCATAGACTCTAGACATTTCTATGTCACGAATATTTGGGTGCTAAATCATTTTATGACGTTAATTTCGTTAATTAATAATACGATGTCTACAACAGTGTTACTTGAGTTCTGGCTATGACTTAAAGAAAGTATGTAGTTAATTATTTTAATTAATGTGACAATCAGTTATTTTATAAAAATAATGTGGAAAGAACTTTAACTCGTAATATAAGAGTCAAAGATTAGTAGCGTAGTTCCACCACCATTTGAAATTCGTCGGGTAAAACTGCGTTTATTTTTTTCATGATTGGATAACAGCGTCTCGTCGTTTTCAGACTAGAATTAATTTAGGCATAAGTTTTCCATTTCGTATTCCGTTTAGGATTTTTCGTCTTTTGAGGCACAGAGCCTTAGAGAAGAATACTAATTACATGTTTGTGTGAATACAAAGTAGATCATCGGTTGCCTATTATAATTTACAGATAAGAGATTATCATTATTCAGTAAATGTCATAATAAATGACATGCTATTCTCAATGGATAAAATACGTTGTCTCTCCATTAATAATTAGTAAACAGAATGTACTGTGTTACACAGTACATATTCGCATGAACTATTTGATTGATATGCTCTCGTATTGTTAAAGATTTATTAAAGGCTTCTTCCTGTTGTATCTGCATTCACTGATTGGAAGACATTGCGTGTTATTCAGATAACAAGGTCGCGTTATCTGCAGGTCGGTTATTTACCACAGTTTTTATGCTTTACATTTACTCGTATCTAGTACATTCAAAACATTCTCGTGGTCATTTAAACATAGGTTCAAGGATATAGAAGTCGAAAGAGAGAGAAAACGGGAGAGATGTAAAGATATTAGGTGATCATGTATGTACATGTGTTCACTTTTGACATTAAACATGAATGTACTAAAATTAGTTAAATTGAAAATAAAAACAACAAGTTGTCAATTCCAAAGTAGTGGGCTGGGAGATCGTGGGATCATAAAAACAATCATATCAATTATTTGACTCATTTTGCAATCTTGGTACCCAGTCACTAGATGGTGGATAGAGATGAGTGTGAATTAGGTAATGTGAAAGATTAATTAAGCGTGACTAGGCGAGGCAGATATCCACGCGTGCGTAACCCTCTAACCTATACTTATGAGGCTCCTTGCGGGTCGTGATCATCTTTCTAGAAGAGTCTCAGTTTTAATAACCGTTATAATAGCAGCCATCAATTTACTAGTATATTTTTAGAATGCGCTAGTTCTTCTTGCGTTAGTTACTCCTCTAAATTTGAATTGCTTTAAATTAATACAATAGTGCGTAATTATAACAATAAAGATAATTTAGGTGCTTATGTATTTCCTAAATTGGGGAGGCCTACGCCAAATAGGTGACTACTGTGTACTAACAGTAACTTGATTACTAAATTTGTCGCCAAAGTCATCAGACATAGACCTAAGGAAAGACGCCTTGAAAATCTTACTCGTTTCCTAGTAGTAAACTCTTTATAAAGTTTGTTTATTGAGGCGTGTAGATACCCTATTCTATACACGAGAAAGAGCCTTGAGTTGGTACTTGTCGAGCTTTGATTGCACCCAGTGAGCCGACCCGGCCCAGCCCGCTCAAAAATGCACGGGTGAAAGGAAGCTACTCCAATGTTTCCGTGCCCATGAAGCCTTGAATGAACTGTATTCTGTCGTGTTTGTATTTTTTTTATCATTAGCTGTGTTGGAGATGTTTGTGTTATCAATATCACAAACTAATGAGTCGATTAGTTTATCATTGCTTTCCCTATTAATTATCACGTGACTAGCTAGACTATACCGAAATAACGATACGGTATACCTAGGTATATTGACTTGTTTGTGTCCTATTAGTGATATAATGTGACATTTGTGTCAAGTTAATAAGCTGTATTTAATTATTTATGTAACTAATTATTGTTTAAAACAGAACATTTAGCAGCACAAATAAGAACATCTTTGAATAGCTGATCGTTTAAGCAGTACTCCTTTTATAAAATAGGTACTTTACGTCCCTTATGAGATTTAGTTGATCTATACTAATATTATAAAGAGGAAAGATTGGATTGTTTGTTTGTTTGTATTGAATAGGCTCCGAAACTACTGGACCGATTAGAAAAATTCAGCTACACTATCCCCGGGTGACATTTGCTACTTTTTATCCCGGAAAAATTGATTTGTCTCGGGAAAAATCTTCAACGCAGGCGAAGCTGCGCGCGTGAACAATGCACAAAACACCATCTAGCCCCAAACTAAGCATAGCTGCTTATGTAAATCAAGTTCTTTTTTTAAGGGTTTCGATGTTCACAAGGAACCATTATAGTTTTTCGCATTTCCGTCTGTCTGTCTGGCCGCCTCTTTTTAGAAGCTCTTGCTTGCAGACTATTTGTGTTATGATAAAAAATTGCACGTTAATACATAACATATTAGGGACAAAGTTATGAAAAACATTTTTTTTACAAATTAAGTATATTTCGGATTACCTTGCCTACAAGAAATGAGGGGTTGTTAATTTTACTGTCATCGTGTGGTTAGTTTGGACTAACCAATGGTCATTCATATTTCTACTGACTTCGGAATCCTTTTATTTGGCGTGGTCCAGCACGCGCAAAATTTTATATAATTGTTTTATTTCATCTGTACTACAAATATGAGTGGAACCGACCTGCCATACCCAGCTCCGTGCAATGACTTGTTGAAGGTAACAACACTAAACAAGGTGAACTACTCATTAAGTGGCTTGATGCTTGTGGCGTAAAACTACCAACGAACGGCGCGAGGCGCGACGTTGTTTGCGAATTGCTAATGTTCAATGCTCTCATACACATCTCAATCTATCCAGCAGCGCCAGAGACGAGCACAGCCAACGGCCGGCTAATGGACAGCGGTCTTGTTAAGACAATAATATGTATACACATATACGAGTACGTCTGGCGTTAATCATAGTAGGATCAAAGTCGAGCTTAATGTAATTATACGATGTTTGAGTTTTGTTCGAATTGCTGCTTTCTTATTATCAAAATGGGTGTTTTGTGACCTTCGTTTTAAATGGCATAGGTTTATTTATGATGAAATTTATTTGCCAATAGGTACTTAAACATACGGAAACGTGCTTATATTTAATTTATATCCAACCGAAGATGTATTAGTTGGTACTCTAGTAAACCATAAGTAACTTATAGTACTAGAGACCGCTATAAGAAGAAAGATGCATTTGTTTAGGAACAATTGCGTCGATTTAGATAGCGGTTTTACTTAAATGTGTTTCGGTGATAGGTACATATTTTTCACCGTATTTACAAAGGACTTTCAACTACTGATGTCGGTGTTGAGTTTATATCATTTTTTTTTATAAATCGGAGGAATCGTATTTTTTGTGATCTGTCGATAGGCTTTGATCGCGTTCACCATGAAACTCTAATCAGGAAACTACATTGATGGTTACAATGGTGGTTACACTTAAGCTTCTCATATCCTACTGAAGTGACCGAATACAACGAGCAGATGTAAATGGAAAGCGTTCTCCGGCGTCAATGGAAAAAATGGGTATACCACAAGGATCACTGCTCGGGCCAAATTGATATAAATGATTTACCTAAACTTGTAAAGGGTATCACGAGAATAAATATAAATAAGAAATAAATATTGCTAGACAATGCACACAACACTATCTAGCCCCAAACTAAGCATAGCTTGTAATATGGTAACCAGATGACTGATAATAATAAATAATAATACTTAATCATTGCATAGTATAAAATAAAGTAGCTTCCCGCTGTCTGTCTGTCCCTTTGTATGCTTAGATCTTGAAAACTACGCAACGGATTTTGATGCTGTTTTTTTAATAGATAGAGTGGTTCAAGAGGAAGGTTTTTATGCATAATATAGTAAAGATACTCTGATAATTTTAGAGGTTTCTAATGTGATGTCTGTAGTATATTTAGCATCGGCATGCACCCGTGTGAAGGCGGGGAGAGTCGCTAGTAATAAATATTGATGGACAATGCACACAACACCATCTAGTCCCAAACTAAGCATACTGATTACTGACTGATAGAATACTTATATGTTGTTAAATACATACTTATAATATTTTATAACACCCAGACACAGAACAAACACCTATGTTCTTCACACAAATGTTTATCCTGGAAGGGAATCGAACCCTCAACCTACAGCGCAGAAGGCAGAGCTACTACCATACCAACTGAGCTGACAGGCCAGCAATAATAATAATACCGGACATTTGACACAGCATCATCTGGCCCCAAAGTAAGCAGAGCTTGTGTTATGGGTACCACATGACTGATATACTACTTATATACTTTTTTCTTTTTATACATACATAAATATTATACATAATAACACACAGACCCGAGACAAACACTTATATATATAATTTAAATACATAATTATGATACTTTATATAACCCAGACGCAGAACAAACATCTAAACTCATCACACAAATGTTTATCCTTACAGCGCAGAATGCTCAACTACTACTAACTGAGCTGACAGACTAGAATGTACTGTTTGATGATGACAAGACACTTTTTTTTAAATTAAACTGACGACTTATTAATTTAGACGATATAGGTAAACAATGCAATCTGTTAAGTTTTTAACATGGTTCAATGTAAACAACCTATTACTAAATAAAAAAAAAAAAGATATGCATTCGTTTTATACTGCGCAATGTTCAAACAAATGGAAGCCAAAATAAAAAATAAAACGAAGGAAGATCTCGTCGACACCACAGTGTTTTTAGGCATTACCTTATAGAATATGCTGCATTGGGCAGTACTTTATCGAAGAGACTCAGCTATGCGGCATACGCTGTCAAAAAGATCCATCACTTTTCCGACGTAGATACCACTAGACTTGTTTACTTCAGCTACTTTCATAGCATTATGTCTAACGGCATTCTGTTGTAGGGGTATGCTGCATATTTACACCATATTTGTGTTGCAGAAGTGGGCTGTTCGTGAAATTTATTACATGCCGAATGCCGAGAATGTAGCCGTAGAGAATCGCTTTGACACAAATTTAAGGAATTAAATATCATGACGGTGCCTTGTTAGTATATACATATATGTATCTGACTACATTTATATTATAAAATGTAAAGTATGATTACAAAAATGTTTGTTTAAAAAACTAGCGATAATTGAAAATGAAAATGAAAAATGTATTTATTACAGCAAAACATACAAAAGCTTAACTAAAACTAACATTTTATCTAAGAATATTAACTCAAAAAAAAAACCCATGTAGTTTGCAGACAAACCGTTACAGTTTTTGAGGTACCTGGTGATTTCCTCACTAGGCGACACCTGTATCGAGGAAACCAAAGTACGAGTTTACATAATACAAGTTTTCGGATAACGGGTTGAGTTAACAATATATAGGAATAATATAATAGTAATGCAATAAATATTTATTTAATTGAAAAGAGGGAATTTAAAATAAAATGAAATAAAAAAATAAATAAATGAATAAATGTATAGGTACGTATAATAGTGATGTAATATTGAATCATTATATAATGGTATGTAGTATGTCTTCTGTAGCATCGTAAGATAATGTAGAAAGCCATTTACGAATACTAAGCTTGGCCTTCACTAGGTTTAGGTTTTTGATGTCGCAATATTTCACAACCTGATTATACACATGTATTTTTATGAAGTTACCTACGCGTTGTGCAAATTTTGTCTTAACAGTAGAAGTATTTAGTCTGTAGACTCTACGATCGCACAAGTATTCAAACTCAGGAGAAAGGATAACCGACTTATGCACTGAAATTGTGGTTTTTAATATAAAAAGTTGGTGGATAGATAGGACTCCAGCTTCTTCATAAAGACTTGTGGTAGGGTATAAGGCTTACGGAGCATAACTTTAAGGACGGAGCGCTGCGCTCGCTCAGCCTAAATAATAAAAGATTTTGCTGCACTGCCCCAACAAGTAATGCAATAAATTATAAGGGACTGACACAGAGCGTAGTATACAGATTTTAAAGTATCAATGCATGCAACATACCGCAGATTCCTCATAACATTTACGAGCTTTCTAATTCGAGCCGTGAGAAACTCTATATGAGGTTTAAACTATAGATTTTGGTCAATATGCACTCCAAGATATTTTAAAGTAGGAGTTCGCGTAAGTGACTCACACATGCATGGGCTAGCATTGTTGTGAACCTTAATGTTTGCATTAGTATCTGGGGCTGAAGCCGCGGTCTTATGAAGGCTCAAGTACATGTTTTTTTTAGTGTTGATGAGTGTCATTCCACGTTCGGCAAGTGAATTCACTTTAGGCCATGAGGGTCTATGAAAAATCACTGCAGTATCATCTGCGTAGCACACTATGTCTGTATTAGGAATTGGAACGTCGTGAATGTCATTTATGTATAGGAGAAATAATGTGGGACCTAGAATACTGCCCTGTGGTACGCCGAAATGAATTGACTGCAATTTACTTGTCATCCGGCCAATCCTTACGCACTATCTGCGATCCAACAAGTAACTTCGAAACCAGTTTAAGGCAACACCCCGAACTCTTAGGCCTTCCAATTTTCGAAGATGTATAGGAACGGAGACAGTGTCAAAGGCCTTGGCCAGGTCCAGAAAAATACCAACACAGCACCTCCCGCAATCCAGGTGTGATGACACTGCATTAGTCAAGAACGTAACCGCATCTTCCTTGTTTTTACCTCTACAAAAACCATATTGTTTGGGAGATAGTAGATTATTGGATTCTAGGAAATTAATCAAACGTTTATTAACCAGGCTTTCGAGTAGTTTTGAGAAGGTTCCTAAAAGGGAGATCGGTCTGTAATTGTCGACTAAATCTTTTGATCAACTTTTATATATAGGTGTTACTAATGCGATTTTCCAGTCACGAGGAAAAATGCCAGAAGAAAGACTCAGGTTTAGTACGTGCGTAAGCGGCGGGATGATTTCATTCTTTATAAATTTGATGAGGGCGTTGCCAAAGCCACCCATTCCTGGAGCTTTATCATTTTTCAGATTGATTAATTGTTTTTAATTGATTGCCAAAGTTTTTTTGGATTTTTTTTATTTGCCTTTAGTTCTCTATTTTCATAATCATATTTAAGTTTTCTCAAAAAATCCCTAAAGTAATTTTGATAGCGTGTGTAGGTTTTTCTTAATATCACATTTTCCGGATCGCTCCTAGCTCGTATATGTAGTATCACGATTTCGCATGCATCTCATAAGCCCTTGAACTCTTACCTCCTACTTACCTTGAACTCTTTTGAGTGTTTATTTACGGTTTTAATCAAGATCTCTGTAAAAACTTCATTAGCTTTATTTAAATCATTGGTATTTGTTACAATGGACCAATCGACATCTTTAAGATCATTTTGAATGGAGCTGAAGTCTCTTTGTGTAATAAAGTTATTTGGACGTATTGACATTTTTTTAGAAATATTGAGTCAGTGATGAATTATAATATTAATACTAGAAATAAATATAAACTTGCTGTTCCCACACAGTAATGATCAAGCGACATATTAGATTTGTCGATTAGCAAACTTAAAAACGTAATAAAACAGAAACTGTATCTCTTATACAGATTATTTTGAAGACAATAAAGTTTGTGGTGAATCTGCTCCAACTCGACGCACCGCACAGTAATATTATTTGCAACGCTCATACAAAACAATGTTGAGACCAGGCGAGTTTCTTGCCGGATTCTTCTTGAACTGGGGTTAGGAGGAATCAGCACCTAAATTCATTAGCATGTAAGTAGACGATTCAAAGTGGTCCTTGTGATATTATTAAATAAATATATTTTTATACGCTTTATATTAGCTTCAGTTGTACGTATGTTTGTATGTAACCGACTCCTTAGGACGCGATTTTTACCCACTTTAAACGGCCAGATTTCATTCAAATGTTGTACACCTGTCAAAGACCGATGACAATGCAATAATTCGAAAAACAAAATAAAAAAAAAAATATCCGATTATCCTAAAACTAAAAAGTAGAAAATATATAATAATTAAAAAAAACTAAAAAATACGATTTATGTAGAAAACCAACTAAAAAATTGAAAATATATTTTAATAAATGTAAGTAAGAAAAATATGTTTTAATTAAAAAAAATCGTGGGGTGCATGGTGGAAGGATTATCAATTCGATAATATTTTAAAAAGCACCCCACGCTTTTTGTTAAATAAAACATATTTTTCTAACTTACATTTACTTATTAAAATTTATTTTATATTTATTAGTTTGGTTTTCTATACAAAGCGTGTTTTTTTAGTTTTTTAAACTATTATTTATTGATAGGGAAATCTGCATTCATATATTTTCAGAAAAACTCCTTTTTATCTTACTGAAATGGTAGATTTTCTGATGACCTGAGAGCTGGCGAGATTTAATGTTGAAAATGAAGTTTAAAAATTTACTTTCTACGAAATTATATACATTCTATTGCTAATCTTTCGTGTAAAGAAAATTAATAATTTTTATAACTATTTCTTTATTGTACGACAGCATTGAAGATTAACCACAGCCTACCACAGATACAAATTTGACACCAATTCATCAGAAAATACAAAAAGCAAAAACACACATTTTACTACGAGGCCTCCCCTCGTCCCCTCAAAAGTTATTTATTTTATTTATTAAGGTATAATAAAAGCTACAATAGATAATATTTTAGATTATATGTAACTTAAATATAGTAACTATATCATAGCCTACTAGCATTATTCACATATTCGGTATAACAACATTGAATTTTTGTGGTATAAAAATAGTAGGTCTTAAACTAATTTCAAGCAAATAGGTATCGTGAATCGTTTCACAATAATAGAATTAGGTAAGAAATAAAATATTATTGAACATTAGAGTTGGTAGTAAGAATATTGAGATTATGCTTTTAAAACATCTACTTAGAGCATGCAAAAATATCGATGTCTGTGAAAGTAGAATTATAAGACTCAACCATTCGACGCATGGGACTGCGAAGTCCAGAATTCGTGCGACAGGTGTTTACAGCAAACAAAGTACCCGCGCGAACCTGCCGCCTATGGAAGGTCCGGGGGACTTCATAGAAAGTTTGGTAGTGTGGTCATTAACATCAAAACTACTATTAACAATACCGTATAGTAAGTTGTATTCTAAGTAAGTGCGTCTGTATTCAAGGGGTAGGTGATTGTACTTGTCCAACAGTTGTGAGTACGATAAATGCGATCTAAGGCACCTGTAATAAGTACCTCTCGATTTCATCTGTGTATTTTTTATATAAGGGATTCCAAATTAGCACAGCATACTCCATCTGGGAGCGAACTAGAAATGGAAAGGTTAGGAAGGGGTGGGGCTATTTTTTTTACCTGATAATCTGGTGGTAAACAATTCCGGTTTTAAATATTAATTTTTAGGCAAATCGGGTCATTAACAATTCAATTCGTGCCGTTATAAAGTTCCTTACTAAGCAAGGAAAAACAGCTCAAATTATTTAACCCTCTTTGTGACGAACCTAAATCTAGACTACCAACTATGGCGTTAAGCGCTGTTGGCGGCAAAATGGCGGCATAAGATGTATTTTCAGAAAATCAACTATTTTGAACAAACTACTGCTTCTATCAACAATCCAAGAACAGCTGAAGAATCCTATTGAATTTTTCTATTAGATTATTGTAGTTTCATCTATTATTCTATAATTATTATAATTATGTTTTATTAATTCATAATATTAATTAATTAATTAATCTCGCTCGCTTCATACTATATGCTGTTTATTTTAAAAACACATTATTCTATATGTAAATATTATATGTTATTATGTTTGTCAATATATTGTTTGATAAGTGACATATTTAATTTTACTTACTTCAATATAAAAATTCCAAGTTATTTGTATTTGAAGATTGGGCTAAGTGCAATGGCGAAAAAAATGTCGCCGAATTTTTACAGATATCTCAATCAAAACGTTCAACGACCATAGAGTATTATATATCAAATGAAAGGTATGGATTCCGTCCTTCAGGCCACATCAATCAACCGCCAACCGCAAGAACAAAATAAAAAACGGGAAATATTTATGTGTAACCATTCCCGCGCTGGCACTTTCGGGCCAGTTGGAAGTTCACGCAGTTTTCACTACAGGGTAATTTGTACCATTGAAGAGTCAACATGTCATATGTTTACGGAGAATTTTGCCTTGAACAAAACAATGATTTATAAGTGGAATAGTTTATTCAAATAAGGCAGGGAATCAATTGAAGATGACAACTGCCAGGGCTGATCGAGGCCGCCTCCTCGGACATCATCGAAAAGTCGAAGAACTTGTTCTTGAATATACCCAGTTAAAGAAGAAACAACTTGTAGAAATGGTTTGAATATCGTCTACAATTTTGAACATCTTCTATGACGATCTTGACATGTCTCAGCGCAAAATGGGTGCCGAGAATGCTCTCAGCGGATCAGAATAAGCAGCGCGTCGAGTGTTCACGCGAATTTTTGGATCTCTGTAGCGACAACAAGGAGAAAAACTTGAATCTTGTTGTTATTGGAAATTAAACTTGGGTTCATCAATATGAGCCTTAATCAAAACAGAGTGGCAGGAAAAAGGTGCAGCACCCCCTAAGAAATTCAAGGTGTCACAATCGGCCGGAAAGATCATGGCCACTGTTTTTTGGGATGCGAAGGAGATTTTGTTAATCGACTACAAGGAAAAAAGAATGAATATCACAGAGGGATACTATGTCACTATTCTGGAAAAAATTAAAGATTGCATCAAGGAAAAACAGACGAGAAAAATTAAATCGAGATGTGCTGCTTTTGCACGACATTGCGCCAGTACACAAAAGCCATGTTGCAATGACTCCCTTGCGAAAATGTGGCTACGAAACATTAATCACCCTCCCTATAGTCCAGATCTAGAACCTTCTGATTATTATTTTTTTCAAAATAATTCAAAAAAGTACTACTTACTTCGTGGAAAAAAATACTGACTAAGAAGTTAAGCCTGCAATTTCGGGATATTTTTAAGGCCTTGACAAAAAATATTTTACAAAGGTATCGTAAGCTCTTTGAAAGATTTGAAAATGTGTTTATGGGGGAATATATTGAAAAGGAAAAATTATTATTTTGACCCCATTCCTAGCCATTCCGCGTACTTTTTGACCTCACCTCGTATGTGTACTCAACTGTAAATAAAACGTTTTAGTATTACCTACTTCAAAATATTTTTTATACGCTTTATATTAGCTTCACTTGTATGTATGTTTGTATGTTTGTAACCGACTCCTTAGGACGCGATTTTGACTCACTTTAAACGGCCAGATTGTATTCAAATTTTGCACACCTGTCAAAGACCGATGACAATGCAATAATTAAAAAAAAAAAATCCGATCATCCTAAAACTAAAAAGTAGAAAATAAATAAGTAATAGTTTAAAAAACTAAAATACACGCTTTATATAGAAAACCAAACTAAAAAATAGAAAATAAATTTTAATAAATGTAAGTAAGAAAAAAATGTTTTATTTAAAAAAAAGCGTGGGGTGCTTTTTAAGATATTATCGAAATGATAATCCTTCTTCTCATATCTGTCAATGAAATATTTATAACTTTTGACACATTGCACCCCACGCTTTTTTTTAAATAAAACATTTTTTTCTTACTTAATTTATTCAAATTTATTTTCTATTTTGTAGTTTGGTTTTCTGTATAAAGCGTGTATTTTAGTTTTTTTAAACTATTATTTATTTAGTTGACTGTACCATACGTTCACGCATTGGTTTGATCGGTCGGTCATCGGTCGTTACGATCTACTGACTGATTTACCGATTCAGGTGAAGTGAATAGGGCAACTTATCCCAATCCAGAAAGCGAATAAAAAATATTTGGACGTATGCCAAAGTTGCTCGTCCGCGGCCGCCTGCTTTGGTGGGCAGTCGACGTCCCGACCAAACGCCCCTCGTCGCGGACATTGGACTCGATAACTCCGTAATGCAATACCTGCTGTCTGACGTGTACCTCAAGTGCATTTGCGTAGCATACTAATGGTTTACGTAAATATACCTACTCTCTACTAGTGTACTCTTTGTTGCGTGCGATGCGAGTACACCTGAATTACGTTACCAAATTAGCTAAACAAGGTCTGTGCGTCGATTGAGATCAAGAATCCAGTCGTGATAAACAGATATTCCAGAAGATTTACACGAAATAATTTACTATCTACCTAATAAATATTAATAATAAGCAGGCCTTTGCATCTAACTAGATGTTTTATATAACATCAAGTGGAACTGTTTACTCGCTGTAGTGCTTGGGACAGTTTTTAGATATTTACCTAATACACTACCGAAAGAAATACAGTGAAATGGAAAAATATATAGCCGTCCTGTGCTATCATTACTAAAAAAGAAAGGACCGCGGTATCTACTTATCTCAGCTGTAGCTTTAGAGTCTGCAACGCAAAATCACTGGTAGTGATTTTGCATTCTATAAAGTTAGAAATCGTCGAAACATTGCCAAGAAATCACAGCATAGATATTGCTCTAGTGAATATCCTCTGTATGAATACGATATTTCTTAACAGGATTAAACCAGTTGGTTAAAAATCCTCGTGTATAAAAAAAGTATTTACTTAGACCTAATACGAATGGCTAGTATGGGAAAAGTATAGGCTGTCTGATTTTTAAATGACTAATAAAAGAATGTCATCTAGTACCTACCTCATTATTAGATGACAATATTCACCTTCTTTCTAGCAGTACCAGTACCAGTACGAGTACAATACCTGATGATAACGGTTTAAATTTGTGTATTTCAGGTGAGTAACGGCAATGTCATCGACACAGGAACACCTACCTTGCTGGTATTTACATTTTTTTACTAAGCATGTAAATGTCGTGCAATTTAAATAACACACTAACAAATAACAACACATTTTAGACTAACAGTCTTCACGTCACCGTTCATTATTAACATAATTGAAATAACAATTTGTGGGCTGATCTCATGCGCTGCGCCTGCTAAATAAATTGAATAAAGTGGATCATATTCACAATAAACTCTAGTAACACAGGTTCTAGCATGGATTAAGGTGCTTCAATGTAAGTAGGTATATAGGTACCTACCTTATATTCGTCATCTGTAAAGTATTGTTCCTGATTTTATCATTTACTTCTGACTGCGGCTTCCCCAGCTTAAAAACTATGTCACCCCCCCTTAAGAAGACCAGCTACGAGAACCGTTACAACCCCAGAAAGGAGTTTTTTTAGGAAACTCTACTTTTACTTCTAAGACTATTATAATTAATTACCTATATTATGAAAAATAATGAACAGTAACCGCGAAAAGTAGATGTTTTGACAGGGACTAGTTATATATACTAGTTACTAGTTGCTGCCCGCGACTTCGCACGCGTGGTACCTACATAATAAGTAGCCTAAGTCCTTCTCCAAGGTCCCATCTATCTCTATACCAAAATTCATCAAAATAGGTTCAGCGATTTAGGCATGAAATCGTGACATACAGGCAAAGTTACTTTTAAATTTATAATATTAGTAATATTATAAGTATTGTCCTAAACCCGTTTTTCGGTAACGGCAAAGCTTACGGTTCTGTTCTTGCTGCCCCAAACAAAATTTCCCTCTTGTAGGAGAATTTTGAAAATAAAGTAAGTAGTAAGTAAGTAATACATATAACATTTTTAAAATAGACTTTTTTTATAAAAATGAATTAAGTACCGTGCGTTAGTCTCGAAAATGGCTCGACAGTTCATTTTTTTTTATTTGCCAAATGTTGGGGTGATTATAGGTGGTACGTTCACCGGATCATACTTATATAATATTTGAAACTAAACTAGAAACTAATGTATAATATTATATAAAAATATACCTATCCGTAAATGAATAATATTTACTTAATGTTGTACAAAACGTATAAAATCTGTATGTAACATATAATATAAGTTTTAGATGTCGGACAGGTCCTTAGGATAGGATAGGATGTCTAATAGAGTTAGTCATTTGTATGCTTACATTTTTTACTGGAGTTAGAAAGAATAAGGTACGAGATATATTAAACGTACAAAGCGCTAACATCATTGTATTTTCGACAAAATTTCAGAGTAGATATAGAATGATATTACGAGCCGACAGGAAAGCTGTTTCGTTAGATTTCGTTTACTTACTTAATCCCCTTTTTCATTTCTTAGAGCTTTCTTTTATCTTGTTGTGTAAGGGTCTGGTCTGGGTGGGTATTTGCTATACTTACATAAAATAAACCGAAAATACCTGTGAAAAAAATAGATAAAAGAGTTACTCGAACAGTGCGTGTTGTTTTCGAAACTACGCTACAGAATGTTTTGTCTGACTAGCCATTAGAGTCAGCGACGAAGTAATGATGTTTTTCTGAACATAAATTAAAATGAATTACTCTATAATCCTAAATTATTAAGATTCCTAGTATTACAGCGATATCAGTCTGACATTGATGTAGACCAGAAACTGGCACACGACACTCAAACATGCTTTGATCTATACCTATTGGCTATAAATTTAAATCTAAAACGAATACTACCTTTAAGTATTTTATATACTCTAGGTAAGTAGAATAATTTATATTCGATGAACACTAAACAATTTCATTTTATGACTATTTTGCACCTGGACAAAACTAAATTTGGAAAAACGTTTTAAATGCGGTTTTTCTTCGTGCCTCCGAATAAATTTGCAAACAACTCCTAAGTGAGTTAATTGTGTGTAATGTTTTGTACCTACTGTAGGTACAAACCCACACACACACACAGGATGCCAACATTTAAATGGAAAGCTTGTCTCGTATTATATTTCCTTTTACGTAGGAGCAAGTTACCTAGTGGATTAAATATTTAATTATATAATTTAAGGTTATATACGTTATAGAATAAAATATTATATTTCCATATTCTTGGACGATTCTTCTTCTTATCGTGACTAAGTATTTGAAACCAGTGTGATAAAGGGGTTCACGTTGGACGATTCACACCATCCAGTCTCAAACTAAAAAAAGCTTGTACGACGGGTACCAGATGACTAACGTTACGAATGTTATTATTTCAACGTGTTTGTATCCTTCCGTGAAAAAGGCTCTGATCGAAAAGGGTTGAACAAACAGTTGGCAACTTTCTAGTTTTCTAATAATATTGTTTCTTGGTACTTGTGACAACTTTGAGACAACAATATCCAATCGAATTTAATCATATGCCCAGTCACCTTTGAAAATTGTCGTGTATCGAAGTATCCATTAAGTCCTCGCCTGGACCGGTGCCAGAGGAACGGTATTATTAGCACGACGACAACTACTGAGTTAATCAAGCTCAAATAAGATCAATATTCCCCGTAGGTGTGCTGATAGTCTCAGGGCCGGGCGTGCGTCGGCCAGGATTACCTGGCGGATCGGACAGGGATAAAGCCCAATGCCCGTCGACATGTTATTCGTAAATGAACACAAGATTAGCGTGCAGACATGCGGTAATTAAATTCAAATGACAAGAACATACCTAAGTAGTGATAAAATTATAGGCATGAGAATACGAGTAGTATATTAAAGTAGTTTGGGCATGTTGATTGGATGGATAAAAGAAGATTGACAAAACAGGAGCAAGAGGCGAGTGTGAATGGGGAAGCTGGAGAAGTAAAACCGCGGCGGACATACTTAGACTTGATTGGGGCATGTTAGAGAATTAACCGATCAAGAATACCCCAAACCGACGTGCATGTGAGTGAGAGTAAATTGAGCAAAAGAAGTATGCCACGATCGTAGCAAGTGGAAATTTGTAGTATCTGCCTACACGCGTTTAACGTGTAGGCAGGTGTGATTTCATTAACCCTCGAAGCAAACAGCGGGGTGTTATAAGTTAAACGTGTGTATCTGTGTATGTGAATGTATGTCTGTGACATCAAAGCTCAAAGGGGTTTGGTTGATAGTGTTCATAGTTATAATTCATGAAAATCTGAAGATCATCACCTCGATTTCAGCTACTTAATTGATGAAGGGATATGGGCAACTTCCACAGCTCTGATCGACTGGAAAATTGATGTCATGTTACATCAATAATATTTTAAGATCGTGGAAATCTTGATGAGTTACCTTAACACTCGATTAAGACACTTTTCAAACGAAAAAAAATCGGTTCATCCGTTCAGGAGCTATGATGCCACAGACACACACAGATACACAATACAAACTTATAACACCCCTCTTTTTCGACGGGGGTTAAAAAAGAGCTTTACCTGACTGATTGATTCATCATCGCCGAGCCGAAACCGCAAGATAGCTGAAATTTGAAAGGTAGTCCTTTTATAGCAAACTAAAGCGAGGTTTTGCGAAATTCAAACCCAAAAGAGGTGAAAACGTTTGCTTGAGACTTTTTAACGGGTAGTGCGATATGCTTGAAAAGTCTGGATATTTAAAATACATAATAATTGGACTAATGATCGCAAAGGGGTAAAATGGGGTTTGGTGACTTTCTAACCATTAAAAAATTTACCGACTGCACTACGTACGTAGGTATTTTTAAAAGTAATCCAACGCGAAGTCATGGGTAACAGCTAGTCTTATTATAGGTAATTTTATTAAAATTAATTAAAATACAGAAAATTTTGTACAGAAGAGCCTGTTTTTGGTAACAATAAAAAAAAACATTTCTCGAAATGACCACATCTCAAATAGATAACTTAATAACCAGTTACAATACCAGTTACATTAGTATGACTCACATCTAGTACTTTCTAGACCTGGATTAGCATTTTAAAGGCTACTTTTTATCCATGCATGTGTAGCCGCGGGCAACAACTAGCATGTAGGCATGTTCATAGCAAATTACAATAATTTTTATATGTTCTCGTTTTGTTTAATTATGCATTCTTAAAGCTTACATTATGTACGACCGTTTATTAATTAACTACCTACCTACTTTCCATGATGTGATGTGATGTGATGTGTGGCGTGACCGCTCGCGTGAGATAACTGCATACCGTGTCGCTAAAGAAATGTACAATAAAACGCCTTGGACATAATAAACAGCACAATAACAATACCCAAAAAAAATATTTTAAAACAAAAAACTTTTCAAAACAAATTAACTGGTTGATGCACCTATGAGAGGGTTGATAAAACCTTGAACCATGATGGGATAAAATTAAAAATATTATTTTCAAAACGTTTAATTAACGAGATCGGTCATTCGATAAATAGAGTTTACGTCGTCGTGTGCAGTTTCAAAGAGATTGGCTCGGCCGAGTCGCACGAACGCGCAGCGCAGCTCCCCTGGTGCAGTGCTATGCTAAATAACCCGCTGAACTGCGAACGTTGTTATACTGTTATGTATTTATTATGTATGTAATACACCATCGACTTTCAATGAGACGCATCAATTTATCACAAACCCATTTTAGAATGAAACTCAACGGACCACCGAACTCTGATTATATTTATCAAACGTTTGGTGGTCTACACACTACTACACATTACCAATAAAACAACACCAGTGACTCGACATTTAAATAAAATTGCAGAAACCGGGTCTTCCTGTTAAAATCAAATTATCTTTACAAACCACGCCATCGTTCTGGGTTGGAAAATGTTCGGATACATTCTCTACTACACATTAGATACATTTTTGGCTGTTGTTGTCTCAAATTTCTCTAACCCAGTACAAGGTAAGTATAGTATCAAGTTCTCAGAGTTTTAGTAGTGCCAACGGCAGAAATTTCGACATTGTGCAGACCATGTACGTACAGGCTAAATATATCGGAAATGTGGCGGCCATATTCAGTTGAGTACGGTTCTCCGCCGGCATGGGATGGGAAGACATGTCAGAAAACATAGAAATATAACTTTTCAGTCTTCCTAAAAGCTGACCACAAGCGGTACAGCAACTGCCTAAGACTGTAATGGAACTTTTTAAATGATGGCTTTTCGGTTATCAAAAGCTTCTGTCCTACAGTCTAGGTACAACCAAGATTTAGGGAACCGGGAATAGTGACTACTAACTAGTATATTTATAAACGAAGCATGTGCTAAGCTAGTAACTTGTTTCCTGTCGTTGTTAGAACCATTTTGACCAATAGCTGGCACGGCATCGTCCGATCAGGCCGTAAAACTTAAAATATAGTAGGTACATATCTGCGTGTTTCTTACCTTATCCGTGATATGAAGGCACAGGTCTCCATACGCGTATTTGATTTGCATATCATTACCTCGCAACAAACGCATGCTGTTTACTAATATATTTAAACGATGGATTTAATTTTGAGACCATCAGTTTATTAAGTTAATTTGAGCTGAGGATGAACTCCAATGCAGGCGTTAAAATCACTAACAAGTAGTAAGATAACAAATTGTTTCACAAGGGATCAAAGTATCGTATTTGTGATAAGGGTAAACATGTAAAATTAAAAACGTCTCAAGCGACGACGACGTCCACGTGATAACTTCTTTTAGATTTTAATGTTTATTTTTGTTTAGCGACTTCGTAGTTCTTCCTACTTTGGTAGAACATTCACTCGATATCTACATAGAAGACATCGTGACCTATCACATGGCGATAATTAATAAATAGGTTATAAAAAGACTGAAAGAGGACATAAAAAATGTACTGTCCTTTTCTAAAAATCCAAGACAAGGTAAAATAAGCATGCTTTACTAACTTTAAGTAAATTAAGTGTCGATAAACGTGTTTTCCCTAACTTAAGTGAGTTTGCATCCAGCAAACCAACCCTTATTCTTATTTTATCTCATCACACATTTGACGCGTTAGGTATTCTTTCTTCATAAAATGTCGATCAAACGTAATCAAATATTTATTGATTCCGGTAATTCGCTGAGCGGTACAAAGCGGGCGCGGCAGAGCTGCGGGCGATGCGAAGTGTTTTGGGGTGAGAGGAGCCACGAATTATTGATGGCTGACTTTGGCAAATTCCTACTTATCTGTTTACTGCGTTTACTGTCATAAAGTCTGAGTCAAAAAGATTCCTATTTACTTACACAAATATATTTCAGGTTTAAATTTTAGCTTGACTGAGCGGATTTATCATTTATTTTTTATTGCCCACTTGGTTCCGTTCTAGCTTTATTAGTACTGTATTCTAAAACAAAACTCAAACTTACATCAATGAATCTTACCTATGCTTTTGTTTTTGATATCTTTGCATTGGTTTTTGGGCATTCAGAACTCGAAAATGTATGCTATTTTCTCTTTCTCGAGTAGTTTTGTTCTGAAATCGCCTTGAGCATTTCAATCAAAACTGTCAGAAAATCTATGCTTAGTTCTCGGCATCACTATATTTAGGTTTAGGGCACTAGCAAGAGAAATTACTAGACAAATAAACAATATAACTATTTCTATGGCCGGCACGCGTGTTACTCTGATATTGCAAGCGCCTATAAGTGATAGCAACAACTTACGATAGGTAGGCTGTACGCTTGATTGCTTGTTTGATTGTATGGAAACGGTTTTGTTTTGAAATACGAATGCTCTTAAATACATAACTTAGTTTGTGCTTATATTTCATATATCGGTTGTATCGCTTTCGACCGTCTTTAGTCAACAAACGTACATATCGATTTTGTAAGCTGTCCAAGGGTCTGTTTTTAGGTGGGTCGACCGAACTCTGAATATTCGCAGTAGCTCTCATTTAGCGGAGGATATGGAATAATGTAGCGGTGAACGCGGATATTGGCGTGGCTGACATGTGCGGAGTGCGGAGCGTACCGTGCAGACCCTGCGCCCGGATGTGAACCATTCCGAGCGTTTACGACTGAACTCTAATCCCGATCTCCATTGTCGCAAGTAGATGCTGACGAATAATGCTCCTTTAGCCCTCTATTCATCTCTTAAATTCTTCCATTTGTAGTTTATTTAAACGCTGTGAAACATGCTCTTCCTTTAAACACCGCTATTCATTCAGCTGACCAGAATCAAGAAGGGTCTCACAAAACAGCTTGAAAACAGATCTTACTCATCTCGTAGGTACTTTACTATATTAATATCAGTTCATAATTCGATGAATTATTGTTACCTGCGAGCAAAATGGCAGCGTAGGTAGAAGTGAGCCACATGTAACCAATAACTAACATTTAATAAATTATACCTCTTGCACTAGATAGACAGTGGCTCGTAAACAAGCGCTGGAAAATAACGTTCTCTCATTTGGTTGGTATTAAATGAAAAACAGAAGAGCGTTGCTTGTAAATTGTGAAATGTTAATAATATCATTGTTTAAAGGTGGCAGGAATACTATCTACCATTACTGTTCAAAAAGTGAATAATAATTAATCATTTTTATCCCGAAAATATAGTTTGATTGTTTGGATGAAAACAAAATATACATGGAATGTAAAAGCTTCTTGCGAGAAAAACTTTGGGCGAACACTATTAATACTTGGCATAGGTACACTATGTAGGTAGCTGGCATCGGTATAAGGGTGCCGGGCGGAGGCCGCGCGCTTCGCTAAGCACTGTAAATACTCCCCCGGTCACGTAGCGCCGCTGCAAGCAAACTGTTGAATATTAATACGAAATAATATTCTACATAAGAAATCTCGCTGAAACTGAAACTCATGCCACAGTGGGTGAATCTCAGCGCGCGGGCAACGTAAATCTTACCAGATACCTACTATCTAAAAAGAAAAAGGCGGAGGTACTTTCATAATAGATGCGTAACACCTAGTGGACGAAATAAATAAATAATACGGTGTAACTGGTTAAACATGCAAGATATTATTTTGCGTGATGCTGGAGAAGGAATGTATTCCCAAAAGAGCAACAATTATCTTCTCACGTTGTTTTTATTTTACTCATGCACGGCCGACGACGGATCCGAGGCGGCATCAATGTGTTAAGAGATATATGCGGTTCTAGATAAACGTTATTCATCTGCATACAGTAATGTATGCATATGCATAGGCTTTATCGCCACCGTGCAGCTCGTATTTTTTATAATTACTTACCAAGAAAAAAATGCTGTGTACCAAAATGGAACGAGGTTGTTTCAAAACTGATTAATAAAGTTTAATTTCATTCAATTCTTTTGGAGAACAACCGATCGGAATAGTGCGAAGAACTGCAATAAATATAAAATATTTCTGTTCCTACTAGGTACCCTATGATAAGCATCTTTTGCTTGTCGTTAATACAAACTTCGGTAATAAATTTGTGCAAAAGTTGGATCTGCTGAACTAAATTTCCATTTTCTATCTAACTCAATTGCATCTCGTAACTTTCCCAATATTATTTTTTTAGCATCCTGTACTCTACGTCCTAAGTACCTTTTAGGTATCTACTTACCTATCTTTAGCTAAAGTACAGAATAATAATACTACATAGTATACTTAATAGTACATGCTTTAGCACTGGATCACAAGTACCTATGTGTGTAAATTGTATGTATGGTATGGACTACCACCCAGATTTGTACTATTTATTTGTACTTCTTGTTATTTAGAATGTGTGACTTAAACATAGGTATGTTATATTATTATGTACATACTAACGTTTGACGTTCTTAATCAGAATAAAGCTTGTAGGTAGGTTTAGCTTTGCAACTTTTCTCAACTCACCAAGCGCTGTCGTGTAAAACTTACTCTCTACCATATCTACAGCTTTTATAAATAGAACATTTTAATTCAATGCAGTTCTACCCGTATTTTAATTGACTAATTTGACTAAAAAGCTGTTATTGTGACCTAACTATTATAGGACTTCTATATTATAGCTAGTGTAGCGTTTAAGTATGCTCTGTCTTTGTCATTCTGAGGCCAATGAACAGAGATGGCACCAGATTTAAACACCACATTAGTTATTGTGTGATTATAAGATCGACCCATAGACTCGCGTACTATATGAGTACGATAAACATGTAGTACATTATTATATGTATCATCAATCATCAATAGTTTTCACAGCGCACGCCAAATAATGACTTATAGATAAATGTTTGATGGTAACACTATTGTAATTCCATTTCGTAGGGATCTCTAATTGTTATTATCATAAAATACAGCCTATGTTACTCACTGATAGTATAGCTATCTAAAATTGAAATCATTTTTAAATTCAGTTATGCTATTTGTATCCAGAGTGTATCCATTACAAACGAACACAAACGTAGACAAAAAAACAAATAATTTCTCTTTATAATATTAGTTAAGAATATAATGGAAAATTAAAACAATGATCACTAAAGCTATGAAGTTCTCAGATGAGCTGAGCCACACATATTTTATTTACCACGTTTATGCAAATAGCGAAATACCAAGCAGTCTAAAATAATAGATGGTATGTTACTGACCGAGACCGAGTACTAGCTACAGCTTTCCAGATGTCCGTTTTGATCATAATTCGGATGACACATCACGCACGACCGCGCTCTGCCGAGAGTACGAAGCCCTGCTATTGTGTCGCGCGTTCAATTACATTTAATCGGTCTTGATTATAATTACCTAATTGTAAACTGGGTATATATGTAATACGTAGTATGTACTACTGACTACCCGTATATGTATACTGTCGTATAATCACATACCTATTAATTAATAATGTGGCGCTAAAATTTGTTTGCATATCTGTTCATTGACATAAGACAGATATGAGATAGATTGATAGGCTTTATCATCTTTTAGCTTTAATATTTTTTAGAATCTAACATAATTAAGAATGTGTTTGTTACAATAGTAGTAGGTAATATATATATATATTTATTGCATTACATTACGTAGTCAGTAAAGTTTATGTATAATGTTAAATATAATTATTAAAGTGGTTCATTGAATTAAACTGATTTGCAATTTGCAGTAAACGTGGTAGTAGACTTAACTAACCATTAAGCATTCTTGAGTGCGGCTATAATATACGAATTCTACGAATATGGTTATCTGGCTGTAAAAATCACCACTTAACCTTTGACCTTATCCTTCAAAAAAAGCTACGAAGAGGAAAGTGCGATGAATGTTTGAAACGTTTTAATGTTCTTTATATTTCAGCGTTTATGTAGGCATTTTAAAAGGTACTAGGATTCCATACTTTTAAGCAAGTATCAAATTCGTTTACATTATTCCAGTTTTAGGAATAAACGAGACTTAGCAGAGAGGCGGTTGTTTGAGACGAATCGCAGACATGCTCTATAAAAAGTATGTTTGTTTACATGACAACCGGATACAGCTGGGAGGTGGCTTACCACGTGTATTAACGTAATGATCATTCTTAGGGGTTACTTGAAAGCTATGCTCCATTGCTTTTATTGAATGACACGCCAAGCTCAAAATACATCTTAAAATAATTATTTGTCTTGGCATAAACGGTTACACTGAACACATCCATTATTAGCTGACGAACTGACACACGATCATTGTTGTAAGTACACTAACCGCTGCAACTATGCGTACAAATACTTAAATAGTACTCTATGCGTACAAAGTCGCGGGCGTTCCACTATGTATCTCTACTGGCCAGACAAGTCGCTAGCACTTAACAGATTATAAGTATTTTCGTGTTTAGCCAGACTTCTGAAAGTATGAAATTGGTTAACTTGTGTTCCTGAGCAGAATTGTAATGTTGTAGTATATTCGCTTTATATATATATTTTGATTATTACTTACACGTCTCATAGATGGTGAGAATGAGTCACGACGCGAGCAAGCATTGTGTCGTCGTTGTGTTGCCATAAATAGCGCCAGCGACTTGAGGGTGCTAAGGCAGACCGACACATTCTTGTTCTCAAGTCATCGCCCGCTTCGGTCGGGCCAGTGCAGCGGTTGGTTAGATAGATAATTAGAACCCCAAAGCCAAGTGCCCTTCGTTCTGGCAGAGAGAGAGCCGAGACGCTCCACTCACTCGTATCTTGCGTGTGTCGCCTTTAGTACCTTGTTCTTGGATGCCATTGTACCGGGAATTTTAAGATATAATTTCATTAATTTAAAAATGTTTAGGTGGAAATAAAAATATCTCCCTCGATCTCTTTATTGGATCGTGAGAGTTTAATAATGTTGTAAAGGAGACATTATTGTAAGTAGCTGAAGGATTTACTACCTACCGTTGTTTCTATCTTATATAAAATAAGTGAGTATTTTGCTGAACATGTTGGTTATTTTAAAAACATTTCTAGAAGCATTCTTACAACTTTTACGATGTTAATCATAATTCCTTCAATTGATATCGATTACCCATGACATTTTATATATGTAATACTATTGCAAAGTTAAGTAAGATATTACAATTTGCTTGTAATAAAATAAAATGCTCTAATAAATCCTCAAATACTTGCTTCGGTATATTATAGTAAGCGTTCTCCCTTTTCTTTCATAAATTGCAAAGCAATTGCGTGTGATGAATAAGCGGTGGTAGAGTCGCCTGCTATGATACTACTCTACTGGCTCCCAGTAGGGGCTCATGTATTATGTCAAGTATTATGTTATGTCTTGTATTATGTCCATACATAACATTAGTTATGTCAATGGCGTCTATCTTCTATCGGCGTTAAATGAAGACACGAGTAGGAATTCCATAATTGAAATAGTTTTTTTTTTACCAACTAAATGATACTCGTACATTAATAAAGAACATTTCAATCATCCTTTATGTGCTACCGTAGTGGGGTAGCTACGCGGCGGGCGGCAACGCGGGAGGAGGGCGCTACAGCTTTGTAGGTACAGGTTGCTCCAAAATGAAAATAAAGATTTTTTTTTAGATAAATCAAAAATAAAATATATTTTCAAATCTGTAAACACGAATCCATGTACGCTGAACCGATGTACGAATATGTTTATTTTATTTTACCATTGTAGATACATCCTGTATAGGCAGCATTGTTATAGATTACTTGTTTAGTCTCCCGCCCCCTCAGTACTCTACCTTTGTACACCAATATTAAGTTGACAGAAAGGGAGATTTATCCACCGAAACTTAAAGATCTACCTCGTTTGGCAAGTAAAAGGTAGAATCGATTGACGTATCCGTGCAAACCGAACGGCATCAAAAGAAATTTAATTACGCCTCTTTATAACTCATATTGTAAGCAATGTACTCCAAAAGAAAAATTCCACGATTCATGTAAATATTTAATTAATTTCCTTTTGAGTAAATCTTTGAAGTATAACGTTCCAGCTACATGTAACATTAAAAATTATACTTCTATTCTACGATTCCATTATACTCTTAAATACTTTACTCAACAACAGAATTACAAACGGTGTGTAAGTCTTTTGAAGATACGAACTTTGAAAGTTACAGAAAAACTCGACAGCAATTTATTTTAAAATTGGGTAAACCTCAAAATAAATAAAAGTATTTTGCGTTGATTCAGTCGCTGCGTTCAGATAGTGTATAGTTAATTTATTGATAGCAGATTATTGTTATATGAGGTCACACATATTTGTGTGTAAACAAGTAGAATTACACTAAACCGAATTTTATTTATTGAAACTAACAGCTTTTTTAACAGATTATAAGACTAGTATGAAATAATAAAGCCCATTACTGGTTTACACGTTTAAAAACACAATAGTAATAGTTTAATATTAACTAAGCCAGTATTAAATTTATGCACTGGGTTTGTCGCCAAAGTTTTTTTTCTTTTCCATGTTTAGTAGGTACATAGATATTGCACCTTTTCCGTGCCCTATTTATATTATAAAGGCGAAAGTTTGCTGGATGTTTATTTGTTACTCAAACGCGCAATAAGAAATAGTGTATATATTTGGAACTGGAATAGTATATAGGTTATATGCTCGTACTTATCATTTACCACGGGCAAAGGCGCTGGTAGCAATTAGTACTTACTAACACGTACGTATCGTAATAACAACCTTGTCAACGCTTTGTATTTTATTAAATTAATATTATTTTATTGTATAATGTACCTATTCATCCAAGACTGGGCGAGTCACTAACAACCAACTGCGGTCTCACCAATTGCCTCCATTACCCACATCCTAATTTACTCTTTTCCTGTGTTCTATGTATCCCATGCTCTCAGTAAACTATTACAACAGGTTTTTACTGCTTTTCTTATTAATACCTTTCTTATTAATAAGTCTTTAATAACTAAGAATTACAGTATTAATTGTACATTTTTTGGTAAAAATGAGTTTTTCACATCCATTTTTTTATTCGGTACGTTTAGGATGAAAAGGTCTTTTCCGGTTTGTTTATACCATCTTTAGAGCTTTATTGGCCGTACATACAATTGCTTTGAAGTGCTTTGCGAGGTAACTGATAGTGGAAATGGATAGGTAGCTACTTATAGATAACTAGGTGTAATAGCTTTACCTAAAGATATGTGTGTTTGTCATTATCATTATATCATGAGTTTTGCGTCTAGCTATAATTTGAACTTACGTTTTAACCGTACTGCCCGGTTTAAACGTAAGCGGAGCGAAGCCTCGGGCAAAAGTTAGTGATTAATAAAGTAGGTTAAGAGCTATTTTTGTAAAGAATGAAAATGCTCGTTAAATTGAACGCCCACGGTCATCACATTTTTAAGGGCAACGCGCCGCGCTCCTCTTTGCCCCGGGATGAGGTCTGTGTTAGATTCCACTCGCAATTTAATTTGGTTCCCTGCGGGCATTTCGGACAAAATAAAACATGAACACGGAACAAGTGGCTTTAATGTAAATGGCTAGCTGAAAATTGGAACTCTCTTCATAAAAGTAAGGGACACTAATAAAGTAACTCTTCGGTTCTGTATTTGGTTGCTTTACTTTTTACAAAGCCGCTCGCCCGCCTTTTCGTATTAGGAGATTCGATTAATCTACTCTAACTAAATTTTAGAAATTTTATGTTCCTAAATTTTATTGAAACTTGTCAATAAAATTTGGCAAGGAGATAAATTGCATTCTGAGGAAGGATTTAAGCCATAATCCCTTTCAAAAAACTGCGTGCAAAGTCGCGCGCAACAGCTAGTCACATATATTTTAGGTACATATAGCACGAAATACAACAAACGCTCTTGAATAAAATATTGTTTTTGCGTGTAGTACAAACAACGTTTTATCTTATTATGCCAAATTCAATGTTGCATTAAATCTCTCAAATGTGAGTGCATTTTGTACAAATATCTACACAGTTTTTGTGCGGAGCAATGCAACACGAATTTTGGCACGTTCTCTCCACGTCAATAATTCGAATCGCAGCCTAGAAACGTTAACTAAACGAGGTTTATTTATTGCGTACGACAGAATTAGTACATAACCCACCTAGACTGTCCCTGAGACGGAATTCTTGATTTGATACACAGTAGTTTTATTCACATGGTTTTGGGATTTAGGATTAGAAACGGTAGGTGAGGTGCCAGCTTTGTACGGTTCGTGGCTTCACCCTGTGTACAGTTAAGTTTAATGACTGACAACCAAAATTGACTATTTTCTAAGGAGATAAACTAAATTTTTATTATTAATCTATTTCAGCACATGGTGGGAACCGGAATGAGTCCGTTCCCCGCCGCGGCGGCGGCAGCGGCAGCCGCGGCTCAGTATGCCGCTAACGGCGAGGCACTCTCTGTGAAAGCCGAGAGCGGAGCGCCGCAGCCTCCGCCACAGCCTCCCATGGTGAAGAGCGAGGGTCCACCGCCACCGGCTCCCTTGCCGCCAGCCAACTTCTCACCGCAGCCACCGCCTCAAACGCATTTGTCAAATTCAATAGACAATCAAAATACCACAGTGAGTGCAATATCCTGACGATTTCACAAATATTTGTTTTTCCTTTAATTGATGGTGATTTCGTGAAAAGGGACGGAAGAGTGTAACAGGAAGCCAGGGAAACGCGCGTTATTGGATTTGACCAATGAATGCGCGATGTTAGAGTTTACCGTCAAATGGTCACAAACAACATCTCTTAGGTTAGTACTGTCAGACAACGGTGTGCGTGTGTGTGACGAGAAAGGGAAATAGAGAAAGAGAACGCATCAGCTGTGCCCTCAACATACAGGTTTGTGTATAAAGTGTACGTGTATAAACTAAACTAATTCAGGACATAATGTTAATTTTCCATATTACCAAGATGAGATGTCAGATGATACACATCATAATGGGACTACTGACTAGACTATTGCTCGCTCGTTTTATATTTAATCTCCGCCCATGATCAGGTCTTCAATAGAATATATAAAAATGGTTTCAGCTGAGTGACGGTGACAATAGCGACGAGAACAGTCCATCAAGCGCGGTAGTGGCGGCTGCGGCGGCTCAGCAAGCAGCGGCCGTGGCGGTGGCGCAACATGCGGCAGCACAGCAAGTGGCGGCAGCACACGCAGCGGCTGCGGCTGTTTCCGCAGCGGTCGCCAACGCCGTCAACCAACCGCCCACCACGCCAGAGAAAACCCTGGTGCCCGTCTCGCAAGCTTCCCAACCTAAAAGATTACACGTCTCCAACATACCCTTCCGATTTAGAGATCCCGATCTCAGAAATATGTTCGGCGTACGTATCTAATTTATATTTTACAATGCTTTCACGACACTGCATGCTGCCTTTGTTTCGGCTAATGTTATGAGCGGATGGATAATTATGTAACTGAATTGTTTTGCTTTTCAGCAATATGGCACAATTCTTGATGTAGAAATTATCTTCAACGAGCGCGGTTCAAAGGTAAGAACTATTTTCTTTAGACTTTTTTAAAGCAGCCCTCTATAACCTTTCTTTGTAAAGGTTCCAGAGGGCAACTACTGACAGATCTTTACTTGTTACTTGTCGCGCATAGACTGGAATTAGAACTCTTATTAAAGCTGTTATTTTATACTTCAATGACTGTATTGAGCTAAAATTATTTGTTTCATAATAACAAAATCATGTCCAAGTTGCAGTCTGTATGCTACAAACTTAAATTTTGTATAGTGGCATATAGCAATAAAAGAATATTAGGAAATGAATTAATATTTTGTCTTAACTAAAATGCTGGGGCAGTAAGGTGTTCCATGTCTGAAACACGTGCCTTGTTTTAAAATTTTAACTACCTAGTGTTCTCTTTTTTGCTGCTATGCTACGTCAAATCTGAGTTCCAGGAATAACAATATTTTTTCAAGTCCTTACAGAACCAATAAAATATATTACAATAATATTGTTATTCCATAAGTTCCCACACGTGGTACGGATCATTTTAGCGTTATGTTATTTATGAAAATTTATTAAAATTTACCATATTTTTACAACTTAAGTACTTATCTAAATTTTAGTAATGGCTAAAAAGAGGTCGTACCATGTATATTTCTCTATGATATTAAAAATTTGCTGCCCAAATCTAAATAAAATGTCTATAGAAGTCTTGATATGATCTTGTTTAAAATTGTTTTTTTAATAAACGTGCAACTTGATTATTAATTCATAATTACCCACTATTTAGCTTAACATAATTCTGAAGGCAATGGGCTTACATACATAGTTAAATTAATTGTGTTTGAAACCAACTATTCTCTCTCATAGCATATTCTTGGTTTTAACGTTTGGTGCAGTATCTCTAATTGCATTGTATATTATCATATAATTTAATGTCAACCTTATAATTTTCAAGAATCTGATCTATATTTTGTTGCGCCCTTGACATATTTTTCTGATTCTCGGTTCCATTTTACTGTACACCGATCTGTGACAGTAGACACAGATTAAAGATACTTAGCTTTGGTTTTGATACATATTATTATAAACAGTGTTTCTTGTTAAAAAATAAGTCAATGGTGCAACCTTAACTTAGAACATAATAACGAATCTAAACATTTTAATTATACTCAAAAAACAACTTACTGTATATTTTTAAATCTTAAAGCAGATGACTTTATTAAAATAATTTTTATAATAATATGAATTGATTGGATTGAACGCTTTTTTCGTGTTTTCTGCTTTTCTTGTCCGTTTAGTGACCGTCCCTAGTAGTCCACGCTCTCTCATAAAGAGAGTAATTCTTCTCTTTTCAAATAATAGTTTCCAGTTATTCTTTCTTAAAAGCCTTACATTGGGATTTGCAGTATTTTAAGAGAATGTTGCATCGTCACTATAACAGCTGATTTCCTAAGTCATTAAAATTATCAGAACAGCTCTATTATCATCACTAATAAAGGTTATAATATAATGTCTATCGTCCAAACTGCTCACGTTATTTTTTATATCCTTAACATTCTATTAAAAAAAAATGAGTACAAGTAGTTACGAAATGTAGCTTGGTAATTTTTTCTATGTACTTCAGAAACAATAATCTCCTGCTTGAGTAAAAACTGCAACTTTGTTTGGATTCAACTCAACAAGTTTACTTCTCTTTGCAAATCGGTGTGTAGTTTGGATGGCATTATCGTTCTAAAGTAATACTTAACCTCTCCAATCTAATAATATACTAAGTCCTGATGTTTTCGAGCTCAATTGTTATGAAATTGTCTAGTCATAGCTTTATTAACCAGGGAAACACCAAATAATTCTCATTAGTTTTGGGCATGAAGTAAATACGCTGATCCTCAATTCGCAAAAGTTAGAGCATTTTGATCTAGATATGGTGCATTTTAGATTAGAATTTATCGAATGTCTTCTGTCTTGTTCTCTATTGAAATCCGTTTACCGATTGTCAGAGAGCTTGTTGCACTCCGTGCGTTGTATGTTTAGATGATGAAGGATGGTCCTCTTTGTCTAGGTCTTTCTGCCCACATCTTTTTGTATCTATTGCTCATTCTCTCTGCCCAAATCATTGTTTTCCTATGTATTTGCACTCAGAATGGTAATAATAGAGCTGTCATTGCTTTGTAAGTGTAAGCGTTTCGTACAATCAGCAACTTGATTGCCACTTTCACGACTCGTTTCTTCCACTGTACTGTGTGCTGTGCTAGCTGCTTTTTGTACCTATGGGTTATCACCATGTTTTGACAGATTTTAGTACATAATATGAGCACGATAGTCTGATTTAAATAATTGATCAATTACTTTGGTACTAATTATTTACTTACCCGTTAAACAAATGCAATACCGTTCTATTGGGTTAATACATACCTAGGTGTTTGAATTGACAGCAAATTAAATAATCGTGCAGTAGATGACGGAACTATGATACAAATAATATATTGTAAAAATGCTTATGATTTACTATGCTTAGTATGGCACTGTAATGTAATCGCACTGTGTTAAATGCATAATATATTTACAAACTACCCAACATTTTCCTTGGATTAATTAAGTACAAAAAGAAAAAGTGTATGTAGTACTTTACTTAAGATTAATAAGAGCCTAGCCAGTAATTTGACGAACACAAAGCGTGTCTATTGCCTTCTTAACTAAACCAAATTGTACAGTATTTTATTAAATTTAATTGTCTCCATAATATATTCCTAGCAATTTAGTTTATGCATGAACGGTGATTTTTCTGTAAAGAACAAATTGCAGCTAACAATACACACAATAACTGATCATTCTAGTAGTGTTTTTAAAATAGTAACAGACAGTTGTGAATACTTTTCACCATTATACAATATCTCCTACCTTATAGTACAGACTACTAGGTCGAGCGACGATACATTGATTTATTTACTTAATGTAATCCAAACGCTTATGTGTACCCATTCAGCTAGAAAACGCTCAAAGTATCAACGTAATCAAATAATATTATACTCTCGATATTTCACTAGAATTATTTAAATAAAGAATATGCAATGCATAAATGTTAATTTTTGTTGCACGTTGTTTTTTGAGCGACGCTGTTTTTAATGCATGTTTTGTCTGTCTTGCATGCAGGGATTCGGTTTTGTAACATTCGCAAATAGTGGTGATGCGGAGCGAGCACGAGAGCGTCTTCACGGCACCGTGGTTGAGGGCAGAAAGATAGAGGTGTGCATGACTCAATGAATACCATCCGTAGCACTATGTAACTTATAACATCCCGCTCCTGCGCCCACCGCCCACCGCAACCTGCGCTCGTCTGCTCTGTAGTTACTGTCATGCTAGCGTGCCGAGTGCCGAGTGCCAAGTGCCCAGTGCTCAGTGCCCAATCGGCGCCGCGCCGCATATTAGCACTAAGTATGCCACAGTCTAATCCACAAACAAACCTTATTTATTTTGTCCCTTTACTCTCTAGACGGTCATTTAAAATGCCGATCGAAAGAGAGAGTGTCTCACAGTGAAATGTAGACAGAACCGTATCATCACATTGCCGCAGAGGTAAGATACAACACACAGATATTATCTACAGTTCTATCTATACATTATACCTAAAATCTCATTAAATCCTATGAATACCAATGAGATCAATGTCGGCTGAAAAGGTTCGACGGCTTCTAGTATGAACTTGGTCAGTAATTTGGTCTCAATAAATTTTCTTGAGCAGTTCCCGAGTAACCTACCTAACCCAAAATATACACACACACCGTTACACACATAATATACAAAATGTCTCTCAAATGATGATGTGCTTGCCAGTATACACAAAATGATGGCATTGACATCGGAATCCATTAAGTTGGCCGACAAGTCCCCTAAATATTTTAAAACTAATTTATTTAGACAATATTTATTGAGACATTGATTTTTTAATTTGAAACAAGTTTTCCATATTATTATTTTTTGATATAATTATCTTTGAGTTACCTATTCCTTATGGTGGGTTCGATTCCCACAACAGAAAATAATTGTAATTTCTTAAATGATTCAAATTATAGCTACATATAATTTATAGGACCCGAGAATAAAAATTCTGACATTTTTTACTTCAATATCAGGTTAATAATGCTACGGCGAGAGTCCAGACAAAGAAACCTCCGACGGTCCCCAACGGTAAGCATCTGTTGATTATTACAACATAAAGTTTTTCATCAATACCCAAGTCTTTACTGTCATAACACGTTTCACAGTGAATAAATGTATTCACGGATCCTCCCGATGTTCTACTTACACCCTAACAGCCAAAAATATAATTTATTTGACACCCGATTACATTCTTACACTTGTGTTGACCATAATGCATCTTGGGTTTTTTCTTTTTTAATCCATCAGTTATTCTGGCTAGAAATGGATCAGTTCCCACTGTGGGTGAGAGAGCTGAATATGTAAAAATCTGTGTTGTCCATGCCATGTCAATGTACCTCTATACTGTTGGCTAGATATGTTGTCTGAATGCAATTAGGTGAATGCTATTTAGAGAATGAGCCCACTGTCAACAGCCGGAGACAGTCTGCGCCTGAAGACCGCACACAATCATTGCGTTATTATATAAACAAAAGCGTTTCATAAAGTATATACTAATGTTGCATAATGATTTTACAAAACATTTCAAATATTATATACGTAGTTGGCTGTCTCCGGTGCAACTATTGCCTGAATATGTAAACACTATCCCAATTACATGGCTTCTTAGTTGACTGACATAACACTTGATATCCTTCTTGCATAATATATATATATATATTTTCTGAATGACTGTATGTGCCTTCATTCTTGCACTATTAATATTTATTTTCTGTAGTGGAGAATGTTCTACTCTTGCCTTAATTGTCCTAGACATATTAGCGTTTTTTGTTCATATAATTACATAAAAATATGTTTATTTTGTTTCAGTGTGTGTACAATGGCCAGAAGGTAAGATACCCGTGAAGAATATTGTATGAGATCTTTTGTTAAAAAGACACTAAAGCTTTCGCGTTACATTTATTATAACATTCATTCGAGCATGACATTTCTTTATGTGGTGGGACTATGCGGTTGATTAGAACTAAAAGTATTGCTCGAACAGAATTTGAATGTCAGAGATTGAATTTAATTTTGTAACCCAGAGGCCATGCTTCCTTAGTGCAGAAAGTCAGCGGCCACTTGTTATGTTCTCCGCGGCACGGCCGATGCGATGTTGTGGTAGTGGCATACACTAGGCGAGGCCTGCGTCGACTGTAATGTGGCATGGTCCCCTTTCTCGATGTGAATCATCTTCTAAATCTATATAGCCGTCTTGTAATTGAATCGCATTCTAGTGCACAATGTATTATTAGTAACATAGATAGTATTGTGAATAATGAATTGATTCTATCTCTCTTTATATTGGCTTATTTTTTAAATTTGGCAAAATTTTACACGCAAGATGCGTCCGCGTACGCTTAGTTCGGACGAGTATACGGATAAGAGTATTCGAAAAAAGTGAAAGAAGTGTTACGGTATTTGGATTCGATATTAAAATATCTGACTTGATACGCGATACGGTCTGTGTAAGAATTTTACGTATCGCTCGCTCATTGTGTTGCCACCTTAGCATTTGCTGACAAGTTCTTTACATATAGAATTGATTAGCTAAATTAGAGTTCGCCTACTTACATTTCTTCTACAGAAAACGTTCTCGAGGTACCTACCTTTTAGTAATATCGTTTATCCTGCTTCGGCCATGATTGATTGATAGAACTTTTAACACGTATATAACACGTAGACTAGGATCAATTGAAGCAATCGCGTAAACGAGTATATGTGTAAACGGCATGAGGCGCGCGTCTATTTTTACATAAATATAGAGCAAGATGAATTGTACCCGAGCTAAATCCACCCTATCAAATTATCTTATCACTCATTTCAAAAGGCAGGGTTATTACGTAATAGTGCGAAAATACGCTCATGCAGAGATATTAGACAATCGTGTTTGACATCATTGATCTTACAATTCACGCCTTGACAGTTGTAACAAGTTACGTAACCTCAAAGTCAAAGGCAAAATTGTTTATTATTATATTAGAATACGACCACGAGGATATAATTGTGATCGTTTTACATACTAGGTGAATTTAGGTGCCAATCTGAGGGTACTTACATCTTATAACAAAAAAACAGTAAATACCGCGATAGTAATATCGCGCAGATGGGCAAAGGTAATACAAATCACACAGATCACTTTGAAACGTCTAACATACTAGATAAATGTAGGTGCCAACTAGTAAATACAGCGATATTAATATATTGTAAATTGGTAAGTGTAAAACAATCACGAGGATCACTTCGAAAGGACTTTCATACATCTTATAACAATAAATACCGCAATACCAGTGTAGCGCAGATGGTTAGTGACCCCTAACCAAAGCTCACTTTGAAACGTCTTATAAACTAGGTGAATTTAGGTGCCAATCTGAGGGTCTTATATTCGTGCATCCCATAACCATAAATACCGCGATACCAAAGGTGAATTTAGGTGCCAATCTGAGGGTCTTATACTCGTGCATCCTATAACTATAAATACCGCGATACCAAAGGTGAATTTAGGTGCCAATCTGAGGGTCTTATACTCGTGCATCCTATAACTATAAATACCGCGATACCAAAGGTGAATTTAGGTGCATATCTGAGTGTCATAAACTCGTACTATACCACGATACCAAAGGTTAATTTAGGTGCTAATCTGAGGGTTTTATATATATTCGTACATCTTTTAACCATATATACCGCGGTATGAAAGGTGAATTTAGGTGCCAATCTGAAGGTGTTATGAGACCTTAACATATAATTCGAGAGTTAGCAATACCGTAGATGGGTAAGGAGATGTAGTTGAATAAGGTGGCAACTCGGGAGTGAGTGTGTAGAGGCGCAATGTGTGCGCAGGGCTCCGGGTGTCCGGCGTGACGTGGCCGTGGCTGGGCGCGGCGCCGGCCGCCGCCGCGGCGCCCCCGCTCGTGCTGGCGCCGCGCGCCGCGCAGCGACGCAGGTAACCTTCCCGCATGTTAGCCCTCCGCTGTGTGTTGCATGTAGCCCCCGGGCCCGCGCCGCCGGCCGCAGCGCTCCGAGGCGCGGCCGTAGTGCGCGGCCGCTCCCCGCGCCCCGCACCGCACCCGCACTCGCACCCGCACCTCCCGCACCTCTTGCCCCGCGCCGCCTACGCATCGCCGATGCACGCATACGCACCGTGAGTACTCACAACACAACACACAATCTATGCAGGTTTATATTGCAACTAGCTGATGCCCCTGATGCCCCTGATGCCCCTGAAGCCCGCGTGCAACCTACAGCGACAGTAGCCTATGAAATCTAATACCTTTAAACGAGCAATTCTTGTATATATAATCCGATTTTCACGATTTTCATGAAATATAGAATGCAGGGGGTTTCGGGGGCGATAATTCGATATAGCTAGGTTTAATTTTTAGAAAACGTCGTTTTATTCGTGTTTTATACCGAGCCAAGCTCGGTCATCCAGATACTAATAGTAAAACCTTTATTTTGCGCCACATAAAGTTAAACTTAATAATTAAATGACAGCAAAAAAGGACACCATTTAGCAAAAAATTACAGTGGCGTATAAGCTGATCTACCGTGACGCCAGAGTGCGTGGCGGCAGTAACTGTGGTACACAACATTTACTATTTCAATCTTGTACCTCGTTATTTACATTTAATGCAAAAATTAAGAGAGCCTAATAATTTAGAGGTAAAATATAATATATAACCTTATACGTTAATATTCTTCTTGTATTCATGTACGTCCCTAAGATACAATCTTCCTACCAAATTTCATCAAGGTCCGTTTGCCCGTTTAGCCATAAAAAGTAGGTAAGAAAAGGTAAAAACCAAACAGACAAACACAGAAACAGACTTTCGAATTCATAATAATTAGTGTGAACAGGATAACGGATAATATTGATAGTGATTATGATTTTTGTTACAAAACATGTTATATATTCACGGTTAAATCCGTTTTCTTATTAAAAAAAAGACATTTAGTTAGTATCATCTGAAAAAAAATATTTGAACCTTTTTCAAATACGTTAATATAAATGTGCTAACACAAAGCAAGCCACTGAAGGTTATGATGTCGTCATAGGAACGTCTGTTCGGTTCGGTTTTATAAAACCAAATAGTTTCGAGTTATGTATATAAATCTATTGACCGGTTAAAAGTATTTAATGCAATTTCAGCTATATGTGCTCATGTTCATAGAAGTTTAAAGCTTGAGCACAATAATTTAAAAAGTATAGTTGCAGAATCGTAAAAAGCAGGTATTCGACTTAAAGAGGTTGCTGCATAGATCGTGTTTGCACCGCACTGCACACCCATTAACTATTACCCTCTACCCTACCCTTATTGTTCCTTATCAATGTTTTAAAAGATACACAAGCAAAGAGACTTAATATAAACAAAACATTCACCAAACAACAATAATAAGTCAATTGATGCTCAAAGATGTAATAAAATATGTGCTTAGACAAGCCACTTACACTTTTGAGGATATTCATGTCTTGAACCATAAAAATATTTCAAACAACTAAATATTATTTATACAAATATAATAGAATGAAATACTCAAAGTAAATTGATGAATTATTTATTTCAGAAGTCAAGACATGTCATATTTGTACCGTCCAAATTGCCATCCATAACAACCCAACCCATAACCTCCTTCCCTGCGACCCCTAGCCCCCACGGGTATGAATTAATATTTTGTAATATATAACAGCACATTTTGTAACTTAGATAATATATTAGATTAGCGACCATCTAATTAATCACTTACTGTTGACTAACTCAAATATTAATATTGAATGCAACTGGTTGCCTTAGCCCAATTAGTTCTAGTGCTTTTATTATCTGTACAAAGTCAGTTTATATTTAGAATTCTTATAGTTTCTGGAATCACTTTCTTTCTATCTGCATCATTTACTATTTTCACTCTTTGCATCTATAGATATTTTAAGCTACTGTAAAAAAGTGCATCAATCAATTAGGTAAGGTAGTGTATCATTAGATTAACACTCTTATTATTGATGTAAATAGAGCTTACAACGTTATAATATAAACGTGTATAACTAAAAAAACAAGGTAATAAAAAAATGATTTAGATTTGAACTAGGAACGATTCATTTATTTCATCATAATCTATTTTGGTTCACAGTGTGTATTACGACCCATTCTTAGCAGCGGCTGCGACGGCTGACTCCAATTACAGACTACAGGTGAATACTACATTAGTTATAACTATGATTGAATAATGTGATTGGAGGAGCTGATGTGTTTGTTTAATGAGTAGCGAGTTCCGGGGTGACGTACGTGTGTGTTGTTACAGGCAGCGAAGCCCGCAGCCGAGGTAACCGCCGCCTCTGACGCTCGCTCGATCTCGATCGACGAGCGACTTGTCTGTAACTCTATCGCTTCCCGATTCATATCCACCACGCTAGTATAAGTTTGTTATCATCGTGGAGTGAGTGCTGGGATTTTGTTTGCTCCTTATTATATTCGTATAGTCCTATTGGTTGGTAATCCACCGTAATGCAGGGTGCACTTGTGTTTGTGGTAACCGAGACCGACTGCGCACGCGCGGCCGTGGCCGGCCCGCGCCCATTGCTTTCTCTTGAGTTTTCCTTGTTCGTTGTTGGTATTTGTGGTGGGTGATTAGTTTTAGGTCTTTGCTCAAGCTGTGAGTTGACTCGATCAGATGCTAATCTTGTTATCATGCTCCAAGTAGAACATTGAGCCCACAAAATAATTGCAACCCTCGAAGTATGTACACTAACAATCACAATATTGTAGATATTTAGCTATGACTGTAATAATTGGTTACATCTAATTTGTACTAGTTTGTAACAATTTTAAATTCTCACATGCATGTTCATTCTCATTCGACCACAGTAATAGCAATTTTCTGTAACATTACCAGTTCTATCGTCTACCTACTACCATCAATATCGATTTGAAACTCGATAATTGTGTCGTGTTGCAGAAAATAAACCATTACCATTTCGTAGGAAAGAGTGCGAGGAAAGCTGCATGATATTTTTGTAAATAAATAGTCAAACTTCCGACACGCTATGTTTTTATTTCAACGTAATTGAATGCATCGATCTGGCTTTAGTCTTGGCTGTTTTAAAACTCGCGATTATGACGTTACGAAGTATACTACTTTGGATGAAGGATGTTCACAATCGGATCCCTTGTACGGTAAGATGTCTGTGATCAGGAAATGTTCGTATGATTGGGTAACAGTTGCCGCGTGTTTGTGGGCTCACTGTTCAAGTCCACGCGCCCTACTCTTGTGCTGCTTCACAAGTTCCTCATCCGCTCTGTTTGATGTCGCCCAATTAACAAGATCCATTACACATAGCATTTACCTTAACCTGTTACGAGAACTAACTCATTATGTAACCCTTAAAATACAATATAACTAACAGTCCAAAGGTAAATCATAATGTAGGTAACCAAGATAACAGAGGTTTAGATTAGCTGTACATCTGCTCTGGTCATGTGACTTTTTACATTATCCACAGTGGATATTCCAGGCACAAGAAAGTCGTGTCCGGATTCGTGCCGCATTGTTTTTCTTCACGCTAACGCCCTTGAGGAATTGTCAAGTTGTATGGAAATAACAGGAGTCATGCTTCAGACTTATCAGGAGCTAGTGTCATATGCATACAAATTGATCTTAGGCGTAAATTCCAATAGAAAGTTGATCTTGTCTAGACCCTCAAAGCACAGCAAAGCATAATTAATCGAAAATATAAAACAAAATAGACAGGTACTTTTAGCCCAAAAACTTATATGCCAAACAAATTTATTACAATCTATGCTTAATAATTGCGTTTTAAAAACTAAACAGAAAACCGACTTAATTTATACTAAAATACGAAATTTCGTTTACTTGGATGACATATTTTTATTTAAAAACCAAATTACTGAACCGTTTTTGATGAAATTTCTATGGGATTTCTGAAAGTATCGCATAAAAAAATATTTTTTCAAATCAGTTCATAAATGACTGAGATATGAGGTAACAAAAAAACATAATTGAGAATCTTTTTTAACCGACTTTATCAAAAAGGAGGAGGTTTTCAATTTGTCGGAATCTTTTTATTTTTATTTTTTTATGTATGTTCACCGATTACTCGAAAACGGCTGAACCGGAAAATTCTTTTTTTGTTTGAAAGGGTATACTTCACAGGTGCTCACAGTTCGACCGATTTTGATAAAAATTATATGGGACATATAAATTTTATCAAAATCGGTCGAGAGTAAATCTAAAAATTGTATACATCGATGATGATTTCGTGTACTTCGATACCTCGCTGTCTCATTGGAGCGATGCGTTTATTTGGCCTACCCATACTACATATATACAAAATACATCTACTTTTCACTAAAAATGTATTATAGGCTCAAATTTCATTCAATGAAGTCGGTTTCTTTTTAGTTTTTAAAACGTAATTATTTTGTAGTCAGTTAAAAACTAATTCAGACACAAAATCGCATAGCACTCAGCTTGGTGCAGCAGTAACCAGTGCTGCAGCGCTGGGTGTTCTGTAGAGCGTCGTTTGAACAGAGCGGAGAGAGTCGGCACGGCGGCATGTGGTTCCATTGAGCAGTGTTGGAAGGTGTTTGTTGAACAGGCGGCAGCTGCAGCGGCGGCGGCGGCGGCGCCCTTGCTGAAGAGTCCGCTTAGCTCGGCGCAACACGCGGCCGCGGCGGCGGCGGCTGCCAACTACGGCGCAGCGGCACGAGCGGCAGCGGCTGCCGTCAGCGCCGCGCCGCAACCCACCGCGCTTGCTCCTCTTGCCACGTAAGTATACTCCACTCACTTACACCAGTTTGCAAGATGATTCTTAACCTATGTTTGAAGTTATTACTCTACTCCAACTTTACAGTGTTTTCAAGATGATTGTTTGAAGTCTAATCAACTCGCAATCTACTGAGTGTTTGCAAGATGATTCTTAACTATGTTTGAAGTTCACCTGTAGTCCGGCTCTATAGTGTTTGCAAAGTGAATCTTAGCTATATTTAACTCTACAAAGTGTTTGCAAGATGAATGTTTGAAGTCAACTCGCAATCTATTTGCAAGGAGATTTTAGCTATGTTAGTGGTCTCTACTATACTCTCTCACACCAGTTTGCAAGGTGATTCTTACCTATGTTTCAAGTCTCTACTCTACTCGCACTCTACCGAATGTAAGATGATACTTAGCTATGTTTTAAGTCTACTCTACAGTGTGTTTGCAAGATGAAGGTTTGAAGTCTCCACTCTACTCGCAAGATAATGTTTAGCTATGTTTCAAGTCTTTACTCTACTAGTACTCTGTTTTGTGTGTGCAAATGTTTTGCAGTGTGTTTGCAAAGTGTTTGCAAAATGTTTGTTAGCTTTTATGTTGTGACGCCATTTAATTTATTTTGTTACAGGTACGGCAGAGAGTATGCGGACCCGTATTTGGGGCACAGCATCGGTCCAGTAACAGGTTACGGGGTGAGATCAACTTTTAGATCTAATTGATACTTCATAAATTATTGGTCACTTTTTCTTACTTCCCTATGTCAGTGGCGGTCTATTCCTGTGACTCGAGGTAATAGGCCGCCTATAGGCCTCTCTGATGGCCTGATACTAACAAAATGTTTCGCATTGTTACAGACCGCAGTGTACAGAAGTGGTTACAACAGATTCGCGCCATATTAAGCCAATGGAACAATTTAAAGATTCAACTCGAATATGAAATTACCTTCATCACCTTTACCCTAAACATGACAATGGACTCTCTTGAACGTACAAATGTAATTCGTAATTTAAGGATAAAAAGTAATGTTGCTAGCCAAATTTTGTATAGAAAAGCTTGAGTAGCGAATTAACACACTAATAACGTTAATCGGTGAGTCGGGCGTATGTTACTCGTATGTAGGAGGTCATAGCGCTCGAAACGTGCGTCGTGCCATTAGTATTAAAGACTGGCGCGCACTAGCACGCTCTCGCGATCAAACACGATACCAAAGTCAATCAATTTTATAACAGAAAAGTTAACTAAATATAAATGAATTATGTACAGGGTCAGCTAATCCATATCATATAAAGAGCATCTTTTGTTCGGTTAACGTTTAAACGCCGGTTTTACTACACGTCGTCTAAAAAGGTATTCCATTCAAATGATGCTCTTGGTGTGACCACGATTATAAAGCACACTGGTATGTAGCTGGACCCAAATGCTATACAAGTGCGAGCAGCTAAAGTGCTTTCATTTATTATAAATTATAATCACTTGTTACATGAAAATAATAACGATATAATTGTTTTAAAGTATACGTACGCAACACGAGTACGAACCTACATAAACACGATGCAGTATTGTCCTAGTGTAGGTATACATAATGACAATAGAGAAATATTTAATTTCCATGTAAGTATTGTACGGAGATATTTAGTGAGCTTTGCACTTGCATATCATAAATAAAAATTGTAAATAAATAATATTTGACATGGTTACTCGCAAATTTTAGGAGTTTGAATAGCGTGTTTGCTAGGTAGTTGTTACTACGTACCGTTGTTATCGAATACCCTCTCGGGGTTTGAATCTGTTCTTTCGGTTCATTCTACACGATGTCCTTTTTACTCATTATTTATAGTTGCCACTAGTACCTATTTCATTAGTTACATGAATTTAAATATCTCTTATATGTAGTGCTTCAGACATAGCTCGCTAAGTACATAGAGTAGGATACGGATCTTCCACAGTGAATATGTTTTGAATTTACTACTTTTGTGGTGCGATCTTCTATTCGGTGCCATGTGTTCGGTTGTTGTTTTACAAATGCCTATAATTTCCAAAAAGTTACCTAATATTCTCTTTACTCGAGGTAAATAGCAGTAGTAATTAATTACAATAAAGTTAAAATAATTTTAGATGACATTTACCAGTTATATCGTTGGGTAAAACTAATCCTAATCTACGATATAAACGACGCTTGTCCTGATATTATCTCTTGCATTGTTATTGTGAATGATTATTGTCCCGTTTAATACGTAATGTATTCTCCACCGTGCCCGTATGTTAAGCTAAAGGAACACTCGTCACAAATATTTCCTAACAAAAATGTACGTAATGTTTAATCAGTAACCACTTATAGTGTACAGTTCGTCTCTCTTTACTCTAATATTGAATCGCAAATATTCAATCCGTTTAGTCTTAAAATGATAAGTAATCGGTTGCTAGTTATTGTAAAGTTTACTGAATTGTAGGTAACGCTTGAGCTGTAGTTGTTTAAGAAGAGAAGGGAGCTCCATGGAGTTCTTACATATCATTGAGATTTTCTCCTTGTAATTTGGTTTTACGTAGATGATTAATACTATCTTGTACGGTGTCTAATTTTTTACAGTGCTATTTTTAACGTTTTATCTGAAGTGTACTACATTTTAATTTTATTAAACAAACACGCATACGGGTCCAACCCTTTAGACGTTGTAAATTTTAGATCTAACATTTTCATTAGAATTGTAAATTAGATGTTACTTACATTATTGAATTCGCTCAATGTTTATACCAAAGCACAAAAACCCATCGATTCGTACAATTGCTTGGTGAATTCGCACGTCACCATTACACCCCTCAATAGATTTCATAGTCTTTCATTCGGAAAAACTTAACAAATCTTAGAGTCGCATTACTTTCACTAATATTTTTATCAATAAACTTCCCTTATTTTAAGTGATTTATCTGAGAATATAAATATCTAGCAAGATTATTGGTTTATAACGACTAGATCTGGATTGATTGATGCTTTATGTCGCTCTAATCTCTATTTGTGTCAGCCATGGTTAGCCAATGCTAGCACATATCGTTTTTTATAGCTACGAATATCCTTTTTTATTCAAAAAGTTGAGAGTTGAATTGAGTGCTGCTAATCCTGGTAACAATTCAGTCTTTTTTGTCAATTAACATTATTTTGTTGGATAGGTGCATGCGTGGATTAAATTGTGACTTATTTCAAACGAGCGTAAAGGTCTTACCGGTTACGACAGAAACATTTAATCCGGTAAGACAGAATTCTAATAATAGACAAACTAATATTTCTTCACAAAACTAATGTACTTTGCCCCAATTTAAAGTCCATGACAATTTTTTTGTTCTTTCAGATTTCTAGTCTTTTGCGCACAATTTATCTGTAGGGAAAGGTGCTTTTCTTAAATGTTTCATGTGATAGATATTTGTGGGCCTTAGTTCAGGTCCCTACATGCATCTAATTTTTTTCATTGTAGTATTTGAATAGGTTATTTTAGCTCTGTGTCATATTTTCTGTTTGATCATACACTCATCTATTGTTTGATCATACACTCACCTTATAGTGCCACTGGCTTAATATTTTAGGATATTTTAGTGAATACGTTTATATTACGTAACTGTCTTGTTGCAGCTTCGAACAAATATTGTGCTTTACTATTGAATACTCATGTGGATGCATTAATTAAGTAATCTTTAGTTCTAGGCGTAAGTAACCTAAATGCAACTTTTTGTATCGTTAGTACACAAAAAAGTACATGTGATTTATTTGATCATTTTTAGTTATTTTTAGCTTTAGTTGGCGAGTATGTTTTTGGTATTTCCTAAGTTTATGAGACGTGTTTAAACACCACTCTTTGATGAAAATTATAATCAAACAAACCACGTCACATTTACTTGTTTCTTAGCTAAACATAATTTTTGATTATGTTATTTTTATAACTTTTATTTAAAATATGATTACCGATCACAAGGAAATAATTGATTCTTAGTTTAAGTACATTTCATGATCTAAGCCAAATTGTTATATTAATGGGAGAAAAATCGGAATTTAAATTACATATCTGACAAAATGGTTAGTGTGCTACAGGAATAAGATTTGAAATATAAACATCAAGGACAATGTATGTATTATAAAGTATATTAATCATTAAATTAAGGATAATGTATTTTTAAAGCCATTTGTTTCTCCGTTTTTATAATGTTAAATTTTCATACTATTCCTGATTCTTCATGCTGTGCACGAATTATACAATCGACGGCTTCGTTAATTATGAATAAATATAGATCTTATAAAATGTGTTGTTAAGTATTGCATTATGTCATACCATAGTGTTGTTAGCGGATGTCGATAATCGCTAACAACACGGGTATCGACGGTTGCCTACTGGGCGGCCGCTGCGCCCTCTGTCCTGTTCATTCCGACCGCTCCAGTCGTTGTACCAGACCCTTACTAAACAACATTAATACTTTTATATAACTCAATTTGACAAACCCTGTTCGGAATTAAAATATATCAATTTTAAATCAAATAACAAAAAAAAAACAAATAAAATTGAGTGCAATGCAACGACTGGGTCGGTGTGAGTGATCATAGTGTTACTGGCGCATGTTGACCTCAGCGCCGAATGTTGATCGTATAATTTGTACCCTCGGGTTCATGTTGTTGAAGTAGCCAGTTATTAAGTATCACTTGTTCGTCAATTGCACTCGTCGGCGATGTTCCGTTTGTTTTGTAGTCTTGAGTAGATTTAATTATAACGTTTTTATCTAAACAATAACGACTAACATTTAAATCGAAGTCATCTGAATTGGACGTTTAGTGTCGCGTTACAAAGGGATTTCTGTATGCTGAGGTTGTAGCACGTAACTTGGAAGTTACTTGGAAGTGTGGATTTTAAGTAGACGCACTAGCGATAATGTCTTCGATTTGAATGGAACGTGACATGGCAGACGTAGCACGTACTACCAGCTACCAACGGCGAAAATGGTAATCCATGTTCTGATGACAGTATTTATATACTTACTTCCAATTGAAACTAAGTACTAAATACTTTGTCATCGCTAGTGCATTAGTCATATACATTTATAATAAGTAATTGCTCTATAATGGAAGGGATACGATTTGATTATCTAAAACCATTTGATCGAAAACTGTTTCCGATGCCACTAATGCCTGAAATACCATTTTGATCAACGGTAAGTGGCGGCGTCCGAATAAGTCTTTCTCACATTGTTATAATCAGTTCTTATCCGTACAATACAATGTACAATGGGCCGACTGTGTTGTATTCTCAAAAGATAAAGCTTATTTAAAGTATCGCGGTCCTCTTTCACTTAAGTGATGATAGCGTGGGACGGCTATACTTTTTTTAGCTTTTACTTTATATACCTAATACAAGACCAGAATGAGTATTTTCATCAAAACGAGATCACAATACCAAGTGCAATTACTTGTTAGGTTGGTCCGAAGTGCTACAACTGTGTTTTGAGTATGTTGTAGCTAGAATGTACTCGTACTCAAGCAGTATTTAAACTACAAACAATACCATGCTCAATTGTAATAATAAAGTTAAAATTAAATGTTTTATAAATTTAATTACAATAGATTTGTTACATAGATAAATGTCTTCCGTTGGGCACATTTTATAGACTAATAGCACATTTTATTGATGCACGAAATCTATTAAATAAATAATTATGCAGTTTATTTTAAACCTCGGATTGTACGAACCAAGTGCACAGCGAGACCACTAGGACATTCATTTGTGATAAAGTGATCAAATAGAGTAATATTCATCGGTTATTTTTTTTTCGTGTGGCAATTTTCAAATGATTGCAGTGCTGATTTATTGTAAATATATTTTTTTTTCAATGAATATTGAATGAAGTAAATCATTTGAAGCCTTCCTTGTACTCATTTACGTTATCAATAAATTATAGTATGAAAATATTTCTTTTATTATCTTATCCTCCATATTATAAGCGCTAGGTAGTTTTTAAACATCAGAGTAGGTTGAGTTAGTTCATGCCGATTCGATACGCCAGAAAACACAGATTTGTAATGCTAGTACATAACTTTTGCTAATAAATAGGTAAGTGATACACTTCGTTGTGATTGGACGTCAGTGATAATAATTATTTTGTGGCGATAAGATTGCAGGTCTATTTGATAATAAATTATTGTAGACAATCATTCTTCAGTATAAAATAATTAAAACAATCGGAATGGAGAGATTATCTGGCAGCAGCGATAAGGACTGCCTTTGCGCCGTTCGCGCAGTTTAGCCAGCCACTGCGCGAACACTTGTCATCATTCCACTCAGTGCAATTTCATTAATGTGACTCTTAATTAAAAAACAATAAAAGGTATAAAAATGGTGCTTTGTCCACCGTTTAAGTGGTCAGCCAAAGGTGGATTTAATCTTGGCAACTCAGCTCAACACACTAGGCCTGCGCGACGAGAGACCATTGTCGTAAGTTTGTCAAACCATTGTTATTTTCAGGCAGTTGTTACGTGAGGCATTTTATTCAGATATTTAGATAAGTAAAGTAGTCACTTAAACTAAAACAGTCGTGCCGTGTATGGATAGAGTACGAAACGTACATTGCTATTCTGGCTTGTAACGTGGCAATAATAAACAAAGATATAGGTAGGTAGGTACTTATTCGTTGCGTATACGTAGACTGTAGGTACACAAATACTTACCTTTCGTAGATGCTACTTACATATTTATCGATCGTTTGACTTATGATTTTAAGAAGGAACGCTGTGAAGAAAGGTAAAAACTGGTAGGTACTTAGATACATGAAGTAACGATAAATTACTTAGTATCATAGATAGGTAGGGTACCTACTTAAATATCTATTAGAAACTTATTACCTACTTAGATAAGTAAGCAGTAGGTACCTTAGTAATTTCTAGTGTCTGTAACTTGTTTAGAAAATTCGAAATCAATCTTAATACCCAAAGATAAATTTAATTGTGATAAGTTCCAATCACTGCAATCATAAAAATGAAATGTCCAAATAGATTAGGTAAACTGTTTATGAGTAGATTAAGGCAGGGCGCAAACGTGGACACTTTAGTGTCTTGTGTCAGATACAAGCTACCGATGAATATTTGATTTCTATAGAACCAGTATGAAATCATCCACTCCTGGCGCATACGTAAACATTTTTTGTGTCCAGTTGCTCCCACTTAACACTTACTCATTGACAATCGAAAAGAGTTCGGTGTCGATAACTGGAAACTAAAAGCCGTCACGTTGAAGACACAAGCAACATTAATCGAATTTCCTTAAAATTGTACTGAGTTTCTTCATCGACGTTAAAAACAAGCAACGAATTGTACCAATGGCCATTAGTAGCAACGGGCGACTGTGTCCGATCACCGCCACAAGACATTTCAACTTCGGATCCCTGTGATGGTGTGCCGTGACGGCAACAAAAAGTGTCTACGTTTGCGCAGCGCCTTAGATTATGATCTAGCACTGGACACATCGTACACTGTACAAAGGACGTGACGAATGCTATGTACCCAACTGTGACAGCAAGGGTGATCGAAACATTACAAATTACTTGATGGTAAAAAGGTTCCTTCTTGTTTAGAGTGCACGAAGACGTAGAGTAGAACCGCCTTACACTCGTGATTCGATGGATCCAATACACCCACCTGGGTAGGTCACATAAACTCTTAAAAGTGGCGACTACTCATCGTGTAATTTTTTGGGAGATACTTTTGGTTCTCATGATCCAGTCGTTTCTCTAGGCTCTTAACAATACATTAGATAGGTACACATTTTTTTTATTTTCATAAAATAAACAAGTAGGTTATACCTGGTGATACCTACAAGCACGATAGAGAAGAGATTTCAAACTACTTAACATTTAAAAAAAATTGCAGATATATCCTGAAACTGAACAAAGCATACAGACCATCAATGACACTTCACGAACAAATGGCTATGCTCCAGCCGACAAGCTACGCGACAGCTTGCCAGTGCCAATGGATACAGAGAAAAAGATCAGCTCTACGGAAAGCGCTAATAGCAAAGAATCAGACGACTTGTACTCGGCTAGGACTAGCGATGCTTTGTATGATGAGCGCAAGAGTAGCGCCGGCCGGAAAACGATATCGGAAATAGTAAGGGTAGATCCTGACAAACGGATTAGGAGAAAACGAGGAATCATAGCACCCCATGCTATATTCGACACTGTACGCTCTGTTGATCTTCAATATGACAAATTCGATAAAGATGACATGTAAGTACGCTTGTGTGCATATAAGTGACGCTTTATATTAGCTTCACTTGTATGTATGTTTGTATGTAACCGACTCCTTAGGACGCGATTTTGACCCACTTTAAACGGCCTGATTTCATTCAAATTTTGCACACCTGTCAAAGACCGATAACTAAAAAATAGAAAATAAATTTTAATAAATGTAAGTAAGAAAAAAATGTTTTTGTTAAAAAAAAAGCGTGGGGTGCTTTTTCAGATATTATCGAATATCGATATCATAATCTTTCCATCATGCAACCCACGCTTTTTTTTAATAAAACATATTTTTCTTACTTACATTTATTAAAATTTATTTTCAATATTTTAGTAAGGTTTTTTTATATAAAGCGTGTTTTTTAGTTTTTTTAAACTATTATTTATTTATATTTTGTTAGTCCAGATGAGAAAGTCACTTGCCCAATGAGTGGTTGATGCTTATGTACACTAACATAATTTTTTTCTGTTTATAGATCAGCTGAACAAATAAAAAAGGCAGTGATGGCTAACGATTTTCTAAAAAATCTTATGGACGATGATAGGTTACAAGCTGTCGTAGAAGCTATGAGTCCCCAAGAGTTCCCTGCTGGGAGTCTCATTATTCGCGAAGGTGAAAGTGGCAGTCATCTATTCGTTTCCGCCCATGGACAGTTCGAAGTGCTGAAAGGCGGTCAGGTGGTAAAAACCTTTGGACCTGGAGATGCGTTTGGCGAACTGGCGATTTTATACAAAGCGAAACGTTTTGCTTCAATCCGATGTAAGTAAGTTTTACAATCAAAATATAATTACTGTATCTACTTCTTCACCTATTATCAATTTCATTATTTACTAAAGTAAAACTCTATATCATTTTTTTTATCAAGCTTGATTATAATCTACTTATTAAGTATTTTTAGGTGTGTCTTTCCAATTTTTCGAAGAACTTTATTCGAAGATCTATCATGTTAGCAATTATCTTCTAATTCAGGTATAACAGAAGCCAGAGTATGGATTTTAGAGCGAAGAGTTTTCCAAAAGATTATGGTGAGGAGCGGCCGGCAGGAGCAGGAGGATAACATGCGCTTCTTGGAGTCCGTCCCGCTTCTCCAGGGCATCGATAAAATAGAACTAGCCCACGTCTCGGATTTCTTGAAACGGGTAAGTGTTTAACTACTCAATGCTGTTATATTAGGTAACTATATGAGGGCTGAAGACAAAATGTCCACCTACCTAGGCTGCATAGTTTACCTATCATATGTAGTCAGCTCTTACAACAGAATAACTTACAACAGTACAACAAAGTTACAACTTGCAATGTAGGTAGGTAATTATTACCTACCTACATTGATTTTACATTGCCTTTTCAAGATTTCCATGACACCACAGACATACAAAACTTTGGTCATGGAAATCAACAATAGCTTGGACTTCAAACCATTGTACAAGTAAAACATGCTCAAACATACTCAAAATACTAAAATTAACAAATAGCAAACTTTAAACGATTATCTAAATTTTTAGTTTCAATTAAGTGCCTATTAATTTAGTTATAAATATTTCTTCGTTATTGCAATGATCATGAGAAATAATCAAATTGACGGACAAGCATGTAGACCAGATTAAAATCTGAAAGGGAAATTACCTTATGTATTACGTCTATTATAAGTATCTTAGATAATACGAAGTGACCTACCCATTTATTATTAAAGGAATTGATTACATCATTGTATCTCCTTGTGTTTTCGAACTATATAGATTAGATAGTATTACAAGAACTCTTACTGACTCTTGTTTTAATATTTTCAAAGGAATTCTTCTCAGCCGGTACGCCGGTCGTACGTCAAGGAGATAAAGGTGATAAATTTTACATCATTCGCGGAGGTACCGTCTTGGTGTCAAAGCGCGAAGGTGACGGCATCGAGAAAAGAGTGGGGGTGCTGAAGCGAGGGGAGTTCTTCGGCGAACAGGCCCTACTGCACGAGGATAGAAGACTTGCCACTGTCACAGCACAGCCCCCTGGAGTGGAGTGTCTCACTCTAGAACGCGGGTGTGTGATAGCTGTTAATGATAAGATAATTGATAGCACGAAGGTTTTTCATGAATCACTGGCGTGTGTAGGGTTTTAGATCTTGGTAGGTTGTATTCGGTCAGTGCCCTGGTATAGTGACCTTGGAAGGAGAGCGAAGGTGAATGAACCAGTTTGAAATCAAAATGGATTCAGCCCACGCCCATCGCTATAATATGCATACACGCAGTTTTAACTTTTTACATAGGCACTTAATACATAATAATTATAATAAATAATGCTGGACATTTCTCACAGCATTATCTGGTCCCAAAGTAAGCAAAGCTTGTGATATAGATACCACATCACTGATATACTACTTATATACTTTTTTACATAGAAAACACCTAGACCCGAGACAAATACTTGCAGATCTTACAAATATTTGTCCCGCGGCGGTAATCAAACCCACAACCTTCTGCGTTTCAGCCGTTGTTGAAGTGAAAACTTCTTTTAGCGCGGTACGCGTATTATACACGTATTATATACACGGTATTTTTAGATGAGGTAAAACCTCTGGATTCGCGACACCGTTACCGTTTGGGGCGAGACGCAGGGCTGCCGCGCTCGCCCCATTTGATTATAAACTTTAATTCACATGTTTACAGTCTACTTTTGTATGGAGAAGTTTACTGAGTTAGGTTCTTTGATATATTATCTACATTCTGAACAAAAAATATTGCATCATCTGTGTTCGTTCAGTATTTGATTGGCAGTCGCCATAATTACTGATTTTGAAGTGATTTATTACTAAACTCTAACGCGCCAAAATAAGTTTTCACTTCTGTCGGCACTAGGGTTGCCAGATACGGGCTTATCATTTCCTGGACATTTCTGGGGTAACAAACGTTGGAGTTTTAAAGTCCAAATTCAAATGTTCTACAAATACAAATACAAAACTACAAATGTTCGCTGTTGGACGGGCAATAGAAAAAATATTACAAAAATCTAGTTCTGATGCTATTGGACTTCCGGTTACTTCTGTAACCATATTGTGAGGCTTTGCTGCAGCCAGTTCCTCGTAGAAGCTCCAAAACGTTTTTGAATGTCTTCATTGTTGCATTGTGAGGAAGAAGGTGCTCGATGGATAACTTCACCGTCATTGCTTGTATTTTCATTCTCAACGCTCCTTCTTTCATATTCTGCTAGAAAGGCACGACGTATCAAAGGTACACTGTCTGGTGTTAAAAAAAACATTTTGTAGCGCGGGTCCAACATTGTAGCTAGGCTGTAGTATTTGTCACCTTCAATCTGCCTAAAACGTACATCCAACCCATCTTTTAGTGACAAACGCATAGTGTTCATATTAAAACAAGCCACTTGAACTTCTTTGATCAAGTACTTGGAAAGTGTCATACCGTTGGGTATTACTTCTGATATACAAGAGTAAGAAGAGCTGACCATCTTAGTGATTTCTTCTAATGGCTGGAGTAAGGAAAGGCTCTCTTTTAGAATATCTCATTGTCTTTTGTCACACATGAATTTTGTGTGTAATGTTCCATGCATTAGCTATTTCTTCTAGGGCATACCGAATATTTTCTGCTGTATGCTGTTGTGTGAACGATGTCATTTGTAGAACTCTATGTTGCAGTATAAAATTGTTGTCAAGCCACTATAGCTTCAATAGTTCGTATAGCTGAGGTAAAACAGTACATTACTGGACACGGGAACACACGTGAAATTCCGGGACTTCCCCGGAATTACCGGCCATCTGGCAACCCTAGTCGGCACTCCTGGAGTGCAACCCGATTTTTTTATATTAACTTATTTCCTTAGAATGTTTTCTTTTACTGTCTCACCCTTGGGCTACTGAGGTACTGAGGCTACCCATACACAATATGTAAGTATTACTAAGTACTCGTATACAGGGCAGGGAGATGCTGAATTAGAACCGTATCTATCTACATATTATGTCTCGCAAAATTTCGGATAGCTACCATGACCTTCCAGCCCTTAATGTTGTTGTTCAAGCTCACGTGAGAAATACCTAGGTGTACTTATCTATATAACAAAAATGTATGTTGAAAAACCTCAGCATTCAATCGGCAAAAAACTTTAATGTGATGATCTTATCAGGAAATATGTAATATGTTTTCATTTGTTTAATTTTTTAAACAGACCATTCACGGATCTTCTTGGTAATATAGAGGAATTGCGGAAAATAGTACACAGAGCCCCAAGACCGTCACAACCGAAGAAGAATTCTCAAGTTAAGAGCGGTAAGTTTAGTTATGTTGTTAAGTTTCCATCAATCATAGGCACAAATTTTCTTTGTTAACTAAGTAGGTACTTATAAGAACTAGTGCGGAGTGTACATTACACCACCAGTATACAAAATAAGGAACTCAGGTGTAACCTATGATTTATATTACAGAGTTTGAATATGTGGAGCTGAAAGACCTAGAGATCGTAGGAACAATGGGTGTAGGTGGGTTCGGGCGCGTAGAGCTAGTGCAGTACAAACCTAACCCGACCTTAACTTTCGCGCTTAAATGTCTGAAGAAGATCGACATGGTACAGCAGCAGCAACAAGAACACGCCTACAATGAGAAACACATCATGATGGCGTGCGATAGCCCATTTATATGCAGGTGAGAATCTGTAAAATTATAAGTAACATCGGGCAATAGAGGCCACCTCTCACATAGCTATTTCAGAAGGCATAAGACAACCAAGAGTGGCGTAATAGAAACGAGGCCTCTACTGATTAAGGATACATATAGATGGATAGTTATTTTTGTCCAACAATTATACCCTGCCTAAAGCATTCCTCAAATACTGGGTTGCAAGACACAGGCGCTTATCAAAATCTTTGGTTGTATGTGATAATTAAGACTCATGTTTTAAAAGGACTTCGGTTTCAGATTGTATCAAACTTTCAAAGATAATAAATACATCTATTTTCTGATGGAGCCTGTGCTCGGTGGAGACGTATGGACCATTCTGCAGAAGCAGCGATGCTTCTCTGAGAACGTCTCAAAGTTTATGGCCGCGTGCGTAGTAGAAGCATTCCAGTTCCTGCATTCCAAAGATATTATCTACAGAGACTTGAAACCTGAGAACTTGATGCTCGACAAATCGGGCTATATCAAATTGGTAACCAATTTTGATCAATCAAAATGTTTACATATGGAATGAAATGAAATTTACCAACAGTGTTTATTTTAGGTGGACTTCGGCTTTGCAAAAAGAATATCACAAAACAGCAAAACGTGGACGTTTGCCGGCACCCCCGAATATGTCGCCCCCGAGATTGTGCTAAATAAGGTTAGTTGACGCAATGACTCACTTTAAATTTGCTATATTGCTATACTCAATTTAATTGGACCAATTGTGTCAATTTAACAGGGCCATGATCGGGCTGTTGACTGTTGGGCGCTAGGCGTGTTTATCCACGAACTAATTGTTGGAAAGCCCCCGTTTCGAGCGAATGGTGGTGACCACATGAAGACCTATACTCTGATTCTACGAGGAATAGATGCCGTAGCATTCCATCCCAGGGTCCCGAAGTCGGCGCAGATGCTCATACGCAAGCTATGCAGAGCTGTTCCTGCTGAACGTCTCGGGTACCTCAAAAACGGCATTCAAGATGTTAAAAATCACAAGTAAGTAGAAGGATTTCTACAGAACCATTAAATCATGATTTAAACAGCTTTGATCAATTTAATTGTTTCAAGGCTATTGATACATCTTGTTCTTATGGATATTTCTTATTTATCTCAATGCTTAATTCTTGGAAGATTTCCCTAATTTAAAATACAAGTATTTACTTATTTACGTGTGCGATGGTACCTACTAGCAAAGTAGATGTTAATAATATGTTTAACCTAAATTGTACCCCAGTCGGGCTCATGGTGCGAGTGCTCATGTGACGCGCATGTAAATGTTCAAAATGTAAATTTAAGTTGCGCTACGAATTAGGGAGACAATCGTTTATCTGGTATTATAGTATTGTAAGTATGTCTATGTACTCGTTCTACCTATTGTTCGAACATGTATGGATACAAAATAAATTGGTTATCGTGAATATTAAAAAAAAATCATACCTACCTACTGATCAGGAACCCGATATTGCGTCTATAATCAATCACGATTTGATGTATATTGTGATTGGCTCAAATAGTTTTACTTACAGTAATAATTAAATAATACTATTTTAAGAGCTGTGAATTTTGTACAACAAACAGATAAATAAATAAATAATTACAGAAATGTACAGAATAATATACAGTAATATAAAATACATGTGAAACGGTTGAGCTATCTAAGGACCGTTTAAAACGATCTATAGATAGCTCAACTGATCCAGATCACTGCTAGAGAGCAGCGTTCCCAAGATACTGGCGGCATTGCCACGTTGAATGGCAATGCTAATACACTGAGCTAGATAGGGGCTAGCTCTTGGGTCACGCAATGTATCTACCAGAAGTCTTGAAATAATTTTGAAAATTGATTTGATCAAGAACTTCAAGCCAATTGGCTTGAAGTTCTTGATCATCAAAACTAATATACCTACAGAAGGATTATTTGTAATTTAAATGATAGTAGGTAGTTGATTCTAAACAGATCTTGTGGCATTTGTCTTCAGGTGGTTCCTAGGATTCGATTGGGATGGACTACGTGACAGAAAACTTAAGGCTCCTCTCATACAGCCAGTTGCGAGCAACTTGGATCTATCAAACTTCGAAAAATACCCCAAGGACAAGTTGCCGCCTGATGAGACCTCTGGCTGGGATTTGGACTTTTGAAATGTTAGATTGTAGGCGTTGCATGTATTTAATAATAATTCTGTTTGGCAGGAAAAAGTCTAGTGATGTTAGTAAATTTTTGCTAAAAATACATGTTGGTTTACTTATTTAGTACCTAGTATCATTATTTTTGTATGTTTTAGCCAAATAAAAGACCTTAACTGACTTGTAGTTTGTTGGATCTTCAGAAACCTTCGCGCTGCCGGCCACCAATCATACCTGCAAAAAAGTTTGCAAGATGTCTAGGTACGGTACCCATGCTTAATGATTCATGGCATGTGTGATCGAACTAAATTCCACGTGAATGAAGGTTAGTGGGGAGAAGAACCGGTGCGCAACAAGTGCTATGCCCTTCACTAGAGTCAGCAAGCGTACCAGCATTCTAGACCGCGATGTTTTCTAAATGTTTCTGCAGAGATCAGAAGACACCTTAATATAAAATGATGATACAATCTAAATTTTATGACTAAATACTGTAAACATGCGGGAAAAACCCACAAAACAGACGACCGCGACCGGCATCCGGCACGTCAATTTGGCTCGTCCATCCGTCAAATGCAGTTCAACAATATAACTGCGGATATTATGCATGAAAGCGTACTAGAAAACAACCTGTTTCATACTTTCATTGAACTAAATTAAAATACGAGCGACGCAGGTCGGTCACCGCGTCATGCATGTGCACCTAGTAACTATAAGGTTGTAGGTACTTAAACATACCTTGTATACGGAAAGTCGGCCGATAACTTAGCGTAGGCGATGTGTCTAGATAAAGTGAAAAACCGGGAACACCGTATTGCATGCATCCAACATCCAACCGATTCAGTTGACTTCGACCGACCCGACGCATCGGAGCGAGTTGGTATTACAGTATTTTTCTCTATTCGAACAGTGTCAAGCGAACTCGCCATCGCAGCACGCGTGTCTCGCCTTTAACCGGCTCGTACGATCACGATCTACGAATAAAAACACAATCACAATACCATAAACCCGGCCCAATCAATATTCACGGCCGACAATAAGTGAAAAATAATGTGTACCTACCAATAAGTAGTTCGTGTGAGTAAATGGGAACGTAAAATTTTCGAAGTTCCAATTCTAGAAGGTGAGTTTGTTTGTTGATAGAAGAATGAAGTGGAATGATGCCAATGAACACCTAAATTTATTTCCAAAATAACAATCGTCATCGATGCGATAAACTTTATTAGTTTATAAAACTAGGAATTGGGACTGGAGATCTAAAACATTATGAAAGCTGCCTAGAAAACGGATTCTTAATACTCAAATCTACTTGATTTTAATACTAAAATTGAACTGGTATGGTAGGTCGTTTACCTTCATACTTACATAGTATTGTTGTCTTGTGTACAGTACAGTTACGTTAATACCCGATCTGCATAATTATGTGTTAATTGAAAAGCATTTGTCAAACATGCCTAAGAATATCAAGTAATTACACGTAATACCTACCTACCATACCTACCACAGAATAAATAAATACATTAATTTAGAGACAATATAACTACAGATACATATAGGTACCTAGTTCAGCAAATCGGTCCCAGGGTTATCACTAAGAATGACTTAAACTTATAAAACATAATGTTAAGTTGATTATTTTTAGTCTCAAACAGTAGGTACGACTTTTTAGGCAATAAAATGAGTTGGGGAGTCTGGTGATCAATCAAGTGCAACGGATGGTATCAATCGCGGTGATCGTGGTGTATCATGGAGGCAGTCTGTCCCCACGGAGAAGCTGAGTGCAAGGCGCAGGCCCTGGCCGCGGCCCTGCATTCCCTGCACCTCTACTGTGCCACTATTACAGCTGCACTCATGTGCTGCTGTACTCTGAAGAAGAGGCACAGGTGGGTCTCATTAAACCAAGGACTAAGCAATCAGCTAACTATGTGGTTAATTTTATTTTTAAAGTTCAAAACGAAGGTTTTGACCTCCTCGTAAACGAACGATTGGAATTCTCTGGGCAACAATGAAGCTTTTTACGTTACGAAAATACCGGGGAATTTATGGCAGTGCGTTGAATTACCCCCAAACCTAATGCATAATGCAAAACCTTGAGGAGTCATTTTAAGGATAAATAAAAAGATTCATTAGGAGCGAGCAATCACGAAGCAGTTCAAAATAAACATTGTGATATTCTCAGCTCTTTAACGATCCGAAGTGCGCCTGTCACTATTTACTGGTCACTGTTTCTTCTCATTCAATCAATCATCTTTAAACTGTATCTAATTGAAACAATGATATTTCAATTTCAATAGACGTCTAATTGTTGACGCTATCGTCAAAACAACATTACCTATTTAGATGAAGGTCATTTCACAAAAAACGAGTCAATCATACAGTTATTTTAAACGAATGCTACAAACACCTATTTACATCTTACCTAACTAAACATATATTATGTATCATTTGGATATATTGTGTATCATTTGGAGTTGTTGTCAATTAATATTGTAGTTATATTTTCTTGATTGTTAGTTTTGTTCAATAACATGTGTTACCATTTGTTTGTTAGAGTTCTCTAACTATGATCGGGTTTTCCCGACAGACGGATAAAACGATGGCGCGGCCAAAGCTTTCGAGGACTCACAAGCCTATTACTGGGCGTAGTATGGTGCTGCGGCGCTGCTATGGCGTTACTGAGACCCTCTGACACGGTGCGGCTAGTCGCTTCTCTTATGGCGCCCATGGCTTGGCTCGCAGCCGCAGTCTTCCACGTTGTTCTATGGAGTCGCCACACCACAGCACCGCTCCTCTACTTGGCAGTATACTGGCTACTGTCCGCCTCCGCCTCTGCTGCTATACTCCACCAACACATCGCAACAGTATCCGGTGTGACGTCGAACCACATGCAAATATACATTCAAGGACTTTCCATGTTACTGTCGGCATTGTTATCAGCGGTGGACTGCATTTGTTTTTATGATGAGGTATGTTTTGATGGTTTTCTATACAAGGTTAGCATAATATTTGTTTGACTGGAAATAATTTAAAATCATTCAGGTACCTGTGTTCTATATAGGAAGGTTATACAAATGTAATTTTCGAACTATAAATAGTTCACACACAACAAAACAACATACAATAGTGAGTGAGAATTATACTCCATAAAACATTACATACTTGGAATTTAGAACCGATGCAGGTCGAGACTCTTTGTTCCCGTTCAGCAAAGTGTATTATAAATGCAAGTACCGTAAAGGCGTTAAGTAGATAAGCGCTTAGTCTCATTATTTGTTGCACAATCCCCTTTAGAAGATTAAGGAACGCTTAAGTACATAAGTTAAAATATCTAGAATAAACTATAAGTTTATGTTGAGATAATCCATTCCGTTTTACTAATGTAAGAACGTATACTGTTTCTATATTTTTGTAATAATAACATTTATATTATATATATAAATATCTATATTTGAGCCTTTTGTAGTCGAGACTCATGGGGCACAGAAGCCCATTCAGTTTTACTAATATAAGAAAGCATACTGTTATATATTGTTGTAATCATTTTATTTATATTACATATATAAATACATATATACATATACATATATATTTGACGAACTTTGTGGCGCAGTGGGCTTAGGTCCGGCTGAGACGCAAATGGTTGCGGGTTCGATTCTCGCCGCGGGACAAATGTTTGTATGATCTGCAAGTATTTGTCTCGGGTCTGGGTGTTTCTATGTATAATATGTATGTATTTACATAAAACAATAAGTATACAAGTGGTATATCAGTCATGTGGTAACCATAACACAAGCTCTCCTTACTTTGGGGCCAGATGATGCTGTGTGAAATGTCCGGATTTATTATTATTATATGTATTTATATTTGAGCCTTTTAGAGACTCTGGGCTCATGGGGAACAGTACATGGCGTTTTTAAAATGATTTAACATCGCGTGACCCAAGAGCTGGCTTCTATCTGGCCCAAAGTATTAGCATTCAACGTGTCCATGCCTCCAGTGTCTTAGGGACGCTGCCCTCTGGCAGTGATCTTGATCAGTTGAGCTATCTCAACTGATCCAGATCACGGCTATAAATGGTTTTAAACGGTCCTTAGATACTGTTTCACATATATTTTGTATTGTATACATGCCTAACGGTAAACGGTAATGACGGTAAACAATACATATGTATAAGCATATTTTCTATCTAGGTTTATGCTAAAAGTACAAGTTTAATATTCGTATATATCATTTAGACAAAAAAATACGAAATTTACTGAAAATGTCTAACCTCAGTTCTTGTCTATGATCTATCTTTAAGAAGTATACCTAAGTATCAAAGAAATACCTACAATGCGCGCATGTGATGAAATTATAATATTGATCGGCATGCATACTATTAGTCTTCGAGAAGTAACGCTGTCCAAGTTCCACTTTCTAAGTAAATTAACGTACAACAACACGACAATTTGAAATCTTGATTGATTCAAGACAATGGTGGTGATTCTGTTGTATCACCGGAGTAGATACATTATTATTTAGCATAACACTAAATTAGACTAGATAATTTTCATTTTACAGTTTCAAAATATTTTAAAATTGGCATTACATTTTACATTTTTACATTTTATTCAATTGTTTTTCACCAAGTTACATAGGTAGTTACATAGGTACACAAAATAAGGTAAAAAACGTTAATCACTCGTAAATCTAGTCAATTTAAGGAAGTGCCATTTAGACCCAGCTCACACTAATTAGCTACCTACCTAATTAATCCGAACGGTATAATCCGTGCTATTTTAAGGTTTATAATTTTCAAGAAATTTCTAACATAGTTTTTTCCACGCGCGCTAGGCCTAAAAAATATTACTCAAATTCAGACTTTAGCACAAACAAAGATCGTATAATGATCGTTCGTATTTAATGAAATTTCACAGACTCAGGCCAAAGTTTTCGTAGAGACAGTTTTGGGAAGTGTTAAAGATTTTTACGCAATGTGCATGAGTCAGACAGACTTCTGACGCCGAACAATACGCCTGAACTCCGAGACGACTCCTTGTTCTTATCTACCTACTCTCATGAACGTCTGGCGCCGCGCCGCGCCGCTCTATGGTATTTCCCATACCGTATTAACCATGACTTAATGGTTTCTTTGCACTACGCTTATACAAACGCACTTTATTTAAAATTTACGTAATATTGGTCCAAATTCTGTAATTTCGCCGGACTAACTTAAATTTCCTAAAACACGAGCGATCTTATTTCGTTTGAATCAATGACTGAATTGGACTAGACTAACATTTCGAAATTACACTTATCAATACATAGTTTAAAACAAAGTCGCTTCCCGCTGCTTAGATCTTTAAAACTACGCAACGCATTTTGATGCGGTTTTCTTTAATAGATAGAGTGATTCAAGAGAAAGGTTTATATGTATAATATATCTATGCCTGTAAAAGAGCTTAACCTGACTGACTGATTCATCATCGCTGAGCCGAAACCGCTGAATCTAGAAAGCTGACATTTGGAAGGTAGCTTCCTTGTACAGCAAATACACCCTCAAAGGCTGGATTTTTTGAAATTCAACCCCTAAGAGGGTGAAAAGGGATGACAACGAATGTATGAAACTTTTAAACGCGTGGTGCGATTTGCTTGAAACTTGATTTGAACTATTAAAATGCAAAATAAATGGACACATGTTTCAGGATTTTTCAAGATAACCCTTACAAAGGCGTAAAATGGGGTGTAAAAATTTGTATGGGAACTTTTTAACCGGTGGTGAGATTTTTTAGAAACTTGGTTTGGTTACTTAAAATGCAAAATAAATGTGTGTTTTAGGATTTTTCAAAATAACGCTCATAAAGGAGTAAAATGGGGTGTGAATGTTTGTATGGAAACTTATTAATGGGTGGTGGTGGGTGTTTGAAACTTTTCAATAAAATTTGGCAAGTAGATAAATTACATCCAGGAAGGATTTAAGCTACAATTACAAGAAAAATGCGGACGAAGTCGTGGGCAACAGCTAGTGCATAATGTAGTAGAGAAACACTGATAATTTTAGAGGTTTTTAATGTGATGTCGTAGATAAACACATTTTTTGTTCTTATATTGCAAACGCAAGCTAACCCATTCCGTAGTATATTTTAGTATCAGCATTGCACCCTAGCGAAGCCGGGGCGGGTCGCTAGTATTTACTTAATTGACGTATCACTGACGAGTTTTAGCTCATTTGAAACATCAGGTGTTGATTAAAACTGCGGAAAATCATAGGAAAATCAATTGAATACTGGAATTAAATGACAATTTTGACTTATTATAGAACTGTCATTTCATACCGTTAGTCTAATTTGGTCTTTGGTGTTTGCAAAATAAAGTCGTTCGTATTTGAGTACGACGCCGTATTTGAGTATCGTATTTTTTGCTTGTATTATGGTGACCCAGATGACTAATAGAATTCTTATTAATAAATGGATTGATTGTGTGAAAAGGATATGAATAAGAAAGGCCGAGATGACGGCTGATAGAAGCTGAATAAGGAAGCATGTTGACACTATGCGTGAGATAGGGGCAGGAAAATGATGATGTTGAAGTTATATAAATAAAGCTTAATTATGTACATACCTAACACATTTTACTTACAACTACCAAGTTCTAAATATTAAAAATAGAAATACGGTAAGGTACTTAAGGTTAGGTTAAATACAAAAACACATACCTTATTTGAATGTACCTACTTACTCAAGTTATTTTACAATGGCTAGGAACTCAACTTCAACTTGTCATCTCGAAGGGTTTTAGCTGAAAATCAGTGTTTGCTCCTTGAGCAAAATTATGCGCTGAGCTATGACATTTTTGTCTGGCTGCAACACACACATGGATTAATGGGACACCTATGTAAATGTTTTGTTTAAAGTTTTTATTTCTCTTTATTTTATTTTTTATTTATTTATTTTATTTTTTGTATTGTTTTTGTTTGTATTTACCTCCTTAATTTTGTTCCTTATCTTTTGTTATTTTTGTATATGTGTGTTTGTCTATCTATCTAGGAACCTTAGCTAGGTAACAATATTAAACATAATTATTAATAGCCAGCACATGTGTATGATGAACTTAGACGTTTGTGTCTAAGTGTTATATAAGTACCATAAGTATTAGTATTATATTAGTCATCTGGTTCCAAGGACATGTTTTGCATCCGAGTCGCTGGTTCACATCCTACTAATATTTGATTTGATTTGATTTGATTTGATATATAAATGCGAAAGTTTGTATGTATGTTTGTTACTCTTTCACGCAAAAACTACTGTATGGATTTTAATGAAATAATATAGCTTATACATCAGAATTACACATAGGCTATAATTTATAAAGATCCAAAATATAACGATAAGTGTCACGTAAGTAGGAAAAAAATCTGCCATCTGCGAGCTATTCTGGGGCGCGGCAAAAACCGTTAAAATAACACGAAGTAGGTAGGTACTAATCCTGCACAGACGAAGTCGTACCAGCTAGTATTGTATAAAGCTGCTTGATTTGGGGCTTGATTATGCTGTGTGAATTGTCCATAAATATTTTGCTAGACCTAGCTATTTTATTTAATAATTAAGTAACACATTTCGAACCACCGAATTAGGTAAAGATAAAGATGTTTATTTCTATATAAAGTTTATTTGTTATATAAATTAGAATTAAGTTAATACCTAATAACTAATTAAACATATCAGTTACTAGATAATTGATTCAGGTTTGACTGCGGAAATCCATTCAATATAGCTTATTCCATATAGGACTTACAAATACCTATTAAGTATTGAACTTACTTCCTAATTTTTAGGTAAAAAATACATGGGAACTATCAGATCAGTTATATCCATAAATTGTTATTATTTCTGCTTTTTAGCCAGGTAAAAAACCATACTCTCCGTGCTAGTTTAAACTATGGTACGGCAGGGTAATTACGCAACCTGCGAGAATAATGGGCACATACTGCCGTTTGCTATAAAACTTCTATTGTTAATTCATGCGTTTTGAAATGAGCGGCGCATGAGTAACGTTTACAATATTAATTTACAGATCATCAAACGTTATGAGAATAATCGGAAATCACCAGTAGAATCTAAAAATATTGCATACAAACACAGCGATGTTCATTTCTATTCAAAAATATCATATTTTTGGTTGAATCCGCTATTGTATAAAGGTTATGACGAACCCTTGGAAGAAAATGACTTTGGTGAAATACCAGAAAATGAAAGATCTAAAAAAGACTATGACCAATTTTCAAGAATATATTCTAAACAGGTACGTTGGACCTACTTTAAACGACTCCTCCTCCACCTCCTATTTCTATCATCAAACTTGATAATATGTTTTATATAGCTAGCTAAAAAGTACATCTAATACACATCTAAAAAGTATTTAAATACATATTAATTTCAGGACAGTAAAACCAACATAGAAGAACCGAATATATGGAAATGTTATTTTAAAAAAATTTGGCCTAATTTTTACATCGCTGGAATATTGAAGCTATGCGGTGACTTGATTGGTATGGTGCCAGCGTTAGGTCTGGCTGTGATTATTCAGTACATACAAAACCCGAATACTACGAGTTTATACGACACCAATAAACAAGTCACTATTGAGGAATTTTTGAACAATGGTTACGTCATGCTACTTATTGTTACATTGGCATTGATCAGTCAAGCTTTTCTATCTCAGAATTCAACTCATCTGGTCACGGTTGAGGGCATGAGGTTAAAGACAGCATTGCAAGTAAGTAGGTACCTATAATGTGTCTGTTCCTGCGTAATGTTTTGATATGGATTTGTATTGTAATATTTTTATCAACAACACAGTAACATTCATATACAAGTAAGTTTCCATTTACAGGCTGTGATTTATAACAAATGTATGCGACTGGCGCCCTGGTCTTCGGCAGACGCAAACTCGGAAGAGGATAAACCCTTTTTACAAAGTCCTGAAGATTCTGCCACGACACGTTCTGGTCTATTGACTAATCTAGTTTCCCAGGATACCTACAATATTATGTCATGTGTTTGGATTTGCCATTATATTTGGGCTATACCATTAAAGGTAACAACACTACGGTTGCCTATAAACAGAAAACCATTTGCAGCAATTTAAAAACGAGTACAATTAGTCAATTTGATTTTAATTTTAGGTAGCTGTTATATTGTACTTGTTGTACAAAAAGTTAGGAGTAAGCGCAATCATAGGAACTGCAGTAAGCGTGTTAATTATAACACCCTTACAATTTTACATTGGAAAGAAATTATCGGACAACTCGAAGGAAGTATCCAAATGGACCGATCACAGGATATCAAAAATGACTGAAATATTGCAAGGCATAAACATCATCAAACTATACGTATGGGAAGACTTGTTTAAAGAGAAGATATTAAACCTTAGAGAGGTGGAACTTAAACTTTTAAATAAAGATTCAATATATTGGAGTTTTCTAAGTATGTTTTGTTTATTAAAAGCTACGTATGCACTATGCGTGTTTTGCGTGTTGAGGATACTAAATAACAACTTGGCATTTCCAGCTTTCACCACACAAGTGTCGACCTTACTGATAACAGTCGTCACTTTTGCCACTTACTATTATTTAGAAGATAGCGCTGGTTTTACTGCAGTCAACGTGTTTGCTGGGTTGGCATTTTTCAACCAGTTGACAGTTCCATTGCTAATCCTTCCGGTGACCGTGCTCATGGTGATTCAAGCCGTGGTAAGAAGAGCCGAATAATACCAAGAATAAATTCAAATGTACTGCAGTTTTTGACATAACACTACCAGAAAATAAAAGTTATATTGCACTTTTTAGGTCAGCACGAAGAGGATCAGAGATTTTATTGAACTTCCCGAGGCTAACAATTTAACAGCTGAAGGAAATGACAACTGCTACAGAAAACCGGATAAATTTAACGATGCATTTGTCGAGAATTCTCCCGTGGAAGAAGTGACGTTTTGGGATAATGATGAAGATAGAGAAAATGATGATAACTTTTCAGATGATGAATCAGCTGACCCCGTTGCGAATTCAGATATTGTAGTGAGATTCAGAAATGCAGCGTTTACTTGGGGAACGAAGGATGATATTTTATTAGAGGTCGAAAATTTAGAAATTCCCGCAGGTTTGTATAATTTTTATGTACATATTTTAAACTGTCAACTAATTAACCAATATTCTGCATTTCAATATATGTTTTGTGCGTATTTACCATAAGAATAATGTAGCAATCTATGAAGTTTTATAACATAATTACTAACATGTAATGAAATTATAATACACTTTGTTGCAAAATCGCACAGTATTATTTTGATACCTACAAGAAATTGATTGAAGTGCTTCTTGTCATACTATAATCAATAACAGAACCTATCAATAATAATTGTTTTAGGAAAACTCATTATGGTTGTTGGAGAAACTGGATCAGGAAAATCGTCTTTCCTGTCTGCAATTTTAGGTGAAATGTTTTTGGATAGAGGTGATATAAGTTTTAATGGGTAAGTTTTTTTATTTTTTGTTTCTTTTTCTAAACTAGATGTTTGCTTATTAGTCAAACTCAGCTATCACTTACTATAAAAGCCTCTATTGCAAAGTTTGGTTTTCACGACATTAAATGTTTATAGTCCTAGTTCCAATTGGTACGCGGGCCAGCCTCCATGGTTGTTAGAAGGGTCCGTACGAGACAACATCGTGATAGATAGTCCATGGTGCCAACGAAGGTACACTCGAGTGCTACGCGCTACGGGGCTCAGGCCAGACCTACAGCTTTTACCTGGTAATATAGGCATTGTGATATCTAATACCAAACCTTTTACTTTTAGAACAGTCCGTTCAAGATTTTTGTCATTACAGAAGGTGATGCTACGAAGCTAGGTAGCCATGGCCCACCACTATCAGGAGGTCAACGCATACGTGTTTGTGTTGCTAGAGCTCTTTACTCGTCTGCCAGACTGTTAGCTCTCGATGAGCCATTGGGTGCTCTGGATGCTGCACTAGCAAGGCACTTGGTGGCGCGAGGATTGCTGCCGGCAGCAAGATCGGGACGGACAGTTCTCCTAGCGACAAACCGACTTGAACTCATGCACTATGCTGACATGGTACGTTTGAGCATGTTTAGTATGGGAACTATTCAAAACAAAACATTGTTGATTTACGCGTTCGTCCACACGCACGCAATCTCAGTATAATTACGTTATGAATCATAAAACGTGGAGCTAACAGTCTCAATTTACAGCCCCAATAACAGCCTATGGCTACACCACTTTTTTAATGGTGTACGCTTGTGTTATAAGCACCTGTTATGTTTATGACCAGATTACTGGAAGTGATTTATTTAGCACTTAGCTATTAGAAAATAAAGTATTATTAGCCGTTCAATTTGGTACGTATGAATTACCTTTGACTTAACAAGTATTGGGTGACAATATGTATTTTCAACTTTTCAGATACTGGTAGTAGAGGATGGTAGAGTGGCTGGTTTTGGTCGGGCTGGTAGTGACGGAAACGGCGTGCTGACCAGATGGGCGCAGCTGGCTGGAGAAGCGAGGGCGGTGGCGGCCAGGGCTGGCGCGGGTCCACCCGGGGGGACTGCTAGGGAACGCTCCAGGCTAGTACGAGCTCTTAGCCGAGCGAGGTTCAGCAGATGCTCTTCTGATGACGCGATGGTCAGCATTTTTTTTACTATTACTATTTTACTTAAGTAAATGCGTCTATTCAATTTGTTATTACTCTTTAGCTGGGTATCAGCGAAGCTGCGGGGGCCCACTTGCTAGCAGAAGTGCCGACCTGCGTGGGAGGCAGTTGGAGACGAGCTACTCTACACCCGCGCCCCTTACTGTCGAGGCAGTTTTCGTCACCACCACTAACGATGAACAATTACAAGTAAGAATACCTACACAGTTCTTACTAACTATTCATTATTTCAAGCTACAAATATATTATAGAACACCGCTGTAGTTATTAGAGCTATCTAGATTTGCGCGAGGAATATGTATTACAACATTGCAACAATATGGACTTGCCAAAGAGACGGAATGTTTTCAGATGGCGGAGAGACGTGAGGCGCGCCGTTAGCGCTGACGAGTCCAACGTGACACTGCAGCGCGAGGTGAGCCACCTGCGTCGGTGGTTCCGCCCGCGCACACCAAGGACGCTCACCAGGTTACTTACCAAAATATATTTGACGACCTCTGTGGTGCTGTGGGAGAGGGCTTGCCGAAGGTTGAAGAAGAACGCAGAACGTTGCGGGTTCGATTCCCGCCGCGGGACGGATGTTTGTATGATCTGCAAGTATTTGTCTCGAGTCTGGGTATATTTCTATGTATGTATTTCCAATATAAAGTATATAAGTAGGATTTCAGTCATGTGATACACATAACACAAGCTCTGTTTACTTTGAGGCTAGATGACGGCTCTTTGTCCGGCATTATTTATATATATTCAAATCGCATCTGATCTCTTTAATGTCCCTATAAAACCGGGTAATTTTAACGAATCAGCCCACGACCACGCGTCTTGAATAAATTATAATGTAATACGCGTTAGGTAACTACTAAAACAACGTGAAAACGTGTCGCAAATGTTAAAAAAAACCTACAGCTTAACATATATTTACAGATGGACCCCAAGAACACTACGACGTTTGATAAGTTCTGACTCCGAACCACAAGCAGAAGACGTTCCACGTACTAATGGTATATACGGACTCCATTAATTAAGTACTACGCTCATTTTATATTCATTTATAAAAAAAATACATTAATTCAGGTATAACCGTCGAGAATGCAGCTGAATCAGTATTAAACTCATTAACGTCTAATGGAATTGAAACCAACACCAGTATTGTCACTGAAGAACCTGCCAACCCTAAACAAGAAGAACACATTGATGAGGTAATCAGTATATGATAAGTAAAAAAAAATTTACATTGTATTTAAGTTGTTAATTAAGTGTTCGAAATAAATCTATCTTGTACGAATCAGAATGTAAATAATTTGTAGGTAAACATCATTCAACGTGGCAATGCCGCCAGTGTCTTGGGGACGCTGCCTTCTGGTTGTGCTATAGATCGATTTAAACGGTCCTTATAAAACTCAACTGTTTCACATTTATATTATTTAAAAAAAGCTCGTGAGCAACGCCGTCGCGTGGCTCGTGACGTGACTGCTCATCAATAATCAGCGAGCTGACAAATCCGCGAGACGGTGGGACATTGGTAGCGTAATCGTACTAATTCGGAAACACGAACGTTGCCGAGACATCGAATTCAAATTGTAATGATTTTAATGCCTATTTGATTAAACCTTACTAACCGAAATGTTACAGTACTTGTTACATAGTATTAGGGTTAATTTAGTTTTACATCATCACATTCGAATCCATTCTGTGCATGTCCCACCCAAAATGGACCTGCAATGCACCTTCCTCTTTTTCTTTTTGGTCTGATATTGGTGTCCATTCAATATTCGTCCATTTATCTCTGTTACATCTGATCATGTGACCCGTCCATCTCCACTTGAGATTGCGTTTTATGATAGAATCTTCTAGTTTTGTTCTTTTCCTTATTCCTGTAGCTACTTTATATTTTGTATAGGTATATTGCAGTAATATTTATTATTATTTATATATTTATTTGTAATTTCTTATGGGAGGGTATACCGCTACGTTACGTAACGTGTTACGGCGCCAGTCTGTTTGGCTTTCCTTTCTCTCACGCATACGGCAGCGGTAGGCAGGCTCCTTCTATCTCTCTAACCCACAGCGCTAGTTAGATTAATTTCAGTTATCACTTCTGTCGGGCGTCCCGAGACGCACACGTTTTTTTTATTTATATTGCCTACAGCATACAATATGGCGAGAGTACGGACGAGCTTGTGGATGGTGGGGCGCGGCGTACTGCGCAGCGGCGGCGAGCGCGCAGGCACTGGCCGTCGCGGCCGACTGCTGGCTCTCTTACAACATGGCTGACGCAGAACACGTCACACGAGAACAGGTAATCTTCTTCTTCTACATTAATGACATATGGCATAGGTATGCCATTGATGAAAATGTTGTCAAAGTCAAGTGTTAGATTGTTTATAGTAAGACGTCACAAAGTCTTATGTTGTCGTTCGTCGTTGGTTATTTTATAAAAAATAGTGTCTCTTTATAAAATAATTAATCACAAAGAAACACAAAACTTTCATTCCAATTATTCAGACCCGAGTCAATAAATCTAGCTTTATTTGAATAATAAATCGGGAAAAATAAATAATGTAAGTGCTCATTAAATGTTTACTCCGTAAAACGGCCAAAAATAATCAGAGCAGGTATTCATTAATCTTTTTCTACATAATAATAGCATCTGTTTAATGCTATTATTATATATTATATATATATATATATATATTATTTGTCTTTAAATGTCTAAAGACAAAATTACTTGCAATTTGATAAAATTTTATCAAATTGCAAGTAATTTTGTCTTATATTATCATTGCAAAGTAGGTATAAGTCGATCGTCATTTGTCTATTCTAAACGCGTCATCACGGAATGATCGTCTAGAATATTCTTGGACTCCTCATCGTACAAATTACACAAAAACATAATACACCTATATATATAAAACATATAAGTATGTATATGTAAAATTCTTACTTGTGTTAAAAACTCCTAATTATGATTTAACGAATGAATACAAATGAATTTCAATGAGGTGATATACTAAAGAATGTACTCACAAGTTGTTTGGTCAGATGTGGAGCAGCGTGCGTGTGTTGTGTATTCTGAACTTTAAAATACAAATGCCTGATGACGTATGACTTTAGTTAGCCGCAGATGTAAGAATACATTTCAATGGGACGTTCTAATAAAATGCCTCGATTAAAATGAATAAAAAAAAATCGGGTTGCCGAGTGAAAACTTAATTTTGGCACGTTAGAGTTTAGTAATAAATCACTTCACAAAATCAGTAATTATGGCGACTGCCAATCAAATACTGAACGAACACAGATGATGCAATATGTTCAGAATGTAGATAATATATCAAAGAACCTAACTTAGTAAACTTCTCCATACAAAAGTAGACTGTAAACATGTGAATTAAGGTTTATAATCAAATGGGGCGAGCGCGGCAGCCGGCTGCGTCTCGCCCCGGACGGTAACGGTCTCGCGAATCCAAAGGTTTTACCTCATTTAAAAATATGCGTACCGCGCTAAAAGAAGTTTTCACTTGAAAAATGCGGGGCAGTCTTTGGGGACGGCCGGTAAAAGTGAAAACAAAGTAACTTGTGAATTGTATCGTCGAACTATTAGATTATAATTTTTTATTTATTTTTGGTTTGTAAAGAAGTGTTAATGACGTTGACGGCTTACAGAGCTGGCGACTCGTCACTTTCTGTCAATACGCGACGTATGGCGTCACAGCTAGTACACATATGGGGTACATGGGAAGCTACTTTTATTCATTTGTATTAGTTTAATTAGCCCAAGATCGTAGAATATTTGCAATGGGATTTTCTAAAATGGTACCTGCAATTATGAAAATTTTGACACAACCAATGTCTATCAGTTTCAATAAGCAATTAGGCATTATTTAAATCATTAGTTTGATTGTAACTATAACCAGTTTTGATGATGTATTGCTATACAAATATGTTTTTATTCAACACAATCACAAGGATCAGGTGGTAGGTGCCAATTTCTCCTAACCTAAGTCCGAGAAGATGTACGTTCGAATTTTTTCTCAGACCAAATAAATATAAGGACGCAGTGCCACGAAAAATCAAATTGAAGCTTTAAAATCGTGCACTTCTATGTATATACACGTTCACATATAAACCCAAACCATGCTCCTTGCTCTTATCACATGTCACTTCGTAGTACAGTACCTAAGCATCGTACAAAAAACAGAGCATGGTTTTGAAATGGTTAGAAATAACTAGTGACACGATAAGAAGAATAAATAGAAACTGAAAGCTGTTTGTATCAATTCCATAATCGCCCGTCTGTTGTTATGCATAGTACACGCACAGAGCACCGTATACACACAATTCAATTCAATTCAATAAAATCACAAGGACCAATTTGAATCATCTTCTTACATGCTAGTGAATCTAGGTGCCGGTTCCTCCTAACCCCAGTTCAAGAAGAATCTGGCAAGAAACTCGTCTGGTCTTAACACTTTTTTCAGCGCAGAAGGCAGAATTTTATTTTATCAAAAAGTACCTTTTGTTTGGTCAGACGTGGAGTACCATGCGTGTGTACACGTTGCGCATGCGCTACAAGATCTGACACTAAAGTCTAAGAATGAGTTTTATGGGATGCACTAATGAAGGTACCTGTTATTGTGCATATGCATATATAAACTATGTAGGAACCTACAAATAATACAAAAATAAAGTGGAAATATGCTTGAGTTAGAAATAATTTTGGTATTACGTTTGTATGGGTAATTCATCCTCAGATAGCCTCCTAATGGGATGCACTAATGAAGGTACCTGTTATTGGGCATATGCGCTGGCATTATCTAACTAAAGTCTAAGAATCAACATATATGAGGTGATATAGTAATGGCATGTACCTATTGTTTGGCTATACGTGGAGCATCGTGCGTGTGTACGACACGTTGCGCATGCGCTTCAAGATCTGACAGTAAAATCTAAGAATACGTTTTAATGGGACGCACTAATAAAGGTACCTACCTGTTATTGGGCATATGCACTGGCATTATCTAACTGAATTCTAAGAATTAAATGAAGTGATATAGTAATGGCATGTACCTATTATTTGGTAAGACGTGGAACACCGTGCGTGTGTGTGTACGTCACGTTGCGCATGCGCTTCAAAATCTGACACTAAAGTCTAAGAATTAGGTTTAATGGGACGCACTAATGAAGGTACCTGTTATTGGGCATATGCGCTGGCATTATCTAACTAAAGTCTAAGAATCAAATGAAGTGATATAGTAATGGCATGTACCTATTGTTTGGTTAGACGTGGAGCACCGTGCGTGTGTACGGCGCGTTGTGCGTGTGCTGCGCATGTGCGTTGTGCGGCGCGCAGGCGGCGGGCGCGGCGGCCGGGGCTCGCGCGCGTCGAGCGCTTCACGAGCGACTGCTACACGCGGGGCTCCACGCGCCTCATGCACACTACCACACCACCCCTCAGGGATATACACTACATCGCTTCTCTGCGGATATACTTATTGTCGATAAGGTAATATATAATTTATGTAATGTATAATTTATGATTATTTAATTATATGGAAAACCAACAGCTGAAAATCTATATATATAAAAGAAAGTCGTGTTAGTTATACCACTTATAACTCGAGAACCGCTGGACCGATTTGAATGAAACTTAAAATGAATATAGTTAGTAACTTGGATTAGGATATAGGCTATTTTTATTCCGGAAAAACAACAGAAATGGGAACGAGAACCGGGCGGGCGAAGCCGCGGGAGGCCGCTTATTATTTACTAGCTGACCAGTGCCCACTTCGTTGCGGTTACAACTTCACAAAAAATATTAAAGTACTAATATCGCTTTTAAAAAAAATTGCTATTCAAATTATTGTAATAATTACAGAGATTAACAAAGTTACGGATAAATATTGATAGATGGCGCTAGCGGCCACTCGCGGCTTCTACCGCCCCTTACCCGTTCCCGTTCCCGTTGTTTTTCCGGCATAAAAAATAGCCTATATCCTTATCCATGTTACTAACTATATTCATTTTAAGTTTCATCCAAATCAGTCCAGCGGTTCTTGAGTTGTGGCGTAACTAACACGACTTTCTTTTATATAATATAGATCTATTTAATTATTAAAATCTTTCGTAGCTCCTAGGCTCTATTACAAGCCCGACTCCAACTCTTGACAACCAACTGCAAAGCGTCGTCGTCGATGCTATTTTAAGCCCCGTATTCATACATTTGATCATAAACAAAGTCGAATTAACGTGTTGCTGAATTACTGTCAACATGTTGCTGACAACACTGCGCACTGCACTGTATGTTGACGTGCTCTCGACTGACGAACATAAACATCAGTTTAGCAACAGCTGATGACGAGTGTGACATGTTTGCAACTAGTTTACAAACATTGCAGAAGTGTGGAGCAATAATCGAATAATAATAGAACGCTTTTAATCATTTGCACGCACTTCCTCTTGTTTTACCTACATTTACATTTACATTTTATAGTAAAGACTACAACGCGCTTTTTAACTCTTGTAGCTTGAATACTCTTCGTAGCTCGTAGACTCTACGCAGATCGTAGACTCTTTGTAGTTCGTAGACTCTTTGTAGCTTCGTAGACTATAATTATAGACGTAGATAAGGCGCTTTCTAAATACTCTCGAAGCTTGTATACTCTTCATAGCTCATAGACTTTATAGTAAAGGTAATTTATCACAGCCCTTTTATAGCCTCCCGTAGCTCATAGACTCTATGGAGCTTTGTAGACTCTTTGTAGCTCGTAGACTCTATAGTAAAGACACGTAATAGTACTCTCTATGGTATAGTACGCTTCTCTTAGCGCGTATGCTCGTCAAAATAGATGTCAACGAGTCCCTTTTATTTAATGAATCTCGTCGTTCGTTTAGACGATATACACAGCTGTCGTTTTTTGGAATAGTTAAATAAATTTGGCGTTATCTTTGTTTCCAGAAACTGCCAACCGCTATCAGCCGTTGGGCGCAGCTCATGCTAGTGTGTGTGGCTGCGATGCTCGTCAATGCAGTGGCAGCTCCGTGGAGTATATTGGCGCTGCTGCCGGCTTTTCTGTGCTATCTTATGCTACAGTCAATTTACTTGTGCATTGCTAGGTAAAATTAAGACAAATTTAAATATGTTTTTGGGATATTAAGATGTGTGTTGGATACTCAATCACGTAATAATGGCTGAACCGATTTGGATAAAACTTGGAACAGACATATTTTAGGCAATTAGACAACGTTCTTTTGTATGTACCATAAACGCATAGCCGCGGGCAGCAGCTAGTAAGTAATAACAAAACAATGGCTTTGAAAATATTATATTTTACTAGCTTCTGCCCGCGGCTTTGCACGCGTGGAACCTACTTAAAAAGTAGCAAATTTTCTCATGATACAATCTATTTTCTTAACAAATTATATCCAGAACAAGCCGTTTAGCAGACAGAGACACTTTCGCATTTATAATTTTAGTACAGATGAATCGATATGGATGATAATCTTATTATATTTTATCTGCATAGGGAGTTGCAACGTTCTGAAGCCCGTAGTGCGGCGAGCGTGGTGTCACTGTGCGCGGAGACGTTCGCGGGCGGGGCCACAGTGCGTGCGGGACGCTTACAGTCTCGGATGCGCTCTGTATTTCTGCAGCGACTTGATACTAACCACAACGTACTGTTGTTGCTGAACGCTGCCAATCGCTGGCTAGGACTTAGTTTGGTTAGTATGGTATTATGAGTACTTAACTTTAATGAAAGTTTTTTAAACTTACGCGATCAGAACACATTATTATAAATACATACGGGTATTTATCGCGTTTATTTATCGCGTGATCACGGGATGACTCATCCCGTGATCACGACAGAGTGTAAACCTGTCGAAACGTCGGGAAAAATAGGTAAATAAACGCGATAAATACCAGTATGTATTTATAATAACGTAACTTTAATTGTTTTTATTTTCAACATACAAATTTTCACTTCCAAACTTTTTTCACGGGTCAAACTGATTGATGAAGATTCTCTAGATAATTCGAAACTGTCGGTACGGTACGTCCATCGTCAAAATCAATCTTTGTTAAAATTATAGTTTATTTCTCATAAGTACATATTAGCTAGTATGACATGAGCATCTGTGACCATCCATAATGACAATTACAGGCCATACATTAACGTCTCATTAGATAGGTAACTATCTGATTATGAGATATGCTAAATCTTTGCATAGTTTATTATGGAATGTTAATAAATCAATATCAGGTACGCGTTTGTTTTATATAAAAAATAAGGACTTTAGTTAGCGTCGTTCAAGGCAACACTTTTTGTATTGTGTCATGTCCATATAAAACGCATTGGGTACGGATTACGATTACGATTATGATGAGTCCATTCTGTCCCATTGTGGGTACGGATATCTGTAATTTTTATATTAGTAATTAGCTTTTACCCGCGGTTTCGCACGCGATATAATCTATATCCTTACCAAAGTTAATCAAGATAATTTCAGCCATTTTGCCGTAAAATGGTAAAAAACAAACAGACACTTTTGATTTTATAATATTAGTGAATTTGAATTTATAATCTTAGGACTTGGTTGGTGCGGCCAGTGTCTGCGTGTCGCTGGGAGTCGCGCTGTGTGGAGGAAACGCAGCGACTGCGGGCTTAGCGGGCGCATACTCGCTGTTACTGCCGGCATACCTTGCGCACCTCGCCAAATGCCGGGCCGACTTGGATCAGCAACTAGCCGCCCTTGAAAGAGTACATGTCGACACTAACATACCTCAAGAAGATTACAGAGAGGAATGTAAGTGACTAATTTATCCTTCTAGTAAATTACTAATATATAGTTAAATAAATGCTAGAAGTAATTATATTGGTAGATAATGCACACAACACCATCTAGCCCCTAAATTATAGCTTAGCAAACATAGCTTGTGTTATTGTGACGATAGAATACTTATATATTTTTAAATACATACTTATGATACTTTTATCACCCAAACACAACAAACATCTATGTTAATCACACAAATGTTTGTCCTGAGAGCGAATCGAACCACCAACCTACAGCGCAGAAGGCAAAGCTACTACCAACTAAGCTGACAGGCCAGTAATGAATTACTACTTGTAAATTATTGTGCAAAGCGCCAAATATTTTTGACCTATTTTGGCCGACCGTGACTCTGACTACCCCCTTTCCCCATAAAAAACTCGAAGATCCAAGAACTCAAGATCTTAGGTGTCTATTAAGTATTAGGTACAGTCGCGAGCATTTTTGCTACATGTTTGTTTCTAGGTAATTGGAAAGGAAGGAACAACGTTTGATAACTGCTTGCTACCGTTTCAGGCGAGATCCCCTCAGGATGGCAGAGAAATGGCAAGTTGCAGTTTGAAAACGTTTGTGTACGTCACGAGCCAGGCTCGCCGCCTATTCTAAGCAACATCAACCTTACCGTTGGTCCTGGCGAAAAGGTGAATATTAAATAAAATATTTTTTTCTAATTAAACTCTCAAATAACTTTTTAAAGTCTTCTCACATACTAGGAAAGTCTAGGTGCCGGTTCTTCTAACCCCAGTTTAAGAAGAATCCGGCAAAATACTCGTCTGGTCTTAACGCATTTTTTTATGATCCATGCTAATTTAGGTGTTCTTATGGACAGAAACCTGTCATGGGAACCACAGCTAACTGAAGTCAGCCGTAAAACTTTTGCCTCAGCTGGTTCTATTCGGAGGCTGCGCTACTTCCTTCCAACTGCCACTAAAATTTCGCTTGCACAGTCACTTCTTCTTCCAATACTTGACTATGCCGATGCCTCTTATCTGGACCTAACTGAACAGCAACTTGACAAGCTTGAGCGCCTTCAAAATCTCTCCATTCGACTTGTTTTTGGCTTGCGCAAGTATGATCATGTCTCGGACTTCCGCAAAAAGCTAAAATGGTTGCCAATCCGCCTTCGTCGGCATACGCACTTTCTAAATTTATTATATAATATCCTTTTCAATCCCACGACACCCTCCTATCTCAAAGAACGATTCCAATTTCTTCACCTCTCCCACTCTCGACCCTTACGCTCCTCTGACACTCCTCTTCTCGCAATACCTGAACACTATTTGTCCTGTCATTAACTGTTGCTTGATTCTTTATGTCATTTTAGATTCAGGTTTGTTTATGTATGTATTGGTTTATTTAGTTTATTTTATAACGTTCTATTTAATATACTGTATTGTATGTATTGTATATATTTTTGTATAAGTATCTATCTTTTTCTATCCTGTAAATTTGTATGTACACATTATTTTGATTATAAATCTCTTAATATGGTTATCATCACCCTTTTTTAAGCTACATTCTGTTCAATCCATCCTAAGGTTGTCTGGCAGAGATCGCTACATAGCGATAAGACCGCCCATTGTACTACAGACTAGCAAAACATTGTTATTTATGTTTCTACTTTTATATTTGGTGTGCAATAAAGTATTATCTATCTATCTAATTTGGAAACGGATTTCTTTCCCTCTGGATTACAGATTTATCTTCCAGTGATATTTATGTTGTTATTTACATTTTCCAGTTAGCCATTTGTGGTAGAAGCGGCAGTGGAAAATCGACATTATTGCTATCATGCGTGGGTGCTACTACTATCTCTAGCGGTCGCATTCTACTTGATGGAGAGGACATCGCTCGGGTGCCTCTCAGGACGTTACGTCACAGAATTGTGGTGTTGCCACAAGAACCGGCCATGTTTTCGGGTACTCTCAGAGAAAATTTGGACCCCCTCGCTGTACACACTGATGAAGAAATATGGCACTGTTTGAGAGCAGTGGGATTGTTTGATTTCGTCACTGCCCAATCAGCTGGACTAGGTATGAACTTATCATAATATTTATCTTAATTAAACCATAACGATAGATTTAGCTTTCCAGGAGATTATCATAAGAGTTTTGATTTTTGAAGTGAAAACTTCTTTAGCATCGTTGTGATTTGAAAGTCGATGAAATGAAAAATCGACAGTAAAAAGAGACAGACACATAAATTCATAGAATTTAACGTGGGAGAAAATGAAATAGGAAGTATTATACAGTGTTATATGCGTGGTTCGCTTTGTGCTCAAAATTTTGAAGTTTTGAAGGATTCACTTCTAGCAGCACACATGTTTTTTTTACTATTATATACAAAATTGTTAGCAATGCAGCTATGCAGTATGTGTTAAAGTTTTCTTCAGCGCAAAATTAGCATTGCGCGGATCTCATACAAATCTTTTCTACTTCAATACTTTTGAAAAGCTGTGTATTTTAGGAGAATTCAAAATTGCTGTCTATAATTGAATGAATACATCTATCCTATTTCGAGCTTCTTGACTGCTTTTAAAATTTACGAATAATAATAATAATCTACTTCTCAAAAAGTCTCTTTAACCGTCCAAAATTTCAAAACCATTGGAGAAAATAATTATATAGTTTCAAAAATGTTTTACAATTTCAAAGAATACTTTGATGAATAGATGTTTATCTCAGGTAACCTACATTACATACCTACCGATCCTTGTTATAATATTATTTTATTTCGTGTCTTAGGTTCCTTACTATTGTATGCTCGAGATACGTAACTATTTACAGATACGACCTCTGTAGCGCAGTGGGCCAACGCCCAGCTGAGCCGCAGATGGTTGCGGGTTCGATTCCCGCTGCGGGACAAATTATTTGTCTGGGGTCTGGGTGTTTCTCTGTATAATATGTATTTTATAAGTAGTAGGTAATTATATCAGTAATGTGGTACTCATAACACAAGTTCTGCTTACTTTGGGGCCAGATGATGCTGTGTGGAAATCCGGCATTATTATTTGTACATACACAACCATAAAGTTTATTCTATTATATTTTTTGTCAGAGTGTAGTATAGAGCGGACTCGCCGCGGTTGGAGCGTGGGTCGCGTGGCGCGTGCGTGTGCGGCGCGTGCTGCGTTGCACGCGCGGCCGGCGAGCGCGCTCCTGTTGGACGAGCCGGCGGCCGCGCTGGACTCGCCGGCGGAACGCGCGCTCCTAGCTGCGATGGCAGCCGTCGCACCGCACACTACAGTTATTACAGTCGCGGTAACTGACCTTTTTAAAATAGACTTCAAAAAATTGAGAAGTTTCTGAATTCGGTTCCTTTTTTTATAGTTTTCAAATTTGAAAATTATTTTTTCATGTGAATGGATATACTTTCCGGTTGGTCCCATATAAATTTCATGAAATAATTTAGTATGGTTTCAGTAATTTTCTGAAATTTCGTATTTTGCTTTCCTGCTTTGTTACGAATTTTAAAAATGATAAAGTACCTACTAAAAAGCTTAAAATAAAGACCTTTTTAACACACTTCAAAAAAGACCGAACAACTCAACAACCGAATTGAGAATGTTCTCAAATCGGTTGTATTTTTGTGGCACAAATTTCATTTAATGAAATCGGTTTTCTTTTTAGCTTTTAAAACTTTATTATTGTATAAGCAGCATCTGACAAGCATCTTTCCTTTGAAATTGTTAAATATAATCGGCCTTCCAAAACTTTTGTGAGTTGTAGGTACATTTGAAGGAACACGGGCTTTTACTCGCGTAGGTATTATTTTGTCGATGAAGGCGCTGTATTTCGATTCATCTAGAAAATCTTCATCAATCTTCATTACACTGCTTAAGATTCACCCTGTCTCTATTTGTGCCTATCTAACAAAAAGGGATGGCAATATTTTAAGTGCAGTAAAAACTAAAATAAAATATATATGTAAGGTTAACTAAGATACAAAATTGAAATTCAAATTAAACGTAAATACAACAGAAAATAAAACAAAAATATTTAAGGATAACAAAAGAAAATACTTATAAATACCTACAAAAGTCTAACGACTAAGCACTTAAATCAAACTGAAGTCCAGAACAACCACCTATATGCAATTTAATTTTTTTGTGATATTAACAGGTGTTTTTTAACGATATTTTAAAAGACCAAACTGACAATGATTTGACGAATATCAGTTTTTTTCTAGTTGATAAAGGGATGTGAGCAACATCCCTTCATGAACTTAAGACGTTTCAAAGTAATCCTTATTGTATTGAATAAAAATATTTGAATTTGAATTCACAAGTCTGAAGATTGGAAATTTGGTATCCTGATCCTCCAATGATATTTCAAGAATATACGTAGCCTTAACCTTTTGCTATGTATATTCTTATATATACAGAATGCTGCAGGACCTAGAATTTGCAGGATACCCAACTCCTCACTGGAATCGTCACAATAGGTTATACTAGATTGATGTGTATATTTGTGAAGGGGGTTATTTAAACTTAAAATTTATACTTGTTAATTATGCAATTTCTCAATGAGAGGTCCGTAATGTACTGTATTTGTTCCAGCACCGCATATCATCAGTACGTGGCTACGACCGAGCTGTTGTGTTAGAAGACGGTCATGCAGCAGAGCAAGGCACGGTGGGCTCTCTACTCTCGCAGCCGAGTTCGCGTCTGGCGAGAATGCTCGCGACTGCCAATCGTCTCAACTGAAATGCTAACTTTTGAGCTAGCACTATAAGTCCTAGCACGCACTAGCGAATTAATACGGTATATGCTCAAGTATGTAAGTTTCAAGTCCGTTTTTTTTACATTTGATTCCATGTTCCACATAAAAGTGGTAATAAAATCTCCGCGGATTAATCTGAAGTGCGCGCTAGGTCTTATGTAGACAGTCAAACGATACAAGAAAGTAAATCACCCTTGTAGAACTTTTTTATTGGGAATACTGTGCGTGTATGAAATTGAAGTGAAGAATGTAGCCGCGATGATATAAACACTAATATAAGAGATAATTGTGAGCGAGAAAATGCTTTAAAATAATAGGCGTAATACTAAGGGTCTCTAGCTAATATATTGTTGAAATCTGTTGCTATCTCTTTTCTTTGACATTACAATGACAAGACAAGAGTATACTATTGTTATGAATCCACGTGAAAGACACATCGCTGTTTTAACAGTAGCTGATATTGTATAATTTATGGTAATGGGTTATTAATATGAACTGTTAACATTATCTGAAAAAAGAGACTGAAATAATGATATTTTTCCTGAGTATAGACATTTCTACCGATGACGTATTATTATGGCAATGTAACCTAATGTATAGGTGTATAACTGACAACTAACAGCTTGTAATGGCCTCTGATTCTGTAGTTTTGCTGAACTAACTATAATTTCGTAAAATACTAGAAATCTCATTTTGTTTGCACCAACGTCGGAGTACCATTTTTAAATTGAACGTCAATTCAATACATTTTAAAAAATTGCCCTATATTTTAGTGTTCATTAAAACTGCGGAAAATTTTAGGAAAATTAATTTAATACTGGCCTGTTAGGTCGGTTGGCAGTAGTTCTGCCTTCAGCGCTGTAGGTTATATTCGATTCCCTCCCAGGATAAACATTTGTGTGATGAACACATGTGTTTGTTCTGTGTCTTGGTGTGATAAAGTATCATAAGTATGTATTTAAAAATATATATGTATTCTATCAGACATCTGGTCACAATAATACAAGCTATGCTTAGTTTGTGGTGTTCAGTGCATTATCCACCAATATTTATTATTATTATAATAATGGAATAAAATGGCAATTTTAACTTATTTTTAAACTGTTACTCTTTTTTGGACTTTAGACTTAAGATCGTTCGTTTTTTACGAATAGTTAGTACGACGAAACAACAGTCATCATTAGGATCAATTAGCATATACGATTTCCTAAAATAAATAAAAACTAAAAATACCATAACTTGTTTCCATTTTGTATTTCCAATAGAACAACAATTGCACATAACTCGTTTAAAGCTCACGTCTATCGCACACACACGTGCTACCAGAGTCAACGATACTTCATAAAATTATATCACTACATAACAAATTACAACAATATTACGTTGGCACCAATTTATATAGTAATATAAAAACATTTGTGTCACCGCACAATATAAAAATATTTTACTTACAGTATACTTACGTGAACATAATTACATTAATTATACTAAATTAAATCTCGAAACGTTCAATAAATTCTTTTTTTTTACTTACAACTATATGGTATTCATGTCTGTTCGGACAGGACGAGTAGATCCCATGCTGATTTATAATTTGAGTACTAATATCGCAATATGACTGCTGTACAAATCTTTGGTAAAATTCATAACATTAAAATATTATGTTGTGTATAAATTTCATATGAAAAATATAATTTGCAAGGCACACTTGGATAAAGGCCATGGTTCTTTGAAGACACTTTCTCAATCGATGGGACGATGTTATATAAAAAGACTTAGCAGTACCTAAGTATAATAAAATTTCTTAATCATCACATCAATATTTGCATAACTATTTTGCAGTGAACACCAACGAAAATGTAATATACGAAAATAACAACATTATAATGTTGCAATTACCTCATTTTAAAACGTATAAAGCTGCAATCCTTATCACCTAGCCTGATATAAAACAAGATTGCCCCTTTCTAATATCTGTTTACGTTTATTTGCCGACGCTAAAGTACCTACTCTGTAATCTTTACAAGGCTATTATTTGAGGTAATCTGTAATGACGTTAGTAAACGGATAGAATAGGGCCGTTATGGCAGATAGGCGGTTTTATGAGCAATCAGAGTGATCATGGTAGCAAATATTACTTTGCTTCAAGCTATTATCATTATTTAAACATGTCAAAAGCAACATCTTTTTGCCAACAGTAACAAAACTATGTCTAACGTTAAAGAATTCAAAAACAATCTCCACCGAATACTCCAAATTACAATAACTTCCCACTAGTTCATCGTTTCAAAGTTAATTTTAAATTATGAATTAAAATTAACTTAGTTCAGTACTTAAGTAGATCAACCTGTGCAAAACGTGGGCAAATACAAATGTGCCGCTGACTTACACATCGGCTTATTTAGAAACGTCTCTCGACTTCTGTCAAAAAACGATCACTGTTTTATTAGTACCATCCCTTTTTGCAAGGCAGTATTCAAATTGAGAGGCGTTTATAAGTAAGACCGCTACATAAATATAGATATATGGAGCTGTCTACCAAGTCAAATGGTTACAAACTTTTTTAAGATCACTATTTAACTGTAATTAATCAACTTAGTCGATTATAACGTGAACTAATGGAAAGCCATCAATTAACTATTCAAATAAGTTATTTACAAACGCTCACATTGAACACATATTTTGGATTATAAGATTAGATGTGTCGATTAATCAATCCATTTCCAGGAAGTTCTTGTTCGATAATAACTATTTCTTATCGAATATTACAGAGACACAGGATTATAGAGAAACGGAATATATGTTATTGAATAATTATTAGAGTGAGAGAAAACCTCCATTAAAATGGCACAAAAATAATATTCCTTTGGGTACATGCACAAATGTCGAGTTCTTATCCAAAGGCATTTTCAACCAGAGAGGTAGTTTAAACACAGGGTTTTGAAGTTTGACGAAATAATTATACTAAAGCATTTGAGGACACATTCAACTCGGCATTATTCGTTGAATAGGAAAAAAGGCTTCTCTAGATTATTGTTTGTACCGAATTATAAAATGTTAGATATTGGCCCTGATTCTGTCTTTTCGCTTGACTAACAAAAATGTCTAAAATACAAACGATCCATTTATTAAATATTTAGTACAGTACTAAATACAATCACGTGATTGACATGTTTTCTTCTAGCTCATTCTAGAGGTCATGTAAATAAGTGCGTGAATACAAGTGAATAAAAATCCGAAGAAAACCAATTCCGTAGAGGAACAAAATGACAAACTCAAGTTTAAAACTGGCATTTAAGTACTTTAGTCTAATTTGGACTTTGTTGTAAGAAAATAAGATCGCTCGTTTTTTTTTATTTATAGACAATCTGGCGAAACAAAAGAACCAACGCAATTGTGTACTTACTCGTACTTATAGTATTTTAAGAGTATGACGCTATAAAACATTATCTACAGTCACCCAGTCTACATCTTTGATATGTAGTGCACATTATATAAGTGCAAAATCTAAAGTTCCTCTTTAAAAGTTAGGGCGCTCGTGCACTGATCAAAATCTATTTCTTATCTGGATTTAATTTAAACCCTTGCTTTGACCTTCGCGGTGTAGCGTGCGAACACCCTACAATAAAGACTAGAGAGGATCCCAGGTAAGTACAGATTTTAAATTTGTATAAATACCTGAGGGCCTAGACAAGATTCTCTTTCTGTAGGCATTCTGCAGAAAGATTAAATTGTATGGATTTGACACTAACTTGTGATAAAACACAAGCTAGTTTTGATCAATGATCTTTCCGCAAATGCGTTAGCGTAAAACAAAACTAAGAATGAGGTATTTGTCTAAACCCGCTAGCCGGATAGTTTTGTATGTCTGTAGGCAACAAGTAGTTAAGAATGATGGCATGTTTGAAGTTCGCGTTATGAAGGTTCGCTCTTGATGCCGGCATTTGAAGCTACGGCGGCTCGCGCCTCTTCGGGTAACCGCTCTGCGTTTGTGAGGATGTCTGTAGTGGTGCACAGAACTCGGAGGGAATTCAGTACGGCTGAAATAGTGGAAAATTCAACTTTTGTAATATCTTATAGATTATTTTATTTAGAGAAAAAATTACAGAAATTTACAGAATAATATACAATAATATAAATACATGTGAAACAGTTGAGCTATCTAATGACCGTTTAAAACGATCTATAGTTAGCTCAACTGATCCAGATCACTGCCAGAGGGCAGTGTTCCCAAGATACTAGCTGCATTGCCACGTTGAATGGCAATGCTAATACGCTGAGCCAGATAGGAGCCAGCTCTTGGGTCACGCAATGTATCTACCAGACGCCCTTATAGATAGTTAATTTATCCTATTAATATAAACATTCGATAAAGTCTCTGTCTGTATGGGTGTTTGGTACATTTAAACGGCTATACGGCTAAACGGATCTTCAAGATATTTTGGTAAGGTAGAGAGACATTGCAATGGAAGTATAGAATAGCAAGATCGAGCTATTCAACTTGAAATATTTTCTTAACACCAGACATATTCGTACGAGGGATATCCTAAGTTTGTCGGCGATTATCTATAGCGCGAGTGAAATAGAACATGCGGTGACGTATTACCTGGGCGCAGTTCGACGAGGGAGCAGTGTTGCTCGGCCCACAGTAGCGTAGTACGCACGAGGTCGGCGCCGCTACCGCACGAGACGCATGCGCTGAACGACTCCACTAACGCTGCGCTCACAACGCTAAACTGAACCATTTTCTAAGGATACTATCCCTTTAGTAATACAGCTTTCGATATTTTTGACGTGATAACGTCTTATAAATTGATGAACGCCGGCTGCACGCATGAAAAAGCATAACTCATGGTCACGTTCCGCCTGAGCCGAGCGTGCAAGCGATAGCGCGGAACAAACGATAGAGAGACACGATCAGTTCATCAATGTTTTCTTATAACGTTATCACGTAAAATTATCGTCCGTAAACCGACTTTACAGGCAACCAATTTTTTCTGGTTTTACTTTTTATTATAGTGTTATTTCATCTGTTGTCGAGTTATCTAGGCAGGATTTTGAACAAACAAGTGAGATTTTCTAGCACAAGTCAATTGAAATAAAAGTGTATTCGTATTTATGTAATTGTGCTACGTGGACGTATGTTTAAAATGACCTTTTTAAACATACGTCCACGTATGTTTAAAAAGGTTAAACATAATCACAAAACGCAAAGCTTGTACTAGACCAACAAGATGGCTGATGGAATACTTATATATATTTACATGAATAAGATATTTTATATCACCTAGACCAACCAAACATATACAGGATGTCCCGGAACTAGTATGTTATGCCGAGGTGGGCCGATTCTCGATACTTTCGAGAACAACATATGTTTTACCTCTTTTATAAGTTCAATGTTTTTCATTGAAGAAATGAGCAGCAAAGTTTGCTTCAAAACTGCACTTACTACAAATGGTAACGTCCCTAAAATCAGCTGTTTATTGAACTCTGAGCGTGACCCCAAAATGAAGTATCGTTTGAGTTCACGCAACACAAACATAAATATGCCTACATTGTGATGCCTCTGAGAAGAAAGTACATTTTTGTGTTCTTGTTGAGATCAGCTGCAATTTTTATAAGAATCTTGTTTATTCTTCTATCAAATATTCGGATTTATTGCATTTAATTTTTGTTGACAAACAACAATTTTAAACTAAACCACACAACTCTTTATTAAAACAACTTGATTTGGATCTTCATAGAAATTTAAAGCATTGGGTAGGTAGGTATCTAAGCAACATTTTTCGTAAGTAGGTAGAATACATAGGTAGATCTTCATAGAAATTCAAAGCATTAGGTACCCAACCTACAACATTTTTCTAGGTAGGTAGATAGATTTCTTATTAACATTTCTAGGCTAGGTATCTAATAATTTGAATTTCTATGAAAAATCGTGTCTATCCCATATTTTCCCATAGTTTTATCTGTCCACCTCATTGTGCGACTCTGTGACTTCGCGGCTTTTTATCAAAGGTGTCAAACAAGACCGACAACCAATCAGAAGAGTTCAATCCACAAAATAAATAATAAATCTCGGCTGATTCCAAAAATAGTCTACCTTTGTAATAAGCCGGCATTTATTATTTTGTCAGAAATTGGTTCCGTATGTATTTATTTTTAGTCGTTGTTCCGATTAAGACTTTATTTATTTTATTCAATAACTTATTTATTTATTCTGTCATTAGTTTTTTCTTGGTCACTCTGTGCTGAATTAATTTATTGTCACTGGTTTTTTTTCTGTATGTAGCCTTAACATGAGTCTAGTGATTAATGGTGACAGAACTAGAGTGGTTAAAGGATTCAGTGACCAAGAAAGAAGCAGTAACATGACTACAGAATAAACTAAGCAAAATAACTTCACTAAGAACCAAAGTAGTATTTACCAACATGAATGTCATAATTGTGATAGGTTTGAATTTTCACATCAAAAATGAACCCTAAAAAATTGTCGGCAATTTCAAAGGATTTTATTTTGCTTTTGAATTGATTTTTGCTCAGTGATTTGTTGTACGTCGTGCTGTCAACTTGTTCCTGTTAAGAGTTCCGTTTCGAGTTATCATCATGACGTCCTCCTACCCTACAGTAATGAGGTGTGTTTTGTGTGTGTGTTTGTGTGTTGGTGCCGCGTCGAACTATGGACAATGCTTGGCACATTGAACCATTCATGTGACCATTGTGTGTGATTTTTACGAGGAACCATGTTGTTTTTTAACTCAATAAGTGATTTGTGTTGGATAGCTAAGGTCCAACATATAGTCTAGGTACTACACCTAGAATTGGCACCTACTAATCGGGTAAAGTGGTGTTTGTTATTGTCAATTTTCAAAATTTTACGGATCCGTCTACTTAACTCAGACAAGACATTAAACGGTATGTAATCTACCTAAGTTGTTGCTTCTTTTAATTGAAAATCAAAAACATCGCAAGAGACGAATAGGTAATTGGATTAGCCGCTGCTGGATAAATAGGTAAGTACCTAGTTACTAAATAAATATCTACTTAGTTTTGTGCTACAAACGATGGCTTGTGTGAATACCGCAGTCAGTATGTAATGTAAGTACCTACGTCAATAGATACCTACACACACCAACCTAGGTACCTATCTAGCCTAGCAAGCAATTTGAACTCACGCGAAACGATGTAGGTAACGCACTTAAAAACTTTGTTGACAAAATAATGAGGGTTGTCAATTTTATTTCTTGAATGTTTTTGTATGGAAATCTGAAAATAATAATTCTTAGGATTTGTACCCCCACAACTGTTAATTTTCATGGTCGGAATCTCCTCGTTCAGGCTTAAAATACTAGTTCCTGAATTCCCTGTATATGCATCACTCAAATGTTTATCTTGTGGCGCCAGTTTCGCCAAACTGGGATAAACAGTCGCACTAATCGAATTGAGCAACTGCAATTACCAGTCAATTGTTTAGAAGTAGCTACGCAACTATAGCTGATATGTCTATATCACAGTGTTGAATTAGTGTTTATTTATCGGTCAGTCTTTTTTAAGCACTGGTTTGTTAGTTCGTAGCCAGTTGTCGAGCTTGTTTATAAAGCATTGACAGAGGTAGCATTAACAATGCCATCTGCGGGGCGATTATGGACTTCTGATACTAATCATTTTCAGTTACTATTGATGAATTGGTATTACGGAAGGTTGATGTTAATTGTCATACATGGTGTCATATGAATAAAATCCTCAGATTCAATAAATATGAAGACAGAACGCCGCAATCAACCAAAATAAGTCTCAAAACTGTGCTCCTGTGTAGATACCCGCACACGCACACACATACACCGAAATCGTGCTTCTTGCTTTTGTATATATATCAAATAAATGATGTTATTTTTTTGTAATATGTTTTATTGACCACGACATGACATAATACGTAATAGTATAAGTATGCATGCATATACTAAGAGCAATGAGCACGGTTTGGGTAGATGTGTGTGCGTGGGTGCGTGTATTTACACAGAGGAGCATGGTTTTGAGACTTCACTTTAGTTATTCATGGCAGTCTCCGTCTATATATTCACTTGGTCTGGTATATATATAGAACATAAGTAATAGTAATCCATCTTGTCAAAACTGGTTTCAATTACAATGAAACTTATGATTGAAATTATGTCGATTGCTAATCAAAACTAATAGACATTGATTCTGTCAAAAGTTCCATAATCGCCATACTGGTAGTACATTCCAATTGTGGACGAAGTGATAAGAGGCAAGTAAGCGGGCAGGGTCACGAATGAATTTAAACTGGTGGCCACGTTATTAGTACCATATGCCATGTTCTTTGCCTGTATTTTGTGTATTGTGTTGGAGGAAATAAACGTCTATGTCTAGTATAGTAATGTTGGTTGTTTTGTAAAGGATACCAGCCAGTATTTCCAGTTGTGCATCGTCCGGCCGGCTACGTGTCGCGCGAACATCTCGCGTAAGCGGCCAGCGCGTGCCCGCGACACCGGCGCTCCCGTAGCCGGCAGCAGAGAGTGACAGTTACTGTAACATCAAATTATACACTATACTCATAGCTATGAGGATCCATAGTGAGTGCTAGTTTCTGCAATATCAAATTATACGTAGCTCCTGATTCTGTTGTTTTTTTTTCTTTCTTTCTAAATATCCTAAAATTAGATCGTTGTTGTTTTGTTTATACTGAAGTCTGAATAGAGTAACATTTTTAAATCACACTTCTTCTTCTTCTTCTTCTTCTTTTCTTCCTATAATGGCATGTGTCTTGTCGACAATTTTGCCAGTGTCAAGTGATTGTTTGATAATAAAATCTTAGTCTATTGACGTGTTTTAGCTAATTTTAGTCATCATGTAACGAGGTGTTCATTAAAATAGCATTAAATTCTAGAAAAATAAATATAAATGAAACAAAATGACAATTTCAACTTATTTTAGAACTGTCATTTAAAAATATTACTCTTATTTTAATTAAGGTGTTATCAAAATACGGTCTGACATATATTAAGAAATGTTGGCTAGTCTGGCGAAACTAAAGAATCACCACCAATGTATACTTATAACTTATAGACATCCGGAGTGCAAAATCATATTATACATTGTAGTCCGGTCATTTTAGACATAAAAATAGTGATCAAATAAAGAAAATTCCGACAGAGCCAAATCTTCGTAGAGACCTTAGGTTTACCACAAGGAATAAAGTGTCAAAAGTCCCCATCAGTCCCATGTGAGCTTAGGGACTTATTCGGGGCCCAAGGTAAAAATTTTAGGTTTTTTGGATTTTTCTCGAAAACGGTAAGTTTTATCGAAAAAGTACCTCAGAGCAAAGTTGTAGATCTTAAAATTCTCTATAAAAATGGTCCCTATGATTTTTTCTCTAAGACCCACTATTTCCCAGATATTACGCTTGTAAGAATCACGTTCTACATAGTATGCACACATATGCCACGTATATACATATTTAGGTACTCAAGCAAGCAAAAATGCCTACTCGTGTCTCTTTTATGTATACATTATACTATTCTAAGAAAATTTACTCTAAAATCACCGCCGGTCTCTTACCGAATCCCCTCTACTTGAATAACATCTGGCCTTGAAAAACATCTGCCTATTCTTTTGTCCATGTGGTGTCGTTCACGTATACCTGCTTCTTTTAGTGTTGAACGAGCAGTTCGAGTGACTATACGTATTTATTACAAGCGTCTACTATTGAAGTTAGTGCTGATTAATATTTAAAAAAAAATGTCACAATTTTGCTTTATTTGTAATAAACTTTTGACTGAAGATGAAACTGTTGTGGTCAGTCGTGGAATGCCAACTTTAATCGATGCAAGTGTCGCGAGAAGTGATGAGTTTGCTGATTATTTAAGAAGCCAAAAGTCCGTTACAATTCACGTGGATTGCAGAAAATCATACACCCGGAAAACTTCAATCTCTGCATCAAAAAGACAACGTGAGGAAGAACAGGCCAGTACTTCAAAAGTAAGTCCACCTCATACTAGAGCGCGAATAAGTGAATCCAGCTTTTGTTTTAAAAACCACTGCTTATTTTGTGGCGATGAAGCGGATGAAGAAGCAGAAAAGAAGAAAGTGAAGATTTATCGCCGAAAAATTCATAAAGTTTCTACACTTACATTCAAAGATTCCATTTTAAAATTAGCTAAAGATCGTTCTGATGATGTGTCAAAAGCTGTCTTTGCGCGTATTAATTTTCAGTATGATTTAGTTGCTGCTGACGCTAAATACCATGACAGTTGTTACAAATCCTTCCTGAGACCTAATACTGGCGGTAAAATTGGCCGTCCTCAAAGTGAGGCTATAAACTCTGCAATGGAGGAAATTTTCAATTTCATTGAAAGTAGCGATGACTGCCAGTTTTCGTTAGATGAACTGAGGAATGTTTGCCAAAATGTAGCTTTAGAAAACGGGATTATAAAAATACGATTGAAATTAAAGTATGGTAGTAGAATTATTATTACAGAGAAGCCTGGAAAATTAACATTTATTTGTTTTGTAGACAATTACCAAGACATTTTAAGTCAAGCCTGGTCTGATAACAAAAACTTGAATGAAAAGGAAAAACGGTGGAAAACTTTAAAAGCTGCGGCAGAAATTATTCGAGAAGATATTCAATCTTGTGTGTTTGATAATACTATGTACCCGCCACCGGGTAGAATGTTTGAAGATATAAATAACGATATTCCCGAATCATTATCTTTTTTTTTGGGACAAATCATTCTTAAAAATAAGCGTCATAATTTGGATCATTTAAAGTTAGTTTGCACAAATATTAGTCATAGCATAATGACTGCTGTTCGGCCTAAATCCTTCAAGTCTAAATTACAGCTGGGTCTTTCAGTTTTTTTTCATCGGCGGTTTGGTTCAAAACGGCTTATACAAATTTTTTCATCGTTTGGTTTATGCGCATCTTACAGTGAAACAATGAAGTATGAAGCAGCAGCAGTTTTCAGTCGCCCACCTCACATTTTATCACCAGAAACTGGCACATTTGTTCAATATGTTGCAGATAATGCTGACATTAATGTAAATACTTTGGACGGTAATAATACGCTTCATATCATGGGTATTATACAAATTGTAACTCCCAAAGATTCAGTATTACTAGAACAGCCGATGCCGCGAGTAACTGAAGTCCTTTCAGCTAAAGATTTTGCAGTCAAGGCTCATGTACCTATACAGGTTTATCAAAATACTGGCGTAGTAGGATATAGCAAAATAAATGTGCGAGATTTTGAATACGAAAATGAAACAAAAGTATCTTTTCTAAAAAAAGTTGATGTGATATGGTTCTATGGAAAATGCAAAGCTTTTCCTTTACCTGGTTGGAATGGTTATATTGAACACGTGACTAGCAATATTGTAGACTTTTCAAAATCAAAAATTACATTCCTGCCATTTGTTCAACAGCCTGCAAGTAATTACAATACGATATACACAACTTTACTTTGTGCTTTAGAAGATGCTAAACGTCACAACCATACAGTTTGCATAATTACTTTTGATCAACCTCTATTTGCGAAAGCTCGCGAAATTGTATCTGCTGCACCTGAAGGATCGGAATTATCAAAGATTATAGTGAGACTGGGAGGATTTCATTTGTTAATGTCATTTTTCGGCGCAATAGGTTATATTATGCAAGGAAGTGGTTTAAAAGAAGTGCTTTCTGAGATTTATGCTCCTAAGTCTTTAGAGAAAATGCTTAATGGCCATGCTTACGCGAGGGCAGTTCGAGCTCACACGTTACTTCAGCTCACTTTAGCATTAATAATATTAAAAGAACTAGCTATTGATGATGGTATGGATGCAGATCTTATAATTACAGTGGAAAATATCCTCGATAAAACTCTTTTATATTATGACATTGAAAATGATAAGGAAATATCTGAACTTTTACTTGATTTATTTAATAAAAAGTTAATGGAATATCAGAAACGAGGACCAACTGCACAATTATGGGTACAGTATTTTCGGATGGTGTCCATTGCAAAAGAATTTATAAGAGCTGAACGTATGGGAGATTGGCAAGCTCATTTGAACTGCGTTAAAGAAATGCTTCCTTATTTCCATGCATCGGGGCATTTACCTTACGCTAAGTCTGCGCACTTATACTTGCAGGATATGCTTCAATTAGAGGAGGTAATTGATCCTAGTGTTTATCGAAGGTTTACTGAAGGATTTTTCACTGTTCGACGTTCTGATAAACTCAGTTGTGGAACTTCAACAGATATGATTATCGAACAATCAATGATGAAATCCATGAAAACAGATGGTGGTATTTCTCGAGGACGAAGTACAAAAGAAAGTGTAATAAGCAAATGGGTTTACGGAATGCATGCAATGAACACAGTGTGTGACGAGTTGGAAGTTCTTGCTAATGTTCGAATGGACACGACAGATCAACATGTAGATGCGAGTGATTCGAGAGTTAAGAAAGATGCTAAAGATATTATAATACTTCTTGACTGGTTTTCATCACATGATCCTTTTCCCGAAATTAACAAAATCTTATCTATTGCTTCAGGAGTCGTTGGTGACGATAAGATTAATTGTCATAAAGCTCGTGAAGTTGGGATTGCCTCGATGTCTAAAATGACTGGTAAAACTTTCAATCATATAAAATTGAAACGCACAGATAAAGTACTTCCTCTTTTAGCTGTGAGTGGAACTGTGAAAGTTCACGACGAAGAAGTACCAATAGACCCAGTATTATTATTTCAACGTATGAGTGTCACTAAGACTTTTGAGGATGAAATTGAAACATTTTTCGCATATGATTTAGCTCCTTACCCGTTGTCACTCTTCGATGCAGCTGGAATGCGTAAAACAACGAAGTCGGCTCTTTACGATTGCTTTCAATCAGTCAATGCTGAGGTTGATTGTACAAACGCTGCTTACGTTATTGATGGAGGATATCTACTACATCACGTTGTGTGGGATCGAGAAGAAACCTTTAACGTAATTTTTGAAAAATATGTTCGGTATTTACGTAGACATTATGGTCATACAGTTACGGTAGTATTTGATGGCTATAGTGACACAACAAAGAACATAAAAGCTGCAGAACAACGTCGTCGTGCTACAAAAACATCCTCAGGTACCGACATAATGTTTGACGAATTTATGACAGTTCCAGTTAATCAACAACATTTTTTTGCAAACATTAATAATAAATCTCGTTTTATTTCTATGTTGAGTAACAAATTAACAGCTGAAAATATTGCCGTGAAACAAGCTCCGAATGACGCCGATGTCCTCATAATTGAAACAGCAATAGAACAATTTAATGCAAGATATACAACTATTGTAGTAGGTGAAGATGTTGATTTATTAGTACTACTCACTGCAAGGACTCCATCTGATAAAATTATTTACTTTTTAAAACCTAAAGTTTATTCTAAATATCTAAAAGTTTATCAGCTTATCCAAAATGCCAAAACTTTATTTTATTTTTACATGCGATAACCGGGTGCGATACTACGTCAGCAATGTTTAGAAGGGGCAAAAATTCAGTATTAAAATTATTTGAAAAAAATGATTTGATTGACTGCGCAAAAGTATTTACAGAAATTAATTCTTCACCTCAAATACTAATTACTAAAGGAATTCGGTTTCTTCTTGCGGTTTATGGAGCTCCAAAAAAAATTGATTGCATAGATACGTACAGATATTTAACATTTGTAAAAAATACACGAAACAAAAAGCAAGTACAGCTATCTTGTCTTCCTCCAACATCGGCATCTGCTACTCAACATTTGTTTCGAGTATACTATCAAGTTCAGACATGGCAAGGCAATGAACTGAACCCTGAAGACTGGGGTTGGAAATTGATAAATAATACTTTGGAACCGATTCGAACTTTACTGCCCCCTGCTCCAGAAAAACTTCTTAACACTATTTTTTGCAATTGCAAGAAAGGTTGTAGTGCCAAATGTGGCTGTAAAAAAGTAGGGTTGCAGTGTTCTCCAGCGTGTACCAATTGCCAAGGTGTCTCTTGCTCAAATGTTCAATTAAATACAAGAGAGGAAAATTCATGTGATTTTGATGAAGAGACAACTGATTCATCTTCATTTGAACAATTTCTAAGCGCTCATCAACAGGAAGGAGAAGAAGAAGAACAAGAAGAAATTGAAGAAAACATGATTGTTGAAGTTGAATATGAAGAGTATGAGTCAGATTAAAGTAATAAAAAAAAGTTAGAACGACAGTTAAACTCAGTAACCCATATCAATAATCTTCATACTATTAAATAATTATTGTTCCTGAAAATAACGTCATAAAGGTTCGTGGAATAGGCCTACCGGGGATACCACGTTAAAAAAAACGCGCCGAGTACACTACCTCACAGGTGGTGTGGAAATGTGTGCATATTATGTAGAACGTGATTCTTACAAGCGTAATATCTGGGAAATAGTGGGTCTTAGAGAAAAAATCATAGGGACCATTTTTATAGAGAATTTTAAGATCTACAACTTTGCTCTGAGGTACTTTTTCGATAAAACTTACCGTTTTCGAGAAAAATCCAAAAAACCTAAAATTTTTACCTTGGGCCCCGAATAAGTCACATGGGACTGATGGGGACTTTTGACACTTTATTCCTTGTGGTAAACCTAAGGTCTCTACGAAGATTTGGCTCTGTCGGAATTTTCTTTATTTCAATTGTCTAAAATGACCGGACTATTGTAAACGAAATAAATATCTTATCCTACTTTTATAAATATGAAAGTTGTATAAAGTTGGCTGAACCGATATAGATGAAATATATGAGAACCTATTTAAACATATGAGAATATGTTAAATCTGTTATATTACATACCACGCGGGAAAAGCCGCGGGGGGCAGCTAATTACTTTTGAGGTGATAACTTTTTAAGGAAGGGTAAACCGCTTTGTTACGTAACGAGTTCCGGCGCCAGTCTGTCTGGCTTCCCTTTCTTTCACGCATACGGCAGTGGTAGGCAAGTTCCTCCTCTCTCACTCTAACCCACAGCGCTAGTTAGATTAGTTTATGTTATAATTTCTATCGGGCGTGCCGAGACGCACAAGTTTTTTTTATATGAAGCTGATCTGCCCGCGTGTTCGCACGCGTGGTACTACATGAAAAGTTACATGTGTCCCCAAAATACAATCTCCGTACTAAATTTCATCAAGATACAAGGTAACGCCGAAATAATTCGTTCAGCGCCATCGATTTAAACAGATGCGCAATATGTGACGGAATCTTTAGACTATGTAATGATCAGATTCACTTCTTGGCTATCATTTTTTGAGGGACTCTATGTAACAATTAAAACAAAATGAACTGCTAATTTTCATGAATCACTCAAGTCACTTTGTTCACTTCTAAGCTAAATTGAGCTCATGCTACAAAATACTGTTCAGTAATTATGCACACTATAAATTAATGTATAATTTACGTACGATATTGAATTGTTCAGGCATTCGATTTGTTGACGCAAACTTTCCATTTCTTCCTTTATTTGATTCCGCTCTGCTTTCAACTGCTTTATGTACTCTGCTCCTTTCTGTAGCATCGCAGCTTTGCTTATCTGGAGTAAAAAAAGTATTTGTTATTTTTTTCCGAACGCTAAACATATGTAGTTACGTACATCTCCTTATTTTTCCCAGCGCATTGTATATTGATCTTTCTATTCACCTATTAAAGATTATTTTAGCATGACATGGCATTCAGCAATAAACATCCATGTAGCATAATGCATGAACTTTTAAACGTTTGATCTGTTGAAATGTCTGCGAGCTGGCCTACTCTGGATATTCTGTTCGAATAAACTGGTATAAAGTCGAAATATTGACTGGCAGCTCAGGTTTTAGTAACTCTGCCTTCTTCTGCGCTTTATGTTTGGTTTTGCTATCCACGACAAAAAATCGTGTAACGAACATAGATATTTGTTCTGTGTCTGAGTGTTATAAATTATCATAACAAGTTGTATCATATGTGTAAAAATACATATTCTCACAATCATTTAGTTCTCATAGAGAAGCTTGCCATGGGTTGGGGCTAGATAGTACTGTCTAAATTGTCCACCAATATATATTTATAACACCATTAATGTGTTTTCATTTTCGAATCTGTCTCATAACTCACGATCCACCTCGGCTTCGCACAAGTTAGAATACATATTGCAATTTTCGTAGAGCCCTTATTTTTTCTTCAATAAAACTTATGTTACTCGCAGATACATAAAAGATAGTCTTTTGAAGAAAGCTTATTATAATATAAATGAATATATTCTTGATAAGAATGCATGGCCTCATGTCGCTCTGCCGTCAGACAGTTAACCGACACACTTGAAATTTATAAACTCTCTTGTATTAGTATTTCGTAGTTAAGGTAGTTATAAGATGGATCATGTAAAAAAGCGCTAGGACCAAGACGAGTTTCTTGCATTTCTTCTCGGGCTTGGGTTAGGATGAATTGGCATCTAAATTCACCTAGTATGTAAGACGTTTCAAAGTGATCCTTGTGATTGTATTGAATAAAGTATCTTTTGACTATGACTTTGATACTCGTAATGTAGTTTCTTTAGGTGAAATCATTTTTAAAATCAGTTAAATAATTTTATGACTATTTTTATGCGTGTTTACTTTTGACTTATAACAATATTATCAATAGCTATTATCACTTTACAAACAAACGAAAATCGAATATTTATCATTATAATATTAAGTGTAGATGAAATATTGGAGGACATTTCACACAGCATATCTATCGTGAGGATGTCTGAGAACCGTTCAAGAGTCTTATTCTGTATTCGATATTGGATGAGGTGAATAAGGGGACAGTGTGTGGTACCTTGGCAGCTGGGTTGGCGTTGAGATGTGGGATGAGCCCTTGCAGAGTGTCGAATCCGTTCTTGATGTTGTAGCGTCTCTTCTGTTCCGCGTGTAAATGCGTGCGACGAGGCTCACGAGGAGATCCGGCACGAGGGGAGCCCGGCGACGTGGGCGGAGATAGCGACTGAAAACACAACTCTTACTAACGTGGACAACTCCACCTAATATTTGGATTCTTGGATTCTTCTTGAACCCCAGTTTTTTATTTTGGTGGACAATGCACAACACCATATAGCCCCAAACTAAGGATAGCTTCTATTATGGTGACCAAATGACTGATAGGATACTTATATATTTTTAAATACTCATGATTCTTTACCCAGACACAAAACAATCACCAATGTTCATCACACAAATGTTTATCCTGAAATAAACAATCGAACCCTTAACCAACAACGCAGAAGGCAGAACTACTACCAACTGAGCTGACAGGCCAGTCAAGTTTAAGAATAATCCAAGAAACACTTACACACTTTTTTAAGTGTTAAGAGTTTTGGTCTTAACACTTTTTTGTATGATCCTTGCCAATTTTTGTTAGACTTCAAAAAAAGGAGGAAGTTCAATTCGTCGTTCGAGCTGATTGTAAGCAACTTCACGATAGTTTCGATAATAAAATAGGTACATATATAAAAAGTTGTCTCCCCTACATATTTTAATCAATAAGTGTTAATGATAGATAATCTTACATGGTGTGGTGACATAATGTCGCTGCCTATTGGTGACGGCTGGCCTCTCCGAATCGGTGACTTGGTAGGGTCATTGCCTCCGGTACTTTCCTCATTGTTACTAAGCTTGTATAAGCTTTGGGCTGAAATATAAAAAAAAAATACATAAGCAATATAATGTACTATGTGTATGTAAATACATACATAGCTCAAAGAAAGAAACAGTCAGAAGAAAGAAACAGCCGCACGATTATGGAATTTTGATACTATCAAAACATTGATATTAATAGCTTTCTAGCTTGACTCGCACTAGGCCGGTTTTTCGTAACTGATAGACATTGATTGTATCCAAAGTTCCATAATCGCGATCTGTTAGCGAGCGCTAACAGATCAAGGATTGAAATCATTTTGAGAAACACGTGTTTTATACGCACGTCGATATTTGTCGATGGAAACACCATTACGAATTTGTGTTTGAGTGCGAATCGCGAATCAAACTAACACTGATGAAGGTTCTCTAGATGAATCGAAACAGTGTCGGTCCCGTCATCGACAAATTTATAAGTGAGTTTAAGCCCGTTTTTTACAAAATGTATGGCACAATTCACTAAATTCTTAAATTAATAAATATTGGCAGATAATCACCATCTAGTCCCAAAAGCTTGCACTATTGGAAACAGATGACTTAGATATAATTACATGTTTTACTTATGATAAATTATAACATTTGGACATAGAAGAAACATCTATGTTAATCACACAGATGTTTGCCCTGGGAGGGAATCGAACCCAAAACCTACAGCGCAGAAGGTAAAGCTACTACCAAATGAACCGATAGCCCCGTCAGAGGCCAGATCCAGGTATTGATTAATAGGGCTACTATTAGCCCTACGGCACCTTCACGTGTCCCGTCACGGATTAATAGCGCTCAGCGAAGTGGTAAAGTTAGATATCTAAAAAAGATTAAGGTGTAAAAAGGTTGAGTACTGACAGTGTTGTGCGGAGAGCAGCTGAGCGAGCATGACGCTGGCTTGCGGCAGCGTAGGCTCGCTGGCGACGCTGGTGAGAGGCGGCGGACGACGAGTTCCTCCCGCTTCACCAGCCCCCGCCCCCGCACCCCCACCCCCCGACGTAGACCGAGACCGCACGCGGATAGCACCGGGCGTCGACTCGCGACCCTGAAAAAAAACACAAATACCATTCTAATTCGGAACACTAAATATTGGTGCACAATACATTCTAGCCCCAAACTAAGCATAGCTTGTACTATGGGAATCAGATGACTAAAAAAATACTAATATATTTTTAACCGACGAAAAGAAGGAGTTCTCAAGTCAAGGCGTATATTTTTTTTTATGTATGACCACGCATAACTTTTTACAGATTAGTCCAATTTTGATAATTATTTTTTTAATGGAAAGGGTATACCCCGAAGTTGGTTCCATATAAATTTGGGGGAAAAAACCAACCCTAAAGGTAGGAAAACAGGGGATGATTGATTGTTTACTCACTGATTGTAATGTATGATAGCTAAGGTAAGGTAGGTAGCTATTTTAATAGTAATCAAAGATGAAGCATGTAGTAATTAGTAGATTATAGCTACAAAAATTATAAAACAAAACTTTTGAACAAAAAATTAAGCCACCGAGAAAACTGAAAAGCTTAGTTATTAAGGTTAATTAAAAAGTTTTATTATTTTTTGCTTTTCAGTTTTTTCCGCGGTTGAATTTTTTGTTAAAAAGTTTTCTTAAATACATACTTATGATACTTTATAATACAAAGACACAGAACAAACATCTATGTTCATCGCACAAATGTTTGTCCTGGGAGTGGATCGACCCTTAACCTACAGCGCAGAAGGCAGAGCTACTACCAACTGAGCTGTAAGTCGAATACTCGAAGGGTTTTGAGGTATGGTATCGGCAAAATAACGGCGTGTACTGCGAAAACAATAGGCGTGATGCAAAGTCGGAGAATTTGCTGCTGTAGCGAACACATACTTAAGCATCATTTTATTGTTATTACCATGTGCCTTATTATTTTAATTTACTGTGTGTTGTGTGCTAAGTAAAAAAATGTCTGTCTATGTAATAACGGATAGATCAAAATCGATAGTCAGAATTCTGAAGAAAGGAGTAGCCGATTTGGCGATTATGGAATTTTGATACCATCAAAACAGTGATATTAACAGCTTTCAGTTACTATTGATGAATTGGTGTTACGGCAGGTTGATGTTGATTATCGGACATGCTGTCATATGAATAGAAACCTCAGACCAAATATACCTGTAAAGACGGACCCCCGCGATCAACCAAAGTGAAGCCTCAAAACCGTGCTCATTTGTGTAATTGGTACACACACACACGAATCATACTGATTGCTTTTAGTACGTGCCACGTCGTCGTCCAGTAAACATTGTAAAAAACCCTCGCGTTTTACGTCGAGTGTGTTCGATTACGTTTCATGTCTCAAATAACGTAAAACTTACGAATTCAAATATAAATTCGTTAGTTTTATGTTACGTTATTGAAAAAAGTTATTATTTCAAGCTAATACACTTTCAATGTCACGACACAAGAAGACAGCATGTTTTTTGTAAGATGTTTACTAGACGACGACATGTATTACTGAATACTTATTTCTACATGTATGTGTGCATGTACTTAACAAGGAGCATGGTTTGGGTGTATGAATGTGCGTGTTTTTACATAAAAGAGCACGGTTTTTTGTTTACTTTGTTTACTTACTTACACGATTTACTTTGTTTATTCGCGACACTCCTAATGATTGAAATTATGCCAATTGCTAATCGAAACTGATACAAATTTTTTGTATCCAAAGTTTCATAATCGCTATGCTGGTAGCCGACTAAAATCGTTTTCAATACTTAGGGTCCTTTCCATGAATAATACAATTTTCAAAACAAATAAATGAAGATTATACATTTTGAGAAACACGGGTTTTATACTCACGTCGATGTTTGTCGATGAAGACACTATTTCGAATTTGAGCTTATGTGCGAACCGCGAAACACTGATGAAAATTCCCTAAATGAATCGAAACAGTGTCGGTCCCGTCATCAACAAAATAATAAGTGAATAAAAGCCCGTGTTTCTCAAAATTTTCTACCAAATATACCAAATAAAAATTTCTAAAATGTTTTTGAATACTTTGCAAAACTTGGGTACTGACACAAATGTAATAACTTTTGACTAACCCCTAAGAGATCCTAAATATCTAATAGCCTCACTTAGTCACTTAAGTGGCTTCTAAGTATAGATTGTATTTATCAAGTCTACCCTAAGGAGCGACTTAAGTAACCATAAGTGACATAAAAACGATGGCTTTAATTTAACTTGAGATCTGAGGAGACCCCAAGATTACGTAGCCCGCTGCTAGTAGCAATAAGCGTGGGTTGCGTGGACGTGGTAGGTGTGTCTTTGTCTGTGTATGGCCATCAGGCAGGTATTAGGCAGCGGTTAGCTTTTTTTTCGACTTGAGAATAATTTCGCGATATATCTGTCGCTACTGTTACTTTTACGTAATAAACCTGCCGGTTTAAGCGGATCGCGCGAGCGATCCTAATCGCTTTCTCATCATCTGTTGATCAATAAATGTGCTCCTGTAGCCATGCCTAATATTAGTGATAGATAAAAAATAACATATATCTTTGAACTAGAAAAGTTGCTGTTGCCGGCCAAAGTGGCGATAAAAACTATTAAAGAATAGAGCCGATTTTTTTTAGGTAGTCGATGTTCATCTGTGCCTTCTGCAGATTGAGGGGTACGATTCTCTCCCAGGATTAACATATGTAATATTAATAATAATATAGTCTTTTATTCAGATCAACTTAACCTAATAACAATATTCTAATACACACATAATAACTTATAAACTTTAAATAACTTATTCTAGTATTTGCTGCTTGCGTGTTTTCTGTAAATCTGTTTACCAATCGGCAAAGGCCTCCTCCAACCTTTTCTGAAGAAGTCAGAAAAGTGGAGCCAGAGAAGTGACAGAAATGATCATTTCTGCCACTTATCTGATATCATTATCCCACCTTTTCTGTGGTCTACCTCTCTTCCTTTTACCGTCCCTGGGATACCATCTTGTTACTTTCTTACTCCATTTGTCTTGAACTCTTATCATGTGCCCTGCCCATCTCCATTTGAGTCTTCTAATTTTTAGTGTTACATCTATGGTTATTGTTTTGTTTATGATGACTCGGTTTTTCAACCTGTCTGATTTCTTAACATTTAGTATAATCCTTTCCATAGCGTATTGGCAAGTTGTGAGTTTACTTGTCATTTCCTGAGTTAAGTCAATGATTGGCAGCCATAAGGACGGGTAATAATTAAAAAGAAAAAGTATCTTATGTACTTATGTATTAAAAAATATATAAGTAAGTATTCAGTAATCTGGTTCCCATAGATCAAGCTATGCTTAGTTTGGGGCTAGATAGCGTTATGTGCATTGTAAAACATTATACTAAAGAAACAAGTGGAAACATTACAAATTGCTAGTTATATTGGCATGACAATTGACAACACAAAAGTATATTGGTCCAAGTTACTATGTCGGTTACTAAAGCAGATTCATTCATGTCTCAACTCCAGATTATCAATCAATCACAAGGTTAGCTATCTCGTACGCTGGATTATATAAACACTCCATGTATTTATAATAATGATAGTTTTAGTGCTAGAATTGGTGCGTAATCTATTCCTAACTCGCGGTTTATCGGGAACTGATAACGGTCTAATCCTGTTTTAGCGCTATAGCCGATGTCGAAAGCAACCGATAAAAACGTTGACATAATCTATCAAAATGTCGAAATTGTTCCAAATTATATATCTTTATATATATATAAATCTTATGTGCGTGTGTTTATAATTAAACTCCACGAAACAAATCTGTGATATGTTTCGATATGATTAAGGCCTTTGACCATAAAACCTTACTTTTAAAGTGTAAAAATATAATATCGTATTTGAGGCTATATTAAAATAAAAAAACATAGTTAGTTTTACGTTACGTTACGTCACCTTATAAATGTTTTATTAGTCAAATGAGCAAACAAACAATTTTAGCGTACCACCTAAACGGCTGGGCCGAATTATTGTTTTTTGTGTTTTCAAGTGGATTCAAGAATGGTTTACATTTTTTTTTTGTTTCCTTTTTAAAACGCGCGTATGAAATCGCGAACGGCTAGTAAAGAATATTATTTTAGCCATCTATTTGGGCGGGTATTGTATGCCAATCATAGGATGTTTATTCTGTAGATAAAACTATCTATCCGCGTTGTGTCTGCTCTGTTGCTATATACTTGTATCAGTCAAGTAGTATCTTCAAGGGTTGCATGAAAAGGTAGGCTGATTTTATTTTGAGATTGGCTTTTATCTATATAATGTAATGAAACTTTTTAGTCGTAAACTATTCCAATATTCATAAAACTTAAACGGAAAAATAGAACATAGAAACCTTACATAGAAACGTTTCTCAACTTGTCAAAAGTTAATCACTGATTATATAGTGCCATTCCTATTGTAAGATAGTGACAGGGGGAATTCTAAATAAAAATAATATAAATAAATATATACTTGCAGATCATGTCCGGGATTATTTATTATTTATTTATTATTATTTATTTATCCCGCGGTGGGAATCGAACCCGCAACCTTCTGCATCTCAGCCGGACCTTAGCCCACTGCGCCACAGAGGTTGTCTAACCAGTGCTTAGGCATTGATTAAATTGAGGGGCGTTTATAAGTAAGGCCGCAAAAGGTTTAGAGATCATTTTATAAGATGCTATAAACTCACCCTTCCGGTATGCTTGGCTGGTTCGTGCAATGGCAGTGGCAGTGACAGTGGTAATGGCAGCGCGAGTGGAGGCGGTGGAGGCGCTGGAGCGGGCGTTGACACCGACCAGTCAGCGTTCAGCTGCGAGCCGATCGGCAAACTGTGAGACCTGTATTGCTCCTTGCTGTATTGCTCCTTGCTACGACTCGAACCTGGACTGGCGTTACCTAACACTGATACCTGCAGGATGATTCAATAAATAAATAATTCCGGACATGACACACAGAGTCATCTAGCCCCAAAGTTGTGTAATGGTTACCACATAACGATAAACTCACTGTTCCTACAGTTAGGCTCGCTAAAGTTAATAAGTATTTTATAAGACAAAGTGTACACTTCTATAACAAAGTACCAAGTTGTGGTTACCACATAAAGATAAACTCACTGTTTTCACAGTAAGGCTCGCTAAAGTTAATAAGTCTAGGACAATGTGTACTTCTATAACAAGGTTCCAAGCGACGCGACGTGTTAGATTTAACGATTGGCAATTTAAAAACGCAATAAAACAGAAACTGTCTATTAAAGCATATTATAAAATATGAGATTATTTCGATGACAAAAAAGCTTGGAATAAATCTGCTTCAACTCGTTTCGGCATCCGTAACTAAATTGGCAAGGATCATAAAAAAAAGTGTTAAGACCAGACGAGTTTCTTGCCGCATTCTTCTTGAACCAGGGTTAGGAGGAACCGGCATCTAAATATACTAGCATGTCAGAAAACGATTCAAAGTGCTCCTTGTGATTTTATTGAATAAATAATGTTTTTGATAAGAATGCATGGCCTCATGTCGCTCTGCAGTCAGACAGTTAACCGACACACTTGAAATGTATAAAGTCTCTTGTATTAGTATTTCGTAGTTAAGGTAGTTATAAGATGGATCATATAAAAAAGCGCTATGACCAAGACGAGTTTCTTGCCAATTCTTCTCGAGCTTGGGTTAGGATGAATTGGCACCTAAATTCACCTAGTATGTAAGACGTTTCAAAGTGATCCTTGTGATTGTATTGAATAAATCATCTTTTGACTTTGACTTTTAACTTGAGTTGACTTAAATTCCGTTTCCGTTCCGTTCGATATTTTTGACCTCTCCCTTTTTAATAATAAATAAATAATGTTTATATGGTTAATAATGTTTAGGTAACAATAATGTTTATGTAGTCTAATGTTTAAATCAGTTTTTTTTAATCCTATTTCCTTTTCAAAATGTCCACTTTTTATTTGCATTGTTTAAGAGTGAACAAGTCGATTATCTTTCCATACAAACGTCGAAGGGTGATCACACCACCGTCTGATGATGAACAACCAAAACTAAAAGTGATATAAATTTGTCTTGTCATAATCTATGCTTGTATCAATACAGAATTGTAAAAATAATATGGGTTTGAAAGATACAAGACTCAAAAAAATCGTTTTTCATTAATGATATTAGCGCATCTTTAGGTGTAAATAAATAACAAACGGAGTATGCAAACTAAAAAATTATTCCGATACAAGCATAGATTATTTATTCAAGAGCTCAAATAACTTTTTTTTTTATCAATACATTCAATAGTTTTTTCATGAGAACTCTTGAGCCAAAGGTCTATTCATTATTTTTACGCAATCGTTTTATTTAGAAATCATAGATTAATCTGATCATATGACTCGAAATTATAATCAAGCTATCTCCGTACCATCTCTTAACATCTCTATCCTTGGTGCACGTCTATCCTTTTCTCACTTTAAGCTAGGTGAAATAGCACGCATTTTAGCTGCGCCCACTAACGAGTTTGTGCCGCTGACTCGTGTATCCTTAAGCTTAGCTTGTTAGTGGAATCTTTATTGGATTATGTAATATTTTAGTGATTTTGTTTATAACTTTAATTGTTCTGTTTGTTTTACCAAATAAATAAATAAATAAATAAATAGATATATTTATTTAATCAACATGTTGACAAACAAGCCTACGGCCCGCCTAATGATAAGCGGTCACCGAAACCTATGGACGCCTGCAACACCAGAAACATCAAATGCTCGTTGCCCGACCTTTGAGAAACCTATTAACACCCCTCTTCAAGTACCCCATACTGTATTCCCCCGGGAAAACCTTGGCAGGGAGCTCATTCTACAACCATTCCATACAAAAATACTGTTATACTACTTTTATACTTTTAAAACTAAATAACTAATGTTTTTATAAAAACATCCGCATAATTGATGTGTAACATCTTGCCTCTCGCTTTCTTGCCATCTGTGGGAGTGATTTCGTGAGATAGGACGAAATTGTGTAAACGGAAGCCGGGGAAGCTCGCTCTATTGATTTAACCAATGTGCGCGCGCGGTGGTAGAGTTGGCCGTCAGATGGTAACAACCAATTTTCCGAGAGGTTGGTACTGTCGGCTAACAGTGTGTGCATGTGTGTGACGAGAAAGAGAAAGGAAAATGTAGAAGTAGAACGCATCAGCTATGCGTTTAACTTACAGTGTTGTGTATAAAAAGTGCTGTTATATAAACTAATTCAGGATATAATGTTAATGTTGCATATTACGAGTATCATGGTGAGATATCAAATGTTACACATCATAATGCGACTGCTTTAAGGCTCGTTTTTTTTTGTTTGATTCCTTCTTAGGATAAGCATTTGTGTGATGAACATAGATGTTTGTTCCGTGTCTGGGTGTTATAAAATATCATAAGTATGTATTTAAAAATTTATGTCACCATAACACATGCTTAGTTTACACACGAGTGAATTATACCACTATAACAAACGTTTGTATGATCTATAAATATTTGTCTTTTCTATGTATATAATTACGTTTTAAAAACTAAAAAGAAACCGACTTCATTGAATGAAATTTGAGCCTATAATACATTTTTAGTGGAAAGTAGATGTATTTTGTATATATATAATATGGGTAGGCTAAATAAACGCACCGCTCCAATGAGACAGCGAGGTATCGAAGTACATGAAAACATCATCGATGTATACAATTTTTAGATTTTCTAAGAAATTAGATTAGATAGACTAAGAGATAGACATATACTATTGTGTAAACCTTTTTAAGGTGTACAATACTATAGTACATTATTTTGATCTATCTCGTAGGGTTCAGCCAGCGTTTGCAATGTAAGAGCAAAAAAATTAGTTTATTTACGACATCACATTAGAAACCTTTAAAATTATCAGTGTTACTCTACTATATTATGCGTATTTTATACATATAAACCTTCCTCTTGAATTACTCTGTCTATTAAAAAAAACAGCATCAAAATCCGTTGCATAATTTTAAAGATCTAAGCATACATCGGGACAGTCAGACAGCGGGAGGCGACTTTGTTTTATACTATGTAATGAAGCCCTAAACTAGGCATGTACTATAGACATTTATGTAGTACAAGATGACTAATAAAATTGTTACATATCTTTAAAAACAGACTTACGATACTTTATCACACCCAGTTACAGAACAAACATCTATGTTTATCACACAAATGTTTGTCCTAGGTGGGGATCAAACCCACAACATACAGCGAACAAAGTGCTGCTTCCAACTGAGCTGAGTCGCCAGTCAAAACATAAAGTATCATAATACAACCATAAATACAGTGCGCAAAATACGTTGTACCCTTACTAATATTATAAATGCGAAAGTTTGTATGTATGTTTGTTACTCTTTCACGCAAAAACTACTGAATGGATTTTTATGAACTTTTAAATAATATAGCTTATACATTAGAATAACACATAGGCTATAATTTATAAAGATATTGTGTGAATTGCCCAAAATATAACGATAAGTGTCAAGAAAATAGGAAAAAATTCTGCCATTTGCGAGCCGTTCTGGCGTGCGCTGCTAAAACCGTTAAAATTACACTTTGGAGTTCTCTTAATAATTAGCTTTAAATACCTAAATCGTCACGCCTCAATATCTAATTTCTCACATCTTACGTTCTTTTCTTTATGTTTTAAAAACAACACAATAGACGCAGCTCGTATTTTTCTGCAGCTAGACATCTTGTTTGACCACTCTTGCTTAAGTAAATTGTATGCAATTTGTGTCGAAACGATGCTACAAGATCTTGCAGGAAGTTAACTTCTTACCACTTCTGCGAGAAATTGTGGAAGTTACTTGCCAGTGGACACTTCGCTTAAGTAGGACAAGAACAAGGGATTACCCGATACCTTTTTGGCCACACTAAAATGTTGATTGGTTCGCGGGAAGGGCTAATTTTTACGCATAGTTGTTTTTTTTTGTAAATTTTTGTTTGTATAAATTTCCCCTTGAGGCCTATTTTAATCTAATTTCCGCCCATGTTTTCTTTTTTGTTTTGTCTCTGTGCTAAATAAATGTTTTTTCTTTCTTGATTATTTTTCTTCCTTTCTTGATATTTTTCTATAAAAAGACAATAATTTCACACAGCATCAACTCTAACCCCAAAGAAAGCAGAGCTTGTGTTATGGGTACCACAGTACTGATAAATACTTATGTCATGTAGGCACGAAGATCTTAAACATATCATAAAAGGTTATTTATACAAATTGATCACGATATCGAGCACATTAATTAACACAGTTTGGTTGTTGAGGTTTAATGTGTCAATACAAAATGTTTCAATCTACGTGACAACTTAACACATTCGACATTTTTCCAAGATGTACGTCATCGCCTATTCATATTTTCGTAAATGTTTACAAAAGTACAGTTAACATTCACATAATCTAGTAATATCATCCTATATACTTGATGGTACACTTTATTTCCGGTTATAGATAATTTATTTTTCTTAATATTTAATATAATCTCAAACGTTTAGTCGACGCTCTTTCGCAATAATGGAATAATAATAAAATATGTCCGACGACATTTCTAGATGCACTTATGCCGCGGGACAAATGTTTGTATGATCTGCAAGTATTCGTCTCGGGCCTGGGTGTTTCTATGTATAATATATATATGTATATGTATATATGTACATATATGTATTTAAAAAAAAGTATGTAATGTATGTCAGTCATGTGGTACCCATAACATAAGTTCTGTTTACTTTGTGGTTAGATGATGCTGTGTGAAATGTTCAGCATCTTTTTTTAAAATTTATTTACACTAATATTATGTATTTAAGTGTCTCAAAATAAAATTTGTTTAAAAAATTGTATGAAGGTTGATTGATAGTATTGTGGAAGGAACCGCGGGCAGAAGATGAAACTACTTTATACATTAAAAAGTCCTAAAAATTCTACAGAGCAACTTTTCGATGATAGGTGTTTATTTTGTGTGTTCATCTAAATCCACGATTCCAAATAATTTGCAGCTTGTAAATCTGTATTATATTTGACTTTTGCATACCTGAGGCGTAACAGGCGGGGAGGGCATTTTGAAAGACCTGACGTTTCCCGTTATCGACGCTGGCTTCGTCTTGTACTCGACAGGACTTGCCTGCAAGTACTGCATCTGAGGAGATGTCTGTCGCACTGGGGCAGGCGCGACCCGACTCTCATAGTTTTGAGGCGTCTGCGTCTGGTTCATCCCCTACGAGAATATATAACAATTTCAATTTATACACCCGTCGAGCTAAGAACAACGTGATTTCGTTTTACTTAATCAATGTCATTCATAAAACAGATAATTTTACAAAAAATAAAACGGTTAAGTGCGAATGTCCTAAGACTTTACAACTATCATGGTTATTTTACTATCGATTATATCTACTACTAGTCCAATTCAAGGCCATTTTACCGTCATAAACTATAAAATCAATAGTTAATTCATAAAATGTTCAATCGACGGAAGGATAAACACAGTTTTGTCAAATTTAACTTTAGACTTGAAGAATTGTTTCCATACATTAATATACGCAACAGTTTTGTAAGTTACCGTATTTTATCAGAAGCAGTAAAAGCGTAATTTTAGCAAGTTTTTTTTACAACTTCTAGAGACCGTAGACCTTATTTGATATTCATTTCAACTTTATACTTATATAAACCTTCCTGAGAAAAAAGGTCTTGAAAGACATACATACAGAAAGACACATTATTGTAATCTTAAAAAGGTGGCTTTCTTCTTTTGAGCGGTTGCGTAACCATAAAAATAATTAAAAACAATAATTCATAGTGATGCCTCGAATTTTCTGTACATTTTTGCTAACATATACCTGTGAATAGTACTGAGTGCCGGCCATCTGCTGGTTAGGGTAATGCGCGATCCTGGGTCTCGGCTTCTCCCTATAACCGGCGCGTCCTTGAATCACGATAGTGGACGTGTATTTCGTCTGTGGCTGTTGCAGCAGCGACACGGTCTCCGGCGCCGTCTGGGACGGAGGCACCGCTGCGAACGACACATCTACATACCTTACAATACTGACAACATTTTACTATCATTTTAAAGTGGACGCTCTATCAACAAGAATAGATTATAATAACCTAATATCATCATATCAGCCATTAGAAGTCCACTGCTGAACATAGGGACTGTGGAATGAAATATTGTTTCTGTATACTTTAAAGCCAAAGGTTGCAGGATTACGGGATCTATGTGTGTTTATCTTGAGCGACGCGAGCAAACTAGGACAATCAACAGTTGAAAAGTCACGGACATAGCACTCAAAATTTGCAAGTTGAAGTGGCAATATGCAGGCCATATTTGCGGCGGGAGTTGAACCCGCAACCATCTGCGTCTCAACCAGACCGTACCCTATTGCGGCACATAGTTTGTCAATATCTTTAGATAGAGTCTTTATATGTATCTGTTGTCGTCGGTCGTCGTATGGCTGAATAACGCCGTAATCTCTGAATGGTTTTGGGTTATAACTTAGTACAGAACTGTGTTTGACATCTAAAAGAGCATATAACAAATACACATGCATCTGCCCGCAGCTTCACACGCGCGGTACATACATAAAAAGTAACCTATGCCCTTCCTCAAGATAAAATAAATGAATAAATAAATAATATAAATATTACTGGGCAATGCACACAACACAATCTAGCGACAAACTAAGCATAGCTTATATTATGGTGACCGGATGATTGATAGAAAACTTATATAATTTGAAATACATACTTTACACCACCCAGACACAGAACAAGTACCTATGTTCATCACACAAATATTAATCCTGGGAGGGAATCGAATCATCAACCTACATCGCAGAAGGCAAACAAACTACTACCAAAATGGCTCATGAGGACGGACATAATGTAGGTACATATAATAATGCAAATAGGATCGAGAGAAATAATGATTTTATAACTGATGCCATTTTAACCACGCCCCCATTCTAGGTCACCTTAGAACTGAAGGCGTGGTTCAGATTGGAAATTTTTGAATATCTACGATTAGGGGGTAGCCTTTGATAACACTTATCCCTAATCTATCATCCGTAACACGCATGCGGCCGGAATTAAGTAGATATCAGTGTCTGACGCAATGTTTCTTGCCCATCTGTTGTTATGTGCTATAGTGTTTGGCGAATAATATTGATTTAGTAGTTGAATGAGTCACCTACCTAAGAGTATTTGAATCGTGTCGTATAAGATCAAGGAGGCTGTGCTGGAGAGAACAGGTGGAAAGAGTTGCATAATTCACCAACACGAGAACATACATTTTGATATACATTGTCGATAGAAGCACCGACAATGTTTCGACTCATCTAGAGAATCTTCATCAGAGAATCAGAAGTGAGTGCAAACCGTAAACTCGAACGGCAACGAGGGGAACATGGATCAAACTCGCTCGGATGAAGATTCTCTAGCTAGATGAATCGAAACATTACGTGAGTATCACGAAATAATACGTGAGTAAAAGCCGTGTTTATCAAAATGTATAGTACAACTCACGAAAGTTTTGAAAGTGAAACAAGATTACAGTTCTTAAAATCGAATAAGAGTTGAATAAATGAAGCAGTTCTGAGATGAGTTACCTGCGTTATATTTATTGAAGCACGTTTCCGGCTGCGTGGCCTGTTTAGGAGTATTGGCGTATTGTGATCTAGGTTTCCCGTACACATTCTGCATATCGGCAGTGGGTGCGTTTTGATCAAAGCTTAATGTCTGGAAGGGTATCATCTCTTGTAGTTCCGTCTGTGTGAACATCCGTCCGTTATCGTACATTCGCATTTGCTCATTCTTGATTGTTTGCTCGGTCATTGGCATCATTTGTTGAGTATTGGTGGTTGTGCCTTGAAAGAATATATTAACATAGGATCGGATTTACTTCGTTGCATCTTTTTATCCAATTTCCATTTAATTTCGATTATTTAATTATAAATACATTGAAAAGATTGAAATCCTTTGGTGTAACGCCGATTTGCGATTTGCGACTGGCCCCTATATTGAAGAAGTGATAATATCGGTTCAAAATAAAAATAAAATACTATGACATATTTTTATTTGAAAACAGCGTATTTACCATGCATATTGACGGACATTTGTGAGGTGGGCATTGTGGGGGCGGTCGAGGTCTGGCTATACCCTTGGGGGTAAGTCTCTACTGACATGCCACCTCGGTACATGTTCTCCTCAGGAGGTAAAGTGCTCTCTTCCGGCACCGGAGGCAGTCGCGGCGTCGACAGCAGATCTGCGAAGCGGTATGAAAAATCTACGCGCCAATAAGTATGTTTCGAGCTTTCGATGCTTTCGAGTAAGTACAGACATATATTATTACATTAGAATAAGATAAATTATACTTTTCCCTTTTTTAATAATATCTAGGTATTATTAATCAGCATGTTTAAGGTAGGAAAGATTATTCAATTGATTCATAGATCTTCCATAATAATATTTCTTACCTTGAAGGGGTTCCAATGTGTCCATAAAATCGTCCAAATTAGGTTGCAATGGACCTAAGCTGGGCTGTATGAAATCTGCTAAACTAGCTCCTCTAGCTGAAAAACAAAAAGAGAATGTTCGAGAGGTTCGTTTGTTATAGAACTTTATGTTATACTTAAAAACATTTAACGCCATGGAAATGTTTGGTCTGTCAAAGTTATCTGGCGATTAATGTAATCGTCAGGCAAAGTTGACCGAGTTAACCATTGAAAAATATTTACCGATTTCCCTGCAATCTGGAAAGGCGAAAGGCTGATGACTTGTGATGGTGGAGAAAAGTGTGTCGGTCATGAAGTTGAGGTAGTCCTCATCGGCCAGCATGTTCCCCGCGAGGTCGCTGCATTGCGAGAACGACTCCACCGCGTCCATGTCTGAGACCTTCAATATTGCGAATCTTGTTATCATTATCATCATCGACCTATTGTACTGCACTGCTAGACATAATTCTGTCCAAAGGCGCGCCAATAGGCGAGAGCTGAGGACCGCATCCTCAGCTATGTAGCTACAGGTGCAAACTGATCCACTGGACACATAAAGGATATCTAGGATATTTCAGGCAGCCTGTAAACTCCTTGACCAGATACCACTTACTTACTTGATGACCTATTTTGACTAAAATGCAAAATGCAAAAAACTTGTGACTCAATTAAAAATTAAACTTTGTATTAGTTAATAAGTTCCTAGTTTTTGTAAAAAAAATTTTTTTCTATTTTGTTATTTTGCTTAAAAATGTACTTTGAGCTGTATTTCTGGCATAGATTTACTTTACAACCAAAGTGTAAGGGATTGATTCAAATTTGATATCAGATACATACCGTGTCCTGAACTGACGTGTCTCCTTTTCCAAGGAGTCGCATTATATGAAATTTGCGCCATTTTTTATATTCTGCAATGACCGCCTCCGCACGTCTCTTCCAATATTTGCCTTCCAATATCTGTGTCTGATAAAATAATATACCTACTTTAGGAATTACGAAGAATTATTAATTAACATCAAACAGCAAAAAATACATAAGCTGTGTTTATATTTTGTAGATAGTTATCGACAAATTTAGGGAAAATTACCTCTGGTTTCACGTGTGTATCAACATCTAATGGTGATGCAAATTGGCACACCAACGTATTTTGCTTTTTTATAACTGAAAAAAAAACAAAAGAACCATTATAATATGAGACAAAATGAGACTATTTATGGTCTCAAAATATAGTAGTAAATATAGATTATTAACATTTAAGTCCTATGCTAATAATGTTATGATTCGCTCGGATCTGTCTCTTTTTATTTTAAGAAAGAAAATAGTTCAAACATCGTTTGCCTTACTAATCTATGTACCCAACTTGATTTTTGCATGCCGCCTATGGATGGCAGACGACAAAGATTACTATTAATATAAAAAACTAAGATAATGTGAGAAATTGTTTTAAAACACCGATATTTTTATCGAAACGCAAATGCGATCTCCATTGTCTTCCGGTAGTGTTATGCTCATGTTGAAAGATACTTCGTAATCGTTTCCAATATAGGTAGCTAGTTTATTTAATTCAGTAAGCTAAGCATCAGTTTCGTATGTACTGGGCCGGTTAGGTACGATATTACGTCAACGAAGCACGCAGCATACCCAAAGGCCATTACGAAAATTCTTCAAACGACGAATTTAATAAATCGCGACCTAAATACGAAATGATGTTCTATCTTTGCCACATGGCAGCTAAATCAATCAATTCCAAAACATATACATAAAGGTAACTACGTACTATAGCTAGGTTAAGGGTCATGATTATCTTTCGTGATAACGTATAAGAATTAATAGTGCCGATTTTTTTTACAACTCGCAAACTAGCATGCGGGCATTATGATGTTGGGTGGGTATTAGAGTAAATATACTCACATTGCATATGCCAGCATCTCCATATAACGTTGTTTAATCTGATCTTGTCCTTCCAACGAAGCTTTACACCTTTGAAACGATTCCATTTTGGTGAGGTTAATTTTTGTCTGAAGTTAAAATAATATAAATAATAACTAACAGATATAAAAGTAGATTAACTCACCGGTATATGCTCTTCTTATTCGTCTAGTCACAAAATGGTGTTTGTTAAAAGCATTTTATTAACTAAGTTAACTATAAAAGTCCTGGAGCTAGTAAGAAACATTTTGACATGAAAACTATTACACAAATTCATAATTAAAAAGTATGAACAAAATATTGTTATATGGGGAAAGCCGACAGTCTATAAGGTAGATCTGTACGATACTGGTGGGTGAAATACCTGGGTCGCCAGACAATCAACAGCTATCGCAGTTATCAGGTAACATTATCAATAGTGATCTCAAGCTTAGTACAAATAGCAGTTTGATAAGAAACGTGGGCTCTATCTTATCTACAGTTTCTACCTGTTTAAATATAATGTTGAAGGAAGTCTAAAAACTTCAAGTTTATTGCACCAGCATTATATACATAAGATCCAAATAAGTATAGAGCACTAGGTCCCAAGTTTGAAACAGATTGTACTTGAACAATTAGTTTTTTTTTAAATGCGCTTTATTAAAACCTCGTAAACACTTATTTTAAACTAGAATCATTTTTATTATTATAAGGTTGAGATGTAGAACCATGACCCTGTATTATATAAATTAAGTAATACATAGTTACTATTAATAAGAAAATAATGATTTCGGCTTCTTCGCGATAAACTGTTAATTACTGTGAGCACTGATAGATAAACTTGTACCAGACTAGGTAGAAGTTTGTACCTAGTCTCTTGTAACATACTTGTTTTCAATACATTCAATGTAGTACCTATCCTTGATTGAGTTATCAATAGGGCAAGTTATAATTGCATTGTTATCTATGCAGAACGAGAAGGCCTTTAATTTGATAGTTATAATTATGTAAGCCTCTCTTTTTACCACTTTTTACCTGGACCGATATATACTTAGTATGCTGCTTATTATTTAGGTACCAAAACTGATTATTTTAATACATGTTACAAAACTTTGGAATATTTCTACTACAGAATAAACATGTTTTGATTACGTTTTAATTATCATGTCATGCAAAGCTGTCAAATGGTGCTGCTGTATGGTTTTGTTAAGAGCAATAAATGACGGCTCATCATTACATAAGACAAAGATAACACAATAATAATATATATGTAAAAGTAGGTACTTACAAAATATCAAGATAATTTTTTTCGTTTGGTTATCATAAAGTTTTGTAGGAACTTTATCTCATGGTACATCGTGCTGGCGCTGGGAGCGCCTAAATTGCACTGTGAATTTGAACTTCATTTGTAAGAATATTAAGCTGAATATCGGTATTCGGATGACCGGGAACCCTTGGTATCCAGGTTGTCTCCATGCCATTTTACTCATATCAATATTCAACTTTATTGTCATACAAATAGAATTCAAATTCCCAGTACAAGTGAAGCGCGGCCTTTTCCGAATAGTGTATGCATCATGCTTTTTTGTTTCAAAGCAGCAAGTTAGATTGCAGTGATATTTACAATATTGAGGATAGAATGAAAAGTAAAATGGTGGACCTATTCATAGAGTAAGTTATCTCTGCAAGTGACCTGTGTCTTTTACACAGGCTGGGATGACCTCCTCTTATCTTTTTACACACTAAATCCAATGGAAACATACCGTTTCCTTATGTTTTCAAACAAGAAAATATTATTAATTAGTACAGTCAAAACGATTATTTAAGATCTATTATTAGAACCTATTACTATAATAAAACATTGTATCAGAGCGAAATCTGTAAATTGTATGGTTTGAAAAGTTTTAATTGAGAGAATCTTTTAAAAATTGCATCACTCCAAAACTACAGGACCGGTTTTGATGATAATTCATTCTATGCTATCGAATGGGCTTTTTGGTTATGGTGAGGATACCTATTATCCTGAATAAGAGAAGCATTTCTATTGGATAGAAATTTACGAGGCTTATAACTATGGATCGGCTTAGGTAGTGCTGTTTTGGGTCATTGAACCTAAATGATTATGTTAATATGGACATGCCCCGGGATTCCCGGGAATATTTTTCTGAATGTCGATGTAAATAAAGGTAAACTGTTTAAGATATCATGAGTACGCACGACGACATATCAGACAACTAAATCTGGTTTAAACTGGTCCCACACAGTGCTGTTTGCTATATTACTTACTAGTCAATGGGTGGGATTTGATTATAACGGGTGGCTTGATATGTCGTCATGTGTACAATTACAATGACTTTACCATTGCTTGTCAATGTGACAGTCAGTCTACAGTCCTTCTGTCTCACGCTATACCTGCGCGAGAGTTTGCCCCTTCTCTCTCACGCTCGCGTGTAGTTCTGTCACATACATAGAGCCGCGTATTGTGTATGCACTCGTTGCAAATATGTGCGCAAAGTGAGACCTAACTCGTCATAAGCTACAAAAGCGTGAGGGAAAGGGATGACTTTAGTGATCAATACAATATTTATTTGCATAAAGCTGAATAGGTACTATGTAAAATACGAAATCCTAAAAAAACCTGTTTAATAAAATAAATAATATATTTCTTGGGATTTAGAAGGCATATCCATGTTAAGTTAACAGTCACTAATTCCCGTAAATAGCACTACCTCTGCCGATCACTGCTTATAACATTACAACCATGTTTTTGTTATAAAAGACCCATCTTTGTCATTCTTATTAGGAGAAACTGAAACTCTTCAACAATTTTAACTTATTGTATGGTGGAGAATAGTTAATAATATAGTTCATAGTGACCTCGCTTTTTACAATTAATGTATTTATATGTAGCCCAATTTTTTTAATAATACATGCAAAAGCCCTTTTATAAGCTCATGGATTGAACTACTGTACCAAGCAACCGAAATGAATAATACATAACAATATATCACTACATTCCTACTTATCTACTAAAAAAAATCTTAGCATAAAACTACTAAAAACATTCAGAGTTTGCTGTAAATTTGTCCTTGCTTAAATTTCTTAAATTTCTCCTTAATATTAGAAAAAAAATTTGTACAATATTAAATGTTAGTTCATAAGCAATTAAATTTTATTTACTTGTTTTATAAAATAAAAAACTTAAATTGCTCTAAATCAGTACTGCAACATAATATACAGTGAGAGGCCTCTTAAAGATCTTTTAAATTAAAATGCAATAATAAGCAATGATTTTATGGTTCTATTAGTGTTCTAAATTCTGTGTGTTACATAGGTACATATTTATGATAAAATGTCACTAGATTTTTTTTTTTGTAGGAAAGTAGGAATATAATGTTCTTTTGCAAGGTTTTGATTCAAGCTCTTAATTGTACTTCTACATCTACAAATTTAGGAACGAAATAACTAAGTTGTATGTTATTGTAAAACTAAAACGAGCAGGAGAATGCAGTAATGTGGCCAAATATTTAAAAAAATTAAAATAGATGAAACAGATGCATACATTTAATTCTTGGATACATAAATTTGTGTTAAATTCCCACATAGATCCATTATCATGACATATCACTATCAATATACAGTTAATGGTTAATGACAAAGGCATTTGATCCTTTGGGCAAACTATTAACTCTGTGCTCCAAACAAACATCCTTTTTACCATCAAGATTTAAATTATTCATATAGTTTTTTAACTTATAAATTACCTATCTGAACTATTATACACATTTATGAGGGCAAGGAACTAAGAAAATTAAAAAAAATAAAAGTAAAATAGAGGTAAATAAATAAACAATATCTAAACTAGGCACCAATCTTGTTTGCAGGGTATTTAGAACATGACAATTTTTAATCTACATTTCCATGACAGAGATCAATGAGAAGTAAATGATTATAGTAACACTCACCTGTATGCTAATGTCATACATTTGAACAACTTTGTAAGAGATATCTCAATGGAAAGTTGTTGGTGTTGTTTAGTTTCTTCTTTGTCAGTATTTAGGAATGGCTTCGGTACCCCTGGCACAGCATAAGTAGCAACAACGGAGACCTTTTGAACATTTTGTTCTTCATCAGGAACAGACACTAGATCATCAAAATCGTCTTGAGCTTCAGCCTCAAAATGTGATACCATAAAGTGTCCCGAATGTATAGTTTCCTTCTCAGGGCGAGGCGGCCGTTTTCCTACACGGCTCATAGTGATTATTTCAAGGTACTGTAAGTAACAATTGCATTTACTCTAGAATAATTACAATTACGAGCTTTACAACTTTTGGACTTAATTTTACAATAATAGCACTCTCCACTTCACTCACTCGGACACGCACAAAATCAGACAATATGCACTTTGTTTTCGACTCACTGACGCTGACATACTTATAAAGAGACACATCAGGCAAGCAAGATGTGACATTGACATGATAAATGGCCGACATTTTTATGACGTTGACATCGTATCATGAAAACTAGTATTTTTTATTCTTGTAACTAACAACATAGCACTTCATAATGGAGAAGACAAACGTATTTTTTTTATTGCAAAAGTAATCTAAAAAAAAATACAAAAGTAACTGTGTTTTTTTTCTACCTTTAAAAATGGCTGAGAAAATGAAGATCAAAGTGTGCATTTTCGTACGACATTATATAAAAACGCAGTTGGCGCTCAATCATGCGATGACGTCACAACTTATTTCGCGCGCGAAAAGTTTCTGGAGTGGATGAGAGCTATATACGAAGAGTTGATTCAATAGGACCTAAATCTGTTGGGTTCTGCTGTGAAGATCATTTTGATGTGAGTACCTATACCTACTCATCCTTGTCTAATACCTACCTACTTGTGCATTTCTTTATATATTATTTTATATCTACTACCTACCTCTGACAACGATATCCCCAAAAATATTCATAGATTTTGCCCTTAATTTAGCCTTTTGAATAGGTACACGTTAATACAACCTTCTAATAAAAACGTAGGTATATTTAGGTTTATTGATGATGGCATAGATATTAGTTAATTTTGATCTCTTATTGGAAAACGGTGGGTTAAATCCCTTTTTTTGTGTATAACTTAATGTTATTTTGCACGACCCAAACGTACAGTCTTTCAAGATGTAAATTATATTGCAAGTCAAAAGTAGGTATACCATAACGTAAGTATGATTGTATTAAGACCGTACTATTCAACCTACAGTAGTTGGCGGGTCGCAAAATATATTAGGTATAGGTAGGTATAGAAATATGGAATATACCTACCTACCACACATTCAGGTTGAAGTTCGAAATAGGTAGGTATAACTTCTAAAACTATCATGGTTTTGAAAAAATATTTTTGATTTGGATAGTTAATTTATTGAGGAAGGCTTTAAGCTTTATAACATCAAGCTCCGACCAATAGGAGCGAAGCATCAATGGAAAATGTTGCGAAAACGGGAAACAATATTTATTTTTGAGAGCTTCCGTTGCGTGCGCTGCGTAAACGGTTTAAGTTACGCAAAAATTATGTATGATGGAATTATTCCTCTTTAAAAGTTCTAAAAAAATGTCTGCGACAGGGAATGTCTATCTTTTAAGATTGACTCACTATAACCTTTTATATATGGTAATCAAATTTGTTCGAAATTAATGCATTATTTGCGAAAGAGTTTTATCAACATTTTATTAATCCTCAACCAAATAAATATGTTATTAATCACAAGCATTTCATTGTGAACAAAATTGTCCTTGACATCACTTGATTTCAATCAACATCTTAGGAGATATCATAATTTTAAAATAACTCCGCAACATAATAGGTATGTCTCGAACATTCATGACCGCAGTCGTGACGTCACGCAGGGAGCGCGTGAAATCTCGAAAATTTAAAAAGTGTCTAAACTTACTAGCAGGCATAACTTCGGTAATATAATACTGCATGTATTTACATGAAATAAAAACTAATATAACATACGTAGTCTACGCTTTAATGTTAGGTATATTTTAGTGTAACATTTTGACCCTTTTGTGTTCTCCATTATATATTTTCTCTTCTCTCATGTTATTGCCATTGAGATAAATCAGAAATAAATTACATAAATTTACGGTTATATATTACATGTTTTATTGGGTAATCTTAGCGGAATTCATAAATCATTCATAAATCAATAAATGGTGATTTCTTAGCACAAGTGTAGACAATTGAGTTACAAAACATGTAACTCAAAATTAAATCACAATGCAATTTAGCACACTAATTTTCATGAAGCTCTTCTTCTTCTCCTTTTCATTCTTTGCTAGCATCTGTCTTGATGAAAGTTTTATTTGTTCGATTTGACCAATGAGTAAAGAAACTACTACTACTACTACTCAAACTTCTTTCGGCATTGGGATAAACATGCTAGTATTTTCACAGCTGAAGTTATTGGAATTTTGAATGCTTTGAAACACCATGTTCATTTCTTTCGACAGCTTGATGTATTGAACACAGGCATTTATATATCCACCCATAGCTGTTTTATGAACACACTCATGCTATCGCTTACCACATTTAGTGTGCTTCGATTTTTTTAAAGAAAATTATCTAGCCATCACCACAGTGACACCATCATTGCAGACCATTCCATAACGGATGTATCAAGCATGGGGGATATATTCGATACATTATATTACGTAAGTAATAATGGTTCATGGCTTTGATGAAAACCAATAAGCGGAAGATAGGGCACGTCCTTATATTCGTCAAGTGAAATTATTGACATGATGCACAACCACCTGCACAAACACTCACACAGCTGTAATTCCATTTTACGTTGAACACTAATGAACGACAGAGACAAATCGATTTGTTTCGACAGTAGTGCGAGCGAGATAACTGTCGTGCGTCACCAGCATACTTCGGGTCGAGTCGTGTCCGCGATAATGACTACCAAGGAGCGTCAGCAGACAAATTATATAGAGCAAAGTAAAACAGCATTTACCTGAATATCCACGAATTTTGATAAAAACAAAGCGTTTTGGCGTAAGTAGGGTTAACAATAAAACATAAACACATAAAAATGGTTTTTAATGTTTATTTATTTTTATAACAATCTCAATTACGTATATAGTAAATCTTAGGCCAACCTATAGATGATATAGTATCAATAACTACACATAAATAATAAGAACCTGGATGATCGGTATTTTTTTTCTAAAGATCTCGACATTTTCTAAAAATGAACTAGCTAGATCGGTTAATCGCCCCGAAACCCCCTGTATACAAAATTTCATGAAAATCGTTAGAGCCGTTTCTGAGATTCAGGTTTTTTTAGATTTATGTATATATATACGTGTTTGTTTGTTTTGTAGGTGTTCTGGGGATGTACTTATATATATATAGAAATAAGTACATCTCCAGGAAACCTAGAAAACAAACAAACACGAAACGCTATAACATTATAAAATCAAATGTTTTTTAACAAACACACTAGTGCTTGTACTAACATAAATTGTTAATTTTTTACATATACTCGTAAAATAAAATAATAAAAGAGTATCTTTACGTCTCACGCGCGCGATGTCTTGCGACTGAGAGCAATTGGGCGACGGGGACCTAATTTAAGCGGTCCATGCGCTAGAGGCGAGTCACCTTTCTTCCGCTAATTTGTTTTCATCAAAGGTTCATGGTAATGGTATACTCTAGACGTTCAGATTGATCCTATAATTTTTTCACATTAATTAAATTACGTAAAAATATATAAATATTGGTGGACAACCCACACAAAAATACTAATCTGCAAAACACCATCTAGTCCCAAACCAGGCATAGCTTGTACTATGGGAAGCAGGTGACTAGATAATTGAATACTTGTATCATTTTAAATTCTTAGGATACCTACTTTATATTATATTACTAGCGAGCCGCACCGGCTTTGCACAGGTGCATGCCGATGCTAAATATACAACAGAATGTCTTTATATACAACGTTATCTAAGAGAATAACATAAGTAACCTAAGAGAGACATATACCATCGCGGACTTTTTTGTAGACCTTTTTAAGGTGTACAATACCTACTGTAGTACATTATTTTGATCTATCTCGTAGGGTTCAGCGAACGTTTGCAATGTAAGCGCAAAAAAATGTGTTTATTTACGACATCACATTAGAAACTAAAATGATCAGTGTTTCTCTACTATATTATCTATGTATTATACTTATAAACCTTCCTCTTAAATCACTCTATCTATTAAAAAAACCGCATCTAAATCCGTTGCGTAGTTTTAAAGATCTAAGCATACAACGGGACAGACAGACGGAAGTTGCGGAAAGCCAATTTGTTTTATACTATGTAATGATGATAACAATCAGGCACTGAACAAACATCTATGATCTTCGCACAAAATGTTTGTCCTGGGACTCCCAGCTTTGGAGAGAAACCCTAACCTACAAAGGAGAATGCAGAGTTACTACTGCTAACTGCGCCGACAGTGCTAATAGTAAAACATAATAAGGTTTAAAAATAGTTGTGATTGTATAGACTCATAGCTTGCGTAATAGTTGAATAAAGAGACAAAGACAGAAAATACGTCTCCCTCCCTCTCGCTCTAATGCATTGAAAACGCGCTGCCTGCCTATAGTGCGTGTGGAGGGACTCAAAATAATATAAGTATTGTGTGAAATTTGAGTAATTTATGTTCAGTTCAGTTCGTATTTAGCTGTTTTAAAAATAAGAAAATAAAACAAGTCAAGTAGTCTGCCAGCATTGTTTCAATCAGCCGAACCAGTCCTCCAGCCGCAACAATTTTTCCTTCGAGCCGGATTGGAGAAGCCAGAAGCCAGAAGCCAGAAAACACAAGGAATGCCGATCGTCCGCTCCAGCTCACCGCCACCTAGGAGAGAGGACTCCACGGAGACTACCGAAACTGATTGGTCCATCAACACGCCTGCTACCACGACGGAGACCGAGAACACCACAGCCTCCGCAAGCAAGTCAACCAAGCGCAACGTCGCCCGAGGGCCGAACGCCCCGACGCATGGGAGGAGTACGAGATCGAAGACGACCGCCGCCGCTGTCGTCTCCGTCGCCACCGCCGGCGACCCCTCTACCCCTCCCTCGGTATCCGCGCCCGGCCCGCGTGCCGGCGTCGGCTCCGCTGCCGCCTACGACGTGTTCGCGCCCCCGGCTGCGCTTTCGGTCCGCAAACCGCAGCCCACCGCGTCCGCGCCCGCGCCGCTTGCCATGGCCCGCGTGCCACAGCCACACGCTAGCACCGTCGCGCGCCCGCAGCGCCGAACTTGAAGAACGTTGGAGGGAAACCCAATGCCCCACCGTACGCGTCTTCAACTACAGTCGTTCCAAACCCTAAAGCCAGATCTACGAAGTCCACAAGAAGAACTGCGCTCGAAGCCCGATTAACACTCCAAAGGAAGCAACTAGAAGCCGCCCAGAACGCCGTAGCCCTAGCCGAAACGGAGTTAGAACTGGCGCACTGTCAATCCTAGAAGGATTTTGATGCAGAATTCGAGTGCGAGAGAGCTACGCAAGTCGAACAGTGGGTCAATCACACGACCACTTACTTGGAACAACCGGCGCTAGAACGAGAGCAACCAATCAAAACGGAAATAAAAGAGCTAGCCGACGCCGTCATAAGCGCAACTAGAACCACCCTACCACACAGAGTTCCCCCCAAGATATGGGATCTACCAGATTTCAGCGGAGCACATGAAGACTGGCTACCATTCAAGAGAGCGTTCCTAGACAGCAAGCCGCTATGCACCGACGTACACAATGTGGCCCGCCTACGGAAATCCAAAAAAGAAAGAAAAAAATATATATAAATATAAATATATAATGCGAAAGAAGCAGTAAGAGGCCTATTGTTCGTCGCATCCGATCCCGACGACGTCATCGCCGCGCTTGAGAGAAGATTTGGAAGACCGGATCAACTCGCGCTCTCCGAACTACAGAAAATCAAGGAACTAACCAAGATCGGAGACAACCCACGCGACAAGGGTTGCCAGATACGGGCTTATCATTTCCTGGACATTTCTGGGGTTACAAACGGAGTTGGAGCTTTAGAATCCAAATTCAAATTTTCTACGAATACAAAACTACAAAATTAAATGTTCGCTGTTGGACGAACAATAGAAACATAATTACAAAATTACTAGTTAGGTACTAACCTATTTTAAAAGGAAAAAATTAAAGTGATTTAAAAACATATTTATTTTTTATCAAATCTATAGATATTAATTAACACACTGTAGGTATACATACCATACAAAATCACATATTCATATATTTATTTCGAAACAAAAAAAATATTTATTATATTATATAAATCAACTTCAGGTATTCTCAAACATAAATTTCTCAATAAATTCTCAAACACATTCGGTTTAACCAAACTTTGGTGGTTCAACCCGAACTTTTCGACATTCGACAACTGTTTTGACAAAAAAATCAGTAAGAAAATCAGAGGCATTTATTTTTTGTTTGTTACTTTACATAGCAATTACATATTTAAGTTAATTAAACCCAAAAAGAAATGAAACTAGCATTCTTCTTAACATCATCAGAATTTTAACTTCGAAACATTGAAATATTTATCTACAAAATAACTATTTTAATTTTTATCAAAGTGTCAAATGTCACTAAATCTGGTATTTAAAATTTACCGAGGATATGTTATTGTGGAAAAACACCAAGGATTCTGCGTTATTTGGCAGGAGTGCATTACGTTTATGCTCGTAGTTTTCCTGCCTCTGAGAAAAGTCGCTCAGAATATTCGGAGCTTCCAGGAGGTGATAAAAATATTCGTGCTAAAAAACTCATGCAAAGAAACTTGTGATTATTCTTAGCCCACCAACCGTATTGACGTTGGCCTTTAGGCAGCAAATCATCATTTAGATATCTATCTAATTCTGATGCAATTAGACTTCTGGTTACTTCTGTAATAACTATATTGTGAGCCTTTGCTGCAGCAAGTTCCTCGTAGCAGCTCCAAAACGTTTTGTGTATGTCTTCATTATTGCATTGTCAGGAAGACAGTACCTGCTGACAACTTCATCATCATCTGCTTGTATTTTTATTCTCAACACTCCTTCTTACATATTCTGCTAGAAAGGCACGACATATCAAAGGTACAGTGTCTGGTGTAAAAAACATTTTGTAGCGCGGGTCCAACAATGTAGCTTGGCTGTCGTGTTTGTCACCTTCAATCTGCCTAAAACGTATATCGAGTTGGATTATTTTAGTGTCAAACGCATAGTGTTCATATTAAAAAAGCCACTTGAACTTCTTTTTTGGTCAAGTATTTGGAAAGTGTCATAACGTTGGGTATTATTTCTGATATACAAGATTAGAAGAGCTGACCATCTTAGTGATTTCTTCAAATGGTTTGAGTAAGGAAAGGCTTTCTTTTAGAATATACTATTGTCTCTCTGTTATATTTTGAAAGTTTAGCGCATCACTATTGTCAGATATATATGACGAAATAGCTTGGTATTGTTCCAACGCGTACTGACGTCTTAAATTAATTGATGCTTTGGTGTATTAAGCTCAGTCTGTATTAGCTTTAGTTTTTCTTGAGCTGGTTTGGAGTGATGAAAGTGAGTTACGATGTGATGACCTATGGCTGCTATGGTTTCATTATCATTCTTGCGCTTGTAAAGAATCGTGAATAACTCGCTGCAAAGTGTGGATAAAGCACGGTTTTCCTACAAAAGGACTGTCATTTTAGGCTTTCACAATATTGCGTCCATTGTTTGTTGTCACAACATGAATTTTGTGTATATTGTAATGTTCCATTAGCTATTACTTCTAGGGCATACCGGTTTTTTTCTGCTGTTTGCTGTTGTGTGAACGATTTCATTTGTAGAACTCTATATTGCAGTATAAAATTCAAGCCAGTGCACAGTAAAACTTAAAAAGCATAATATTTTGAAAATATTTCTTTTCAATAGTTCGTATAGCTGAGATAAAACAGTTTCACTCATGTATTTCCAGCTTGGCATCTGGTATTTAGGCTATAATACTGCCATCAACCGATTAAATCCATCATCTTCTAGAACCGATACAGGTTGGTTATCCAACGCTATCATTCCTGCTATTGCTTTGTGAATTTGTTGAGCCCTTGGATCATTTATCCTCTACTTAATTTCAAATGAACCCGCAACAGACACTTGATGTAAGGAAGACACCATCGTCGGTGTCGATTTTCGATGTTGATGCACTAGTTGTGGTGGGGGCGCCGCCCTGCGGTTACGTAACTTTGTGGAAAAAATTTTATTGTTCACGAATTTCGGGACAGTATAGTGTAATTACTGGATACGGGACCACACGTGAAATTCTGGGACTTTCCCGGAAATCCCGGCCATCTGGCAACCCTTAACGCGACACATGCGTCTTCGCAAGTCGGATAAACCACGCTGTAACTACGTTCGCCGCCTTGAATAAGCCGCACTACTTACACTCACCAGAAACGAGTAAGTGCATCGTCGAGAAGCTCCCGCCTGTATTACGACACCGGTGGTTCCACTATAGCGCTCTAGTTGGTGAAAATGAACCTGAACTGATGAAACTAAGAACATTCCTGGACACTGAAGCAGAAGTATGTAGTGCGTACGTGCCCCCCGAGACAACGAACAAGAAAGAAAGAGAAAGAAGATACCCGGTGCACGCAACGCAAGAGGCGGACGAACGCGAACATGAAACTGTCGCCGCCGTGAACGAACACTACAAAAGGTTCTGTTTTCAATGCCAGGGCGAACATTGGCTGACCGAATGTCCAGCCTTCAAGGAAGCTTCGACGGACGACAGAAGGGAAGTAGCGAAGAAACATAAACTTTGCTTTCGCTGTCTTCGTCGAAGACACATGAGATCTTCGTGCAGGGGACAGCCTTGCCGCAAGTGTAAAAGGCCACACCACGCCATGCTGCACTCGGAACCCGCACCTCGCACCCCTGCACGACCCTCACAGCCAGATGAGGACGCACGAACGCCAGAAGATGATAAAAGAAGAATAGTGAAATCCGTATACGCGACGGCAGACGGAACCAAAACCTACCTAAAAATGATTCCGGTAGATGTCTACGGCCCCGAAGGGTCAGCCCGCGTCCTGTCACTGTTTGACGATAGGTCAACATTGTCGCTCCTGGACGCATTCGTAGCCGCTCGCATTGGAGCCACCGGCTAGAACGATCCTCTTACACTTGAGACCGTCGGTGGAAAAATAGTGGAAAATCGAAACTCTCAACGCATGAACCTGAGCATTAAAGGGGCGCACCGGAGGGAAAAAAGAACCCTCAGAGGAATACGTACTGTGTAAGAACTGATGCTATCGCCGCATTACTTAAGCAGAAAGTCCATAGAAAATTGCAGCCACCTGAAGGGAATGATCGATAAACTGATTTACGAGACAGAAAAACCAGCACTGCTGATCGGCCAGCCAGATTGGGACCTCATCGTGTCCCCCAAGATCCTGAAGGGAAAGCAAAACCAACCGGCTGCTTCACTTACCAGCCTGGGTTGGGTGCTACATGGGTGTACCGGAGCTGCCGCCTCGCCAGTCTGCTACGTCAACCACTGCCGCAGCATAGACAAAGATGAAGAAATATGTGAAATGATCAAGCAGCACTTCGACTTGGAATCACTCGGAATAAAACAACATTGCCCCAGCAACGACGCCGACCAGCGAGCGCTCACTGTCTTGGAGAAAACCACGAAGCAACTCCCAGACGGGAGGTACGAGTCAGGCTTGCTGTGGAAGAAGGAACACGGACAGTTACCGAATAACTATGCCCAAGCATTCAACCGGCTTATGGGCATAGAGAGAAAATTAGACAAATATGCAAGCCTGAAAGAAGAATACAGAAAACAGTTATAGAATCTGATGGACGGTGTCTACGCAGAGGAAGCCCCGGCCAACTCTACGCCGGGGCGAACTTTCAACTTGCCTCACTTCGCCGTTATCCACCCACAGAAAAAGAAAACAAGAATCGTGTTCGACGCCGCCGCGAGATACGAAGGGCGAAGCCTCAACGACGCCCTACTACCGGGCCCAGATCTACTTCAATCTCTGTTTGGAGTGCTCCTACGATTTCGTGAGGGCCCCGTAGCGGTCGTAGCCGACATCAAAGAAATGTTCCTCCGTATACGAATGAGAGAAGAGGATAGAGATAGCCTGCGTTTCCTGTGGCGCGACGACGAAAGGAATACACGGCCGAAAGAGTTCAGAATGACATCGGTTATTTTCGGCGCCGCATCATCGCCCGCCACAGCGATCTACGTCAAGAATGCTAACGCGCAGCGCAACGAAAAGGAACATCCCGAGGCAGTCAAGGCAATCATCCGTCATCACTATATGGACGATTACCTACAAAGTTTCGCGACGGCTGACGAAGCAAAGAGCACGGCTGAACAGGTCGACAAGATCCACAGAGAAGCCGGTTTCGAACTCCGTCAGTGGGCAAGTAATAGAGAGGAAACCATAGCCAACCTGAGAGGAGAGAACGCTCCAGATGAAAAGAAACTGGGTGAAGAGAAAACCCTCGGCATGCGGTGGCGCGTAAATGAAGACGAGCTAGCGTTCAACATCGGTCTCAGAAACACACCGCCCGAGGTGTACGAACGAAAAAGAGCGCCGACGAAAAGAGAAGTAACGAGTGCCGTTATGTCAACATTCGATCCGATGGGCCTCGTCACTCCAGCCCTCATCCAAGGAAAGAAATAGATCCAAGATTTGTGGAGAACGGGCGTAAAGTGGGACGAGGCCATCAGTAACGAGCAGAGAGAAGCCTGGGACCGCTACATCGACGACATCGCGACGCTGCGCGACTTGAGAATCCCACGATGCCTAGCCCCGGCTACTAGAAGAGGCGAGATACATACTTTCGTCGATGCCAGCGAAAGTACCTACGCCGCCGCCATCTACTGGCGAACTACGGCCGCCGACGGAAACGTCAGTATCTCGCTGATGGCAGGCAAAGCTCGTGTAGCGCCCACCAAAATGACGTCCATCCCACGCCTCAAGCTACAGGCAGCTCTGCTAGGAGCGAAGCTCGCCGCTACCATCTCCGAAAAGTCTGACCTGGAGGTCACATCTCGCACCTTCTGGTCGGACTCTACCACTTTGCTGCAGTGGATGAAAGCCGACCCACGACGCTTTAAAAGCTTCGTCGCTCACCGTCTGGCCGAAATGGAGGAGATAGCGGCGCCGTGCGATTGGAGATGGGTACCTACGAAGGAGAACCCAGCCGACGATGCCACCAGGAACCTGCCGCGGGACTTCGACGCACGAGCAAGGTGGTTCGTTAGGCCCGCATTCCTGTATCAACCGCCGTCCGAATGGCCGACAAAAGTCATAGGAAAACGAGAATCCGATATTGAAGAAAGAAAAGTTACGTGCGCTGTAGTCACAGAAAAACGAAGCGATAAGACGCCCGATCCCAGTCGCTTCAGTACTTGGACAAAGCTCCTGAGGACTACGGCGAGAGTGTTTATGTTCGCCGACCGATGTCGCCTAGAGAAAAGTAAAGAAACCAATGAAAAATCGACGAATAAGTACCCGCCTATAGAAAGGGAATATGTACTCAAAGCTGAGAGAACTCTACTACGGCAAAGCCAGCGGGATAGTTTTGGAAACGAGATAGAAAGACTCAAGAAAGGGATGGCAATAGAAGGCCCAAGTAAAATAAAGAAGATCGACGTGGCCCTAGACGAAGAAAACGTACTCCGCCTCCGCAGTCGCACTATAAAGCTACAAGACTGTGATAGAAATCAAAACCTACCTATCTTAGTAAAAATGTCGTCCAGTCGTTCAGCTGGTACTAAGTTGCTCCGCGCTTAAAATATTTTTTACGAGCGATAATGTCGCTAAAAACGATTGAAAATGTTGTACGCGAACTACAATTAACTGTTGTGTCACTCGTAAATAAAATTGAATCGTTAGAGTGTAAAATCAGTGAACAATCTGAGATTATCACAAAACTTACACCCAGTGCTAACACGTCTACCCGCAAGTCGCTGTCGAGCGCCGTGACTCAAGCTGCTGCCGCGCCCCAGCGTCCTATCCGCACTGCGCGCATACAAGCCTCGGCCGCTATAGCTGAGATACAGACAGCAGCGAACAAACGCCGCAATGGAGGTGTCAGTACTGCGATACCCACAAAAAATGACGTCGTGCCAACGACTAATCAATCCGAAAAACGAAGCAATTCGAAAGAAACATCCCGCATCAATGATTCACCGAATGGATTTTCTACAACGAAAACATTGACGACCGTGCCCCCTGTGGCACTAGAAGACACAAAAAATACTGCAGATAAAACGGAGAATGATTGGCAAGTAATAAGCAGACAACGTAGACACAAACAACGTCCCGCTGTTATAGTTGGAACGGCGAATAGCACTCACGATCTACAAGCAGCTGATCGTGTAAGGTACATCCAGGCGTGGAGTTTTAGGCCGGATACTACTTCCGAATCAGTACATAGCTTCCTAAACAAGATTACTAAATCTGACTACACCGTTGAGAAACGAAATATTAAGTCAGATAAGCATGCTTCTTTTGTTATCGGGATTCCGGAGAACGTATACACCGAAGTGACTACACCTACTGCCTGGCCATCCGGGATTCGTTTCTCGGAGTGGTTTCTATTCAGGCCCCGCAGCCCGCGGGGCTGCGAACGAACCGACTAGGAGTTTGGTATCTACTTTGACGTGTGACCCGCGCGTCTCCAAGACACTGCGTAGTGACGAAGAAAACTTTTTTAATAAGTTGGTGATTTTTCATCAGAACATTTGCTCTCTTAAAAATAAAACAAGACACTTAGAAGTGATGCTGCAACATGAAATGAAATGTGAAGTGCTTTGTATAACCGAACACCATTTGAAGGACTTTCAAATTGACCAAACTACTATTAATAACTTCTGTTTAGGATCCTACTATTGTAGACCAGTTATTGACCGTGGTGGGTCATGTATTTATGTCAGGAAAAACATTAAATTTAAGGAATTTGACTGCACGGATTTATCCATGGAGCAAGTATGTGAGGTATCAGCTGTGGAGCTTACCGATTATAATATTGTAGTGGCATGTTTGTATAGATCAAACAAAACACTTGTTTCTTTATTCTTTCCTTTGTTAGAACGTTTGCTCGATAGGCTAATAGATAGCGGAAAGGAGTGCGTTGTAGTTGGTGACATGAATGTAGACTGCATATGCCCGTTGAACAGTGACCAGAAAAAGCTGTACGATATCCTTTACACGCGTAACTACTGTAATATCATACACCTACCTACGAGAGTAACTGCTACTACGAGCACCTGCTTAGATCATGCCTATGTAAGTGGCGAGCGAGTGCAGACGGGAACAGCGCGCGCGACCTCGATGCGCATGCTACGGAGCGACCACCATGCCGTACGAGTCGAGCTACTATGCGAGTCAAGTATCCCGCCAGCGCCGCGTCTTGCTAGGTCCTATACTAATGCGAATCGATATAACTTCATTGCATCAATTGAAAGCGTCGACTGGTTTCAGGTGAGTCAAAAGAGAGCGTCCGCAAACGAGCTAGCCCAAACAGTTGTAAACATTCTAAGAAACAAACTGGAGATATGTTTTCCTTTAAAACGCGTGGCAGTCACGACCAAAACTAGTTCATGGGTTACGAATGAAATTGTCAGTCTGGAGTTTCTACTCAGAGAAATTAAATCTAGTGTTGCGAAATTCCCTTTAAATACAGCGTTGTCGAATAAATTCGACGAGTTTCAAAATAAATTTGATAACATTCTAAGAACGGAAAGAAGCCGTTTTTATTGTAATATTATATCCGGCTCGACTAACACGTCTAAGTCCATGTGGGATGTCGTGAGGCTCGAGACAGGGCGGCGTCGACCGAATTTTAAGCTATTCGAGACCCTTCGAAAACCAGACGGCTCCAAGTACGCGAGCGGAACTGAGGCGGCAGATGCAATGAACTCACATTTTGTCAATGTCGCGGTGACTTGCGGCGCGCCTGCCGCCGATGTGACGGCCGCGTCACGTGCACTAACAACCGCGCGGGTCCCCGCAGACCGCTCGTTCAGGTTTAAACCTTTCACCCCTCTGGAGGTCTATAAAATTATATCAAGCGGAGTAGCGCATAAGCCAACTAAGGATATATATGAAATATCGGTGTCCTTGATTTACGCCACCGCTGAGCCGCTTAGCTACATTTTTTCAACATTATTTAATTTGTGCATGCAAGAGGGACATTATCCCCAGGTATTAAAAAATGTCAGGGTATCACCCCTATACAAGGGTAAAGGTAAAAAGGAAGACATGAACAGCTACAGACCAGTCTCAATAATACCCACAATAGCAAAAATTTTTGAGCACGGCCTCTGCTCAAGACTCACCGAATACCTGGGGGATACGCAATCCCTTTCCGATAGGCAATTTGCATATAGGACGGGAAGATCCACGACGGACATAGCCCAAGAGCTGGTGAGTCGTGTGCTGCGGGCTCGCGAGAAGCGACTGCATGTGGCAGTCATACTGTGCGATCTTTCGAAGGCTTTCGATGTCGCAGATCATGGTGTGCTTACCACCAAGTTAGCACACTACGGTATAGATGGGCCCGCTCTAGCTCTCTTGAGCGATTTTATGAAAAATAGGTCGCAGACCGTGACAGAAGGAGGAAGCATCAAGTCGAAGTCTCTCAAAACGTCGATAGGTGTGGCTCAAGGATCATCAATGTCCAATATTATGTTCTCCCTTCTCCTCAATGACCTGCCTGACTGTGTAGGTGACGCGCATGCACTTATGTATGCAGACGATGTTACTGCTGTCGTCACGGCGCCTACCGTGGACGTCTTGGAGAGGAGGTTGAACATGGTAGCTGAGAAGCTGCACGCGTGGTTCCTTGATAATGGGTTTCTTTTAAACGCGAATAAAACAAATTTTGTGCACTTCAACCTTGCAGGCCGTACCTATAGAGGCCTAAATGTATCACTCGGGGGCACCGTAATCACTCAGGTCAAGCACGCTTCTTTCTTGGGATTTATCTTAGATGAGGGTCTGAAGTGGGATCTGCATATTGATGGACTCTGTAAGAGAGTAGGCAAGGCCTGCTTCGCTTTATGGCGTCTATCGGCGACTCTTGAAGAGGGGATGACCAGAAGTTGCTACTTTGCATCCGTTCACTCGCTCCTTCAATACGGCGTGGAGTTGTGGGGTGGAGCTGCTGACTGGGAGCGAGCGTTCAGAATGCAAAAGAAGGCCGTCCGCGCTATTATGAAGGTATCCTGGGACACCTCTGCTCGCCCCCTCTTCAAGAAACTAAAAATATTAACTATACCCGCCCTCGTCATCTTCAACGCAGCGATGTATGCTCGCCTCCACTTGGACGAATTCGCAAGACTCGGCGATTATCATAGATACCCGACCCGACACGCTCAAAAACTGCGAGTGGAAAAGTGGCGGTTAGTAAAATCCAAAAAAATGGTTCACGCAATGGGGCCTGCTATCTACAACCGTCTACCGGAATATATTACAGCTGCGCTATCATCGCAATCCTTTAAAAACAAGTTAAAAAACTGGCTTATCGAGCAAAACTTTTATAGGGTTGACGAGTTTTTCGATAAATGTTTCTTTACGACATGACATTATAACATTTAAAAATGTTTAATATATTATTTTATTTATTATTTTTGCAATGTGAATTCTTTTACAATCTATTTTTAATGTTCTTAATTCAATATTAGTATAATTGACTCTTTATATTTTTATTTAGTAACTATAATTAATATAAATGAGAATGGACATGTAACTTTTATGTTATTAATAAAAAATCTGAATCTGAATCTGAATCTTAGATGGTAAACAAAAGATCGTCCAACTTCTGATCGAATATCCTCACAGAAGTTTTCATCACGGGAGCCACGCTGTGGTCGCAAACGAGCTACGCCAGTCGTATTGGATTCTAGGAGTGATGAGGCGGCCAACGTCCAGATTAATCTACTTGACGGCGCAGAACCTGGAGCTTTGAGTACCTGGATCGTCATCAGACACTCGTGGGGAGACTGTGAAGAGACAAAGAAAGAAAATACGTCTCTCTCCCTCTCGCTCTAATGTATTGAAAACGCGCTGCCTGCCTATAGTGCGTGTGGAGGGACTCAAAATAATATAAGTATTGTGTGAAATTTGTGTAATTTATGTTCAGTTCAGTTTGTATTCAGCTCTTTTAAAAATAAGAAAATAAAACAAGTCAAGTAGTCTGCCAGCATTGTTTCAATCAGCCGAACCAGCCCTCCAGACGCAACAACTACCACAACCAAAGTCAATCAAATGAAAAATTATATAAATGCTTCAAAACTGCACTTACTACAAATGGTAACGTCCCTAAGATCAGCTGTTTATTGAACTCTTAGCGTGACCCCAAAATGAAGTATCGTTTTTACCTAATTATGATATGATGAGTAATATGATTTACAAAATCAAAGGCCTCGCTCATATCAAAAAATATAACTGAAACAGGAATACGTTTATCAATACTTTCAATAATACTCGACATCAATTGGAAAGCAGCTAAGGTGGTTGACTTATTCTTTTGAAAACCGTTCTGCTCTTCCGTAATTATTTTAAATTTATCTATAAAACTAACAAGACGCATATGCAATGCTTTTTCAAATAATTTAGCAAATATGGGAATTAAAGTGATTGGTCGATAATTATTCAAATCTTTCTTGTGTAGAGGTCTAACTACCGAAAGCTTTAACCTTTCCGGGAAAACTCCAGTAGCTAGGGATAGATTAAGAAGATATTTCAAGATTGGGTGCAACAAGAACAAACACTTTTTGAGGATATGTGTCGAAATCTATTTTTGTTTAGATTCAGAGGTTTTGTTCTTATAACACTGGAATCTTAATTCTCTTTTATACTATTTTAATTCCTTTAGTGATCCACTTTGGTGTTGTGTATTTGCACTGTACCCTTCTTTTTCCATGGGAAAACACAAATTATATAAAAGACAAAAAAAGTCATGAAAATTATTAAAGGCTTTGTTTAAATTACTTTCATTTAAAACACCCGCCCATGATAATGATGATAGATGCTCAATGAATTTATTTATATTCTCTCTAATACCTATAGTTTCTAACCTCAATAAACCAGTGTTGCAAACATTTATTGTTTTGGACAATAGGTATAGAAAGAGTTTGGCAAGTGTCGTGGTCAGATAGATGCATTTTATATGTGCAACCGATAGCTTTATCTATATTGCTGATAATGTGATCAATGCAGCTGTTTAGTCTTGTTGGCGTAGTAATGTGAGTTTATAATTCAATGCCAGCTGCTTGAAACGTGCTGCCTAGGGTAGCTTTTAAAAAACTGAGTTTAAATTTAATCTAGTTTAATTCATAGGCGGCCCACGTTCCGCTGACCATGCGCCTCGTGCAATGTCGATGTCTTGTACTTGTCTTGTAACCACGTACTTATTGTACTTATTGTACTTATATGTATTGTAGTGTGGTATAGAGTGTAGTCGACGTTTTTCTCGAGATGTAACGGCGATTGTTCGTAGTAGCTCTGCCTTCTAAGCTGTAGGTCGAGGGTTCAATTCCCTCCCAAGATAAACAATTGTGTGAAAATCATAGGTGTTTGTTCTGTGTCTGGGTGTTATAAAGTAATATATGTATGTATTTAAAAATATATAAGTATTCTATCAGTCATTTAGTCACCATAAATAGATGATGTTGTGTGCATTGTCCAGCAATATTTATTTATTTATATTTTTATTTTTAAATACATTCATAAACAACATAGAATGTTTAAACACTCAACATTATTGCATTTAGTTATGTGTGCTTAAAGGAGACGGCCCATTTTTCATGGACATTTGCCCCACAGCAAAAGTGCAGGAGACTCGACCAAAATTGGATCATTGTATAGGATTTTTAATATCTATTGAGGAACCGTTAATGTTTTTATTCTGCATATAGGGGTTTAAAAGATATCAACTAAAACGTTGAAAAAAATAACGCCCCAAGTAGGTAATCAAGAAGTGATTATTTACTTACTACTAAAAGAAGGTAGTAAATTCATTACTTGGCGACTTACTGTGCTCATTTTGAGATGAATTTAAGTGTTTGCAAAAGGGGAACCAGAGTTTCTATGGAACTGGAAAAATCAAGCCAAGTCTCATTTTAACAAGTCGTAAGTACCTATTTCAATAATCTAGTGATATTTCCTTTATTTTTCTAATCTTTCTTGGAATGATGGTTATTAAATTATTAATACAAAAATAAAAAATGCAATGTTAATTACCAATATTGTTTATTACTCATCTATAATTAAATTATCTAAAAACGGCGCGGGCGGATGAAGGCGATCAGGGTTGTACCTTGCCCAAGACAAAAACCATATTACAACCATTATATGGGAACAGCACCCAACAGTTCTACTACCAGCCTTACAATTGCAGTAATAGCCTGTTATGCTATCTTCCGTGTCTTCGATGCATTGTTTGTATGTTACATATGTATAATATACCTTACTAGAATGCCGGGACCGTATGCGACCATGAATCAAAGTTCCTGATATGCGATCACTCACGAGGGCTTCCACGTGAGTGTTCAACCCTCGAAACCCCCTATCTACTATGAATACATCGCCTGGTCTGATAAATATGATCTCATCGGTCCATTAGCATTAAGAAAAGCATTTCTCATTATAACTGCATCCGACTCTTTTGCTGAGTATGGCCCCAAAATATCCAAGATATAGCCATCCGAACACACAATCATAAAAGGCTTTACCAGGTTACGGTGTTTATGTAGACTGTAGGTATCTTTTTGAAACTTATAATTACTGCTTTTTTGTGTATAAGTATAAGTTCCATCACAAACAGTAATCAAAAGTCTCTCCCATGTGCTTGTAAGATGTGACCCAAACAACCCACTTGGAATGATTAGGTTGTGTTCGCTAGCATCCTGCACAGTTACATGTCTTAATCCTGAATGATCAGGAACGTAATCTCGGAGCAGACAATCTCTCACTTTTGCTATTTGACGCTGAAAAGTAATCTTTGCCACCCCAAAAATTCTAGACAACCTTGCGTCACTATCACAAAAGAGGATTTTGGCGTCGCACCTCTTTTGTGTTTTCCCATATTACGTATTTAAATATTTTCAAGTTTTACTAATAATCGTCAAAGAAGCACGTTCACGAACATCAAATAATTTATAATAATCCACCATTTATATTACATATTACCACTCGAAAATACACAAGTTAAAGAAAATAATACAATGAGGCGACAGGCGATTTTTCACGTTGGCGCCAAATCTCCAATTTCGCAATCCAAGCAAAATGACACAAGCACGTTCACTTTACGTAAACTTCAACAGAAGAAAATAAAGAGAAAAAACATGGCTGACTACATGTACAGTCATTAAAGTACTTTTTAATCACACCTATTTGCAATCCCCTCTTGGCACGTTAGTATCGAATGTACAGTTTGCATTATTTAATTATATGTTATTTTAATTAAATAACTTTTTTAGGTCTACGGGGCATAAACTTGAAACGACTTGGGGCAGAAATGAGCCGTCTCCTTTGTAATATTTTTTCCAGATAGTACTGTGATCAAGGTTACACACCATGAAACTACAACATTTGGCTCACACCTACTCCAAAGCAGTATACACCTAATCCAAATGTCAACATCAAAATACCAGCTGTTCTTGACCCGTACGGTCTGATACGTGATGATGGTAAGAAGCCTGATGACTCCTGTCCCTTAGGAGATGGGTGGACCATTGATATGAGATGCTACTTGTGTAGACACCCTTGCCGCATCCCATTAGAGACTGGGATTTCCGTTAGAACTGGGGCGGCAGCTGCATATGGGGAGGTGCTGAGGACCTGATAAGACGCAAATATGCCTTTCTTGATAAGGCCTACATATGTGAGCTTTTTGAGTCGAGACCCTGGGCTCGTTAGAACAGGAGCCCATCGCGTTTTCAAAATTATTTCAAGGCCGCCTCCGTGAAATAATCAAATGTTCTGGACCAATTTGGCTATCTATAGATTGTTTTACGCAGTTTGATAGCTCAACTGTTTGACTTGTATATTATATTATTGTTTATTATTTTGTATATTTCTGTAAATAAATGTCTAATTGTATAATCAATGTGTTTATTATGATTATCCGGGTCTTTCCTTTGTAGATCGATAAATTATTTTAAAATAGTAAGCAATTCTGTCCAAGCCAGCAGTAAAAATATACTCGGTAGAATGAATACCCCGCTGATGCTAAAAGGTTTATTCAAAATAAAAAAGTTATCTGTCATATGGGATAAGAGTGAACGAGTATAGGAAAGGATTTCGTCTATGGGAGTGCCCCGTCTGATGCATTAGCATGTAGTTTGTGACGTAAGACAAGCGGTAAAGGTATAAGACAATATCCTGCTTAAAAAAAAAACTTGACAGTTCAATATTGCAAAATACCGTCAAAATACGGTCTGTCTGTCTCTGAGTTTGATAGTGCGTCTGTGGCACTGACCTCTATACTACTAGTACGCTGGACTTGCTATACGCCGCATCGTTTTGTGCCTATTTGATTTTCGCCATTTTGGCGCTGACAACGCCAGTGAACGTCCACGGAACTAATAATAGGGACGGGACAATGTAACAAATTATATCGACAAAAAATCTACTTTTAGCCTATAGGTACGTCTCTATCCCTTTTTAACATTTTATATATAATGTCGACTAACACTGATAACAGACAACAAATAAATATTATTACTAAGGGTCCTGCATGATTTGTGGTGAACATAGGCTATTAAGTACTTTGAAAAACTTTAGGGATGGTACCAATAAAACGATGAATGATTTTGCTAAAAAATATATAATTACAAAAACAACATAATTAAAAATATATACAATATCTAGTAGACGCCCGCGGCTTCACTCGCATTATTTTGGGATATAAAGCCTATGTATGACACTTCCGGGACGTCATACTGCGTGATGAGCGTCTAAATAAACAGACAAACAGAGACACAGAGAAACAGACATACAGATAAATGGACAAAAAATCTATACATTGTTGAATATAACGAACTTAAATTTGAAATTAAAATAAACCTTCAATTGTTATGTAAGTGACTAAATTTAGAATAGTGAAAAAAATAAAAAAATACTAATGAACGAAGAAAACTTACCTAATACCTATTGCGATACTATTAAATCTAATTTTATGTTCTTATATTTTATCCTACTTTAAAAGCAATTTATTTACAGCTCTAAGTTTGAATTGTATTAAATTTAATGACAACGAATTATTGGCGAGCCCATATAATTTGTCGAGATAAGAAATTCCGTACATTAACGCCTGTAATATTCAAGGAGTATATTTTTGTTGCTGCATATAGACGGATATCTATATATTTGATGATAATTTGTTTTACAAGAGTGTGAAAGTGACTGTTAAAACTGTCTGATACCAAAGTGTCCTTAAAATGGTCTTGTAGATCAGGAAACAATGTTGCCGTTTTATGTGTAAGATCATTTAACGCCTTTACAGTTAATACTGCAGAAAAATTTTGTTCTATTGGCGGTTTTCCATTATTGTTTTGGCAAGCATGACGGAATAATGATTCCACTAAAAAACAAATATTAACTACACTTGCAGAAGGTATCGTTAAACCTCCTCTTGTTTTTTGCACAATAAGAGCAATCCCATTTCTGCGATTCAATACCGGATCTTGTGGTATAGATTCACAAGCAATCAAGCAATCGTCACATTTAATTATTTTTCGTAACGCTCGAACAACAAAACCAGCAATATATCCAACACACTGCTTAGACGTTTCGTTTACATTTGAGTCAGGTACGGCCCAATATAAGTGTAAAAATTCACTCATTTCATCTTGCAGCGTCGGATATTCTGTTTCATCTAAACGATATTTTTTTGTTGTACGTATGTTTTCAGCATTACTATAGACATCTACATTAAATTTATCAATTTTAGCCCCTTTTGAAGAACCAGATGCTACCGTTAATATGGCTACGTCGTTTTCCTGAACATTGCCAGTGGAACTGCTTATTTCATGGTGAATCAACAATTGTTTATATGCAGTCACGAACTGAGCAGCTGTTGGGTTTGGACACCAACCACCTCGACTACGAATCGCACAAAAAAACAATTCCAAATGGTCTTGACTAAATTTGTACGTCAACAAGTAATTCAGTTCCGGATTATTTAGTTTAACATATCTGTCGTAGATATGAAGAACTGAAATAGCAGCATTGTAAAACCCTAAAAAACCTGCTTTACGGCGTGATTTCACTACAAATCTATCATCGATTAGTTTTATTTGACTGAGGTAATTGATTTCATCCATTATTTTAGACCTCCACCTCTTCTCATTTGTAGTCTTAAGTGGACTTTTATACCCACGACCCCATGGGTTTCTGACATTTAAAAAATCAAAAATACGATCAACTGCTCTGATAAACCTTACAGTTGGAGCAGAATTATGGAATTCTGGTAGTTTTAAAATTGTGTCGCAAAACTCAATTGCATCTGCAACACTGCTACTCAGAGTTTGGGCTGCAAGATAAACTTTCATTATCATTTTTTTATAATTAATATGTAAATTCTTCAGTCTATTTCCTAACCTCAAACCTTCAGTTTCCTGCAATGCTGCCAATTTTTCAACATATTCCCATTTTATTAAATTTCCTTCGTGATCTTTTAGCACCCTTAAATCACCTAAGCAATTCCTAATATTTTTAAGCATATGGCAAGGGTCAAAAATTACATAAACTTTGTGATCTTTATCCATAGGATGCTCAAAATAAGGCTTTGTTTTATTTCCTACGTCCAAGACGGCACCTAGTTTAGCAACTGTCGAAAAATGTTCGGGTGGTCCATCTAAAGTAATGGAGCATATTTCTACCGAAACATCGTGCAAGCGAATTAAAGCCTGTTTAACTAGGGCACTTTTTGTCTCAGCAGACAACCCATTGATGAAAAAGTAGGCAATTGGCAATTTCCAATTATCCTTTAACGGGACAATCATAAAAACCAATGCATCTTTACAATCAGGTAAATCATTATTTTCTAAATCGATGCCTAAATCAACGTGACCACGCGTTATACCATCACGGCTGCGAGTGCAACTTTTTTTTAAACTCATTTCATCTATTATTAAAGAACAAATCAGTTTTTCTCCATTCTGTTTTGCTTGGTTACTTTTAAGTCGCAAAGCATTAAAACTTTCAACTGAAAATCCTGGATTTGCGTCAACAGAACTATACCATGATCGTATTACCCGCGGATGTGGTAATGCTAAATTAAACTTCTTTCTTACAAAGGCGTACGCTTTCGGAGAGTAAAAATGGAGTGTTATAGCAAAGGATCTTAATTCTGGAGCATATTTGGCATGACTTACATTGTTAACTGAATTTTTTAACATTCTTTTAAACAATTGTGGTTTAAAATCATCATACTGATTTAGCATTGCAGCACAGTCATCATCAATAAATTTCCTTTTTGTTAATTCAGTAATTACAGTTCGTAAACTAGAGACGCTGGCTTTCAAGCGATTAACATGTTGAGATAAGACTTTTACACGACTTTGTGTAGATCTCAAAGATTTTTTAACTCTTTGCCATGTCTTTTTGGATGTCCTAGGAGTGGTTTCATAGCGATGATCATGCTTGATAGTAACACAGACTTCAGATATGGACCTAGCCTTCATTGGAGTAGTTGTCTGTTCCTGGTTGCAGCTTTTGCTGAGACCTATAAACAAAATTGATATATATATATATCTATTAAAAACCAATCTCAAACAATATTAATTGAGATAAACACATTTAACACCAAGCGTGAAACATCTTTTAGAGTCCCTATTTTTTCTGTGATTTAACTAAAAATATACGATTTTCAGATTTTTGTCTGTACATACAGTTCAAGACCTTATTCCTTGCCAAATTTCATAGTTCTAGGTCAAAGGAAAGAACCCGATCAATTCAGATTAACATAAGGCTTCCACGAGTTTCGAATTGTACGTTTTTTGCTGCATAAACGGCCGTATCTTTTTTCTGCTTGACTTAGAAGTTTGATTTTTTCAGAGCTTAAAGGGACCATAGACCTACGTATTCGGTTAAAATTTCAACTCGATACATCTACACGTTTCCGAGATAAAGGGTCTTGACAGACAGACAGACGGACAACAAAGTGATCCTATAAGGGTTCCGTTTTTTCCTTTTGAGGTACGGAACCCTAAAAATCAAGGTCTGAAGGTACCAACTTGAAAATGAATAATCTTGGTCCAGAATCTCCATGTTTTCTGGTTGTTGCAAAGTATCACAATGCATGGAGCCTTGTTCGACCACAGAGTCACCTTGGTCGGTGGATGTTGTATCGGATTCTAGACTTCCATGCTTTGGTAGAACCATGTGTTCGGAAGAGAACAATGTACTGCAGTCCATTCGTATGTCATTAGTCGCCAGATCACCTCTGTGAGTAGATAGTGGGCGAGTTGTCGCCCCTGAAGACCCTGTAAGCAAAGGCCATATCTCATAATGGAAAAGACACAAGTAATAACTTTCTAAGATAATAAACACAGTTTTAATCAGGGATTAAAATGATCGTACCCATGCAACTTCGGTAAACCAAGCTACCTACTCCATATAATATGTTTTTTAAACTTACCCATGCTAAATATTGTAGGGATGCTGCCTCTTTTCAAAGAAGTACGTGTTTCGTGTTTGATGAAACAGTTATGTGTGAAATGTTTCGAACAAAGATGATCATTTTTTTTGGGACGCCGATCAACAAGTTTCATCTCTTTAAGCCACAGTTTTAGTGAAGAGTCTTTTGGGAACCTGTAATTTAAAAACAAACCGTTCATTGAATGATACAAATTATGCCAGAAAAAACATCGACAAATATTATCGATATGGAATATCGACAACACTATTGTGTTGTTTATGTTTATCAAAACTCGGTAATATCAAGTCAAATATGTTATAATGGCATGTAATATTACTAGTGACGGTATTATCTTTACAAAACATTTTAATTTATAGAATATTATTGTAAATTCACTTACTTGTGGAAGGTTATCCCGCTTCCCTTCTCGTAACGAGTTTTGCAAAACACACACACTCTCATTGCCGGTGAAAATAAGTATTATGCTAGTATAACTATAAATTGAACTGTATGATACCAGATTAAACACATATTAAACACTTAAAACGTTAATAAGATCGCGGAAACAATGTAAACAACACGACGGCCATTCGCTTATTGAGCAATAAATGTCAAATTTAGTTCTCAGTACACTCAAGGGAGGCGCTTCAAATCGGCACAGAAAATAGCTGTCATTTTGTATGGTATAGCCAGTCCAGCGTACTAGTAGTATAGAGGTCAGTGGTCTGTGGTAATAACGTTTTGTTAATTGTTTGTTTATTGCTGTGCTGTGCACAATTTCAGCAAGATCACATGCATAGTAAAAATAATATCATTCGTTTTATGGTTTCAGCACGAATTTAGATTCAATTAGTATTTCCTAGCACGCACACGATCTATTTGTGAAATGAACTCCCCAAGTTCCAGAAATTCTCCTCAGTATAAAAACCTAAACTTCACACAAAAACAGTCCCCAAAAGAATTGAAAGACAAAATGAGAAAGGTAAATACGCGCCAATTTTAAAATGATTGTCCCGTGTTGTAACATCATGCATCACGATCACCCAATCTATTACACAATGCATGACATGGAGAGCATAGTTGAAGACATGTTGAGTCAGTGTGGATTGAAGGTTTGAGATATAATCTCAATACCTACTATGATAGGACCTCAAGACATTCCATATTTATAGATAATTAAGACAAGTGTTTCGAAGTGAAAAAAATATTTTAGGCGTTCTTATAAGCGGCAATAGATTTGCAACCTATAAGGTATGGATTATTGACTACTATAGTGTGGACATTGTAAGGGCATAAGGGGGCCCTTATCCTGTCAAATATTAGATAGATTAGATATTAGAATCGTAAATCCTAAAAAGTATGTACTTTTTCAGAATTATAAGAACAAGGTACAGAATTGTCGAGAAATGCTTATGGACAGATTTCGTGGACCAGTTGTAGAACAAGATATTTGTAAAAAATTAACTGAGATTTATAAGAGTATGTTTAATTTCAATGAAGTCATAGAAAATGATGAAGTCCAAATACTGGAAGAGTTAAAAAATGAACTGGTGCAAGAGGAACTTGAATGGTAAGTAGAAACTGGGTGATCTTGGTCAGAAAAAGAATGTAGGACATTGGATTTACTTATATCAATATTTTACAGGTGGCTTAACGAACATGAAAAATCACAAATGGACAATGTTGATTGGTCTTCAATAGAACAAGACAATGAGGTCATATGCCCTGTTTGTCAGAAGATCAATTTGAATCATGAAAATGGTCATGTTTCATGTTCAAATTGTAAGGTACAAACCAATACAACTAAAACAATTGCTGAAATAAAAAAATCCATATTCACTTGTTTGGAAAAGCATGCTACTCTTTGCACCTATGAACCACAATTTACAGTAATACCAGATTTAAATGAATCTCACATTTATTTGATTTGTCAAAATTGCTCGGAAATGAATGTGGTGATATAACATAATAGATATTTATTCATCAGTGGGACAAGCCAGGCGATTATGGAATTCTGATACTAATAATGCTAATAGGTAACTTTCAGTCACTATTGATGAATTGGTATTATGGTAGGTAGGTATATGAATAGAAACCACAGACCAAATAGATGTAAAAACAGAGCGCCACTGTCAACCAAAATTACTCAAATCATCCTCCTTGCTCTTAGTACATGTTACGTCGCCGTCCTGTAAACATACAAAAGTCTAAACTAAAAGGATGAATCCTTTTAGTGCAGAGGCTTCTTTCGTGCAATTGGCACCTTTCCAAGTAAAGTGATTTTGTGAATTTTTTTTGCCACGGAATCACCATGAAACAGTAGGACGTAGACAACGACATGACATGTACTACAGAATACATATTTGTACAAGTAATTATGCATGTACCTCGAGCAATTACAGAACATACATAATACCATCCATCCATCAAAACTGGTTCCAGTTACAATCAAATAAATGATCGAAATTATGCCTAATTCTAATCGAAACTGATGGACAATAAACATGTCAAAAGTTCCATAATCGCCATATGTATATTATATTATATGCTCACCAATTTTTGTATGGAAATGCCTTTAATTTAAAATCAAATAGTATTTACTTGGATTTACTTTATGCCTGACAACTTGTTTCCTAACATTTATCTAAGACAAATGTTGCTGGAGATATCCAAAAAATTAACAAGCTCTTGATACATTGAAACTAGTCTTGATGCCAATTTATTATATTGAGGCATGCCTTGAGACAGTTTATAGATGATGCACTGTCTCATATTGTTAAATGTCTTCTAATGTGTAGTAGTACCTACTGTTAATCTACCTCTAAAAACTTGGCATACATAGCAAAGATTTATAGGAGACATTTTAAGAGTTGGATTCATGGAACTTTGATTCTTCATCAATAATTTGTGATCCATTTTTGGTACATAGTGCCTGTGATACTTTTGTTAATAGTTAGTTACTTATTTGTTTGGTATATATTAATTTGAGAAGTACATGTTGTTAATTGTTTGGAAGATAATTGTTGCCAAAACACAGAAAGAGCATGTTAGGCTAAAAATTTGATTCTACCTGCCTAAATATGTATATAGTTATTTGGAATTCATAACATTAATAAAACACTTTTTACAAAATAAAAAATGACCTTTTAATTCAATTCATGAAGCATGGTAACAAGGTATAATATATTGTATATTATTATTTCTTTGTCATTATCATCGGAATCAGAACATTTACTAACACATGATTAAGTTCTACCAAAAGATTAGACTAACGGTAACTTGTATAAAATGTACAATAATATTAATATGCAGTATAAAACTGTACCTTCACTGGATATAGTTACTTATCTTTTGTATTTGAATTATGTAATAGAAGTCTAAAGATAAAGATTGTCTATATTGCTATGCAATTACTCTATAAGCCTGAAAAAAATATTTTCAGTCATCACGTCTAGATAATTATAAGGTATTTTTAAAATTTGTATTATATGTCTGGAAACGATGCTCGAGTTGCACCTAAAAACTCATCAGCGCTGCACTTAGGTTTTCGTATAGCTACGGTCGAACGACGTCAGCGCACCGACCGCCCGTCGTCGGCACAGGTCGTGCACAGTTTCCAGCCAAATAGTGAACAAAATATATTGCTTATACAAATGGTTTTGGTTTATGTAAGGCTGTTTAACACTTATCCAGTACCTGTCTATTTATTTTCATTTTCTCATAGACATTAGTAGGTAAAGTACTGGACTAGTAAAACATTGTTGTACTAAATTTATGCACCCATAAAAAATGGTTTTGATAAATATACTTTTAACATTATTTTCTAGTCATTTGTTAGTTTCCAATCATTTAAAATTAAATACTTATACCTAGTTTTACAATCTTGTTTTTCTTCACATAATATTTAACATCAGACAAATTAAAAATATGTTAGACAAATAGTAGGTGAAAACAATAAATAAGATCTTTGGAAACTCGACATCCTACAAATGCATAACGAAGAAAACTGATAATTTATGTATGTATTTATCATTATATTGTGTAAGTACCTAGGTACTAATTTTGCCTTGAACATCTTTAATAGAACAACCTCGTTTAGATCAATCTAATAACAAATAACTATCTACTATGAAAATGTACTACAGGTGACATAAACAAGACCCATCGGCTTTTAATGTGCGAGTGTGTGTGCGTCATCGCGCAGCTCCCAAACGGATGAACCGATTTTTTCGAAAAATCGAGATCGAGAGCGTTTTTAGCCATGATTTTAAAATATCTGTTCAGCTGTTTGAAGATCATCAGTTGTTTAGTTGAGGAAGAGATATGAGCAACTTTCAGAACTATTATCGATTCAAAGTTTGGTGTCCTGTTAATTTAATGATAAAATTTCGTGACAAAACAAGAACATTACCTTGACTTGATGCTTCAGTATCACCTGCAGAATACCCAAATTAGAATGGTCTCAATAAAAATAATATACTTATACATAGATTATTTTGTGATGAGGTTTGATAAAAAAATATATGTGTAATAAATAACTAAACAACGAGTTGAGGTGCACTAGAATCAGAGGATAGGATAGCATAAATCAATGATTCACTATTCATGAGGCGGTCTCACTGTCGACTATTTGACGGTTACACACTGTTATGAATATCTTGACAATCGTGAGTTCTTATTTATAAATATAACAAATAGACACACATAAATCATAAATTTTCTTTATTTAAGTTAATCGCATCGCATTGCAGGACAGTCGAGATCAAAGAAATAAATTAGTACTAAGTAGGTATAGGTACTATACTATCAATTTCCATCATTACGTCATTCATTTATCTGTTATTTATTACAAACAAAACATAGGTACTTATAATGTATTTAAATTCAACTAAGTAAACTATGTTAGTATAGGTACCTACGTTATCCCAGGGCACGTCTATACATAACTAAACATACCATCAGCATGACACCCATATTAAAAGCGTTATTGTATTGAATATCATCAGAACCGCGCATTTGGACATTTCCCATAAAGCCGGTAATACCTAACTTATAAACAATAAGGCCACTTTTCACCAACACAAAGAGTAATCGGGCGGTTACTATGTAATTAGCATACTGTGAAGCAAGTAGGTTATATAGGATGTGAATGATGACAGTTAAATCTTATTTTTTTTTAATTGAAATTTAGAATGCTATTAATTAGCATTCTAAATTTAAATAAAAAATATCTGATAAAATGTTGGTGAAGTCTACCTAAGGGTCAGCGCATACCGATGGACGGCATGGGGCAGAGGATAATAAAATATAATATTAATAGGTTTATACCAGCACTCGCTATTAACATGTACATTGCATACTTTTGCAAATCCGTTAATAAATAATACGGAGTCTCCTTTAAAACATTATTTTTACTATCTACCACAACAAAAGAAAAATCAAAGAAACGAGGCAGCTAAATTGACAATTTGATTATTTTCATTAGTAGAGTTGCATAATTTTTAGAGGACACAAAATATTTTATAACAAACAGAAATACGTTGTAAAAATATCTAAGCACGATTACGATCACAAATGCGAAGAAAAGCGTTGTAACAATTGTATAATGTAGTGTAGAGGTTGAGTAACGTAAACTGACACAGTACCTACCAAACAAACAATGAATGGATAAAGGTATCTTAAATTTAATAAAAAAACTTTGTGAAATCATGTAATTATGGATTACATTTAATAAAAAATATGTAGTATGTTTGTATTTTATGAGTTGAATGATGAAGAACGCATGATAAAACAACGGAAGACATATATTTCATCAAAGTAAAACACCATGTTAGAAGTTCTTACTCAAAGGTTAATTATGAATTTTTGACAGACTCAATCAAGGGCTCGAAATCAAATCTGATCAGTTCTAAATCCTTTGGTTTTTGCGTGAAAATTCAATAAGCGCCCCTTTTGATTCAGAAGCCGATAAAAAATCTAAATAGCCCGCACAGTCCATTTTTCGATATGTGCTGTTATGACACGACTGCCCAAAAGGAGCGTAGCTAACATTTAGATTTTTTGTAGAATCATTATATCATAGCTACAGTACATTTATTATTATTGATTGTATTGTATATACTTGTACCTACCTGACTTGCTTAGTATAAAAAAAAATTCAGAAAACTGAAAAAGTTCAACTACATGAATTGAATAGCGAGTGCATGAGATATAATTCAGACTCAAATCCAAATACTTAGCTCAAAGCCTTAGCTTATTTCATAAATCGGTACCTAACAATTTAGGGGAAAATACTAATTGCTTATATTTCGTGACAAATATTAGATTTAGCAAATTTCTTATATCGGTACCTAACCATTTAGGGCAAAGTACTTATTGCTTATTTTCATGACAAAAATTTGATTTGTACCTACAGTTTAACATACACATATTGTTATTTTATAACATAGTTACTTGTACATATAATAAATGGTTAAGTAAATATAATGTGATCAATGATCTACAATTTGACCACTTATCAAAGTTATTTAGAGTATGTTTAGTAAGTATGTCTGATAAATAGTAAAAGTACAAAAATAGTTGTTTCTCAACTCACTGCATGCATAGATATCTGTTGGAAGCCAATACTGTAGACGCACCCTAAATTATTATTAAAAGCACGCTGGGTTACATATAAGCATGTTTGTTCCAATACAGTTCAGGAGAAGTAAATGACAACAAAATCAATCTATCTAACATAATTCAAGATTCCTAGTTCCTACAGCGTAATATCATAACATCATTACCATTTCTAATTCACTTTAGAAATATATTTCTTCATTGTCTGTACACGACACGACTTTAGGGCCGCTACTTACTTACGTTTCATGGCGTAAGAATATGTCCTAGTTCAAGAATGATATTGCATTTATTTTACAATATAATTCAGATTTTGGTTAATCAATTTGTCCGAGTTCCACTGGTCCTTTATAAATGCAACGTCGTCAAATTAACCATTAACATAATTTAAGTTATTTAAAAAAACAATGGCAGTATCAATAAGAGCTTTATTTACCTAGTAGTAGGTTCTTTTTTTGTATAAATATCAATAACCAAAACTTCTTTGTATGAGTCAAGTGGTAAATTCTGTAGACAGAGTTAATAGAACACCCAAAGTGCTCCAAAATTTCTTATCACAAAAAGCAAATTAATTGTGATCACTTGCAGTGATTAAATAAAACATATTATGTAAATGTTTTTTTGTTGGGACTTTTTGTTGTAAGACTAAACAAAATAATCAATAAAAATCAGTAAGATACAATACAAAATCGACAAAACTAGTTATTAGCTATGATTTCAGGCATTACGAACGCTATGCAAAACTCTGATGAAACATTATGAACTAGTAATTTCTCTCCTAATCTTCATTCAAGATAAACCACAGAACAACCCTCGATCCTATTAATCACATAATTACCTAGCATATGTTCTGACTCTGTCATTTTAATATCAACAAATGAAGATGCCAATAGATTTAAACAACTCATAGCTAGTGTGTCATTATAAGATCATAAAGGCACTAGCTGCGTTGTTTAATCTGTTGCCATATTTATTCATTGACATTAAAATGACGAGGAGAGAACATTCTTAAACATAATTAAACACAACACGTGTTTAATTATGTGATTACATAATAGTGCATAAATCGTTGCGATTAATTACAAATTCTCACGTTGTAAATAAGTAGCGCCCTCAGCACACCGGTATTAATAATCTAAGCTACAATTATTCCTAGTGGAGGTACTTACTATATAGGTAGACCCTGGACATCCATATGATCTTCTTGAGCGTGCGTGTGTGTGGAGGGGGGCACTGTGAAGTAGTTGTGGTTGTGAGGCAGCCGCGGACGACGAGGCGAGCGCGCGGTGATTACGCGAGGCTTGTGGATCTCGTCCATTACCGAAGGCGCCACGTATGTGAAGCCCTGAAATTAACAAATTTTGCAATGTCAAGTGAATAAATTACTATCCTTTATTTGCCCATCTCAAGATAGCGCAGCCACGTTAGCCGAGCAATCGGCCGCATAACGCCTTTGAGAAGCTTGAGAAACGCACTCTCGCAGGGCATTACTCAGAGATTCGGAATCAGCTGTGCCCGAAGAGGACGCCAGGATAATGAATGCAACACTTAAACCAAGATGGTAGAGCCTGGTAGAGGTGAAGACGACCTGGTTGATTGATATACTTTATTCACATAATTAGTGTGACGTTAATTGTCATTTTAGGTAGGGCGCAAACATGGACACTTTTGTGTCTTGTGTCAGATACAAGCAACCGATGAATATTTAATTTCTATAGAACCAGTATGAAATCATCCACTCCCTGCGCACACGTAAATATTTTTGTGTCCAAATGCTCCCACTTAACACTTTAAAAGTGTTCGGTGTCGGCAACTGGAAACTAAAAGTCGTCAGTCGGAGACACAAGCAACATTAAACAAATTTCCTTACAATTGTACTGACGGAAAACAAGCAACGAATTGTATCAGTGGCCAGTAGTAGCAACGGGCGACTGTGTCCGATCACCGCCACAAGACACACCTACGGTTCCCTGTGATGGTGTGCCGTATCGGGAACAAAAAGTGTCTACGTTTGCGCAGCGCGTTAATGCCAATGAATAAATATGACAATAAATTTAACCAACACACTACCGAATGTGTGATTATAAGATTTACCTACCCGAAATTTACACTATGGTACTGATAATACACACTGAAAATGTTGTTATTGATAGATATGGACTACCAATGTTTTTCAAGCCTACCTACACTGATTTTTAATATGCCTCTCGGATAGTTTTTAAACACAGCACATGCAGAATTTGCACTCAATGACCTCAGTAAGCCCAGCGACAGCGATTCTTAAGATATTTACTTCCTACCTATCTCATACTGAGGTATTTATTCGATTATACGATTATTTATTTATTAAAAGTGAATACCACTTTGAACCATTCGTGTTTTGACAATACGTCCCAACAACCAGCGTCAGTTCCTTAGCATACTGACAAGGCAGGACAAATCAGAGCAGATTTGTAAGAAGTAGTAATGATAATCACGGTTGCTAGGAGCAGAGATGCAGCTCTCAAAAAACATGTAGCAACACAAAGTTACAGGCTTATTTAGTGTGTTCGTCATATTATAAAAACAAAATACTGGGCTACCGGTCACGCAAATGTGTTCCTTCATTCCAGGCAGGGTACTGATTCATATTCATTTATTACAAAAGACAGGTGGTGTTAAAAGACAGGTCTTAAAATTAGGTATCTCTGAATCCTGCATACAGCATACAAACATTTAGTAGGTAGGTAAAACATTATCAAAATCATTTAAACAAAAATAAAAATATTACGTGGTCAAACTATACAAATATTGTCACAATGTCACAGTGTTTTTAGTATGTAACTACATACTAAAAACGGTCACTAAATTCTAAATAATATTGCGGTCATTCAAAAATTCATAAGATTATAGTACCTAAGCTTTTCTCAAAAGTATTTCATTTAGCTCCCTTTTAAAAGCATTTTTTTGGTAATGATCGAATCGATACTGATATTAATCAAATATAAAAAAAAGATGACAACCTCTGTGGTGCAGTGGGCTAAGGTCTGGCTCAGACGCAGAAGGTTGCGGGTCCGATTCCCGCCGCGGGACAAATGTTTGTATAATCTGGAAGTATTTTTCTCAGGTCTGGGTGTTTCTATGTATAATATGTAAGTATTTACCAAAAAAAAAAGCATATAAGTAGTACATCAGTCATGTGGTACCCATAACACAAGCTGCTTACTTTGGGGCCAAAATGATGTTGTGTGAAATGTCCGGGATTATTTATTTTATTTATTAATCAAAAGTCTTCGAACGATTTATATTTAACTAGCGACCCGCCCCGGCTTCGCACGGGTGCAATGCTGATACTAAATATACTACAGAATGTCTATTATATATATACATATATATATTATATATATATATATATATATATATACACAACGTTATCTAAGAGAATAACATAGCCTAGAGATAGATATATACATATTTGTATAGACCTTTTTAAATTGTATAATACTAGTACATTATTTTGATCTATCTCGTAGGGTTCAGCCAGCGTTTGCAATGTAAGGGCAAAAAAAGTCTGTTTATTTACATCACATTATAAACTTCTAAAATTATCAGTGTTTCTCTACTATATTATGCATGTATTATACATATAAACCTTTCTCTTGAATTACTCTATCTATTAAAAAAACAGCATCGAAATCTGTTGCGTAGTTTTAAAGATCTACATAGGGACAGACAGACAGCGGGAGGCGACTTGGTTTTATAATATGTAGTGATACACACCGGTCATGTGTTTAAGGAGTGATAAAATCAGCTCAATATCAATATGCTTGATAAAAATACAAGATTACTTTTATCTAACAACATGCACTAATAATGGGCGATCGACTCTTCAGACAATTATTAATTGTTTGCATTGTAGTAGCCATATCAGGGAATGTATACATTATTACAATATTTGACTAAGAACCAGTTAATCACGCTATTTCCTAAAACAAATATTGGATGAAACCTATCTATACATTATCTATACATGAACGCCTCTCAACTTGAACATGTCTAAACACTGTTCAAGACTCGCTCTGTCACTAAGAGTCACTATCTTACAAAATGGGATTGCACTATTTTAAACAGCGATTAACTTTTGACAGAAGACGAGAGACGTATAAAAGTAAGGCCTTATAGAAACTTAACACATACCTGAAACATAAGGTTTGCACTTTCACTAAGAGTAGACTCATCAGGTGAATCTATTGGAGTTTGTAGTGTAAACCTTGTGTCAAACTGTGAAACATCATCTTCACTTGCCTGAAAAACATAAATTCTAATATTATAAATATGAAAGTGTATCTGTCTATCTGTTTGTGTTTACTTTTCATGGCTAAACAGCTTAATTGATCTTGATTAAATTTGGTAAGGAGATTAATTAAATACTTTAACGCATAAGGGGTGAATAGGGGGCTGAAACTTGTATGAAAAAAAAAACGTTACGCGAACGAAAATCCACGAAGTTCCCCTAGTTATGGTACCTGCCTAAACTTACCTATGTTATGATTATTATAAGAAATTATTTGAATTATCACGTCTCGTTAACGCAGGGGGGAAAAGTATTTTGCAGAGAATTTTATAAATTTAGTGCTTGGACTTGGGTTTAAACATAAAATACAGCTATTCCCGAGCTACTGCCGAGCGCGGTCACGGGCAGTGCTTATGATCCAGCTTCGAGAGCTCGCACCGTCAGTGTAAGCGATGAATATCGAATGGCAAACAGCTTTATTTTATATCTAAAATAGGAATTTATAACACAAAATATAATTACCAATTTAGGTTTAATAGGTGGTTCAAGTCTCCTCGCAAACACGTCGTCCCAGCGGATGTGTTTGAAGAAGGCATGACCTCTGACTGCCGCCGCGCCTGCTGCACCCAAACGCTGAGTTTCCGAACGCTTCATCAGACGCTTTATCAGGTCCCGAGCGTCTGATGTGAGGTAAGCTGGCAGCATCAATTTAGCCTTCAGAATTTTCTCTATAGTCTTTGTACGATTATCTCCTGTAAAAGGAGGCTGAAACGAATGAAGGTTACACATTTTTGTTAATATAAACACGGAGTTGTATTACCTAAGGCCTAATGGCCGTAACCCTAAACAAATGTTTTGGGTTCATACAATTACTGTTTTTTGATAACTTTTACTTTATAATTTCTATTGCATCACCAAGCTGGCTCCAATCTAGCATGGTGTATTAGCATTGTCATTGTCATTCAATGTGACAATGCCAACAATGTGTTAGAGATGCTTCCCTTTGGCCGTGATCTATCTATAGACTGTTTTAAACAGTCCATAGATAGGTCAATTGTTTTACATGTTATTCAATATTCATTAATTATTCTGTATTTAATAATTTTTAAATAACAGACTGACCTTTACATATTGATTATTAATGTTATAAACAGCACATATATCTACCTGTCCAATTAGCATGTCAAACATCAAGGCACCTAGGCTCCACCAGTCGACTGCTTTTCCATGGCCACTTCTGGTAAGGATTTCTGGAGCCCTAAAAGTGTTGCAAAGTACATTTATAAAACCTTTATTTTGTTTGAATTATGTATCTTACTTTCCAACAAAAACATTCATTCATTATCATTTTCCTTTATAACAACTAGGTGGGGTCCACTCTCCTCTATTTCACATGACACATACAAATTACAAACACATAAATTACTTAAACTTTACACTGTTGCAGATGAAATACACTCTATAATATACTATATACCTATACATAATGATACTATACAATGATGAGTGTATATCATTTAACAAAAATAAACTTAATAATGCCGAACATTTCACACAGCATCATCTAGACCCAATGATCAGCTTGTGTTATGGGAACTACATGACTGGATATACTACTTATGTACTTTTTTCTAAGAAGTAAACTGACCTTAATCTTGAAAAGGTAGGCAGATAACACAATGATTTTGAAGAGACCACATTAAGTACTAGGTGTGTACACAAAGCATATTTGACTTTTAAAACATGAATGAAAAATAATAAATAAACACTTTTGTGCACTTTTTACAGAATTTCTGTTCTATGACATCTTGTAGTACCTTTCGAATTAGGAAGCCATTCCATTTTAATTATCTTTTGGGTCTCATTTAAGTTTATAAACTAAACTAAAATTATAATTGTACCTATGCCTCTATGCCTATGAACTTACATATACTCAATTGTCCCACAAAATGTGTGGGTGACTATTCCCTCTTGAATGTGCTCCTTGCACAGTCCGAAATCTGTGAGTTTAACATGCCCTTGTGCATCTAGAAGGACATTTTCTGGCTTCAAGTCACGGTAAATTATGCCTAGGCTATGTAAATGTTCCAGAGCCAATATAATCTCTGATAAATAGAAGCTGAAAAGGAAAACACAAGGTATAATTAAAATTATTATCTCAACAATGTCTATTTAAAAACTTCTTATCATTTTATTACATAATTAAGTAACTGGTGAAAACATAAACTTTTCATGATTTAACATATTTTCGTTTTGTATTAGTTGTATGTTTTATTATAAATACTTACGGGTATTTATCGCGTTTATTTACCATTTTTCCCGACGTTTCGACAGGTTTACACTCTGTTGTGGTCACGGGATGACTGGAGTCAAACTGACTGGAGATAAATACCCGTAAGTATTTATAATAATGTGTTCTGATCGCGTAGGTTTAAACAAGTTGTATGTTTAATTGTTTTTTTACTAAATAACCTTTTATTTAATAATGAAGAAGAAAAAGATGGACTTACCTAGCAGTGTCTTCCAGAAATATACCTTCTCTCTCAAGGTGCATAAAAAGCTCACCACCACTCAGATATTCTAAAATTAAGTATAATTTGCCACCAGTCTGAAAGGCATATACTAATTCCACTATAAATGGATGCTGAAACAAAAAGATTGTATTATCAAAAAAATATAAGTGTTTTATCAATTGGTTTATTATGTTTCTTTTTAATTTATCTATTAATCCAGTTGGTAGATAATTTGCAGACGGTAACACTTAAAAAAATGGTGTTGAGCAGCTAGCTTTACCTTAACAGCTTCTAAAATGTTTCTTTCTGCTTTAGTATGAGCTGTGTCTTTTTGATTGCGTACAATGGAAGCTTTTTTGAGCACTTTCATAGCAAAGTGTGCTCCTGCATCTGTGCCTGTGATTTTCCGTACTTGAAATACTTTTCCATATCCACCTTTTCCAAGAACTTTACGAAGTTCAAAGTCTTGGGGACCAAGACGTTTGCACTGGCCTGGATTCACATTATCTTCACATAATTGTATTGTTTCTGAGCCTTCAGCACTAAAAAATTGATTACAGATATTGATGTGTATGTATGACAAATAAGGGTTTATCACAATTTATAGAATGTTGTACTTACTTAACAATAGTATTAACATGAAGTTCGGGATCATAGTCTACCTGTAAGGTGCATTGAAAAGTTTTAGTGGAGATAATGAGTTGTAACTTTGCATTTTGTTATTGTGTTATTGATTCCTGCTTTGGGAGATAATATCTGCATTGGTTAAATAAATGGTTGTTTAAGAATATGTTGATAGTAATTATTTATAAAAGTAATAGCACATCCGAGACGAAATATATCCTTGACCATGATGAGAATATAGACCAAGGTTTTAGGCTTTTAGGTTAAGTTGTAGGTAAGACTAAAAACGGACAATAGGTACCTCATCAACATCTATAATGTCGTCCTCGTCGGAATCTACAACAGTAACAGTATCTACATCTAAATCTAAATCGAAAACACCAGCCATATAGGATGACATCTCAAGAATATCACATCAGCAAGCACTGTTATTGTGGGATTGCAAGGATACTCTACTAAACAAATCACCCTAAACTATTACGTAGGCACTTCACTTGTTTCTGATGAGTTTTAGACTGTTTCTGAACTAACGTTACGTTAGGAATTTATCAAAATTATCGCAGTCGTCGACAGAGTAACACTGCTACTGCTGCGTATTATCTAAAGTTATGATAATTTTCTCTTTGCTGCGTGCGTGCCTACCACAAAAGCCAATCCAACAAGCACAGAGTAATAATACATGGGAAAACAACAAGCAAGCAACAACCAAAGCATAGCATAGACGAATGAATGAATACCTTGTTTGGGAATAGGTACTCTATCTTGACGAACCAAAGAGAAAAACAACGCTCTCAACTCAACCCTCACAACCTCCTCCTTATTATCCTAGCAAATGTTTAGTACCATCCTATAGTTTGTGGCCTACCGCGCAACCGTCACACCAGAGCAAACTTTGCATCCAGCTCGGACTTTTATGAAAATAATACTATCCGGCCAGAGCAGAGTTCTAAAAAGATTTTCGCATAGATAGGATGCTGCGATATTATGTACACTATACGCATGTTCGATTCCCTCCTAGGATAAACATTTGTGTGATGAACGTAGGTGTTGGTTCTGTGTCTGAGAAATTTATCATAATGTATTTAAAAATATATAGGTATTCTATTACTTACCTGGTTACCATAATATAAGCTACGCTTAGTTTGGGGCTAGATTGTGTTGTGTGAATTATAATAATAATAATAATAATAATACTGGACATGTCACACAGCATCATCTGGCCCCAAAGTAAGCAGAGCTTGTGTTATGGGTACCACATGACTGATATACTACTTATATACTATAATTGTCCAACAATATTTATTAATTTATTACTAGATAGCACAATAGCAAAAAATAGAACGCGCTATCGATCTAGCGCTATCCTAGATCCAGCTTTAGGCCTAGTCCAGCCAGCAGGGCATGGACTATTAAAATATTCTAATAATGTTAATTAAAATCTATCAGTAGTGAGGTAATAATATAAACGCGAATGTTTGCGTGGACAGAGTGGAAGTGTGGCGAAATAAACGAGAAACCAAGAGAAACATTGGTTTTATTTAACTGAAAGAATTCCACGAGACAAACCGAATGATCATTCCTAACAAAGTATGACAGTTGACACCTTTGGTATTGACAGCACTATGAAGATCGTATACGGTGCGGAGGTCGCATATCACCTCATTCTCCCCGGTTCAGTTTTCACTCTCACTCCCATCAACCACAAAGTCCGCCAGGTAGGAGGGTAATTTTCGCATTCTATTAGATCTCCAGGGGAGTCCAGTCCGAAGAACTGGTGAGGACGTCGATGGTTCTTCTAAACGAGGCGGTGACGAAGGAGCGATATTTTCAGGTGGAGATGTGGAGTTATTTTCAGATGGAAGATTATCATCTTCGGAGGCCGTTTTAAAGTTATCGTGTCTGCTATCATCAGTAGTACTGGGGAAGGGGGCCAATTGACGGTTTGATACCGTTGAGGTTTCTCCATTATCCCGTCTTATGAGAGAGTAGTAGGGATTGGTCTCTAGGAGCTCGGCTTTCTCGACAAGAGGGTCTGTTTTTGAAGAGCGGAGGTTCTTCTTAACAAGGGTCGGTCCCGGCGTGAGCCAAGATGGCAGTGAATCTCCGTTCGGGGATCTTCCAGGGTATATGAAAAGTTTTTCGTGCGGAGTAGCGTTTGTTGCTGTACACAGGAGGGATCGGTCACAATGCAATGCGTCCTTCAGTACTACTTCCCACCGATAATACCTTTGACCGAAGGCTGAGTTGAATAGTTCGCCAGAGCGTTCCGTTTAGTCGCTCCACTTGGCCATTACTCTGGGGGTTATAGGGCGTCGTTCTGGACAAGGCCATGTTTGACTGTTGTAGGAATGATTTGAACTCTTCGGACATGAATGACGACCCTCTATCGCTATGAATGTAGAGAGGTTGGCCAAATGTCTGAAAAAGATCTTTCAGGCAAGTAATGACGGTGGCTGAGGTCATATCCTTACATGGGTATGCAAAAGGAAACCGACTGTACTCATCAATAATCGTAAGTATGTACTTGTTGGCTGTTTTAGAAGGCAGTGGTCCTCTAAAATCTATGGTGATCCGTTCAAACGGCGGCGTAGCTTTTATCAATTTACCCTTGGCCTTAAGAAACCTCGGTTTTATTTCGGTGCAGATAGGGCACGAGGCGGTCCTCCTTCTCCTTGACATCATTAGCTGAGTAATGCAAGTTTTTAGATCTTACCCAGTGATACATTCTAGTTACTCCTGGGTGGCAGAGTGCGTTATGTAGTTCTTTCAACTTGTTTATATTCATGTACGCGCATACGCGAGATAGAGCGTCCGCAGCAGCGTTTTCAGTGCCTGGTCTATAAACTATATCGTATTTGAAGCAAGACAGTTCTAATCGCCAACGTTGGATCTTCTCATTTTTTATTTTGCTGTTATGATTTTGATTGAACGTGAAGGCTACCGATTGTTGGTCTGTTATAAGAAGAAAATGTCTACCAATCAGGTAGTGTCTCCATCTCTTTAGGCTCTCTACTATTGCACAAGCCTCTTTTTCGATTGCGGATTGTTTGCATTCAGAGTTATTCAGTGTCCGAGAGAAAAAAGCAACTGGTCCTCCATGTTGGGTCAGCGTAGCACCCGGCGCAAATTCCGAAGCGTCTGTTTCGACTGTAAACATTTCATTGTCGTTAATGGCTACTAGAGCGGCTTCCTTGATATCTTGCTTGAGTTCTTCAAAACACTTGAGTGCATCAGGTGGCAACGAGAAAGTTGTCACGCATGTAAGTGGCTTTATTTTTTTGGAGAAACACGTAATCCATTTAGCATAATGAGCAAGCATCCCTAGGACTCGTTTTAGTTCACTAGTTTTAGTTGGAGCGGGAAGCTCTAAAAGAGGTTTTAGTCTTTCCGGGTCAGGACTGATTGTATTATCTTCAACAGTATACCCAAGCAAGTTGATTTTCGTATTATTGAAAACACTCTTCTGTTCGTTTAGAGTTAAATGAATTTATTAGCGGCGTCCATTAAGCGTTTTAAAGTGTGGTCATGATCCCTTTGATCTTTGCCGCAGACGGTTACATCGTCTAAGTAGGCGAACGATCCTTCTAGTCTCTCTTCCGTTATGATGAAGTCCAGGGTTTTCTCTGTCTCACATTATTAGTAACATAATAAGTAATAAGTAATTAACTAAGGTATCTAAATAGGCTCTCCTAAAAATTACAGATAATTTTCCATAAAATGATATAGGTGCTTATACTTTAGATATATATTAGTTTGGTTATATGTACCTAAATACTTTTTTTTTATAAAAAACAAGATAAACTTCAAAAAAAGTCATTAGGTATGCTTTAATTCTAAATACTCTCTACTCTAAAAAATATTAATGTTTTCGCTGTCTCACATTATTAGTTACAATTAAGTCTTTAATTAAGGTATCTAAATAGGCTCTCATAAAAATCACAGATAATTTTCCATAAAATGATATAGGTGCTTATACTATAGATATAAGATAATATATAAATTTGGTTAAATATTACTAAAAAGTAACCCATAAAAACCAAGATAAACTTTAAAAAAGCCGAGTATTTATCAGTCAAATAATGTAATATATTATAGGTACATTTATTTTTTACATTCATCTAAAATTATGTTCTAATAAGGTAGTTACCCAGTTAGTAATTGTACCGTTTTATGACCTCATTGAACTTTGTTTTACCATCAGCAACTTGAGTCAACTTACATAAATTTTTCACAACATTTTACTTAATCTAATTCAAACATTATTACTTAGAAACTAGGTAGGTACTCTTATAAAATCACAGATCCTTTTCCTTAAAATTATATAGATGGTTCTACTATAATTATAATGGTGTGGATAAATATAACTAAAATAGGTTAACAAAGGTAAATGATAAAATTTCTGAAAAACCAACATGCTCTATTTCTAATGTATTCAAAAATTTAAGGTATATTTTTATTTAAAAATATTTTCGCATGAGGTTGTTACCTAGTTATTTATTTGTACTTTTTTATGACTTTTTTGATAGCAACGAGATAGCAATATCTCTCTATTGCAATCGAACGTTTGAGCGCGTTCCGGTTCGTTCTCGAACGTTCCAGTAGCATCGCGGTTTTACGCGACTTATTCGACGCTCGTATAAATACAGCGGTGGTTTGCGGATATAGTCAGTCTATTCTCGGCTAAGAAAGTGATACAAGTGCGATAGTTTCGAAGTGTTATCGGTTGTGTTATAGTGTTGTGACTCTTATAGTGTTCTATTGGAAAGTTTAATAGTAGAATCAGTGGATTAAGTTCTGTGTGTAGTAACTTTGAAATTAAAGTTATTATTTGGTAAAATCAAGCGGTTTCACAATTTATCAGTACCCGGCTCGTAACAAATTGGTGTCAGAAGCGGAGATAAAGAAATGCCGGTTTTACCAAAGGACGACACAGACGGTATCCGGACAAGGAGTCAGCGTCAACAGGAAATGGATGAGAGACGGTTTGGGGGTTCTCCATCACAAGAATCTCAATTGGTTCTTCAGCCAACAATGGAGTCAACTGGTGAGTTATCGGGAGTTCCATCATCATCTGTGGCTCAGGCTCCTGCTGCAGGGGACCTTGCTGCCTTAATGGCGATGCTTCAGGAACAGGCTCGCCAGCAACGGGAAGAACAGAAACGCTGGCAGGAGGAACTGGTTCACCGGCAGGACGAACAGGCTCGTCGTCAGGAGGACCAAGCTCGCCAGCAACAGGAGGAACTGGTTCACCGGCAGGACGAACAAGCTCGTCGTCAGGAGGACCAAGCTCGCCAGCAACAGGAGGAACTGTTTCGCCGGCCAGAAGAACAGACTCGCCTTATAAAGGACCTGCATGGAGCCTTTGGCAAGGAGCTTCAGGATGTTAAGGAGCAAATCCAGCACCATGATAGCCGAATTTCTGAAGCAGAAACCCAGATTGCAAGTGTAAAAAAAACTGTGGATCTGCTGAAATCTGAAGATAGAGATATTGCTCCTGTGGTCTCTTCATCGTCAGCGCGAGGATTTAAGGTGCCACCATTTGATGGAGGTTCTTCGTGGTCCGCCTATAAAATTCAGTTCGAAGCTGTCCTAAACGCAAACGGATGGAGGAAGTCGCAGGCTTTGACTGCACTAACATTAGCCTTGCGTGACCAAGCACTCACTGTTTTGGAGGCACTGGGAAGTAACGTCAGTTATGAGCAGCTGCTGGAGGCACTAGAATCTCGATATGGTGACGCACATTTGGAACATGTTTTCCGCGCTCAATTAAAGGACAGGACTCAGCGCAATTCGGAGAACCTACAGCAGTGGGCCCTGGAAATAGAAAAGCTGGTTCGGAAGTCTTTCCGATCTTCACCTGCACTTATCGATGGGAACTTAGTTCAGGCATTCGTCGATGGGATACGTGATTTGGAAGTCAGGGCTGCTGTAAGACTTGGGCATCACGAGTCCTTAAAGAACGCCTTGGCCCATGCTTTGGAGGTGGAAGTTGTACGGATGGACACTCGAGCTTATCACATCAGAGAAGTGGTGGAGTCCAGCTGCGATGGTCGTCCAAAGTTCAGTCCGAAATGTTATGGGTGTGGAGAAAAGGGCCATCTGAGGTCCAGTTGCCCGAAACGATACAAAAAGAGTAACGACAGATCTCAAGGACAGGTGGTGAGCACTTCATCTCCCCAGCAGCAGGGAAACGTCAGGACTGCGTGGCGGGTGCTAGCGGATATTGATAAAGCACCAAGAGTTTCAATTTCACAAGCCCACGATGGGAACAGCCTGATCATCAAAGGCCAAATTAATGGAACGACCTGTAAAATGACTTTGGATACTGGTGCTTCTCGTACAGTAGTGAGTTCCCAACTTGCGAATCGCTTTATTGGGGACTTTTCCAGCAAATGTAACAGAGTTCAGCTCGTGACAGCAACCGGCCAGCACATATCCGTTCAAGGCGAGATGCAGGTGGAGATGAAATTAGGGGAGACCACTTACCATCATAACGTCATCATTGCCAACATAGTTGATGAGTGCATTCTAGGTCTGGATTTCTTGCGAGAACACCACGCGGAGATCGACGTAAAGCAAGGGATTTTAAAATGCGGTACAGAAGAAGTCGTTATGGAAGGAGGATCCTCAGGAAAAGTCTACTGCCTGAAGGAAATTGTGCTTCCTCCAAGGTCAGAAACCATGGTACAAGTACGCCTGTTGCACACATCAGAGAGAAATCGATGTGTATTGATAGAAAGGTTAGACAGTGACCTACCATGGATTATGGCACGAACTCTAGTAAAGGCAACCACCATCTCAGCAGTGCGAATACTGAACCCGAGTAATGAGGAACATCTCATTAAGAAGGGAATGTTAATGGGCAATTGTGAAGAAGTTACCTGGATGCGAAGATGTCAAGAATTATCCAGTGACAATAAATTAGAAGTTAATTACAATGTGTCATCATTGCTGAAAGATTGTCGCAAAGATCTTTCTGAGGAGGAAGTTGCCATGGCTGAGAAGATGTTACATCGATATGCTGATATTTTCTCTTCGAATGATGCTGACATTGGAAAGACTGGGCTGGTTCAGCACACCATAAACACCGGTAACGAGTCAACGACCAAGAAGATTACCTGTCGCAAGAGAAAAGGAAGTGGAGACTATGATTGAAGGAATGGTAAAAGACGGAGTGATAGAACCTTCTTCCAGTCCCTGGTGCTCTCCTGTGATATTAGTCAAGAAGAAGGACGGTAGCTTGCGTTTTTGTGTGGATTATCGTCGACTTAATGACGTAACGAAGAAAGATAGTTATCCACTTCCAAGGATTGACGACACACTGGACACATTGACAGGGATGAAGTGGTTTACAACCCTAGACTTGAAAAGTGGCTACTGGCAGGTTGAAATAGACCCTAAAGATAAGGAGAAAACGGCGTTTTCTACGGGAAAGGGTCTGTGGCAATTTAATGTAAAATTGACTTTTGAAAGGTTGTTGGAAATGGTACTAGCTGGATTAATTGGAGACGCCTGTCTTGTCTACTTAGATGACATTGTTATAGTGGGGCGTACGTTTGAAGACCAGCTTCAAAATCTGGAACGAGTACTAGCTAAAATTCGTGCAGCCAATCTTAAATTGAGTCCGAAGAAGTGCTCATTTTTCAGACGACAAGTAAGCTTCTTAGGGCATGTTATTTCAGAAGATGGTGTGCAAACTGATCCAGAGAAAATCGTCGCTGTTAAGGATTGGCCGATCCCAAAGGATAAAACACAAGTCCGAGCGTTTCTAGGATTGTGTTCCTATTACCGACGGTTTGTGAGAAACTTTGCAGATGTTGCTAAGCCCTTGCATAAACTCACCGAAGAGAAACGAGTGTTCAGCTGGGACGAAGAATGTGATATTGCCTTCCAAGAGTTAAAGCGACGTCTGTGTGATACACCTATTCTTCGTTTCCCTAACACCGAGAATAGTTTCATCGTAGACACAGATGCAAGTAATACTGGTATTGGAGGCGTATTGTCCCAGCGCAAAGGAGACCAAGAGATCGTGATAGCTTACTTCAGAAAAGCTTTATCCAGACCGGAAAGAAACTACTGTGTCACTAGAAGGGAACTTTTAGCAGTAGTGAAAACTTTGCAGCATTTCAGTAAATACCTGCTGGGTCGTAAATTTCATCTACGCACGGATCATGCTGCATTGAAATGGCTGCTACAGTTCAAAAATCCTGAAGGACAAGTGGCAAGGTGGATTGAGCAGCTACAGGAGTTTGACTATGAAACTGAGCATCGTAGTGGAAAATCTCACGGTAATGCGGATGCATTGTCAAGAAGACCTTGTCCAGAAGAATGTAAACATTGTGTAAAACAAGAGTCCAAAGAAGTGGTACCCGTCAGAATGTTGAGCACGGATCTAAGTGATGAGTGGAAGGAAACCCTGCAGAAAGCGCAGACGGATGACTCAGATATTAAGGCAATCATCGAATGGATAAGGGCTGGAACTTCTAAACCTGTATGGAGTGATGTGGCTGGAATGAGCACAACAACAAAAAGCTACTGGGCACAATGGGACAGTCTGGTTATCCACGATGGAGTATTGTGCCGTAAATGGGAAAATGCTCGCGGAGATCACTGTCATCTGCAAATGGTTGTTCCAAAGGCTAAAGTATCTGAAGTGCTTAAACTCTACCATGAAGGATGCTCCGGGGGGCATATGGGGGTAATGAGAACTCTGTTGAAGATACGTGAGCGATTTTACTGGATCCATTGCAGAGATGATGTGGAAGACTGGTGCCGAAAATGCACGAGTTGCGCAGCAGTGAAAGGACCCCATACACGCAGCAGAGGTGCATTAAAGATTTATAACGTGGGAGCGCCATGGGAGCGAATAGCTTTGGACATTGCGGGACCATTCCCTGCTACAGAAAATGGAAACAAGTATTTCATGGTTATGTTATGGTTATCATGTTATGGATTATTTCACAAAGTGGCCGGAGATCTTTGCCATCCCAAACCAAGAAGCGTCAACAGTAGCCGATAAATTAGTCCATGAGGTCTTTTGTCGTTTTGGAGTACCCTTGGAAATTCACAGTGATCAAGGGAGGAATTTCGAGTCCCAAATATTTCAGGAAATATGTCGAGTGATGGGCACTTATAAGACAAGAACCACCTCTTATCGGCCACAATCCGATGGAATGGTTGAAAGGTTCAATCAAACGTTGGAAAGATATCTAGCAAAAGTAGTGGGAAACCAGCAGACCGATTGGGACAAGCACATTCAACCGTTTTTACTGTCATATCGAAGTGCAGTTCACGAAAGTACAAGTGTCACTCCAGCTTCGGCGAACTTTGGACGGGAACTACGGTTGCCAGCAGACCTTATAACAGGTATTCCTCCCCAGTCTCCGCGCAATATAACAGAGTACGCGAGTGACCTTCGCAACAAATTGAACGATGTACACGAACACGTTCGCCAATCCAGCCAACAAATGTCTGAAAAGATGAAGACTCGATATGACCGAAAATTAAACCACTTGGGCTTTAGTGAAGGATCACTGGTGTGGTTACATAACCCTGTACGCAGTAAAGGAAAGTGTCCTAAACTGCAGGCGAAATGGGACGGACCATATCGAATTGTGAACAGGATCAACGATGTCACGTACCGGATTAAAAAGGGGCTACGAGGCAAGCCTAAGATTGTCCATGTGGATCGACTAGCGCAATATTACGGGTCTAACGATGCTCGGGACGAGCATGTCTTAGGAGGGGATAGTGTTGCGCCCGATACATAGCTCCATCTGTTGGCAGGCAGACACATTAAATATTCACCTACGCCATCTGGTATCGAGTAGATGCAAACTACAAAGTACACGTATCGAATGCATAGGAGCGAACGAGATAGCAATATCTCTCTATTGCAATCGAACGTTTGAGCGCGTTCCGGTTCGTTCTCGAACGTTCCAGTAGCATCGCGGTTTTACGCGACTTATTCGACGCTCGTATAAATACAGCGGTGGTTTGCGGATATAGTCAGTCTATTCTCGGCTAAGAAAGTGATACAAGTGCGATAGTTTCGAAGTGTTATCGGTTGTGTTATAGTGTTGTGACTCTTATAGTGTTCTATTGGAAAGTTTTATAGTAGAATCAGTGGATTAAGTTCTGTGTGTAGTAACTTTGAAATTAAAGTTATTATTTGGTAAAATCAAGCGGTTTCACAATTTATCAGTACCCGGCTCGTAACATTATTTAATATTTACACATAAACAGCTAAAGTTTAAACATCAATAAAGGTTATATTGCAAAAAAATATATTTCATCGTTCTCACAAACAATTATGAAAAAAAAAATTTGCTCAATAACATGTGACTCAATAATTACTACAACTTAATGCTTTAGGTATGATTGTACATGTGTGTTGTGGTTTGTAACCTACCTTTATCCTGAATTATAAATGTTCTTGCCCAACACAGCAGCAGTCAACAAACAAAACAAACCAGTAAACACAAAATCAAACAGCCAAAGCCAACCCTTCGGCCAGTACTGCCAGAATGAATTTCAGAAGAGTTAATGAGATCAAAATTATGTTGCGCTACTGCAGGAAATTGTACTATTTTCTTAGTTTTTTGACATTGCAATGCTGACAATTTAGGGTGGTCGTTGTTATGTACTATGGCACCACTTTTCAATAGTCTATAAAAATAAATAGACCGGGTTATATTAGATTATGGGTTTTTGATATTTCTTAAACTAGTCGTTTGTTATTGCTGAAAATTTCAGCACAGTGAGTTAGCTTAACGCACAAATTTTTTGCCAAATTCTGACTTTGTCACTTGTCTAGAGCTTGTGTAAACTGACATCAAAGTTTCGCCATAGTCAGCAAAAACATGATTATCTCGAAAGTCCTTGGATGCACAAATTTGAATTTTTGTGTACAATCGTGCACAATTATAAGCTTTCCAATCCATTTATTATTTTAAAGCTACGTCCATTATTTTTAAAAAATCTTGGTGCAGTAACGTTGCAAACGTTCCCCTAGCAAAATCTGTTTTTTGTCCATAATTCGTTTTCCTGTGGACAAACAATTATTGCACAACTACACGAAACAATGCTCTAATTATCTGCATACTCAAAACCCTGAAATTCGTCAACATTTTGCTAGGGCAACGCACACGATATAATAGACGTAGTGTTACGAGCCGGGTATAAACTTTATTTTCAAAGTTACCACGCACTGAACTTAATCCACTGATTCTACTAGTTAACTTCTCAATAGAACACAATAAGAGTGACATCACTACAACACAACTGATAACACTTCAAAACTTTCGCACTTGTATCACTTGCTTAGCCGAGAATAGACTGACTGTATCCGCAAACCACCGCCTTATTTATACGAGCGTCGAGTGAGTCGCGCAAAACCACGACGCAACTCGAACGTTCGAGAACGAACCGGAACGCGCTCAAATGTTCGCTTGCAATAGAGAGATATTGCTATCTCGTTCACTCTTATGCATTCGATAC